>OX422223.1:156823942-157432226 GCA_949130495.1 Sambucus nigra | reverse complement strand
ACCCCCATACATGTAATGCTTGAAATTAATAAAGTTTGGGTTTAATTAATTATTTAATTTACAATTGATTTTATATCCGCTAAACCTACTAGGGGTCGGGGGATTGTATTACAACCTATATGTCTCATTCATATTTAGTTAACCATAGTCTGTTTAATTCTGCATGCGTACTTTAATTCAATAGTTTAACTTAAATTGCACTTAGTTAGGTGATCAAATTCAAATCCCATCATCTTTTCGTCTTTTTTCCGAATCAGTTTAGGATTAGTCATCTTACATATCGTCATCACGAGATATCGTCCTATTTCCCTGAGTATTTAACCCCGTCTTACCGAGTTAATTGATCACGCAACCGATTCGCACTTGAGACACATTTTGAGTCACATCATGTTATTGGCTCCGTTGTCAGGGATTTAGGTAGACTGTTATGTTAGGTCGATTTAATCTAAAATTTGACTCAAAATATTAAAAAGGCAAAAAAATATCATAAAATAAAAAATCCATAAAAATTCAGAAAATTGAAAAGCAAAAAAAAAATATCATATCTCATAGACCTTTCATGCAAAATCCGCAACCACCCCCTCAATCTAGTCCCACAGGCATTCACGAGAATCCTATAGTTGAGTACGATCCTGATAGCCCACACATTCCTAACGCACCTCAGTTCTGGGTTCCACCTCCTACACCTCCAAATTCCATAACAAGTTACACTTTTAGGGCACAGAGTGAGGATTTCGAGTCATTTAGACAGAGAGACATGTCGGAGCACGCTAGCTATGGTATGGGCGAGGGAGATATATCATATCGTCCAATGAAAGAGCTCTTATATCCTGAGCGAACTGTCACACAAGGATGCATTTTAGCTCTGTATAATGAAGGCAAGCTCAATTTTCGTAATGGGATGATACAAATAGTTGCCACATTCCATGGGTTGGATTCAGAAAATCCTTATCTTCACATTCGTGAGTTCGAAGAGGCATGCGATACATTTAACGATCAAGCTTACACACAAGACGTCATTCGCCTCAAACTTTTTCCTTTCTCCCTGAAGGATAAATCAAAGGCATGGCTATGGTCTTTATCACCGAACTCGATTGGATCATGGAGAGAGGTTGAATCCAAGTGTATCTTGAATTTCATTCTGAAACATTGTAGAAATTCCATCAAAGCTCAAATTCAAACATTCCGACAACAAGAAAATGAGCCATTTTATTGATGTTACGAACGTTTGAATGAGCTAGTTAGTTCATACCCACATCATGGTTTTGAGAAGTATCGTCTTATATCTTTTTTCACCAAGGGCTAAGTATAATGTCTAAATAACTCGTTGAAACTATGTGCACGAGACCATTTTGGGAGTTAGATGCGAACGATGCCGAGGCCCATCTCAAGTATGTCGCCGAGACTACTCAAGCATGGGACACATTCGATCTGAACACCCAAAATCGAGTTCGACAGACGCCCATTGCTCCTTCTGCATCCGGACTCTATCAATTTGACAAAGAATCTAAGATGCAACTTCAAATAAACCAACTTGCTAAACAGTTGAAAGACGTAGTCGAATTGTAGGCAAGAGAAACACCTAGATCCACTCAATCGAAGGAAAAGGTGTGTGCCATTTGTGCGACAGGTCATTCAATAATGGAATGTCCGACGATACCCGCCTGCAAATTTATGCTTCAAGAGAAAGTGGGAGCGATTGGAAATTTTAAGGATAGTTTTAATGGATCGCATAGGAATCCTTACAACCCTTCATGGGGGAACCATCCTGGTTTTAGCTACGGGCAACAACATGTTGTGTTTAATCCCAATTCACAAGTTTATCCTCCTTCACCACTGCCTCCTCACTTTCAACATGCTCCACATATACACGCACCACCTCCTGCACCGTATATCACTCCACCGTGGAGAAATCTCGAGGATTCTATAAACTAATTCATCCAATTCCAAAATGTAACCAATGCTAAGTATGAACGCATGTTCCCCGAAATAAATGGGGATATCTCTAAGTTGAAAGAATCCATGATCATCCAAGAAAAGGTTAAGTTTCCGACCAATGCCAAAGACCTCCAAAAGGTAAATATAGTGTTAGCGCTGTATCCCATGACCATCCAGACCAATGTACCTCAATTACCACTTTACATAGTGGGAGAGTTATTGATTTATCACCTCCCCCATATGACTAACCCAAAGATAAGGAGGTTTCTCTTGGCACAAAAGAGGCCAAAGATGCGTTCTTAAATGAGAGTGACGATGAGGAGAACACTAGTGCCCCCAAAAGTCACAATGAAATCACCCACTGCTGCATCGTTCCCTCAATGGTTTGTTCCATCTCAAAAAGGGACCTCCCGTGAAGATGTGTTAGATGTCTTCAAGCAAGTAAAACTTAATTTCCTTTTCTCGATGCCATAAAGAAAATTCCCGCCTATGCTAAGGTCCTTAAGGACTTATTGATGGTGAAAAGAAGGCTAAAGGTAAAGAAAAAAAATGTGTTCCCAGCATAAAACGTCAGCTCAATCCTCTTAAGTAACCTTCCACCAAAATTCAAAGATCTGGGTGCACCCACCATTTCGTGCATCATGGGGGGAAATCGAATCAAGAGAGAGCTAATAGACTTAGGGACGAGTGTTAACATTCTCCCCTACTCGATCTATAAGTAATTAGACCTGGGGGACCTTAAGCCCACAACAATGACTCTCCAACTTGCAGATAGTTCATTGAAGATACCTCGGGGGATTTTTGAGTATGAGATTATCCAAGTTAGCACTTTCTACTTCTCGGTAGATTTTGTCATTTGGGATGAGGAGCCCTCCTTTGTAAGGAGCAATCATGTTCCCGTCATCCTTAGCCGCCCATTCTTAGCCATGGCTAATGCATTGAATAATAAATGCAATGGGAGAATGTAACTCACGTTTTGGAATATGACCCTAGAAATAAATATCTTCAACATTACCAAGCCTTAGGGTGATGAGAGAGAGTTGCGAGAGACGCATATTATGGAATATATAGTATATGATCCCGAGAGGAATCACGCGAGAGATATGTTAGGAATATGCCATGTTAAAGCAAGTGAGAGCGATAATTCAGACATTGAGTTAGACGTCGGGAAAGAGGAGTGTGTAGTGACGAGTGTCGAGAACGAGAGAGATCACATTATTGAGTTCAAGAGGGAGGAGTTAGACATTGAGCGAGTGAGAGAGGGCATCGAATGTAACCATAAGAGACACGTAGGAGACATGAACCTAGAGAGTTTTGAGAGAAAAATTGGTCCGATGGATAAGAGCCTCACTAATGACTTCCAATATCAATTGGAATCACGTATTCACTTAGAAGAGAGCAAATGGAAATATAGGTTACATGAGATCCTTCTTCGTGACCATCCACCCTTGCCATATGACACCCCGACTAATTAAATACCGGATAGCTATTCCTTTATTCAAATTAATAAAAAATTTCAAGTTGGTTCAGTTCATAGTATCACTGTCGAAAAACATTGTAACAATTACTAGCCACCTAATATTTAAAAAAGTGAGTTTTAAATTTTAATTAAATCTGATTTACATACAACTAAAGTAAATAAAGAAATAATGATACTACAACCACATCACAGTCGCAATAAGATAACAATGTAATAAACTGAATCTGGAGGAATACACCTCACAACAATCCGAATACTGAAATAAACAAAATACAAAGCCTGAACCATTAATTAATTACAACCCAAAATATCAAATAGAACGGAATAAGTAGGATGTCTCTAAAAGAAAAGGGGCGACATGCCTTACAGATGAGTAAATCTGAAGTAGAGTCAAGATAGAAAGTGGAGGCGTCTACTATCGAGGTCCTGTAACTTCCACAACAGCTATAGCACGTCACCGGGATGGAACTCCTATGCTTGGTGTCCTTGTGGCTGGGCACCTAAAAAGGTTTTTACAAAAATATATTTGAAAGCAAACGGGTCAGAGCCCGATTGTGAAAATAGTTTAAAATACATCAAGTGTTTAATATCATTAAACAGTGAATATAAAATACATGATAGTGCGTGCACTCACATGAATTCCTCACCTCTCAACTAAGTGTGCACTCTTATCGTACCCATACCCATTCTAGTTATTCCCATATCTAACTAGTCCAAGACACAATCTAACATTACTATACGATTACCTATTCAATTCCCGACATCTTAATTTAAACAGAGAGTTGTACTTTTCTTCTTAGTTCTCGAAATTAATAATACTTGTCACTAGGGATTTTTCCATTTTTTTTAACTCTACAAAAATGTTGCTATT
Organism: Sambucus nigra; assembly: GCA_949130495.1. NCBI lineage: Eukaryota > Viridiplantae > Streptophyta > Magnoliopsida > Dipsacales > Adoxaceae > Sambucus > Sambucus nigra. The sequence goes on along the minus strand of OX422223.1, from coordinate 157,427,937 downwards.
ATTCACTTACATTTATACATGACAGTTCATTTTAATTAACAATATATTATTCTCATCATAAATATACAATACTGGCACCCTGAGACTAAGCTGCGGTGCACACATACTCTGCTATCGAATCCCGGTACATCACGTACATAAGGACCACGTATTCCGAATCTCTCAGAAATCGTTCCGACAAGTAACAAACACACACAATAGAGGCGAACATAGTTCACATCACATGGGTCGCGCACATACCTACGCTCCAATGATCAACATACTTATTAACTTCTCAATAAATCCTTCTCTGACCTATGTCCTTGAGGTACCAATCTCAATCCCCCCGTAGGCACATAATGATTAGATGGTCCTGACCGAACGCCGACCTCCCGTGATAACAAGTATGGTAGGTATATTATACATAATTGACCACATATACCAAGCATTCACACATCTTAGATATTCCATAATATTAATGGAGGTATATTTATCGTCTTTATCCCGTCATTTAATGTTGTACGTTTACAAGTCCACCTATTAATACACATTAAAGTTGTCAACTCTTCTCACGTCGTAATTTTAAGTACTCGTTTCCTAATCCATAAATGTCATCCGGTTTACTATACAATTCTAAATTTTACTCCTCAACGTACTCCAATCTCACAATTATACCCACTAGTCAATAAGGGAAGGTTAGTACTCCATTAAATAAGTCTACGGGAAGTTTGAAATAAAATCTGGCCTAAAAAGGCCATTCTGTCAACTCGTTAGAAGTCTCGTTCGAACGAGGTCGTTCGAACGAATGTATTCAAATGAACTACCAACTCGTTAGAAGGGATACTGTCATCTCATTAGAAACTCGTTCGAACGAGGTCTTTCGAATGACCTGGGCAGGTCTTCTAACGAGATGGCAGAATACGCCGAGAAATTTCCCCACCTCGTTTTTCTTAAATTCCTCTTTTCAAAAATCCATTCTAAGATTATCCCAATTACATTTTATTGTTTGTAAACTATTTTTAGTCACCCTAGATCATTCCTTAACATACTTTTGGGGTCAAATCTTACAAATTAACATGCTGAAATCATAAATCCCCAATTCTTATCCCAAACCCTATGAACTTGAACCCAGAATTTAATTTCATAAAAAGGCTCCTTATTAATCCATTTTCAGATCATCTAAAGTTATGTTTTGTATATTGAATTCATCCATAATCATTCTACATTCAAATTCGTACCCCAAACCACAAGTTTCACATTAATTCCATTGGGTGTTCTTCATCAAAATTTCCAAGACATAAACAGTTTCCTACACTACACATGGAGGAAATATTCATTGCAAATAACAACATCAAAACACTTGCCTTAGATTTGTTCTTCAGATGTGCTTCCAGTGTTTCAAGGTTGATTCTTCCCTCCTTTTGCTCACAATCTCCTCCAAAATGATGGTGGTGGGTGTTTTTGTTTGGAAATTCTTTTCCCTCTTTCTATCTTCTCTCAAAAACTTCCGTAGCCCACTCTCTCACTTTTTGGCTGATAATGGCCTTAGTGGATCTTTTAATAATAACTAAATTAACACTAAAATTCGTGGGTTTTAATCCTTTAATTTTTAAAATTACCAAAATACCCTTCTAGGTTGCCGGTTTGGCCTAGAAATGCCCTGGGACCCAAACTAAACCCCCGGCTAGTATTTTCTGACTATTTCGACCCTTCCGGACACGTTGGCGCACTCAAAATATTCATTCTGCTAATAAAAATATAATTCACTTTTTAATTTAAAAACTTTCGTTCCTGACGCGACTAACACACACGTCCAAACTAAATTTTCCAAATTATCGTATTTCTGACTCGCGACAATTTTAATATTTTCAATCCTCATATATTACCATATATACTCAGAAATATTAGATTTTACATCGTAATCAAATACTAACTCACATCTTTCTAGTATTTATATCCGAATTAATTTCCAATTAATTCCCATTTATTTCAATTAATCCCTTAAATAAAAATCAATAAAATTACGGGGTATTACATACTTCCCCCCTAATAACAAAATTTCATCCCAAAATTCAGAACTAAAGAGTACCTGGTAAAAATAACTCTGGATAACGGTCGCGCATCTCATCCTCGCGCTCCCATGTGGACTCCTCGGCATTATTATGCCGCCACTGAACACGTACTAATGGTACTATCATTGACCTCAGTTTCCGCTCACTTTGGTCCAAAATAGCAATCAACCCCTCCTCGTAGGAACTATCAGGCTGAAGATCGATGTCCTCTAAAGAAATGTGAGTATGGGCCAAATCGTCCCTAAGATATTTCCTTAGCGATGAAATATTGAATACATCATGAATCCTATGCAAGTGCTCCGGTAATCCAAGTCTATACGCCACTGGCCCAATCCTCTCGATGATAGGAAACGGCCCCACGTATCTTGGCCGTGGAGTGTCATGAATCACTTCCAGCCCAAGGAGTTAGTTATCCCCCACTTCTAACCAACATGTTGGGAAACGACAAGGTCTACCATACAATGCCTCAAATGGATCCATGCCAATGGTAAACTGGTAGGAGTTATTATAAGCAAACTCCACCAGTGGAAGGTACTGCTCCCAACCACCTCCAAAGTCTAGGATGCACATACGCAACATGTCTTCCAACATTTGATTTGTCCGCTCTGTTTGCCCATCAGTCTGTGGGTGATATACCGTACTCAGCCGCAACTCTATACCCATGGCCTCCTGGAAACTCTCCCAAAATCGTAAAACAAATATCTTGTCTCGGTCAGACACGATATTTAGAGGCACCCCGTGAAGTCTCACTATCTCCACAATAAAAATCTGGGCATATTATCCAATAGTGTAGTCTGTCCTCACGGGTAAAAAATGAGAAACTTTGGTCAACCTATCCACAATTACCCATATGGAGTCGTGACCCCTCTGTGACGTAGGTAACCCCGTGATAAAATCAATGGATATGCTCTCCCATATCCACATCGGAACCTCTAACGGATGTAGAAGTCCTGCCAGTTTCTGATGGTCCACCTTTACTAGTCGACAAGTGTCGCATTTAGAAACGAACACTGCGATATCTCTCTTCATCCCGCTCCACCAGTACTATCGTCTCATGTCTTGGTACATCTTATCCCCATCAGGGTGTACCGCGAACCGTGAGCCGTGAGACTCTGTCATTACCTCGTGTCGCAAGTCTTCCCCTTCTGGAACAACCAGTATCCCATTAAAGCGTAATCTCCCGTATGAACTAACAGTATAGGACTCGGCTCCCTCAGCTAGTAATCGAACTATCTGCTCTTCACAGAATGAGTCATTTGCCTGGGCCTTTATCACTCTCGTAACAATCTGAGGTGTAACAGTCATCATTGACATGAACGATCGGGCCACTGCATCCTAGTGTCCCAACTCCTTCCATTTAGCTTTCCACACCTCAGCCACCTCATCTACTGTCCTACAGCTCAACGCGTCTGCTACCACATTATCCTTCCCGGGGTAATATTGGATATCAAACTAATAATCCTTTACAAACTCAAGCCACTGACGTTGACGCATATTCAGTTCCTTCTGTGTGAAAAGGTATTATAGAGACTTGTGGTCTGTGAACAACCAAAATTTATCCCCCAATAGATAGTGTCTCCATATACGAAGAGCGAATACGACTATCGCTAAATCCAAGTCGTGGGTGGGGTAATTCTTCTCGTGAGGCTTAAGCTTACGGGAAACATATGCTATGGCCTGACTCTCCTATTGAAGCACACCACCAAGTCCTTGCAAGGACGCATCGGTGTAGACTAGATACTCAACTCCCGGTCTGGGAAATGCTAACACAGGTGCTGAGGTCAACTTGTCCTTTAACTCATCGAATGCCAACTGACAGGCATCGCTCCAGATGAATGGCACACCTTTGTGAGTCAGATGTGTCAAAGGACCCACTATCTTTGAGAAACCCCGAATAAACCTTCTGTAGTATCCTGCTAGGCCCAAGAAACTACGGATTTTAGTCGGTGTTTTCGGTTGTCCCCACTCCCTCACCGCAGATACCTTCCTCGGATCGATAGATATCCCCCTATCTGAAATGATATGCCCCAAAAACTGAACCTCCTTCAGCCAAAACCCATATTATTCGTACTTTGCATAAAGCTCGTTCTGACGTAGCATCTGTAAAACCTGTCTCAAATGTCCAGCGTGCTCCTCTTCTGTCTGGGAGTAAACCAGAATGTCATCAATAAAGACAATGACGAACTGGTCTAGGAACTCTCTGAATACCCTATTCATTAAGTCCATAAACACGGTTGGGGCGTTGGTCAAGCCAAAAGGCATAACCCGAAACTCGTAGGAACCATATCTCTTTAAGAAAGCATTCTTCGAGATGTCCTGTTCCCTGATACGCAACTGATGGTATCCCGATCACAAGTTAATCTTTAAGAAAAAGGAAGCTCATCTCAGCTGGTCGAATAAGTCATCGATTCGGGGCAACGGATACTTATTCTGTATCGTGACTTTATTTAACTCCCGGTAATATACACACAACCTCAACGATCCATCCCTCTTCTTTACGAACAACACAGGGGCACCCCACGATGAAGTACTTCTTCGGATAAACCCCTGACCCAACAACTGTTCTATCTAATCCCTTAGCTCTCTCATCTCCGCTGGAGCCATATGGTAAGGTGCACGGGAAATTGGCCGAGTTCCTGGTGTCAAATAGATAACAAAATCTATCTCTCTACTAGGAGGTAATCCAGGTATATCCTGAAATACATCAGCAAACTCCCTAATGACTGTAATCGAATCAAGTGGTATCACCACTTCCTTAGAGGTCTCCTCCTCTATATAGTACAAGTGAGTGGACGATCCTCCCTCGGGGCGAGGCATCGCCACTAAAAACATCTCCTGCCCTGGAATGGCAAAAATGATACTCCTACTGAAATAATCAATCATGGCTCGGTACGCAACCAGCCAATCCGTACGAATAATCGCATCGTACTCTATCATCTCTAATACTAACATATCAGCAGGTAAAGTAGATCTCCCGATCTCTATACTCACACCTTTACAAATAAGGGAAATCACGGAACCCCTACTCAACGGTGAATCTATGCAAGTAATCGTGCTCTTTGCCGTGTCTAACAACCCCAAAGTGCGTGAAAATCTCATGGCAATGAAATAGTGTGTGGCCCCCGTATGAAATAAAATACTCCCCATAGTCCCCTGAATAGAGAACGTACCCTCAATAGCAGGTGGATCATGTGGGACTGCGGCATGCTAGAGTTAGTAAACTCGCCCGTACTGAAGCTATCCCTACTGGACTGGGACTGCTGGGATGAGTAGCAAAGCTGGCATCTGTGGTGGTGCTGGGAGGCGGCAGGAAACATAGGTCTCTGGGGCTCATGTTGAGCACCCTGCTGCTGCTGCTGTGGGGCCCTGCCCCTATCAGGACACTCCTGGTACTTGTGGCCAATCTTGCCACAAATGAAACATTTCCTCGAAAAGTTCCCCCCTCTCTGACCCTGCTGCCCACGGCCCTGGTGGCCGTTGCCATTCCTCCCCTGGCCGTGCTGTCCCTGATGAAATTGCTGCTGTTGGCCATGCTGTCCCTAATGGCCGTGTTGTCCCTACTGGCCCTGACGAAAACCTCCCTGACCATTTCTGAAACCCCCAGATTTGAACCTCTTAAAATCCCCCTGCTGGGAACCCTGATCTACCTGCCTATGTCGACCCTGAGCAGATTGTGCCCCGTTGGCACCATTTCCCCCTGTCCTGCCCTGCTGGCTGGACTCTCCTGATCGCTTTCTCTCTGACATGTGGAAGCGGTGGTCCTGGCAGTGAAGCATCACTACGTTAACCACATCAGAATAAGTGGCCAACGAGAGATTACCCAACAAGTGCTGACGGATCCTCCAAGTCAACCCATCTATGAACTTCTGAATCTTTTTCTCCTCGGTCGGAATCTCATCGGGAACAATGTTAAAAAGATTAGTGAATTTGTCCTCATACTAGGCCACGGTCCTCCCCTACTGCTTGAGGTTCATTAACTTCCTCCTCATTTCGGTGTGAACAACTGATGGAAAATACTTGCGGTCGAACCGCACCCAAAACTCCTGAATAGAAAGAACGTCTCTCTCCTCCGTGGTGGTAATGGACTCCCACCACTGCAACGTTGATCCTACTAGCTTGAAAGTAGCCAGTATATGCTTCTGAACATCCGTGCACTCGTACATCCTTAAGTGGCTTTGAATGTCCTTCTTCCACTGACTGGACACAACAACGTCGGAGCTACCTACAAACTCCGTAGGGTGTGATTTCTGAAAAGCATCACGAACACGTTCCCAAGTGGGAATGCATGGGCCTGAACTGGAGCTACTACCGGTGCCTAAGGTGGTTCCTGCTGCATAACTGCTAGGGCGGCATTTATCGCTTGGGCTACAATAGCTGCAACCTCTGCGGCATTCAAGGATCCCTGAACTGGTGCAGACTGTGGCTCGGGCTGAGCATCTCTGGGAACTCATTGTGCACGTCATGGAGGCATATGAAATGAGAGTAAAGTCTTATAAGTTCGCAGTTATTATCTCAAAATAGCTGAAGAGCGAAACATACACAAAAGAATACAACAATCCTAAAATATAGGGCTCTATATCAAAGAAAGCTTAGCGAAAACATAACAAGCCATACAGATCCTAAGGACACTAGAACCTGATGCTCTGATACCACCTGTGACACCCCGACTAATTAAATACCGGGTAGCTAAAATTAATACAAAATGTCAAGTTGGTTCAGTTCATAGCATCACTGTCGAAAAACATTGTAACAATTACTAGCCACCTAATATTTAAAAAAGTGAGTTGTCAATTTTAATTAAATCCGATTTACATACAACTGAAGTAAATTAAGAAATACTGATACTACAACCACATCACAGTCGCAATAAGATAACAATGTAATAAACTGAATTTGGAGGAATACACCTCACAACAATCTGAATACTGAAATAAACAAAATTCAAAGCCTGAACCATTATTTAATTACAACCCAAAATCTGAAATAGAATGGAGTAAGTAGGATGTCTCTAAAAGAAAAGGGGCGACATGCCCTACAGATGAGTAAATCTGAAGTAGAGTCAAGATAGAAAGTGGAAGCGTCTACTATCGAGGTCCTGTAACTTCCACAGCAGCTACAGCACGTCACTGGGATGGAACTCCTATGATGGGTGTCCTTGTGGCTGGGGGCCTAAAAAGGTTTTTACAAAAATAGATTTGAAAGCAAACGGGTCAGAGCCCAATTGTGAAAAAAGTTTAAAATACAGCAAGTGTTTAATATCATTAAACAGTAAATATAAAATACATGATAGTGCGTGCACTCACATGAATTCCTCACCTCTCAACTAAGTGTGCACTCCTATCATACCCGTACCCGTTACAGTTATTCCCATATCTAACTAGTCCAAGCCACAATCTAACATTACTTTACGATTATCGATTCAATTCCCGACATCTTAATTTAAACAGAGAGTTGTACTTTTCTTCTTAGTTCTCAAAATTAATAATACTCGTCACTAGGGATTTTTTCCATTTTTTTAACTCTACAAAAGTGTTGCTATTATTCACTTACATTTATACATGACAGTTCATTTCAATTAACAATATATTATTCTCATCATAAATATACAATACTGGCACCCCGAAGCTAAGCTACGATGAACACATACTCTATTATCAAATCCCGGTACATCACGTACATAAGGACCACGTATTCCGAATCTCTCAGGAATTGTTCCGACAAGTAGCAAACACACACAATGGAGGCGAACATGGTTCACATCACATGGGTCGCGCACATACCTACGCTCCCATGATCAGCAGACTTATTAACTTCTCAATAAGTCCTTCTCTGACCTATATCCTTAAGGTACAAATCTCAATCCCCCCGTAGGCACACAAAGATTAGATGGTACTGACTGAACGCCGACCTCCCGTGATAGCAAGTATGGTAGGTATGTTATACACAATTGACCACATATACCAAGCATTCACACATCTTAGATATTCCATAATATTAATAGAGGTATATTTCTTGTCTTTCTACCGTCATTTAATGTTGTACGTTAACAAGTCCCCCTATTAATACACATTAAAGTTGTCAACTCTTCTCACATCGTAATTTTAGGTACTCGTTTCCTAATCCATAAATGTCATCCGGTTTACTACACAATTCTAAGTTTTACTTCTCAACGTACTCCAATCTCACAATTATACCCACTAGTCAATAAGGGAAGGTTAGTACTCCATTAAATAAGTCTACGGGAAGTTTGAAATAAAATCAGGCCTAAAAAGGCCATTTTGTCAACTCGTTAGAAGTCTCGTTCGAACGAGGTCGTTCGAATGAATGGCTTCGAACGAACTACCAACTCGTTAAAAGGGATACTGTCATCTCGTTAGAAACTCGTTCGAACGAGGTCGTTCGAACTACCTGGGCAGGTCTTCTAACAAGATGGAAGAATATCATTCCTAAAAATACTTTTGGGGTCAAATCTTACAAATTAACATGCCGAAATCATAAATCCCCAATTCTTGTTCCAAACCCTATGAACTTGAACCCATAATTTAATTTCATAAAAAGGCTCCTTATTAATCCGTTTTCAGATCATCTAAAGTTATGTTTTGTATATTGAATTCGTCCATAATCATTCTACACACAAATTCCTACCCAAAACCACAAGTTTCACATTAATTCCATTGGGTGTTCTTCATCAAAATTTCCAAGACATAAACAGTTTCCTACACTACACATGGAGTAAATATTCATTGCAAATAACGACATCAAAACACTTGCCTTAGATTTGTTCTTCAGATGTGTTGCCGGTGTTTCTAGGTTGATTCTTCCCTCCTTTTGGTCACAATCTCCTCCAAAATGATGGTGGTGAGTGTTTTTGTTTGGATACTCTTTTCCCTCTTTCTATCTTCTCTAAAAAACTTCTGTAGCCCACTCTCTCACTTTTTGGATGATAATGGCCTTATTCGCTCTTTTAATAATAACTAAATTAACACTAAAATTCGTGGGTTTTAATCCCTTAATTTTTAAAATTACCAAAATACCCTTCTAGGTTGTCGGTTTGGCCTAAAAATGGTCTGGGACCCAAACTAAACCCCCAGCTAGTGTTTTCTGACTATTTCGACCCTTCCGGACGCGTTGGCGCACTTAAAATGATCATTCGGTTGATAAAAATATAATTCACTTTTTAATTTAAAAACTTTCGTTCCTGACGCGACTGACACGCGCGTCCAAACTAAATTCTCCAAATTGTCATATTTCAAACTCGCGACAATTTTAATATTTTCAATACTCATATTTTACCATATATACTCAGAAATATTCGATTTTACATCATAATCAAATACTAACTCACATCTCGCTAGTATTTATATCCGGATTAATTTCCAATTAATTATCATTTAATTCAATTAATCCCTTAAATAAAAATCAATAAAATTACGGGATATTACATGCCACTTGAATCCTCGGATGCGATAGAGGAGATGACTCAAGTCTTGTATGACTTACATCCCGACCCATGTTTTCTCGAAGTTAAGAGATATCTACGGTGACTATGTCCCTCAAATTTCAATTGAGATGTCCCCTCCACGACGGAACAAATAAGTTGTAATTCAACAGGGCACCTTGAAAATCCCATTCATGACAGATATCATGAACCTCAAGGTGACTCCTTTATCTATGGGTAGGGTCCCAACTTGTTTTGACTATTGGTTTACGATGCTAGGACAGGGGAGATGAGAAGATCATCGGACCTCGTACAGGGGTCGAATGAGTTTTTTGGAGAGAAAGATATGTCGTCGCACCCCCGATGCATATGGGGTGATTTTTTTTTTTTACTTTTTATTTTTTATCATAAGTTTAATTTAGTTTTGCAAGAGGATATGAATAAGTAACATTAATAAAAGCCTTCACCATTTTTACACTGTTTCATTACATAGTTTCGTTCCTCATTAGGAAACATAATCTCAATTACATGATCTTTGTGGCATTTATCATAAATCAAGTCCAACTTGAATAAGAATAGTTATTCATATATGTCTAACGATTCTAAGACTGGCCGTCCGGGTTTTCCCACTGTGCGCGCCCCGAAATGACCATCATCTTCCAGGGCCTAACAATCAAGACAACCTGGGCACCTACAACGCAAGATGTCAAGAATAGGCCATATGCCCGCAGGAGAGTCATAACCACACCCGGAATTACCTCACCATCGTAGAAAAACATACAATAAGCGCTCATATGGCTTAGGACTATATCCACCCTGCATTCATTAGCCCGGGGGCTTCACCTCATGGGCGCAACTTCCCTTATGATGGCATTTAAAGAGGTGTGTTTAAGTAAATTATAATTTACCATATTCATGATTAAGTAAATTATCATTTACCATTTTTACGAATACATCACATTTTATCCGGAGCCATACGTATTTCATGTCATCATTATAACCTCAATGAATGAATAAATTCTCAATTTATTCTCCCAACATTCTGTTGTGGTGTTATAATAAACCATCAAGACTACCATAGCTCAATTGAGCTTCTAAAGTCTCCCAAATACAACCTTACAACTCCTAGACTCATAATAGTTAACTAAAGGAACAGAATGCCCTATCTTCAATTTGTACACCCCCGGAATAAGTCCCATTTAATCCATTTGTAATGTAGGGTAGTTAACTAACTCATCTAGGACTATAAGTTTACTTCATACAAGAAGGTTCCTAAGTCCTAAGCCTAGAGAAAAAAAGGAGAAAATTGAGTTAGAAAAATAACTCAAAACAGCCTGATTTCAAATCGATTCACCCTAGGGCCGAATCGATTCGCCCCAAGCAGCGAATCGATTCGGATGACAAATCCAACATTCTGCTTCAGCTGAATCGATTCGGCCTTAACTCAAATCAATTCAGGTTTGCAGACTTGTAGGATGACCCCTTAGCGAATCGATACGCCCTAGGGCCGAATCGATTCGCCCCTGCGATTTGGCCAAGAATGGGCTACGAGTTATGAACCCTAGATTTCCCCCAAATCCTAATTCTTCTCCATTTTTACACACATCCAACAACATTAATCTACCCCAAATCATCCTATATGATTATGAACTACCATAATCCACAATATAATCAACATAAACCATGATTAGGGTTCAAACACCATAAAATCCACATCTGTTCCATTAATTCTAATACATAACTATCACATAATTTACTCATCTTAAACCATATATTAGCAAGTAGAAAACTTGCCTTAAGGTAGAAATCTCAGATTTCCTTGTGGTAACAACAATCCCAAGCCTCAATCTTCAATCTCTCTCTTTTCTCCACAAGTTCTCTTCTTCTCTTTATCTCTTTAGGTTTAGTAAATACACATAAGGTAAATAAATGAAATGCAAGACTTAAATCGTCGCTTTAGTCTAATTCCGCAACTTAATTAATTAATACCACATTAAAATGACTCACAACTACACATTTATGTTAAAACCAGTCAAAAGTGCCAGAAACATAAAAATACAATATGGCACTTATTTTGACTATCTCGCACATTTCGGGACTAACTACGCCCTCTAAATTGGCATCCGACGATTTTATAAATCATTTCAAGTTCCGGTTTCATTTAAACCATAAATATCATTTAAAACACATGACACTATAAAACGCAACATGATGATATGTACATACACATACAGTAAATATGCAACAATCCAGTAAATATTAAGTTTCAACTTATTCAATTAATATCTACTCCAGTTTCCAACATTCTATATAATTACTTCACACAGTAAATTGAAATAAAATGAGTTCTCAAAAGTGAGGGTTGTTACATACTCCCCCCTTATGAGGGAATTTTGCCCTCAAAATTCAGGTGTACCTTGTATAAAGAGATGCGGATATTTTTCCCGAATATCATCCTCGCGCTCCCACATTGATTCCTTGGCGTCGTGATGACCCCATTGAACTTGCACTAAGGGAACCACTCGCGATCTCAATCTACACTCTCCGTGCTTTAAGATTGCAAATAGTTGTTCTTCATACGAAATATCGGGTTGCAAGTCGATATCTTCCAAAGGAATATGCCAAAGGGCTCCTTCACACCTCTTATACTTCTTCAAAGAGGAAACATAAAACACATCATGAAGTTGTTGTACGTGTTTTGGTAAGGCAAGTTGATACGCCACTGGTGCTACCTTGTAAATAACGGGAAAAGGTCCCACATAGCGCAGCTCAAGTTTCCCTTTCTTCCCAAAACGCTTTATACCTTTCATTGGTGATACACGCACCAAGACTTGATCTCCAACTTCCAACTCCATATCCCTTTTATTCGCATCGGTGTAACTCTTTTGGCGATCTTGAGCTATTCGAATGCGATTCCGAATGAGTTCAATCTTGGAAGAAGTATCCTGGATCATTTTAGGTCCAAGAAACTTATTATACCCCACCTCCAACAAACAAGTGGGTGATCTACAAGGCCCACCATAAAGTGCTTCATAGGGTGCCATCCCAATAGTAAATTAGTACGAATTATTATAAGAAAATTCGACCAAAGGGAGATATTGTTCCCAACCACCTTTGAAATCAAGCACACACATTCGGAGCATATCCTCCAACATTTGGTTGACTTTTTCTGTCTGCCCATCTGTTTGAGGGTGATAATAAGTACTCAATTTGAATTCGGTTTCCATGGATTCTTGGAAACTTTGCCAAAAATGGGAAACAAATATCTTATCTTTGTCGAAAACTATATTTATTGGTACCCCATGGAGTCTAACAAACTCCGCAATAAATAACCGGGCATAACGAGCAGTATTGTAATCGGTGCATATCGGTAGGAAACGTGCCGACTTAGTCAAACGATCAATGATAACCCAAATAGAACCGTGACCATTTTGCGACGTTGGCAAGCCTGTGATAAAATCCATCGATATACTCTCCCACTTCCACACCAGAATTTCCGAGGGTTGCAACAAACCCGTTGGTCGCTGATGATCTATTTTCACCAATTGACAAGTAGCACATTGGGATACGAACTCAGATATATCCCATTTCCTGCCCGCCCACCAATACTGAAGGCACATGTCTTGGTACATCTTATCCCCACCAGGATGCACTGAAAATTTAGACCCATGAGATTCTGTCATCACAGCCCATCTTAAATCCCCTTCGTTCGGGACGATGAGTCTACCGTGGAAACGTAAGCCACCCTCCGAACTTATAGAGTAGGATTCTACTCCCTCGATTAGCAATTGGCGTATACGGTCCTGACAACCTTTGTCTCTTCCTTGGGCTTCTACAACCCTTTCCAAAATAGTAGGTGTGATGGTTAACACTGACATAAACGCCCTAGCAACCGCGTCCTCCTGACTAAGCTCCTTCCATTTGGCTTTCCATACCTCCGCTAGTTCCCCCTCGGGATTTCTACTCAAAGCATCCGCCACCACATTCGCCTTGCCCGGGTGATAGTGGATGTCAAATTGATAGTCTTTCATAAACTCTAACCACCGGCATTGTCTCATATTTAAATCTTTCTGTGAAAATAAATATTGCAACTATTTATGGTCCGTAAAAAGACTAAATTTCTCCCCTAGGAGATAATGCCTCTAAATCTTCAAGGCAAAGACAACTGCGACAAGTTTCAAATCATGCACCGGATAATTCTGTTCATGGGCCTTTAGCTTGCGAGAAGCATAAGCAATAGCTCGCCGCTCTTGTTGAAGTACACCTCCGAATCCTTGTAGAGATGAGTCGATAAAGACTAAATATTCCAATCCCGGCCTTGGTAATGCAAGGACTGGAGCAGAAGTCAACCTATCCTTGAGCTCGTCAAAAGCCGAATGACAAGAATCATCCCATACAAACCTCACCCCTTTTCGGGTTAAATTTATTAAAGGGCTAGGAATTTTAGAGAAATCCTTGATAAACTGGCGGTAATAACCTGCCAAACCCAGAAAACTACGAATCTCGGTAGGTGTCGTGGGCTGACCCCATTCCCTCACCGCAACCACTTTGCTTGGGTCCACTGAAATGCCCTGGTCTGTCACAATATGACCTAGAAATTGTACCTCCTGCAACCAAAAATCGTACTTCTCAAACTTGGCATACAATTGGTGATCCCTCAATCTTTGCAGGACCAACTGCAAATGAGTAGCATGATCGGCTTCTGTTTGAGAATACACTAGAATATCATCAATGAACACAATGGCAAACTGGTCCAGGAAGTCCCAAAACACCCTATTCACGAGGTCCATAAACACGGCAGGAGCATTGGTTAGTCTAAAAGGCATAACCAAAAATTTATAGGACCCATATCTCGTTAGGAATGCAGTCTTGGACGCATCTTGCTCCCGTATCCTCAACTGGTGATACCCCGTCCTCAAATCTATTTTAGAGAAGTACGACGCTCCCCTAAGTTGATCAAACAAATCATCAATTCGAGGTAATAGGTATTTATTCCGGATGGTGACTTTATTGAACTCTCTGTAGTCAACACACAACCGTAGATAACCGTCCCTTTTCTTCATAAATAACATCGGAGCACCCCACGGCGACGTGCTTCGCCTAATAAAACCTTTCTCTATCAAGTCCTGAATCTGATCCCTTAACTCCCTCATCTCAACAGGAGCCATACGATATGGAGCTCTCGCAATCGGTCGAGTTCCCGGCACTAAGTCAATTACAAACTCAATTTCTCGACTCGGTGGCAAACTCGGTATTTCCCGAAAAACATCTTGGAAATCTATAACAACCGGAATAGAATCTAAGGAAACGATTACGTCCCAAGAAGTCTCCTTCGCAATACAATACAAGTAAGAGCTAGTACCTCCTTCTGAACGAGGCATAACCACTAAAAAAAATTCTTGCCCCGGAATGGCAAAAACTATACTCTTCCCATAGCAATTAACTATCGCATGATACTTCACTAGCCAATCCATACCCAGGATTACATCATACCCGACCATGTCGAGGATAAGTAAATCGGCCTCAAAACACAAGTTACCAAGATTTATTCATATTTGTTTACAAACAAAGAAAATAAGTGAACCATCACCCATAGAATACTCAACACTAGTGAAGGTACTCTCCGCAGATTTAATCAACTCTATAGAGTGAGCAAAACTTCTAGAAATGAACGAGTGTGTCGCACCCGTATCAAACAATACACGACCCATGTGTCCCTGAATGAGAAACTTACACTCAATCGTTGGCGGCACGGGCAGAGCTGGAGGAAGCATATCATCCTGAATGTGATAGACACGACCATGCAGTAGTTGTCCCTGCTGTGGAGGGACAACCTAATTAGGTACTTGTGGCGGTAACTGAGCCTATGGATGTTGTGGAATTCTAGGAAGCTGTCCCCCAATCAAGTGAGGACACGACTTCTTGAAATGGCCCAACTCTCCACATTGAATGCATCAATTCGTCGCATTCTCCTGATTTCGGCCCCGATTATTTCTAAACTGCCCGAAACCTTGGCCCGAATGGCCTCTACCTCGATTTTCACCTCTACCTGCTTGTTGTGGTTGCGGTCCACCTTGACTTTGCCTACTGTTATTGCCACCAACAATAAACCCACCAAAACATTACCGTTTAGATGAATCCCCTTACTGGGGGTCCCTTTCTTTTTGTTTATTTCCCAAAGATTAGGATGAAGGAAATGCTCCTCATCCAACCCCATTGCCTCCAGGTTTCCCATCTTGCCCCATCATTGTAGCCTTCTTGCTACTCTGGACATACAACCGATGTTCTTGGCAATAAAGTAACGCCTCATTCATCACATCCCCAAAAGTCTGCAAAGCTGGATTGCCCAACAAATGTTGCTGTATCCTCTAGTGCAAACCTCCCATGAACTTCGATATTTTCCTCTCTTCTAGAGTCACCTCATCCGAAGCAAAACTTGCCAACCGGGTGAACTCCTCTTCATATTCCGCAACTGATCTCTCACCTTGCACCACATCCTAAAGCTTCCTTCTCGTATCCTTTTGAACTGCGGGAGGGAAGTACTTCTGATCAAATAAAACCCAAAAATCGTTGATAGTCATAGCATCCCTCTGCTATGGCGTAGTCATAGACTCCCACCAATGTAATGCAACTCCAACTAATTTAAAGGTAGAAAGGATTTGTTTCCTTTCCTCACTACACTCCACCATTCGAAGATGGCGCTGCATATCCTTTTTCCACTGATTAGCTACTATGACGTCAGAACCTCCTTAAAATTTCGGGGGATGACCCTTTAAAAAAGGATTCCCTAACTCTCTCCCACGGAGAAGGTCCAGTAGGAGCTTGTACATCTTAAGCCCTTTGTTATTGAGCTTGTGGCAATTGCTGAACCACGACAGTCATAGAAGTATTGACCGCTTGGGCCATGATATTTGCTACATCAGCAGCATTTATTATTCCTTACTGCGGCGGCGGAGGACCTACTTCCACATCTATAGCTCTATTCCATCTAGCGGGGTGACCTCTCTTAAGAGGCATCTGAGATAAAGAAACAATAGAGTTAGAATACTACACAAAATAATCTAATTTGCATAAGATCGCAAACATAAGCAACCAAACAATCCTAACATTAAGCTCTATGTCAAAGAACGCTACGGTAGAACGTAACAAGTCCGCATAGATCCTAAAGACTCTAGAACCTAATGCTCTGATACCATCTGTGACAACCCGCTCACCAAAACAAGGGGTGGCCAGCCCGCTACTTCAATAATAATGGAAATCATAGATTGATCATTCTCAGCATCAACAATAATACAATAAGTATACGGGATAACCGCCCTAAATTCCATAAAAACGGGTTGCAAAATTTTTATTTATAAGTTAAGGAAAGAATTAAACAACCCAATTTGAAAAGAAAGTGGAAACCCAAAAGAACTTATATTACATCAACAACAAGTATACAATAAGGGGACCGAATATGCTGTTGGTCAACAGCCACTACAACGTACTACAACAGTTTATTTTAAGTTACATAATACATTACAACAAGCAAATACAATATCTTGGGACACACGCCCGAGTAAATGTCCCAATCTTAACAAGAGTACAAAAATGAAGGCGTCTACATCAAAATATCTCACAATATCCGCAAAGTATCACGGTTCCACAAAAACATCGGGATAAGAAAGTCAAAATGGGCATCCTTGCGGCAGAGCACCTCAGCGAATATAAGATTCATGCACAAAAATAAATATAAACGGGTCAGGGACCGATTTTATATGATCACCAGATGAAATAAAGAGTATGACAGTTATGAACAGTGAATCATGCTTGATAAGGGTAAGAATCTACCTTCACAATTTAATGCATAAACTAAAACAAATTAAATGATCATAAGTTTAATTTAGCTATGCAAGAGGATATGAATAAGTAACATTAATAAAAGCCTTCATCAGTTTTACACTGTTTCATTCCATAGTTCCGTTCCTCATCAGGAAACATAATCTCAATTACATGCCCTTTGTGGCATTTATCATAAATCAAGTCCAACTTGAATAAGAATAGTTATTCATATACAAATAACAATTCAAAGACCGTCCGTCAGGGTTTCCCCACTGTGCGCGCCCTTAATGACCATCATCTTCCAAGGCCTAACAACCGATACAACCCCTACAATGCAAGACGTCGGGAAGCGGCCATATGCCTGCGGGAGAGTCATAACCACACCCGAAATTACCTCACCATCGCAGAAAAACATACAATAAGCGCTCATATGGCCTAGGACTATATCCACCCTGCATTCATAGCCAAGGGGCTTCACCTCACGCGCGCAACTTCCCTTATGATGGCATTTAGAGTGGTTTGTTTAGGTAAATTATCATTTACCATTTTTACAAATGCATTACATTTTATCCGGAGCCATACGTATTTCATGTCATCATTATAACCTCAATGAATTAATTAATTCTTAATTTATTCTCCCAACATTCTTTTGTGGTGTTATAATAAACCATTAAGACTATCATAGCTCAATTGAGCTTCTAAAGTCTCCCAAATACGACCTTACAACTCCTAGACTCATAATAGTTAACTAAAGGAACAGAATGCCCTATCTTCAATTTGTACACCCCCGGAATAAGTCCCATTTAATCCATTTCTAATGTAGGGTAGTTAACTAACTCATCTAGAACTCTAGGACTCTAAGTTTACGTCATATAAGAAGGTTCCTAAGTCTTAAGCCTAGAGAATAAGGGAGAAAATTGAGTTAGAAAAACAACTCAAAACATCCTAGTTTCGAATCGATTCGCCCTAGGGCCGAATCGATTCGCCCCAGGCAGCGAATCGATTTGCCCAAAAGTGAATCGCTTAGGATGACAAATCCAACATTCTGCTTCAACCAAATCGATTCGGCCTTAACCCGAATCGATTCGGGTTTACAGACCTATAGGATGACCCCATAGCGAATCGATTCGCCCTAGGGCCGAATCTATTCACCCCTACGATTTGGCCAAGAATGGGCTACGGGTTATGAACCCTAGATTTACCCCAAATCCTAATTCTTCTCCATTTTTACACACATCCAACAAAATTAATCTACCTTAAATCATCCTACATGATTATCAACTACCATAATCCACAATATCATCAACATAAACCATGATTAGGGTTCAAACGCCATAAAATCCACATTTGTTCCATTAATTCTGATACACAACTATCACACAATTTACACATCTTAAACCATATATTAGCAAGTATAAAACTTGCCTTAAGGTAGAAATCTCATATTTCCTTGTGGTAGCAACAATCCCAAGCCCCAATCTTCAATATCTCTCTTTTCACCACAAGTTCTCTTCTTCTCTCTACCTCTCTAGGTTTAGTAAATACACATAAGGGAAATAAATGAAATGCAAGACTTAAATCGTGGCTTTAGTCTAATTCCCCAACTTAATTGGTTAATACCACATTAAAATGACTCACAACTACACATTTATGTTAAAACTAGTCAAAAGTGTCTGAAACATAAAAATACAATATGACACTTATTGTGACTATCTCGCACATTTCGGGACTAACTACGCCCTCTAAATTGGCATCCAACAAGTTTATAAGTCATTTCAAGTTCCGGTTTCATTTAAACTATAAATGTCATTTAAAACATATGACACCATAAAACGCAACATGATGATCTGTACATACACATACTGTAGATATGAAACAATCCAGTAAATATTAACTTTCAACTTATTCAATTAATATCTACTCCAGTTTCCAACATTCTATATAATTGCTTCACACATTAAATTAAAATAAAATGAGTTCTCAAAAGCGAGGGTTGTTACATTAACCCTGTGAGATTTCGAGCCTATCGATTTTTGTGAGTTTTTAATTCAATCCGAGTTAATGGTTAACTCAAAGTTCAATTCACCATTTTAAAAAAGTCATTGAAGATCTCAATTCCTTTGTTTTGATTGGTTACTGGAAATGGGTGAGATGTCGTCTTAAAAATACGCTAAAATATCTCAAAACTAAATTAATCTCGCGACGCAAATGGTAAAATAATTAGCATTTTGGACAATGAAGTTAGGCCATCGTTTGTCACCCAAAAATATTAGCCATAAAAAGTTATGAATTTTTTTTCCCTTTTGCTATCCCCATTTGAGCCTAATATTTTTTTTCCTTTTTGTTTGTAACCCGAAAAAAACAAAAAGCCCGAAATTGTGAAAAATAGAAAATTCAGAAATTAAGTTCGAATGATGCAATAAAAAGGGGCAAGAAATAATAGAATAATTCGCAACAAAAATAGCAAGAAAAGAAAAGAAAAGTGTGAAAAATAGAAAAAGAAAAAAAGAAAAAAAAATCAACAAAAGCCCAAAAAAACACTAATGGACATCATAAGGACATTTTCCAATTCCGAAGTTCCCAATCATTTCCAATTTTGCCAAATACACATTATCACCCGAAAAAGTCCTAACCGAGTCCCAATTTTGAATTAATTATCGTGTGGAGAGCTAAGACACAAAAAGATAAGATGAGATATTAATTGGTGTGAATAAGATACAATGTTTACCATAAAAATTCCGTCTTTAAAAATTGTGTGCGTGAATTTATATTCCAATGCATTTACTCTTATAAATCACGCATACCGAGAGAAATAGCCACATTCTGAGTGATTCATTTATGAATGTATCCGTGAGCATTTTAATCAAAAAGAATTTTCTAAAAGTAACATAATGATTAATCAATGGAAGTTAGCGATTTAATTTTTGGCTTCGCACACATACATGACAAATTGAGACTCTTGAATATAAATTTATGGTGATTATTTTTAGAAAGGTTTAAATTGTACAATATTTAAGTATTTTGAATTTTTCTTCGAGTCAAAAACGGATTTTGTGGGTATATTCACTTCAAACACTCGTGAGACACCACTTGTCCTACTAGGGTAACCTAGGGGTTTAAAGGCTTGTTGCATATGCTAAATTCAATCACTTTCCCGCGAAAGAGGTATTCTATCCCAATAATATGTTTATTAAGTGTTTGGACATTATTTGATTCTTTTACATTGCTCGGGACGACCAAAGTTCTATGTTTAGGGGGGTTTGATTAGGCATAAATTCTTCATATTTATCCCCTTAATTTCGTTGTTTTTATAATCCTGTGCATTGTAAATTGCTTGGATTTTTCTCATATTTATTCTACTAACTCCTTTTGACAAGTATTTTGTGTTTTCTGTATCTCTTATGTGTTTTACAGGTATTTCATACAAGTTAGTGCGAGAGAGAGCTCAAAACAGTGAAAGAAACCAAGAAACGGGAAGTCAAACGCCATTTACATAACTTTATAACCTTATTCCAGAGATGGGACCAACTATAAAGTTGAAGAACTTGAAATTAAAAGAATACTGGAAGAAATGACACCTAAATCTGAGTTACGGTGAAGAAGTTATGCTCATTCAAAGTTGAGAAGAAATCCAAGGAAAAATTGAAAACAAAATGAAGCAGAACTGCTTCGCCCAAAAATAGAGCCGGTTTTCCCCTCTACCCAACCATACCGAACCGATGAATAACAAATAGAACCGGTTCACCTCTCTAGAAAATTAGAACCGGTTCGCCTGGACTAATTTTGTTTTTTTATTTCTCCAAAAAAAGAGTTGTACATAGTTCAAACTATTAAAAGAATGTGATGTATTTAATTCTTTTTCATACCAGACATTAGGGAGTTAGTTTTTACATAGTTTAGAGAGATTTTTGAAGGTAATAACCCTAGGCTTCATCTTCTTCAACAATTATTCACCATCTATATTAAATTTAAGGGTTTTTAATTCAATACAAGTATTAGTCCTTTATTGCTATAAATTCCTTTCCTCTTTTTAGTTGATGTTTTATTATTACCTTACTAGATATCATTTTCTTCTGTTTAATCAAACTTTTAGCATAAGAATATTTTTATGCAACGTAGAATCTTCGGTTAATTATAGTTTTATCATGTCTAGCTAGATTTCTAAAGGTTGGGATGCATGAACCCAACCCGATGTTTTTTGCATGATGGTAAAAGTAATTCTCTGAATTATATAAATGATTGAATCATGTAGGTTAGTTATTACTACCATCGTGGGGCTCTTAACCTCATTTTACCTAGGTAACAGGGGTGTTTAAGAGTGTGACAAGCATGTCAACTATGCCGACACTGCTTTATTTTTATTCTTAATTATGTATGATGCGGGCTTGTACCCTCATATATGTAATGCTTGAAATTAAAATTTTTTGGGTTTAATTAATTATTTAATACAAGATTTCTTTTATATCCGACAAACATACTAGGGTTCGGGGGATTGTATTCAAACCTATCTATCTCAGTCATATTTAGTTAATCACAGTTAGTTTAATTCTGCATACGTAGTTGAACTTAAATTGCACTTAGTTAGTAGAACACACACAAATCCCATCATTTTTACGTTCTTTTTCTGAGTCAGCTTAGGATTATTCATCTTACCTATCATCGTCATGAGAGATCGTCCTATTTACCGAACCCGTCTTACCTGGTTTATTACTTACACAACCGATTTGCACTTGAACCAAAATTAGCACGCACTAGAGACACATTTTGAGTAGCGCCACTCCTTGGAGTTGGTTGAAAAAATCCCCAATTCGGGGTGGACGATATTAATTTTTAATTGTTAGGACATTTAGCTTATGATAATCTATGCAGAGCCTGAAAATTTCATCATGTTTCTTGATAAACAATATAGGAGGTCCCTAAGGAGATGAACTAAGGCGAATAAAACCATTTTTAAGAAGGTCATCTAGTTGGGTACGGACCTCTCAAAGTTCTAAAATAGCCATTCGTTATAGAGGTATCGAGATAAAGAGAGTATTGGGATAAACATTGATACTTAGTTCTATTTCATGGGAATGAGGTATTCCTCGTAATTCTTCTATAGAAACATCTTTGAATTGTTTCGAAATTCTGGGAATTAAGGAAGAAGAATTTTGAATTTGAGAGGTTCATGTTTCAGAAGGACCAAATCCTTGAAATACAAAGGAACAATTTGTAATACCCCGTAATTTTATTGATTTTTATTTAAGGGATTCATTAAATTAAATGAGAATTAATTGGGAATTAATCCGGATATAAATACCAACGAGATGTGATCTAGTATTTGATTATGATATTAAAATTTAATATTTCATGAGTATTGAAAGTATTTAAATTGTCACGAGGCAGAAATGCAACAATTTGGGAAACTTACTTGGGACGCACGTGTCAGTCGCGCCAGGAACGAAATGATTTAAAATAAAAGTGAATTATATTTTTATCAACCGAATGATTATTTTGAGTGCGCTAACGTGTTCGGAAGGGTCAAAATAGTGAGAAAACACTAGCCGGGGGTTTAGTTTGGGTCCCGGGGCATCTTTAGGCTAAACCGACAACTTAGAAGGGTATTTTGGTAATTTTAAAAATAAGGGAATTAAAACCCACGAAAATTAGAGTTTATATTTATATTTTTAAATGGGCCACTAAGGCCATTACCAGTCAAAAGCATTAGAAGTGGGCTACGGGAGTTAGAGAGGAGTTACCATAGGGTTTCAAACCAAAAACACTCACCACCATCAAATTGGAAAGGATTTATGACCGAGAAAAAGAAGAGAATCAACCTTGAATCATCGACAACACATCTGAAGAACAAATCTGAGGCAAGTGATTTGATATTTTTACGTGCATTGAATATTTCTTCCATGTTTAGTGTAGGAACTGTTTTGTCTTGAAAGTATTGAGGAAAATATGATGAATTTGTTATAGAAAATCTAAAATTGGGTTAGGAATTGCATGTAGAATGGTTATGGACGGATTTAGTATTCGAAGACTTAATTTTGATGATTTGAATGGATTTATGATGAGTAATTTGACATAATAAAATTCTGGGGTCATTTTCATAGGGCTTGGGATAATATTTGGGGATTTATGATAATTACATGTTGATTTGGAGGATTTGACCCCAAAAATATGTTAAGAAACGACCTAAGAGGATTTAGAGAAGTTTAAGAACATTAAAATGCGATTGGGACGATCTTAGGATGGATTTAGAGAAGAGGAAAATTGAGAAAAAATGAATTGGGAAATTTCTGGGCGCAAACTGCCATCTCGTTAGAAGACCTGCCCAGGTCGTTCGAACGAGACTTCTAACGAGATGACAGTACCCCTTCTAACGAGTTGGTAGTTCGTTCGAAGCCATTCGTTCGAACGACCTCATTCGAACGAGATTTCTAACGAGTTGACAGAATGCCTTTTAGGCCTGATTTTATTTAAAACTTCCAGAAGACTTATATAATTAAGTGTAATCCTTCCCTTGTTGATTTGTGGATATAGTTGTGAGATTTGAAGTACGTCAAGGATTAAAACTTAGAGTATTGTAGTAAACCGGGTGATATTTATGGGTTATGATATCAGTATCTAAAAACTTCGACGCGAGGAAAGTTGATAACTTTAATGTATACAAATCGAGGACTTGTAAACGTGTAACATGAAATGAAGGTATAGGAATGAGAAATATACCTCTATTAATATTATGGGATACCGAAGATGTGTGCATGCTTGGTATATGTATTTAGTTGTGTATAACATACCTACCATACTTTCTATCACGGGAGGTCGGCATTCGATCAGGGCCATCTAATCTTTGTGTGCCTACGGGGGGATTTAGATTGGTACCTCGAGGACATAGGTCAGAGAAGGACTTATTAAGAAGTTAATAAGTCTGCTGATCATGGGAGTGTAGGTATGTACGTGACCCATGTGATGTGAACTATGTGTTCGCCTCCATTTTGTGTGATTGTTGTTTATTGAAAACGATTCCTGAGAGATTCGGAATACGTGGTCCTTATGTACGTGATGTACCAGGATTGGATAGCAGAGTATATGTGCACCGTAGCTTAGTCTCGGGGTGCTAGTATTGTATATTAATGATGAGAATAATATACTATTAATTGAAATGAACTGGCATGTATAGATGTGAGTATAAGTAATAGTAACGTTTTGTAAAGATAAAATGGAAGATCTCTAGTAATTAGTATTACTAATATGGGAAACTATGCAGAAAAGTAAAACTCTCTGTTTAAATGAAGATGTCGGAATCAAATTGTGAATCGTATAGTAATGTTATATTTTGTATTGGACTAGTTAGATATGGGAATAACTAGAATGGGTACGGGTACGATAGGAGTGCAAAATTAGTTGAGAGGTGAGGAACTCATGTGAGTGCACACACTATCATGTACTTTATATTCACTGTTTAATGATATTAAACACTTGCTATTTTTAAACTGTTTTCACAATCGGGCTCTGACCCATTTTCTTTCAAATCTATTTTTGTAAAAACTTTTAGGTTCCCAGCCACAAGGACACCAAGCATAGGAGTTCCATTCCGGTGACGTACGGTAGCTGCTGTGGAAGTTACATGACCTTTACAGTAGGCGCCTCCACTTTCGACCTTGACTCTATATTATCAGATTTTCTCATCTATTGGGCATGTCGCCCCATTTCTTTTAGAGACACTATATCTATTCAGTTATTTCAAATTTTGGGTTGTAATTAAATTAATGATTTAGGCTTGTATTTGTTCATTTCAGCATTGGGATTGTTGTGAGGTGTATTCCTCCAGATTTAGTTTATTACATCATTATTTATTTGAAACTGTAGTGTGATTGTGGTATCAGTATTTTATAATTTAAATGGATGGCATGTTAATCGGATTTAATTAAAAATTGACAACTTACTTTTTAAATATTAGGTGCCTAGTAATTATTAAAATGTTTTCGACAGTGATGCTATGAACTGAACCAGCTTGGCATTTTGTATTAAATTGAATAAAGGAGTAGCTACCCGGTATTTAATTAGTCGGGGTGTCACATAATTTTTGAGGTCTCATAAATAGATTTTGTTGGCATGCCAATCGATATAACGTGATATTTGGGTATAACATCCATTCCTATAATAATATAAAAACTGCAAATATCTAAAATTATCAAATTTAGGAAAAGCGTACCTAAGCAAACCTGAATTTTACAATTTTCATACCCTTGAGTAGGGGTATTGATTTCACCGGTAATAATTATATTTGTAATGTAATAGTTAAAAATGTAGGTAATGATTGTTATATTTTATCTTGTTTAAGACTTAAAAATGAATGGGTTGATCCATAATCCAATAAAATACGTGCAAGAGGATTATAGATAGTATTGTAGCTTGTATTACGTCCTGGGAGTTTCGGGTAGGCAATATAGCACAATTTTTTCTACAATTAAGTACTGGTATGGAGTCTTAGTAGGATTTGGATTAGGTTGGTTTTGGATAAGGAGAGGCTTTTGGATTCTCAGAGGATTGTCTACTTGATGACAGTTTGGAGAAAATTTCAATTTTGGACACTATAAGAAAAGGTGTCTTAATTAGTGACATTCATGACAACGAATCAATGTTTGAGTAGTGTTATGGAGGATTTAGGAATAAAATCCTCCATTCGGATTTGGATAAGGCTGAGGTTGAGATGAAGTTAAGTTCCTAGTAACATTATTATTTATAACAACTTAATGAGGGGGTTGTATAACACTGAAAGAATTTTGTTCCACAATTGCTGTAACATTGATAAGTTGATATTAAACTCGGATCTACAAAGGGGTAATAGAAGTATTAATCCTCAGACGTTGTCCTGTTTCAATATTATTACATTTATTTACTTCAGTATCCACGTACTCAAATGGCATAACGAGACAATTCAGTAAACATGATCATTCGAGAGTTTTTGGTTTGGAAAATGCCAAAAATTAATAGAGTATTTCAGCTCCGTGGAGTTAGAGGCTAGGGTTAATTCAAATTAGAGAAGAAAGAGGTCATGAAAGAGAAAGAAAAGAGGATTTTTGGATCTTTCAACACCAATTCTCACCACTGACGTGCCGTAATCATAGTCGGAGCAAGGAGAGATCAGATCTCTCATCATATCAATGAAATCATACCTGTAATTATAGGTTAAGTGTTTATCTTTCATGATTTTTAAGTAGTTATAATACCCATGTAGTGTAGGGTTTTCAATTTCATGATTTCAATTATGTTCTTGAGATTTAGAGGAATATAACTCATGATTCGGTGTAGGATTGCATGTAGAATGAATACCTATTAGAAGATAAAATGAAATTAGAATATATTTGGTGATTAAGATATAATTTTTATGGGTTCTTGATTGAAGAACATGAATCTTGAATGACTTAGGGTTTAATTGACGAACATAAGATGTTAATCTATCAGAATTTTTACGTAAATTTAAATGTATGCCATTTCAATTGTACTTATAATTAGAGTAATATACATATATTCATGGAAAGGTCTGTGTCTTAAATTTCTAATGATATTTGAATCAGGTCAACTGGAGTTCAATAGATAGCGTAATCGACGTTTTACTGTTGGGTTTTTGATCTGTCGGCATAGTAATCTGTCAGAAATTTTACATGATTTTAACGTGTGCCATTTTTATCTTACTTAGAATTAGAGTGAGAGCCATAGATTTCTAAAAAGGTCTATGTCTTATCTTTCCAATGAGATTTTAATGAGGTCAATTGGGGTCCTGTATAGGTAGAAATTGAAATTTTACCATAGGGAGTTTAGTCTGCCAGAAAATTTAATGAGGTTAATTGGGTCCCGGGGCGATTTTAGACCAACCTGTTACCATTTAAGGGTGTTTCGGTCATTCGAGAGTTTTTGATTTGGAAAATGCCAAAAATTAAAAGATTATTTCAGCCCCATGGAGTTAGAGGTTAGGGTTATCTCAAAATTAGAGAAGAAAGAGGTCATGAAAGAGCAAGAAAAGAGGATTTTTTGAGCTTTCAACACCAATTCTCACCACCGATGTGCCGTAATCATAATCGGAGCAAGGAGAGATACGATCTATCATCATATCAATGAAATCATACCTGTATGTATAAGTTAAGCGTTTATCTTTCAAGATTTTTAAGAAGTTATAATACCCATGTAGTGTAGGGTTTTCAATTTCATGATTTCAATTGTGTTCTTGGGATTTAGAGGAATATAACTCATGATTCGGTGTAGGATTGAATGTAGAATAAATACCTATATGAAGATAAAATGAAATTATAATATATTTGATGATTAAGATATAATTTTTGTGGTTTCTTGATTGAAGAACATGAATCTTGAATGACTTAGGGTTTAATTGATGAAGACAAGATGCTAATCTATCAGAATTTTTTACGTAACTTTAAATGTATGCCATTTCAATTGTGCTTATAATTAGAGTAAGATCCATATATTCATGGAAAGGTATGTGCCTTAAATTTCTAATGATATTTGAATCAGGTCAACCGGAGTTCTATAGATAGAATAATCGATGTTTTACTAGAGGGTGTTTGATCTGTCAGCATAGTAATATGTCAGAAATTTTGACGTAAATTTAAATGTGTGACATTTTAATTGTACTTAGAAAAAGAGTTGGAGCCATAGATTTCTTGAAACATCTATGTCTTATCTTTACAATAATCCTTTAATGACATCAATTGGGGCATAGGTAGAAATCAAAATTTTGTCACAGGGTGTTGAATCTGCCAGAAAATTTACGACTCAATTTGGTTACCCATAATTGCCCAATTTTCCTTGTTTAACTTGGAACTTGTGTGTAATTCTCGGGAAACTTTTTGTATGCTTTTAAATTATATTGAGGGATATAATAATCATCAGTATTCCAATGGTAAGGTTGGGGCTTAGTCATAAGGGAAAAGACTTAAGGCTAATGATAATCGGGCATAATTTGTAATGCGAGTAAAATTGGGGGAATGAGAACGAATCACGATGAGATGAGTAAACCTAATATTCCGACCAATAATGTTGGGGGAATTAGATTCTGATATTTAATCAAGGGGTAATTAGGGCCCTCGGGTATAGAATAATGCTCGGGTACATATAATTGAGAAGTATAAATGTGAATAAATTGTACGCTGAGTAGTCGAGAGACAAATACTATGTATGAGTGAGTATTATAGGTGAGAGCATACCTATACGGGTTATAAGAGGTTAAATGTATACCTATACGAAGTTATTATAGGGTGTGTGCTTATATTGAATATACATATGAATAGGTTGTTTGTATGCCTATTATGTGCTTTTATGTATGTTAACAGACCTACGCTACTTCCTATCACGGAGGTCCAACATAGTGGGCGATCCCACCTTGACGATTCCAGTGAGGTCTGGATTTGTGTCCCAAAGCATAGTGATGATAGTGAATAACTATGTGAGAGGAATAGTGATGTCGGCATGTCGTTTGGGTACGTTAGGTATGTGCGCAGCCCCAAAGACTTAGTGCTATATTCGCCTCTAATATGTGTGATTTGATTGATGGTTCGATGAGACATTCCGAACCGATAGTCCATGATTTGGTACGAGAGATACTTGGACTGATAGCATAGTACGCGAGTGCGCATCGTTAAAACCAGTTCAGGAGATGTCGTGTTATGTGTGTGTGTTTGTGTGTGTGTGTGTATGTGTGTGTATACTCATGGATGTTCTTATGGGTGATAGTAAGGACACTAGATAGTGTATATCTAAACAATGCTTAATCTACTTATGTGTGGTAGTAGTAAGACTAGATAGTGTATATCTACATTGATGCTCAATCTACTTAAGTGTAAATAGTAGAAGAGATAGACAGTACAAATCTAAAGGTAAAGTAAGTGCGAGAACTTAAAAGGTGGATACTAATAATAACTTAAGAGATATGTTAATTATTATATGGTAGGGGACGTACTGTATGGGCGGTAGGGGATAAGTTAATAAATCTTAGCTAAAGTCTTAATGATAATTAAGGGTATAACATAGCGTACTGTATGGGCGGTACGGGTGAGCTAGATTGGTTTATGGTTGCTTAGATGATTGAGACGTAGATAGATTGGGTAGCTTGACTAGGTGGGATGTTAGGTGCGCACTATAGATCAGAGGTGAGGAACTCAAGTGAGGGTACGCAACCTAACATGTGTATCTAATAACTATTCATTTAAGTGAAATTTAAATACTTGCTATGTTTTCAAAAATGGTTTTACTTGGGCTCTGACTCGTACTACCAAAAAATATTTTCAAAAACATTTTCAGCTATTCAGCCACAGGGACGTCCAGTTTGACGATCTGTTCTAGGGATGTGTAGCTGCATCATGTGTGGATGCTTGCAGGATTCGAACTTAGAAACTTCAATTTCTTCAATCCTATAGTAGGATGCGGTTCAGTTATTTCAGTTGGGCATGTCGCCCCTTTAGCTAGTTACTTTATTTTCTTTATCAGACTTTGTATTTGTGGACTCAGTTTGATTTCATTAGATGGTTAGTTGGATTTTATATTTGAGAACTAATAGTTTATTCGGTACCATTTTATTTCAGTTATTTATCTGATTTTTAGTTCAGATTATTTTACTGCATGGATGGTTTGCTTATTGTGATTGTTTCACTTATTATAATTGTTTAATAAAAAAAATAAAATTTGGTATCAGTCTCTTTGAATACTGGGTGGTTAGTTAAATTTAAAAAGTTTTCGATAGTGATTCTAAGAATGATCTAAATGAGATTCTTGTTTTAATTGGGTGAAGGACTGATCACCCGGTATTTAATTAGGCAGGGTGTCACAGATGGTATTAGAGAATCAGGTTCTAGTGTCCAAAAAATATGTGCGACTTTTCACATTTCAGCTTAATTATTTTTATAACGAGCCTTATGATAGGATTGTTGTAGTCTTTTACGTACACGCATTTACGTTCTTTTTCTATTATTGATGTATGGAGTGTGAACTCATAAAATTCATTTTTAAAATTTCAGATGCCGCCTCAGAGAGGACGTCAGGTTAGAGCGGTAGCGAGAGATGAGATGAGAGAGGCTCATAAGGAGCAGAAGGTACCTCAGCCACAACTACCACCAGGAGTGATGACGACCACATAGGTGGACGAGATCATGGGACAAGCAGTGAACACGGCGATGACTGCAATGTCATGATATTTTTCACAGAATGAGCCACAACCATTAGTGGCACTCGACATTCAGTCCCACCCGGGGCTGTCTAATTGGTATAGAGCGAGGGAAACATTTCAGATGGGTCACCCACTAGAGTTTCAAGGTTTTTCAGATGTAGTAGTGTCCAATAATTGGAAGAAGGACATGCAGTATGACCTGCGTGTGATGAAGTGCAACGACACTAAAAAATAGTTTTTGGCAACATTCAATCTAGTGGGAACAGCATTGCAGTGGTGGGAGTTTCTGACCACCAGAGATGAGAGAGATGTGATGATCATAGGGGATTGATTGCAAGTATTTTTTGTTTGCTATTCAGACAGAGATACGGAGGCAATTTCTTAACGTGACTCAAGGAGATAAGACCGTGGCAGAATACAAGGAAGAATTTACTCGGTTAGAAAATTTCGTGAAAGATAAGGTGAATACTAAAGAGAAGAGGATGCATAAGTTCGTGGATGTACTTTCCTGGATGATCAGACAACACTTGTTAGGGAATCTGACATTAGTGACATATATGGAGGTTGTCAATGTAGCAGTACTTCATTGTCAGGCTCAATTATTCCCTTTGAAGTCTAATAACAAAATGAGTGGGTCCAGTCAGACCAGAAAGGTAGATGGGAATGGTGCCCATGGGGAAAAACAACAATAGGAGCGAGATCCTCATCAAGGGAACAAGGCCAAGAGGTTTAGGTCCACTGGTCATCGATTCGAGAGTGATGGATTCAGTCAGGGTCAGCAGGGCCCTCAGTAGAAGAAATAACATTTCATTCCTCACGATTGCCAAGGCCAATGGAATGGCAGGGGAGGCCAGTAAGGAGAGAATCAGTGGCAGGGAGGATTTCCTGGGAAATGTTTCGTTCGTAGAGAGAAAGGCCATAAGAAGGAAGATTGCCCCAAGCGAGGCACGAGACAACCACAGGATGAGGTTCTGGATGTATAACCATTACAATAGGTCATGGGTCAGTTCGGATATGAGGATTATGATCACGAGCCCATTGACCAGATGATGCAGCTAAAACTTGAAGGTAAATTATCTTTATTATCTTATGAGCACAATGTAGATTTTCATGATATTGGGGTGTAACGATGTTAAGGTTATTAGCACTTGAATTCACGAGTGATTCAGATTAAGTGGGTGCATTGGTCATAATAACCTTATTGCGTATATTAATGATTAATTACCGTGTGAGTAACGGGGATTTTTGGTGTCTTCTACGAGAGATAGGGTGTGTACATTAAGGAGATGGTCGCATATTATGTTAATCTTACTATTTTTGAGAATTTTGAGAATAGAGTAGAATACTTTTTGAGTTTCGAGGGATTAGCGATGATTTGAACAAGAGTAGACTGCGATAGTAGGACTTTGGGTTCGTTATCCCACAATATGATTTATTTTGCTAGGTATCACCTGAAAGAGGGTCTAGCCTATATATACATGTATATATGTTATAATGTGTTTCATGATAGACTTATACAAATATATATATATGTGTAGGATTATATTTAATCCCGATGAGTAGGGACGTTTACTGATGTGATTCGGGGTATATTATCTTTTTATCGAGTAAAGAGATAGCTCGTAATTTATTCGTTCTAAGAAACTAGTGATAGTCTTAGAGCATTATGATGTATGTTTTAGTTTATAGCATGAGACAAATCTAGCTGGAATTAGCTCATGTAACTGGAACAGAAGACAAATCCTAATGGCATCATCTAATCGAGGTTTGAAGTTGATAAAAGAAAAGTTAATAGAGAAAATCCAAAAAAATTCTACAGCTTTAGGTTTTGACTATGATTTAGAGCTCAAACGGTCCAAATTGTGATTCATGGTCAACAAAGTATCTGATCCTATGCATAAAACCACTAGAATCCCTACAATCCTAGCATCCTAACCTTGCATGGAGTATAATTCCTCCTTTCATGCATTAAAGCTCTAGCATCTCTAGCAGCCATGTGCTTTTTACAGTAACGCTATCATTTTCCACTTTTGATATAGCTGATATATGTAAGATGCCACAAGGATATATAAAACTCATTATCTCCATTTTATTCACTAAAAAGTTGTCTTTCTTTTCAACACATAAACAATTATTGAAAAGAATAGACTCTGTTGTGGCAACATATTCTTACAATCCTCGATTATAACTAACCTTCTGACCCATTAGAACACCATTGTGATCTAATTGAGTTCGCATAGCGTTCTTTGATACATTCCTTTTCTTTGAATTCTTATCCTATGGTTCTTAACACTAATAAGCGATATGTGTCAAATTTCATATGGAACCTAATAGGAAGACTTGCACAGCTTCACGTGCTACTCAGAATGGTACCGCAACACTAGTATTGCACAAGCCAATAGTAGTAAAGGTACCATCTATGCCAGCAGTCCCAGCACCCGATGCCTAGGAAAGTATCATTTCGGACCCTAGGAAATTTTAAGGTTGATCTCACAAGCAGGTTTGGCAGCGGGTAGTAATAGGAAGAAGTAATTTTCTAATATATGATGCTTTTTGGTATATTAATTTTCTAATATATGATGATTTGTAATATGTAAAAGCTTCAAATCAAGGAACCTAAGAAAGTGTTTGTTCAAAGAATAAGTTGGTTTAAAACCCTCAAACATAGCTTTTCTAACTATGAACGGTAATGGTAAAGAACCGAAAGAAAATTTTGAACTATGAACAACGAAATAATTTGTTTATTGTGCACTGACACATAAATTTGATAGACATTGTGCTCATTATACTAAAGTTTTACAACCAACTTCATTCACATCTGTTCCACAACCGTAACCTAAACATATTGCACAGATCAATGCCACTAGTATCACCAAAACGTTTGAGTGTTTCAAACTCAACCCAAAAGATTGAGTGGGAAGTTCAAAGAGGAAAAGATTAAGAAGTTATTGCTTGTGGGTTTAAGACGTGATAACACTGATGATACAGAGAGTCGTACCATGAGGAAAGTGTTTCAGATTCTTAATAATGAGACCGAGGAAATTGTGGTGCCAAATGCAAAACCAACTCTCGCTTTTTCTAATAGTTTCCCTCTCAGTGTTCAGGAAATTTTTTCAGGTGGTGAAGATATTAAGACACCCGACTCCATATTTGAGATTAGAGTTAATTGAAGTGAGTTGTTTATGTTCTTCTCACATCCAAGTTATTTCATTCCATTATTTTATTTTTCCCTTTCGGTAGTAGCTTAGTTACTATAAGTAGTTCAGCCATGTAGGAGAATATGAGTGTTCACTGGTCCGAGTTCAAAGTCATTCCATTGAACTCTTTTGGTTTCTATTGTATCCTAAATATTTTCACTATTGTTTAGTTTTTTTCCCTTCTAATTAGTGTTGTTTTATTGCAAAAATAAAATCTATAAAAACCAGATAATAAGGGGAATATGTACTCTACACACAGAATATATGTTTTAATTTTTAGTTATAATTTTTATTCAACAACTTTCTCATTAATAGGTAAGAAGTCCCAAATTTAGAGAAAAGCCTGAGAGGAATAGAAACAGTGAATTTGGAGGGTATAAATCTAACTTGTAGTAGCATTTGGGCACCTACGGAGCATATCACCATTGTGTGGTTATACAACTGCAAATGGTAAAATCTTTCAGTGAGTGTATAATATTGTCAATATTCAAAAACAATTTTTAGAGATGTTATTGCTAACGGATTGGTTACTTGATTATAAATTGGTGATGCCTAGGAGTGAGAAAAATAGGGAAAAATTCCCACCAAATAACATATTGATGATGTTAACTGGACCATGGTTACTGTGCATGGGTTGGAATGGGTTCAATGGTGGAGCCCCATATGTAGCCAACATTGACTCATCTCTAGACATACTCAACACCCATGTTTGCACTGCTACTAGCCTTTTAACCTGGCTCATTCTCAACACTTCTTTTCTTTAACAAGCCTTCTATTGTTGGTGTAATTCAGGGAATGATTATTGGCCTGTTTTGTATCACCCCAGCAGCAGGAATGTTAAACCTTGGACCCAATTTTGTGGCTTTCAAATATTGATAATATAATACAATTAGGGGAACGTTTAAGAATCATAAGAACAATTCGATGTATGATATCGATAAGTTCCCATCAACTATGTCTAAGCGTGCAAGTCATGAACTTGAAATGCTATGAAATGTTTTCGAGGTAGAAATTAGGTGGTGGTTCCTTAGACCAAAGGATTTCGGGACATGTTTTCTACCCCTTTTTTATGATTTACAACATTAACTGGGACTATATTATTCCGATAATGATGTTAATCATGCTATCACACTCAGCAGTGGGACTTTTTAGTAGCAATGTCTTTCGCCTCACCATTAAAATTTTGTTTACGTTACTCAAAATCCTTGACTAGGAGACTCACTTCATTCAAACCTCCATTACTTTCTTGTCCTGCCTCTGAAACTGAGTAGTAAGATTTAATGGGAGTGCTTTCTCCGGGAGTTTGAGTTCCAATGAATGATATTTTTGAATCATGTTTCAAATAATACTTAACAAAAACATATTAGAACATATTAGTCGAGTTATTTACTACGATTTTTGACGCTATAAGGATGCTTGCTAGAAATTGAATAATTTTTTATTTCGGTTCGATTACTTCCAGTGGTGTCTGTTGTAAATTGTGTTTGACTACATTGATATGGTGCTCTTTGTGGGTGTGATGCCTTTTTTGTGTGTTCGTGTTACTTTTTTATGTTCTCACTATTTTATTCAACATAACTTAGCGTGCCACGTGTATAGATATCTATGTGTAGATATCTTAAAGCAATCAGGCAGGCCTTATCACATTGGAACAGTACTGCATTCAAAAACATTTTTCAAGCCACCAAAGATGCTGAGGATGAGGTTTTTCAAAAGGAAGTTGCCTTAGAGACTATGTACTAAATAATCATGAGCAAATAATGTCCGGAGAAATGAGAAACAAATAATGTTAAGAGATTCAGCAAACAAGAAACAAATAGAATTAAATAATACCCTCATTGGTATTAAAACCTGACGAAATAATTTCCAGAGATTCAGCTACATTTGGATGACTATGTACTGAAGAATGATGATTCCACTCTACCACAAAATATTTCACGGTAGCTGCTTTAGGACCTATAATAGGTACACAATGGATTAACACGCTACTATTGTAATTAGATTTAACTATACATTGGTATATTTCCTACTTAATTAAATATTTGTATATTGTTAAGTAATTTGATTTAGAATATAAAGACCATACCCTCATTGTTGTTATCATCAGATGCAGTAGTGTTGGTGGAGTAGCCAACAATTAGGTGCTTTGATTGAGAAGAAGGGGGCGTGTGGATTCTCCCATGAATCTTTGCCCCGTAGGTAATTTTGGAACACGAGCACGACCGGAACCCTACATAACTAAATAAGAAACCAGCAACATTAGCAGAGGAGATATGCATGTAGAAATTATGTAAAACATCAATACACTTTTAACATTGTAGCATAATACCAATGAAAACATGGAGGAAAATCACATTAGTAATGAAAATTATCAAGCATGAAATCATATCAAATAATTGAGATAACATCAGCAGCAGCAGCAGTAACATCATATCATTCAAAGTAGTTTATAAAAAGTGACAAGGATAATTGACAAACCTAACAAATAGTCGTCGTCATTATCTTCACCTTCGTTCAAATAACTTAACCCCTCCTCTCTTTCCAACGGGATATACTCTTCATCCTTGTTAACCACTTTTTTTCCCTTTGTCTCACTCTTATTATTATTACTCCCCTTACAAGAACCCATGTAGAATTTAGCCCCCCTCTATGCAACCCCATTGCCTTCATTGTTTTTATGTTATCTTGAATCCTATTCATCATTTGTTTCTCATAGTTTGACCTCGTCATTGTTATTCCTATTAAAGATATACATAAACATGTAATTTAGTACAGTAAAAACATTTCACAAGTGTAATTTATTAAAATATGCCTATAGATCGAAGTGTCATAATTCAAATAAATTCAAACATTTACTAAGAAGAAAAAATAACTAACACAAACCGTCAAAAGTCCTCATCATCTTCATCTCCATTATCCTCGTTAATATCAGCATGGTCATCCTCGGACGACAAGATGTTATCATCTATATCATGTATCCGATTGTCTCCTTCCACATTAGCCATACTAACCTCTATTTCTGGGATATCATCCCTTCGTAATGGAAGACATTCGTCGTCTATTTCCACTATTTCATCATCTAAAATATTATTCTCAAGTTGTTGGTACAGTTCCTCATCACCCATCTCCTCATCCTCCTCTGCTTTCAGGAAAGTCATACTTATCTCATGGAGTATTCTTCACTACAACTTTCCAATCATTTCCCAACTTGATGTCTAGCACATAGAAGACTTTATCTACTTGATAAGCTAATGCAAATGGTTGGTCTTTGTACCATGTATTAGCGGTATTCAAACTAATGAAACCATACTCATATTTACGTAATCCACACACCCCCTTCTTTTTTTCAAGGTCCCACCAGTCACACATGAATAAAACAACACGATTATTTTCTGGGTATTCCAATTCGATAATGTCAATCAACTCACCAAAAAAATCAATAAATTTTTATTTATGTTCATACACTACAACGATTCCACTATTTTGAGTTTTTTTGTACTTGTCATGATCTTGGGTGTGAAACCTATAACCGTTGATTAAACAATCCTTATAATGTTTCACTCTTCGATCGAGATCCCAAGATCAAGAGCGAAGTTGCTTACTAGAACGATCGGGGGACTCGCGCTCTAATATGCTAAGCTGTTTATTGTTTATATATAAATGCTTAGTAAAAAATAACAAGCCTAATCGGTTTACACCAAAAAAATATTATATTCCACTACTTACGCAGTCTTCAAATCATTTGGGAAATCTCTCTGCATGTCTTCGGTCAATATTTGTGTTATTTTCGGCTTTTAACAAATTCGTATGCTCAGTAAGCATGAATAAATAAATTTAATTAGAAACAATAATGTGTATATATGTGTGTGTGTGTGTGTGTGTGTGTGTGTAAGGCAAAGAAGTAGTATAGATTAATATACTTCACAAATTCATGTATTTCATCACAGTTATCCAACAAATATAAACGAGCATTTTCCCATTCACTTTGTGTGAGGTATTGGTAATCCTTTTTTCCAAGAAAATGACCGTTGTATCAAAAAATGGATAAACCTTCTTAAAAATAAGCACCACATTAATTTCACTCGGGGTGATTGAATTTTGTCACAACACCACGTAGATACATCGAGCAAAATGTTAGACATTCATTAAGAATGTAAGCCTAAACAATTGAGCCCTCTAGACGTGCTTTGTTTCCCCTGGTAAGTTTTAAGGTGTGCATATATCTGTCAAGAAGTAAGATGGTCAGAAAATGCAATGAAAACATTAAATTATTACTAAAATAAGATATTACTTATTACATTTACCTTTCACATAGATACGGACATCAATACTGCACTGGTCCACCGATAATGGCTTCTCGTGCAAGGTGAATTGGCAAGTGAACCATAACATCGAAGAATGACGGTGGAAATATCCTTTCAAGTTTACACATAGCTGTAGAAAGGCTCTCCGGAAGTCTCTCCAAGACATCCAATCTCAATGTTTTTGAACATAACTCCTAAAATAATAACCCAAGTTCAATTAACGGTTGACATACTTCCTTCGAAAGATGACCACGAATCGTAAGCGGTAGTAAACGTTGTAAGAAAATGTGGTACTCATGACTTTTCTTATCTATAAATCTTGCCATCAGTATCACTTACACATCGCGAAATATTGGACGCATACCCGTCGGGCAACTTCAGTGATTGATAAAATTCGCATAAAACCATTTTCTCTGCTTTTGACAAACTGTAGCAAGAAGGAGGAATCACCCATTTGTCTCCCTTTTATATGGATGAAAATCTTTGCGTATATGCATTTCCTTTAAATATAACCGAGAGTTGAGGGTGTCTTTTATTTTCCCATCAATGTCTAGCAATGTTCCTAAAATGCTTTCACATACATTTTTCTCAATATGCATGATATCTAAATTGTGACGCAATCTAAGATCTTTCCAATATGAAAAATCATAGAATATACTTATATTGTCCCATTGTAACTCATACGCCTCGCGGATCCTCTTTTTTCATGCTTTCCAAAATACCTTAGGTCGAACCCTCTCAAGTTCAGCAAGTATTTCATCATTACTAAGTTCTTTTGGTCGTTGTTGATGTTCTTTCTTACCATCAAAGGAAGACATATTTTCTCGCCATTTATGATTCATTGGTAGAAAACGATTATACCCCATGTAGAATGTCTTATGTCCATTCTTCAGATACATGGAATGAGTCTCCTTATTGCATACTGGACAATCCAACTTCCCCTTTGTGATCCAACCTGACAAGTTAGCATAAGCTGGAAAATCATTAATAATCCACATCATTGTTGCACGTAACATAATTGTAGTCTCTGTGACGGCATCATATGTTTGCACCCCAACATCCCACAACTCTTTCAACTCTTTTATCACTGGTTGAAGAAATACGTCTATGTCAGTTCCAGGAGCCTTAGGACCCGGTATAAGCATTGATAAGATGAAAAATGGTTGCTTCATACATTTCCATGGAGGTAAATTATATATCACTAGAACAACCGGCCATGTGTTGTGCTTGCTACTCATATTTGAAAATGGATTGAATCCATCACTAGAGAGTCCAAGCCTAATATTGCGAGCATCTCTAGTAAATAACTCATGAACTTTATCAAATTATTTTCATGCTTCCCCATCCATTGGATGTCTTAATACATTGGCCTCTTCAACGCGCTTATCTTTATGCCACCTCATCTTTGAAGCTATATCCTTATTATAAATAGGCGTTGCAACCTCGGTTTAAGTGGAAAGTAATGGAAGACTTTCTGAGCGATCTTCACACCATTGTCCTTTTCTATTTTCCATCTAGATTCTCCATATGTTGGACATTTAGTTTTTTCCTTATTTGGTACCCAAAAGAGAACACAATCATTTATGCAAACATCAATCTTCACATAGTCTAACCCCAGGTCACAAACTATTTTCTTCGCCTCGTAAAATGACTTTGGAATGTGGGCATCATCTCGAAGTTCTTTCTTAAAAAGTTCAAGAAGCGAGTCAATTGATTTCTCACTCCAGTAGTTTATTGACTTTAGATGCATTAGCTCAACAATGAAAGATAATTTAGATAGCTTCTAACAACCCGAATACAATTGTTGTTGCTTATCCCTAGCTAATCTATCAATTTTTTCTCCTTCACCCTCGGTCATTTGAGTAGCATGGCCATCAGATTCATCCCCTAAAACATCATTGTTGTAAGGTTTGACAAACATATCATATAACATTACCTCCATGTCATCTTGCTCAAACTCGTTTGTACTGTGTTCTTCCTACCCTATAATATCATCATCTCCAACTTCAAACTCATACTCATTGTAATCATAAGCATTATTGTTCTCTGATTCCAATGGTTCACCGTGATATATCCACCTAGTATAACTCTTCACTATGCCATGTATAAGCAAATGACTTTGAACATCTTGACGATTTTTCCAATAGAAGTTATTACATTTCTTACATGGGCACTTAATCTTGCCATTTTTCTCAACATTAGCAAATGCAAAATTAAGAAATTCTTTAACCCCATCTCGATATGCACTACTAATTCTATTTGGATGATGCATCCAACTCATCCATTTCAAAACCCTACAACTTGAAAGAACATTCAAAAGTATCAATGATCAACAAATAACAATAAAGTCACGAGATATTTAGAAATAATGAACAGTAGTTATATATAAAAAGAGCCAAACAACATTTTGCACCAAGTAATGTTGCGTACTCGGCAACTCATATTAAGGCCATACATTCATATATTTTTATTCACGCCAACACTGTTTGTTTCAATCAATAATGTGGGTGATATATATATATATAGTCATTCGGAGGTCTCTTTTATAACTTTGAATAGTTATTCGTTGCATTAGAAAAAAATAATAAAAAGAGTGAAGCATTAAGAAAACGACATTGAATAATGCAATTCCCATCATCTCCATTAATATTATGATCAATTAACAAAAAAGTCCCTCAAACAGTTTTTAATACACATTTAGTTCGAGACTTTTTATTTTGTTACAAAACGTTCCTCAAACACCCATTTAACTAATATTCTCTTATTTTTAAAGGGTCGCGCTAGCGGCATTCCTACTCGACCTCCCCTACCCCCACCCCCCACTGGCGGAACTTCCTTGATCGTCACCGGAGCTCCTTTTTTTAGTGTTTTTATGTGGTGAGAGACTGTTTGGAACAAAATAAAATGGCTTGAACTAAACGTGCATTAAAAATTATTTGAGGGACTATTTTCCATATGCCCCTTAAAAATTGTTTGAGGGACTATTTTCCATATGCCCCTTAAAAATTGTTTGAGGGCATTATTCAATGTTTTAAAAAGCATGTAATTCTGCACGATGTAGTGCGCGATTGCACTTTTGTGTGTGATAATGCGATATTGCCCACTTTGATTTGCGAGAAGCCCAAATAGTGTGCGCGATTGATGATGTAGCACGCGATTTTGACGCTTTTTCATGGCATTTGCGTGATTGACCCTATTTAGTGCTATTTGGGAGCAATTCGGGCAGAAGTCATTTTAATGCATCAATTACAAAAATAGGTCGTTTTGTTCCTTTCTTCATTTTTTTCCCTTTTTTTAACCTTTAAAAATGCAAACCAATATCTTAAAACGCTAAGGGTGTTTTTAGTTGTATAAAATAAGGTTGTTTTCCAAAAGAAAATTCTGAAAATTTTCCATGAAAATGAAAATATATTCAAATTTATTTTTCCAAAAAAAGTTGAAAAATACTTTTCTAATTTTCCAAATTTCCATAAACTACTTGACAATATTTTCAATAAATTTTTGAAATGTTCAAAATTACATTTACACCCCTAATTTTTTTACAAATTACATTTTGTCCCCTGAAATTAAAAAAATACATTTTATTCCTAAATATTAAGAAAAAAATAACAAGTCA
The DNA here is from genome assembly GCA_949130495.1 of Sambucus nigra. NCBI lineage: Eukaryota > Viridiplantae > Streptophyta > Magnoliopsida > Dipsacales > Adoxaceae > Sambucus > Sambucus nigra. The sequence continues at coordinate 157,386,342 of OX422223.1, read as the reverse complement.
AAAACTATAGGTGAATTACGATTTGGCCCATGAAATCTCCGTAGTTATATTATTGTCCCTAAAATTTCTATAAATTACTTTTTAGCTATTACACTATTGGTAAACTACATTTTAGACATCAAACTTTCTCTAAGTTATATTTCGTCCTTTTAAATATCTATAAATTATATTTTAAAAATAATGGTTTATTCCTAACAAATGAATGTGCTTCCCTCGTTCTCTAAATGTTCTATTGAAATTGAAAATAAAAAATAGAAACGAAAACTCAAAATAAAAAAATAAAAAATATTTTTTTGTTGGAAATACGATTGGGGGTCATATATCCAATATGGATATAAACCCATAATGGACAATGAGATTTATATCTCAAACACGTAATAAAAACTACCATACAAAAACAACTACATTGAACCAAAAAAATATAAAAATAAACTTGTTTCAGCTATAAAAAATAACCCCTATTTGAACTATTTAAAAATAACTATTTCTGCTAAAAGAAATGTTTCAGCTATTAGAAAAAGAAAAAAAAACTACTTCACCTATAAAAAAAACTCTACATACATCAATTTTTTTTTATTAAAATCCATTTAACATGGACCGAGTCGAAGTTCACACAACCACAAATTGAGTAATGGGTATATATATGTACGTGTACATTTAAGAAAATACATTATATAACCTTGAATTTAAAATAAAAAATTACAGAAATGAACTTACCTAATATCTCTGGCAACCAACTGAATTAGGAAGAGAACTTTTGTCACCAACCACGTACTGAATTTCATGAAAAAATAGAAAAATAAGAGATGCTACCATAAAGTTTCAAGAAAGTTAATAAAAGTTAGCAAAAGCAATGAAACCAAAAAAAAATCAAAGATGTTATAATACTCATTTGAAACTTGATTCAAATCAACTCGTCAATAAAATAGGTAAAGATTTCATAATACCCATTTAAAACTAGATTCAAATAAAACCTATGATATATATATATATATATATATATATTGATACATAGCTGATTCAAATAGGCAAAGATTTGAAATCCAACCTTCAATGCAACTTTCGAAGCCGACCTTCAATGAGAGAGAGAGAGAGAGAGAGAGAGAGAGAGAAACCCTAGGTTATTTTTATGGAGAAAAGAACAAAGAACATAGAAATGTGAGAGGTGGATATGCGGATTTGAGCGGGGTTTGTTACTATTGGTGTATTTGAGTCTTTCGTGGAAACGAGTTCCTGATTTGAGCGGGACTCTTAACAAGTTTTTACTTCTTCTTTTTTCTAATTTAGTTTTTGGAGGCAAAAGTAAATTGTTATTAAATTTAATTTACGAAATATTTTGTTGTAAAATTTCAAAATCACCACTAAATGGTTATTTTTAGTGGAAATATTTTTAATTTGCCACCTACTTCACGACAATTTTACTTCCCACCTAGCTAAAAATTTTTGCACCAAACATTTAGTGGCAATTTTTGTGACAATCTCACTATTTTGCTACTAATACTTCCTCTGCAATTATTTTTAGTGGTAATGAAATTCTTTTTCACCAATTATTTTATTTCATGGCAAAAAATCATTTTGCCACCAATTGGCAACTTTCTTGTAGTGGTAATTCATCGGGATTGATCGCATAGTTACGGTACTCCCGGTTTGAGAATTAAAATATGCAAATATCTAGATTTAAGCATAAAAACATGCCACTAAAGGGCGAAAACCCCAATACAAACCCCAAATGACCTTGTAGACATACGGACAGCTCGCACGGGACCAATGTAACACGTCAGAACTAACCGCATAGACATGGGACTCACGGTTTGAGAATGTGATGAAAATTAGCAAATATGGACTTAAACTTAAATCATGATATAAGAGGGCGAAGACCCAAAAAAGCCCCCAAACTGTTCTGTAAGAGGCCCAACACCTCACATGGGACCAATGTAACTCGGAGGAATTGATCACATAGACTTGGACTTAAAAAATGCCGCTAAAGAGCGAAAACGCAAAAAAACACCCAAACGGCCCAGTGAGAGGTACGAACACCTTCCATGGGACCAATGTTACTCATATAAATTGACCGCGTAGTCACGGGAATCCTATTTTGACAATATGATAAAATTTTACGAATATCTAGACTTAGGTTTAAAAACATGCCACGTCTATTTTCGCCCTCTAGCGGCATGTATTTAAACCTCAGTCTAGATATTTTCAAATTTTGATCATATTCTAAAATTGGGAGTACCGTGACTATGCGATCAATTCCTACGAGTTACATTTTTCCCGTATGAGGTGTTCCTACATCTTACATGACAGTTTGGGGATTATTTTGGATTTTTCCCCTCTACCAGCATGTTTTTAAGTCTAAGTGTAGATATTTGTTAATTTTCATCACATTCTCAAATCGAGAGTTCCGTGACTATGCGTTCAGTTCCTACATGTTACATTAGTCCCATACGAGGTGTTCGTGCTTCTTACAGGACTGTTTTAGGTTTTTCCCTCAAGAGGCATGATTTTAATCCTAAGTCTAGATATTTGAATATTTTCTTCATATTCTAACATCGAGAGTCCCGTGACTATGTTGTCAGCTTTTATGAGTTACATTGGTCTCATGCTTCGTGACTCTTGCGGGCCCGTTTGGGTGTTTTCATGAGTTTTCACCCTCTCGCAGCATGTTTTAAGCCTAAGTCTAGATATTTATAACTTTTTGACATATTCTCAAATGGGGAGTTTCGTGATTACGGGGTGAGTTCGTACTAACGGGGCCATTTGGATGCTATTTTGGGTTTTTTCCTCTACCGGCATGATTTTAAGCCTAAGTCAATTTATTTGAATATTTTCATCATATTCTCAATTCGGGAGTCCCGTCAATGATCCCGTAAAGGCACGAACACCTCTCACGAGACCAATGTAACTTGTAAGAGGTGGTCACATAGTCCCGGCACTCTCAGTTTGAGATTATAATGAAAATTTGCAAACATTTAGACATATTCTTAAAAATGAGCCGCCTGAGGTGGAAAATCCAAAACATCTCCCAAACGGCCTCGTTAGAGGCACGAACACCTCGCACTGGACCAATGTAACTTAATGGAATAGATCGCGTTATCACGAGACTCTCGATTTTAGATTATGATAAAAATTTCAAATATCTAGAGTTATGCTCAAAGACATGACGCTAGAGGGAGAAAGCCCAAAAAAGCCTCCAAACTGCCCCGTGAGAGGCAAGAACACCTCGCATGTGACCAATGCAACTTGTAGGAACAGACCCTGTAGTCACGGAACTCCCATTTGAGAATATGTCAAAATTTTTAAATATCTAGACTTAGTCTTAAAACATGCCACTAAATGGTAAAAACCCAAAACAACCCCCAAACGGCCCCGTAAGAGGCATGAACACCTCGCACGGGACCAATGTAACTCGTAGGAACTGACTGCATGGTCCCGGGACTCTTAGTTGTAGTATATGATAAAAATATTTAAATATCTAAACTCAGTCTTAAAATCATGCCGCTAGGGGGAGAAAATTTTAAATTGTCCTATAAGAGGCATGAATATCTCGCACGAGACCAATGTAACACGTAGCAATTGACCGCCTAGTAACTAAACTACTAGTTTAGGAATATGAAAAAAATTAGGAAATATCTAGACTTAGGCCTAAACACATGTCTCTAGATGGAAACAAAACCCAAAATAGCCCCCAAATTATCCTGTAAGAGGAAGTAACAACTCACACAAGACCATTGTAACTCGTAGGAATTGATTGTATAGTTACGGTACTCCCGGTTTGAGAGTTAAATTTTGAAAATATCTACACATAGGTTTAAAAACATGCTACTAAAGGCCGAAAACCCAATATAACCCCCAAGTTACCTCGAAGACACACGGATAACTCGCATGGGACCAATGTAACACGTTAGAACAGACTGAATAATCATTGCACTTTCAGTTTGAGAATGTGATGAAAATTAGCAAACAGCTAGACTTAAACTTAAAATCATGTTGCTGAAGGGAGAAAACCCAAAACAACCCCCAAACTGTCCTGTAAGAGGCCTAACACCACACAATGGACCAAATTAAGTCGTAGGAATTGATCGCGCAGACACGGTTCTCCTTATTTCAGAATATGGTCAACATATGAAAATATCTAGACTTAGGCTTAAAAACATGTCGCTAAAGGGCGAAAACCCAATATTGTCCCGCCAATGACCCGTAAAGGCACGAACACATCTTACAGGACCAATGTAACTCGTAAGAGATGATTGTGTGGTCCTGGCACTCTCAGTTTGAGATTATAATGAAAATTTGCAAATATCTAGACATAGTCTTAAAAACAAGCCGCTGGAGGGCAAAAATCCAAAACATCCCCCAAACAGACCCCTTAGAGGCACGAACACCTCGGACTGGACCAATATAACTTAATGGAACATACCGCATTGTCACAGGACTCGCGATTCAAGATTATTATAAAATTTCAAATATCTAGACGGATGCTTAAAGACAGGACGCAAGAGGGCAAAAACGCAAAAAAGCCTTCAAACGGCCACGTGAGTGGCAGGAACACCTCGCATGTGACCAGTGTAACTTGTAGGAACTGACCTTGTAGTCATGGAACTCCCATTTGAGAATATGTAAAAAATTGTAAAAATCTAGACTTAGGCTTAAAACATGCCGCTAGATGGTAAAAACCCAAAACACCCCCCCCCCCCAAACGGCCCCGTAAGAGGCATGAACACCTCGTACGGGACCAATGTAACTCACAGAAACTGGCTGCAATGTCACGGGACTCTTAGTTATAGTATATGATAAAAATATTTAAATAACTAGACTTAGTCTTAAAATCATATCGCTAGAGGGAGAAAATTTAAAATTATCCAATAAGAGGCATGAACATCTCGCACGAGACCAATGTAAAACGTAGCAATTTGACTGCCTAGTAACTAAACTCCTAGTTTAGAATATGACAAAAATTAGGAAATATCTAGACTTAGGCCTAAAAACATGCCAATAGATGGGAACAAAACCCAAAATAGCCCCCAAATTATCCTGTAAAAGGAAGGAACAACCCACACAAGACCAATGTAACTCGTAGGAATTGATCATATAGTTATGATACTCCCAGTTTGAGAATCAAAATTTTAAAACATTTAGATATAGGTTTAAAAATATGCTGCTTAAGGCCAACCCCCCCCCCCCCCCCCACCCAAATGACCTAGAAAACACACGGACAGCTCGCACGGGACCAATGCAACATGTTAGAACAGACCGCATAATCATCGGACTCTCAGTTTGAGAATGTGATGAAAATTACCAAATATCCAGAGTTAAACTTAAAATCATGCTGCTAAAGGGCGAAGACCCATAACAACCCCCAAATTGTCCTATAAGAGGCCCAACACCACACATGGGACCAATGTAACTCGTAGGAAAATAATGCATAGACACGGTTCTCCCTGTTTGAGAATATGATCAAAATTTGAAAATATCTAGACTTGGGCATAAAAACATGCCGCTAAAGGGAGAAAACTGAATATAGTCCCGCCAATGACCCCATAGAGGTACGAACACCTAGCACGGGACTAATGTAACTCGTAAAAGATGACTGCGTAATCCCGGCACTCCCATTTTGAGATTAAAACAAAAAATTACAAATATCTAGACATAGTCTTAAAAATAAGCTGTTAGAGGGAAGAAATCCAAAGTATCCCCCAAACATCCCCCTTAGAGGCATGAACATCTCGCAATGGACTAATGCAACTCAACGGGATAGACCACATTATCACGGGACTCTCAATCTGAGAATATGATAAAAAAATTCAAATATCTAGCTTTGGGTTTAGAAACATGATGCTATAGGGGAAAAACCCAAAAAAGCCTCCAAACGACCCCGTGAGAGGCACGATTAGCTCACACGTGACCTGTGTAACTCGTAGGAACTGACCTTGTAGTCACAAAACTCCTATTTGAAAATATGTCAAAAATTATCAATATCTAGACTTAGTCTTAAAACAGGCATCTTGAGGGTAAAAGCCTAAGACATCCCACAAACGCCCCCTTAAGAGGCATGAGCACCTCGCACGGGACCAATGTAACTCGTAGGAACTGATCGCATGGTCACATGAATCATAGTTGTTGTATATGATAAAAATATTTAAAGATCTAGACTTAGGCTAAAAATCTTGCCACTAGGGGAGAAAATTTAAAACTGCCCTATAAGAGGCATGAACATATCGCACGGGACCAATGTAACACATAGCAATTGACTGTCTAGTAACTAAACTCCTAGTTTGAAAATATGATAAAAATTAGGAAATATCTAGCAGCAGGCTTACAAACATGCCGCTAGAGCGCAAAAACCCAAAATAGCCAACAAATTATCATGTAAGAGGCACGAACACCTCACACAGGATCAATGTAAGTCATAGGAATTAATCATTTAGTCAACGTGCTCTCGCTTTGAGAATATGATAAAAATTTGAAAATATCTAGACTTAGGCTTAAATACATGCCACTAAAGGGTATAAACTCAAGACAACCCTTAAATGACCCCGTAGAGGCACGGACACCGGGCATGGGACCAACGTAACCCATAGGAACTAACTGCGTAGTATCGGGACTCCCGATTTAAGAATATTACAAAAATTTGCAAATATCTAGATTTTAGATTTAAAAACATGCCATTAGAGGGCGAAAAACGAACATGGCACCCAAATGCCTATAATAGGCACGAACGCCTTGCATGTGACCAATTTAACTCGTAGGCACTGACCACGGAGCAACGGAATTCTCGGTTTGAGAATATGATAAAATTTTAAAATTACTGGACTTAGATTTAAAAACATGCTGCTAGAGGGGAAAACCTAAAAACAACCCCAAACGGCTCCGTAAAAGGCACGAACACATCGCACATGACCAATTTTACTCATAAAAACTGACCACATAGCCACGGGACTCCCGATTTGATAATATGATGAAAATATTCAAATAAATAGACTTAGGCTTAAAATCATGCCAGTTGAGGAAAAACCAAAAATAGCCCCCAAATGGCCCCGTTAGAGGCACGAACATGTCGTATGGGACACGTGTAACTCAAAGGAACTCACCCCGTAATCACGAAACTCCTCGTTTGAAAATATGTCAAAAAGTTGTAAATATCTACTCTTAGGCTTAAAACATGCTGCTAGAGGGTGAAAACTCATTACAACCCCCAAACAGTCCCGCAAGAGTCACGAACACCTTGCACAGGACCCATGTAACTCATAGGAGTTGACCGCATAGTCATAGGACTCCCAACGTTAGAATAAAAAGAAAATATTCAAATATCTAAACTTGGGATTAAAATCATGCCTCTAGAGGGAAAAACCTAAAATAGTCCTGTAAGAAGTACGAACACTTCACATGGGACTATTATAACATGTAGGAACTAAACGCCTAGTCACGGAATTCTTGGTTTGAGAATGTGATGAAAATTAGCAAATATCAGCACTTAGACTTAAAACCATGCTGGTAGAGGGGAAAAAAATCCTAAACAACCACCAAACTGTCATGTAAGATGTAGGAACACCTCACATGGGACCAATGTAACTCGTAGGAATTGATCGCGTAGTCACAATATTCCCAGTTTGAGAATATGATCAAAATTTAAAAATATCTTGAGTTAGGCTTAAAAACATGCCGCTAGAGGGCAAAAACCTAAAATAGCCCGCAAAGTGTCCTGTAAGAGGCACGAACACCTCACACAAGACCAATGTAACTCATAGGAATTGATCGTGTAGTCAAGGTGCTCTCTATTTGAGAATATGATGAAAATTTCAAAATATCTAGACTTAGGCTTAAACACATGCCGCTAGAGGGTGAAAACTCAAAACAACCCCTAAATGACCCTGTAAAGACAGGAACACTAGGCACGGGGCTCCCAGTTGTAAAAAGTGATCAAAATTTCTAAATAATTGGAATTAGGCATAAAAATATACCGTTAGAGGGTGAAAATCCAAAACAACACCCTAACGGCCCCGTGAGAGACACAAGCACCTCGCGCGGGACCAATGTAACTCGTAGTAACCGTTTGTATAGTCACAGTACTCCGGTTTAGAAAATATGACAAAAATTTGTCAATATCCATACTTGGGATTAAAAACATGTCGCTAGAGGGCGAAAATCAAAAATAACCCCCAAATGACCTTGTTAGAGGCATAGACACCTTGCACGGGACCAATGTAACTCGTAGAAACTGATTGCGTAGTCACGGGACTCCTGATTATAGAATATGATGAAAATTTGAAAATATATAAATTTAGAATTAAAAACATATGTCTAGAGGGCTAAAACCTAAAATAGCCCGTTAACGGCGCCGTTAGAGGGACAAAGGGCCCAATGTAACTCTTAGGAATAGATCGCGTAGTCACGGGACAGCTGTTTTAGCAATATGATGTAAATTTGTAAATATATATCCTTAGGCTCAAACACATACCGCTATAGGATGAAAACTCAAAACATCCCCCAAAAGGCCCCATAAGAGGCACAAACACTCGGGACTGTTGTAACTCATTGGAACTGACCGCATAGTCATGGGACTTTCGGTTTGAGAATATGATGTAAAATAAAAAAAAAATATCAAGACTTAGGCATAAAAACATGCCATTGGAGGGGGAAAACCCAAAACATCCCCCAAACGACCCCATAAGAGGCACGGATATCTCTCACGGGACCAATGTAACTCATAGGAACTGATCGAGAAGTCACGGTACTCCAAGTTTGAGAATATGACGAAAACTTGCATATATATTGACTTATGCTTAAAAACACACCGATAGAGGGAAAACACTCAAAATAGCCTTCAAATGACCCCGTCAGAGGCACGAGTACCTCGCACGAGACCAATATAACTCGTAAGAACTGAACGCATAGTCACGGGACTCCCGATTTTAAAATATGATAAAAATTTGCAAATATCTTGACTTAGGCATATAAACATGCCACTCGACTACGAAAACCCAAAACAGCCACCAAATGGCCCTATTAGCACGAACACCTAGCACGAGACCAATGTAACTCGTAAAAATGGATAGTGTAGCCACAGGAATCCCGTTATAGTCATCATATATTCGAATGTTGGGTTTTCTCCCTCTAGCGTCATATTTGTAAGCCTAACTCTAGATATTTACAAATTTTCGAATATAACTGGACTTGGCCTTAAAAACAAGCAGCTAGAGGGCAAAAAAAAATGGCCCCATAAGAGGTACGAACACCTCGCAAGGGACAATGTAAGAACTAACCACGTAGTCATGGAACTCTCGATTTAAGAATATGATGAAAATTTTCAAATAATTAGGCATAGGTTCAAAAGCATGTCAGTAGAGGATGAAAGTCCAAAACAACCCCAAATGGTCCCATAAGAGGCACGACCACCTCGCTCAGGACCAATGTAACTTAATGGAACTGACTCCACAGTCATGTAACTCCCCATTTTAGAATATTACAAAATTATTAATATCTAGACTTAGGCTGAAAACATGTTGCTAGAGGATGAAAATATAAAATATTCCCCAAATGGCCCCGTAAGAGGCACGAACACCTCGCACGGGACCAATGTAACTTCAAGGAAATGATCGCATAGTCAAGGGACTCCCAATCATAGTATAGGATGAAAATTTCTGAACATATAGACTTAGGCTTAAAAACAGTCCAATAATAAGCATGAACACCTTGCATGGGACCAATGTAACACGTCGAAACTGATCGCATAGTCACGGGACTCTCGATTTGAGAATACGATAAAAATTTACAAATATCTGAACTTAGGCTTAAAAATATATCGCTAGAGGGAGAAAACAAAAAACAACCCCCAAATTGTCCCCTAAGAGGCACGAACACCTCACACGGGACCAATGTAATTGGTAGGAACCGACTGCATAGTCACGAGACTCTCAGTTTAAAAATATGATAAAAAATTCAAATATCTAGACTTAGTCTTAAAAATATGACCCTAGAGGGAGAAAACTTAAAATAGCCTCCAAAAGGCCCCGTATGAGGCACGAACATAACTCATAGGAATGGATCGCGTCATCACGGGAATCCCGATTTGAGAATATGACGATGATTAGAAAATAACTACACTTAGCCTTAGAAAATGCCGCTAGAGGGTGAAAACGCAAAACAACACACAAACGGCCCCGTGAGAGGTACGAACACCTTCTATGGGACCAATGTTACTCATAGGAATAGATCGCTTAGTCACGGGAATCCTATTTTGACAATATGATAAAAATTTATGAATATCTAGAATTACATGCAGAAAGAGGGAAAAAATCCAAAACAACCCCCAAACAGCCCTGCGAGGGACACGATCACCTCGTACAGGACCAATGTAACTCGTACAAATTGATCGTCTATTCATGGAACTCCTGGTTTGAAAATCATATGAAAATTTGCAAATACCTAGACTTAAGAATAAAAATTGTCGTTAGAGTGCGAAAACTCAACATAGCGCCCAATTGGCTTTGTAAGAGGTCCGAACACCTTGCACGAGACCAATGTAACTCGTAGGCACTAAACACATAGAAAAAGAACTTTTAGTTGATAATATGATGGAAATTTGAAAATAACCAGACTTAGACTTTGAAACATACTGCTGGAGGGGAAAATCACAAAATATCCCCCCAAAAGGCCCCGTAAAAGGCACGAACACATTGCTCGGGACCAATTTTACTCGTAGAACCTGACGACGTAGTATTAGGACTCCCGATTTGAGAATATGGTGAAAATTTTCATATAACTAGACTTATGCTAAAAATCATGCAAGTAGAGGGAAAAATCCTAAACAACCCCCCCCCCCCCAAATGGCCCCGTAAGGGGCACGAACACGTCGTCCGAGACCAATGTAACTTAGAGGAACTGACCCCACAGTAACGGAACCCCCCATTTGAGAGTATGTCAAAAAGTTATAAATATCTGGGCTTAGGCTTAAAACATTCCGTTAGAGGGTGAAAACTCAAAGCAGCCCCCAAACGGTCCCATAAGAGGCACGAACACCTCGCACAGGACCATTGTAACTCGTAGCAATTGACCGCATAGTCACGGGACTCTCGATGTTAGAATATGATGAAAATATTCAATATCTAGAATTGGGCTTAAAATCATGCCTCTAGAGGGCAAAACCTAAAACAGCCCTGTAAGAGGCACGAACGCCTCGCACAAGACCAATGCAACACTTAGAAACTCGTTGCATAGTCAAGGGACTCTTGGTTTGAGAAAGTGATGAAAATTTGCAAATATCTAGACTTAGACTTAAAAACATGCTGATAAAGGGAAAGAACCCAAAATAGTCCGCATATTATCCTGTAAGAGGTAAGAACAACTCTCACAAGACCAATGTAACCCATAGTTATGGTACTCCCGATTTGAGAATGAAAATTTGAAAATATCTAGACTTAGGCATAAAAACATGCCGCTAAAGGGAAAAACCCCAATACAACCCCAAAATGACCTTTTAGACGCACGAACAGCTCGTACGAAACCAATGTAATACATCAGAACTAACTGCATAGTCATGGGACTCTCGGTTTGAGAATATGATAAAAATTAGCAAATATCTAGACTTAAACTTAAAATAATGTTACTAAAGGTCAAAGACCCAAAACAACCCCCAAACTATCCTGTAAGAGGCCTAACACCACACAATGGACCAAATTAACTCGTAGGAATTGATCGTGTAGACACGGTTCTTCGTTTTTCAGAATATGATCAAAATATGAAAATATCTAGACTTAGGCTTAAAAACATGTCGCTAAAGGGCAAAAACCCAATATTGTCCCGCCAATGACCCCGTAAAGGCACGAACATGTCTTATAGGACCAATGTAACTTGTAAGAGATGTTTGCATAGTCCCAGCACTCTAGGTTTGAGATTATAATGAAAATTTGCAAATATCTAGACATAGTCTTAAAAACAAGCCGCTGGAGGGCAAAAATCCAAAGCATCCCCCAAACAGATCCGTTAGAGGCACGAACACCTCGCACTGGACCAATGTAACTTGATGGAACAAACATCATTTTCACGGGACTCTCGATTTGAAAATATGATAAAAATTTCAAATATCTAGAGTTATGCTTAAAAACATGACACTAGAGGGAGAAAACCGAAAAAAGCCTCCAATGGCCTCGTGAGAGGCAGGAACACCTTGCATGTGACCAGTGTAACTCGTTGGAACTAACCCTGTAGTCAAGGAACTCCCATTTGAGAATATGTCAAAAATTGTAAATATCTAGACTTAGTCTTCAAACATGCCACAAGAGGTTAAAAACTCAAAACATCCCCCAAACGGCCCCGTAAGAGGCATGAACACCTCGTACAGGACCAATGTAACTAGTAGGAATTGACCGCATGGTTACGGGACTCTTAGTTGTACTATATGATAAAAATATTTAAATATCTAGAGTTAGCCTTAAAATCATGCCGTTAGGGGAAAAAAAATTAAAATTGTCCTATAAGAGGCATGAACATCTCGCACGTAACCAATGTAACATGTAGAAATTGACCGCCTAGTAACTAAACTTCTAGTTTAAGAATATGACAAAAAGTAGGAAATATGTGGACTTAAGCCTAAAAACATGCCGCTGGATGGGGAAAAACCCAAAATAGACCTCAAATTATCCTGTAGGAGGAAGGAACAACTCACACAAGACCAATGTAACTCGTAGAAATTGATCGCATAGTACGGTACTCCTGGTTTGAGAATAAAAATTTAAAAATATGTTGACTTAGGTTTAAAAGCATGTTGCTAAAGAGTGAAAACCCAATAAAACCCCAAAATGACCTCATAGACACACGTACAGCTCGCACGGGACTAATATAACATGTTAGAACATACCGCATAGTCATGGGACTCTCAGTTTGAGAATGTGATGAAAATTAGCAAATATCAAGACTTAAACTTAAAATCATGCTGGTAAAGGGCGAAGACCCAAACTAGCCCCCAAATTGTCCTATAAGAGGCCCATCAGCACACACGGGACCAATGTAACTCATAGGTATTGAATGCATAAACACGGTGCTCCATGTTAGAGAATATGATCAAAATTTGAAAATATCTAGACTTAGGCTTAAAAATATTTTGCTAAATGGAGAAAATCGATTATAGTCTCGCCAATGACCCCGTAGACGCACAAACACCTCGCACAAGATTAATGGTACTCTTAAGAGTTGATTGTGTAGTCCTGGCACTCGCTATTTGAGATTATAATGAAAATTTGTAAATATCGAGACATAGTCTTAAAAACAAGCTGCTAGAGGGCAAAAATCCAAGATATCCCCAAAAATGGCCCCGTTAGAGGCTTGAACACCACGCACTGGACCAATGTAACTCAATGGAATAGAGCATGTTATCACAGGACTCTCAATTTGGGAATATGATAAAATTTTCAAATATCTAGTGTTGGGCTTAAAAACATGACATTATAGGGCAAAAACCCAAAAAAGCCTCCAAACGACCCCATGAGAGGCACGAACACCTTACACGTGACCTATGTAACTCGTAGGAACCGACCATGTAGTCATGGAACTCCCATTTGACAATATGTCATAAATTGTAAATATCTAGACTTAGTCTTAAAACATGCAGCTTGAGGGTAAAAGCCCAAGACAACCCACAAACAGCCCCGTAAGAGGTGTGAACACCTCGCATGGGACCAATGTAACTCGAAGGAACTGACCGCATGGTCATGAGACTCCTTAGTTGTTATTGATAAAAATATGTAAATATCTAGGCTTAGTCTTAAAATAAAGCCGCTAGGGGAGAAAATTTTAAATTGTCCTATAAGAGGCATGAATATCTCGCATGGGACCAATGTAATACGTAGCAATTGACCGCCTAGTGACTAAACACCTAGTTTGAGAATATTACTAAAATTGGGAAATATCTAGACTTAGGCATACAAACATGCCACTATATGGCAAAAACCCAAAATAACCCCTAAATTGTCATGTAAAAGGCACGAACACCTCAAACAGGACCAACATAACTCGTAGTAATTTATCATGTAGTCAAGGTGCTCTTGCTTTATGAATATGATGAAAATTTTAAATATCTAGACTTAGGCTTAAATACATGCCGCTAAAGGGTGAAAACTCAAGATAGCCCCTAAATGACCTCGAAGAGTCACGTACACTAGGCATGGGACCAGTGTAACTCATATAAACTAATTGCGTAGTATCAGGACTCTCGATTTAAGAATATAACTAAAATTTGCAGATATCTAGATTTTAGATTAAAAATATGCCATTAGAGGTCTAAAACCGAATAGAGCACCCAAATGGATTTGTAACAGGCACGAACGCCTTGCATGAGATGAATGTAACTCGTAGCCACTGACCACGTAGCAAAGAAACTCCCGATTTGAGAATATGATAAAATTTTAAAATAATATGACTTAGACTTAAAACATGTTACTAAAGGGAAAAACCCAAAAATAACCCCAAAAACGGCCCTGTAAGAGGCACAAACACATCGTACGGGACCAACTTTACTCATAGAAACTGACCACGCAGCCACTGGACTCCCGATTTGAGAATATTATGAAAATATTCAAATAAATAGACTTAGGCTTAAAATCATGTTAGAAGAGGGAAAAACCAAAAATAGCACCCAAATGGCCCCGTTAGAGGCATGAACATGTCGCACAGGACACATGTAACTCGTAGGAACTCACCCCGTAATCATAAAACTCCCCGTTTGAGAATATCTCAAAAGGTTGTAAATATCTAGACTTAGGATTAAAACATGCTGCTAGAGAATGAAAACTCATAACAACCCCAAAAGGCCCCATAAGAGTCACGAACACCTTGCATGGGACAAATGTAACTCATAGGAGCTGATCGCATAGTCATGGGACTCGCGATGTTAGAATATGAAGAAAATATTCAAATATCTAGACTTGGGATTAAAATCATGCCTCTAGATGGTAAAACCTAAAATAGTCCAGTAAGAAGGACGAACACCTCGCATGGGACTAATGGAACATATAAGAACTGAACGCATTGTCACGGAACTCTCGGTTTTAGAATGTGATGAAAATTAGCAAATATCTACACTTAGACTTAAAAAAATGCTAGTAGAGGGGAAAAAATCTTTAATAACCCCCAAACTGTCCTCTAAGAGGTAGAAACACCTCACACAGGACTAATGTAACTCGTAGGAATTAATCATGTAGTCACGGTACTCCCGGTTTGCGAATACAATCAAAATTTTAAAATATCTAAATTAGGCTTAAAAACACGCTGCTGGAGGGAAAAAACCCCAAAATAACCCCTAAATTGTCCTATAAGAGGCACGAACACCTGACACAAGGCCAATGTAACTCGTAGGAATTGATCGTGTATTCAAGGTGCTCTCGATTTGAGAATATGATGAAAATTTGAAAATATTTAGACTTAGGCTTAAAAACATGTCGTTAAAGGGTGAAAACTCAAAATAGTCCCTAAATGACCCCGCAGAGGCACGGACACTATGCACAGGACCAATGTAACACGTAAGAACTATTTGTGTAGTATTGGAACTCTCAGTTTGATAATATAACAAAAATTTGAAAATATTTAGATTTCAAATTAGAAACATGCCATTAGAGGGCTAAAACTGAACATAACACCCAAATGACTCTTTAAGAGGCACCAACACCTTGCATTAGACCAATGTAAGTTGTAGGCACTGACCACGTAGCAACAAAACTCTCAATTTGACAATATGAAACAAATTTGAAAATAACCAGACTTAGACTTAAAACATGCTACTAGAGGGAAAAAACCTAAAACAACCATCCAAACAGCCCATTAAGAGGCACGAACACATCGTACAGAACCAATTCTACTCGTAGAAACTGACCATGTGGTCATGGGACTCCCGATTTGAGAATATGATGATAATATTCAAATAACTAGACATAGGCTTAAAATCATGCTAGTATAAGGAAAATCATAAAATAGCCCCCAAATGGCTCCATAAGAGGCACGAACATGTCGCACAGGACAAATGCAACTCATAGGAACTCACCCTGTAGTCACGAACTCCCCATTTGATAATATGTCAAAAAGTTGTGAATATCTAGACATAGGCCTAAAACATACTGCTAGAGGATGAAAACTCATGACAAACACCAAACGGCCTCGTAAGAGTCATGAACACCTTGCACAGGACCAATGTAACTCGTAGGAACTGACCACATAGTCACGGGACTCCCGATGTTAGAATATGAAGAAAATACTAAAATATCTAGACTTAGGATTAAAAACATGCCTCTAGAGGGAAAATCCTCAAATAGTCCTGTAAGAGGCACTAACACCTCGCATGGGACTAATGTAACACGTAAGAACTAAACGCATAGTCACAGAACTCTCAGTTTGAGAATATGATGAAAATTAGCAAAAATATACACTTAGGCTTAAAAACATGTTGCTACAGGGAAAAAAAATCCTAAATAGCCCCTGAATTATCCTATAAGAGGTAGGAACACCTCACACGAGACCAATGTAACTCATAGGAATTCATCGCGTAGTCACGGTACTCCTGGTTTGAGAATATGATTAAAATTTGAAAATATATATACTTAGGCTTCAAAACATGCCTCTAGATGGAAAAAAACCCAAAATAGCCCCCAAACTGTCATGTAAGAGGCACGAACATCTCACACAAGACCAATGTAACTCGTAGGAATTGATCGTGTAGTCAAGGTTCTCTCAGTTTGAGAATATGATGAAAATTTGAAAATATCTAGACTTAGGCTTAAAAATATGTCGCTGAAGAGTGACAACTCAACACAACCCCTAAATGACCCCGTAGAGGGACGGACACCAGGCACGAGACCAAAGTAACTCGTAAGAACCAATTGCGTAGTCTCCACACTCTCGGTTTGAGAATATAACAAAAATTGGCAAATATCTCGATTTTAGATTAAAAACATGCCATCAGAGGGCTAAAACTGAAATAGCACCCAAATGGCTCTGTAAGAGGCATGGAAACCTTACACGAGACCAATGTAACTCGTAGGCACTAACCACGTTGCAATGAAACTCCTAGTTTGACAATATGATAAAAATTTGAACATAACTGTACTTAAACTTATAAGCATGTTGCTAGAGGGGAAAACCCCAAAACAACCCACAAACTCCACGTAAGAGCCACGGACACATCACACGGGACCGACTTTACTCGTAGAAACTGACCACTTAGTCATGGGACTCTCGATTTGAGAATATGATGAAAACGTTCAAATAACTAGACTAAAGCTTAAAATCATGCCAGTGGAGGGAAAAAACCAAAATACCCCCCAAATGGCCCCGTTAGAGGCATGAATATGTTGTACACGACAAATGTAACTCATAGGGACTCACCCTGTAGTAAAAAAACTCCCCGTTTGAGAATATGTTGAAACGTAGTAAATAGCTAGACTTAGGCTTAAGACATGCTACTAGAGGGTGAAAACTCGTGACAACCCCCAAACGGCCCCGAAAGAGTCACGAACAACTTACACAGGACCAATGTAACTTGTAAGAACTGACCACAAAGTCACGGGACTCCAAAAGTAAGAATATGAAGAAAATGTTAAAATATTTGGACTGGGGATTAAAATCATGCCTCTAGAGGGCAAAACCTAAAATGGTCTTGTAACAGGTGCGAACACCTCACGTGGGATTAATGTGACATCTAGGAACTGAACGCATAGTCGCTAAACTCTAGGTTTGATAACATGATGAAAATTAGAAAATATATACACTTAGACTTACAAACATGCTGGTAAAGGGGAAAAATCCTAAATAGCCCCAAAACTTTCCTGTAAGAGGTAGGAACACCTCACACGGGACCAATGTAACTCATAGGAATTACTCGTGTACTCACGATACTCCCAATTTGAGAATATGATCAAAATTTGAAAATATCTAGACTTAGGATTAAAAACATGCCGCTAAAGGGAGAAATACCAATACAACCCCTAAATAACCTCGTAGACACACGGACACCTCGCACGAGACCAATGTAACTCGTTGGAACTGACTGCATAGTCCCGAGACTATCAGGTTGATATTATAATGAAAATTTTCAAATATCTAAACTTAGGTATAAAATCACGCCGATGGGGTAAGAAAACCTAAAACTATCCTATTAGAGGCATAAACACCTCAAACAGGATCAATGTAACACATAGCAACTGACCGCCGTGTAACTAAACTCCTGGTTTGAGAATATATTGAAAATTAGGAAATATCTAAACTTAGGCTTAAAAACATACTGCTAGAGGCAAAAGGCCAAAATAGCCCCCAAACACTCCTGTAAGAGGCACGAACACCTCACACGAGACCAATGTAACATGTAGTAATTGATCACGTAGTCAAGGTGCTGTCAATTTGATAATATGATGAAAATTTGAAAATATCTAGACTTAGGGTTAAAACATGCTACTAAAGGATGAAAACTCAAAATAACCTCGAAATGACCCCGCGGAGGCACGGGAGCAATGTAACTCATAGGAACTAATTGCGTAGTCTCGGGACTATCGATTTGAGAATATAAGAAAATTTTGCAAAGATCTAAACTTAAAATTAAATACATGCCGTTAGAGGGATAAAACTGAACATAACATCCAAATGGCTCTGTAAGAGGCACGAACACCTTACATGAGACCAATGTAACTCATATGGACTGACCAAGTTGCAAAAGAACTCTTGGTTTGAGAATATGATAAAATTTTTTAAAATAACAGGACTTAGACTTCAAAACAAGTTGCTAGAGGGGAAAACCCACCCCAAACGGTCCTGTAAAAGGCACGAACACATTGCATGGGAACAATTTTACTCATAAAAACTGACCATGTAGTCACTGGACTCCGAATTTGAGAATATGATGAAAATATTCAAATAACTAGACTTAGGCTTAAAATCATGTCAGTAGAGAGAAAACCAAAAATATCGGCCAAACAGCCCCGTAGGAAGCACGAACATGTCGCACGGGACAAATGTAACTCATAGGAACTGACCCCTTGTCACAGAACTCCCCATTTGAGAATAAGTCAAAAAGTTATAAATATCTAGACTTGGGCTTAAAATATGCCTCTAGAGGGTGAAAACTCAAAGCAACCCCTAAACGGCTCCGTAAGAGTCACGAACACCTCATAGGGGACCAATGTAACTCATCGGAACTAGATGCGTAGTCACCAGACTCCCGGAGTTAGAATATGGTGAAAATATTAATATATCTAGACTTCGTCTCCTCTAGAGTAAAAAAAACCTAAAACAGTCCTGTAAGAGGCACGAACACTTCGCATGGGACTAATGTAACACGTAGGAATTGACCGTATAGTCACGAAACTCTCAATATGAGAATGC
Source organism: Sambucus nigra (assembly GCA_949130495.1). Lineage (NCBI taxonomy): Eukaryota > Viridiplantae > Streptophyta > Magnoliopsida > Dipsacales > Adoxaceae > Sambucus > Sambucus nigra. Next base: position 157,366,986 of record OX422223.1, on the reverse strand, counting down.
GATGAAAAATAGGAAAAATCAACACTTAGACTTAAAAACATGTTGCTATAGGGCAAAAAAATCCTAAACAGCCCAAAGCTGTCCTGTAAGAGCTAGGAACACCTCACACGGGACCAATGTAACTCGTATGGGTGATCGCATGGTCACGGTACTCTCGATTTGAGAATGATCAAAATTTGAAAATATCTAGACATGGGCTTAAAAAGATGCCGCTAAAGCGCAAAAACCCAATATAGCCCCCAAATGACCCCGTAGACACACGACCAATGTAACTTGTAAGAACTGACTGCGTAGTCCGAAGACTATTAGTTTGAGATTATAACGAAAATTTGCAAATATCTAGACTTAGGCATAAAACAAGCTGCTGGAGGACGAAAATCCAAAACATCCACCAAACGGAACATTATAGGCATGAACACCTCACATGGGACCAATGTAACTAATAGGAATAGACAGTGTAGTAACATGACACTTGATTTGAAAATATGATAAAAAATTTAAAGATCAAGACTTCGGCTTAAAAACAGGACGTTGGAGGGAGAAAACCCAAAACCGCCTCTAAACGGCCACATAAGAGGCACGAACACCTCGCACGAGACCCGTGTAACTTGTAGGAACTAACCCCGTAGTCACAAAACTCCCATTTGGCAATATGTCAAATAATTGTAAATATCTAGATTTAGGCTTAAAACATGCTGCTAGTGCTAGAGTGTGAAATCCCAAAAATGGCTCCATAAGAGGCACCAACACCTCACATGGAACAATGTAACTCATAGGAACTAACCGCACAATCACGGGACTCCTAGTTGTAGTATATGATGACAATATTCAAATATCTAGACTTAGGCTTAAAATCATGTCGCGAGGGTACAAAGACCTAAAATAGTCCTGTAAGAGGCATGAACACCTCGCACGGGACCAATATAACATGTAGGAACTGACTACCCAGTAACGAGACTCCCGGTTTGAGAATATGATGAAAATTGGGAAATATCTAGAGTTAGTTTTAACAACATGCTGCTGGAGGGAAAAAACCCAAAACAGCCCCCAAACTGTCCTGTAAGAGGCACGGACACCTCACACGAGACCAATGTAACTCGTAGGAATTGATTGCGTAGTCAAGGTACTCTCGACTTGAGAATAGATTAAAATTTGAAAATACCTATACTTAGGATTAAAAACATGCCGCTAAAGGGCAAAAATTCAATACAACCCTCGAATGACCTCGTAGACACGGACAACTCGCACGGGACCAATGTAACACGTTAGAATTTACTGCATAGTCACGGGGCTCTCGATCTGAGAATATAAAAAAAATACAAATATCTGGACTTAGGTTTGAGAACATGTTGCTAGAGGGTAAATACCCAAAACATCCTCCAAACGGCCCCGTAAGAGGCTTAAGCACCTGGCACGAGACCAATGTAACTCGTAAGAAAATAGACTGCAGAGTCACGAGTGTCCCAATTAGAAAAAATGGCGCAAATTTTCAAATATGTTGACTTAGGTTTAAAAATATGTCATTAGAGGGCAAAAACCTAAAACAACCCCCAAATATCCCAGGTAGAGGCATGAACACCTCGCACAAGACCAACGTAACTTGTAGGAATTGTCATCGTAATAATGGGAAAACAAATTTGAGAATATGATAAAAATTTGCAAATAATTGGACTTAGGCTTAAAAACATCCCATTAGAGGGAGAAAACCAAAAAAAGCCAAATGTCCCCATAAGAGGCACGAACACTGTGCAAAGGACCAATGTAGCTTATCGAAACTGATCACATAGTCGAGGGACTCTCGGTTTTAGACCGTGATTAAAATTTATAAATAACTAGACTTGCACTTAAAAACATGCTAGTAGAGGACAAAAACCCAAAATAACTCCCAAACAACCCCATAAGGGACGAACACTTAGCACGGGTCGCATGTAACTCGTAGTAACTCGTCGCGTAGTCACGGGACTACTAATTTAATTATATGATGAAAAATTACAAATATCCAGACTTAGGTATGTAACTATATGGAGAAAACCCAAAAATATCCCCCAATGACCCCGTAGAGGCACACACACCTCATTCGGGACCAATGTAACTCGTAAGAGCTGAGTGTGTAGCACTAGGACTCCCTATTTGAGATTATAATAAAAAAATTCAAATATCTAGAGTTAGACTTAAAAACAAGCCGCTAGAGGGAAAAAATTCAAAACATCCCCCCAAACGGTCTTGTTAAAGGCACGAACACCTCGCACTGGACCAATGTAACTTAAGGGAACAGACTGCATAGTCATGGGAATCTCGATTTCAGAATATGATAAAAATCATGCCTCTATAGGGAAAAAATCCAAAACAACCTCCAACCATCCTCGTAAGAGGCACGATCACCTCGTATGGGACAAATGTTACTCGTAGGAATAGACCACGTAGTCAAGGGATTCCGCTTTTGGCATATGACAAAAATTTGTAAATAACTAGACTTAGCCTGAAAACCTTGCCACTAGAGAGAAAAAACCCAAAATAACCCCCAATCGGCCCTTTAAGAGGCATGAACCCCTCGCATGGGATCAATGCTATTTGTATGAACTAACCACATAGTCATTGGAATCCTGATTTGAGAATATGATGGAAATATGCAAATAACTATACTGAGGCTTAAAAGCATGCGAGTAGAGGGAAAAACCCAAAACATACCCCAAAAGGTCCCGTTAGAGGCACTAACACCTCGCATGGGGTTACTCATAGGAACTGACCATATAGTCACAGAACTTCCGGTTTGAGAATAAGATGTAAATATGAAAAAAATAAGACTTAGGCTTAAAAGCATGCCACTAGAGGGAGAAAACCCAAAATAACCCCCAAACGGCCCCATAAGAGGCACGAACACCTCGCACAGGACCAATGTAACTCGTAGAAACTGACCCCATAGTCATGGAACTCCCGGTTTGAAAATGTGACAAAAAATTGCAAATATCTAGAATTAGGCTTAAAAACATGCCGCTGCAGGGTGAAAACCCAAAACTGCCTCGTTAGAGGCACGAACATCTCGCACGAGACCAATGTAACTCGTAGGAACTGACCGCGTAGTCACGAGACTCCCTATTTGAGAATATGACAAAAATTTCTAAATATATAGTCTTGGATTTAAAAACATGTCACTAGAGGGTGAAAACCTAACATATCCCCCCAAATGGCTTTGTTAGAGGCATGAACACCTCATACAGGACCAATGTAACTTTTAGGAACTCGTTACGTAGTCACAAAACTCCTAGTTCTGAAATATGACAAATATTTTCAAATATCTAGACTTAGGATTAAAAACATGCCGTTAGAGGGAAAAAATCCAAAAAAAACTCCAAACGGCCTTGTAAGAGGCACCAACACCTCACACGTGACCAATGTAACTCGTAAGAAATGACCCCGTAGTCATGGAACTCCCGTTTGAGAATATGTCAAAAAAATGTAAATATCTGGACCTAGGCTTAAAATATAACGCTAGACGGTGAAAACCCAAAATACTATTAAAAAGTAGCTTTTGAGACGGTGGCCTAAGAGTCCCAAAAGATGGTTTATCCATCTCAAATACTTTTTGTGACGGTATTTGAGATGTCTTGGTAGAGTCTTTTTAATAGGGGATTATAAATACTTTTTATGACGGCATAACCGTCTCAAAAGAGTTTTTTGAGATGGGAACAGATCCGTCTCATAAGCTCATCATTTTATATGACCCTTTTGAGATGGATAAACCAAGACTAGACTAGATATTTTGCTGTCCCAAAGAGTGATTTTGAGATAAGAATTAATCTGTCTTAAAAGTTTATTATTTTACAAGACCTTTTTGAGACACCAAGATTTCCGTTTTTAATATTTTTTGGGCGTAATGTTAACCATCCCATAATTGGTGAAGGGATCTTAAATTTTTTGCGACAATATATTAGGTACAATAAAAATTATTGTTAAAGTTTAATATATAATTGAATTACGTTTGAGACAATTTATTAAAGTCCCACCAAATGATCAAAAAATATATACATAAGATGATTTTCAACCTGCACAACAAATCATTTTCATTCAACAATAATTAGAGTTCCTACACGCATCTCTAAATATGCGTCAAAACAAAAATTCTGACACTAAGTTCAAATATTCGGCTTGACAACATAAATAAATTAAATTCTTATATCCAGTCCAATATATGCTAATAATCAACACAATTCAACAAGTCCAGTCTAGTATTTCCCATTTGATATACATTGTTATGTTGCATAAGCATATACAACACAACCAAATCTTTGATTGTCCTAAAGTAGATTAAATATAATAACACCATGCATACTTCAGCTGTGTGTGTTTTCGTGTAGGGGGAGAGAGAGATAGATGGTGAGTACCAAGATGGAGTGGTCGCGACCAGTCTAAAAGTGACAAGAGATATGATGTGTGGGTTTGACCAATTGGGTTTGTGAGAGGAGGAGGGTTTAACTAATTGGGTCTGTAAGAGATGGTGAGTGCGTGGCTTTCTATTTTTTTTCTTTTTGGGGGGCAGATTAAGGTGGGAGATGAAAAGTGTTTATGATGGGAACATAATTTTTTTATCCGTCTTATTTGTAATATCTTTTAAGATAGCAAACAATTTACGATCTCATTTGGTTTACTTTATAAGACGTGGATAATTAACTGTCTCAAAAAGTGACCTCTTTTGAGATGGGTATAATTAGCAGTATCAAAAAATAATAGTTATGGAGACGGATAATTATACTAATCTCAAAAAGTGTATTTTAAAGACTATATTTTGTCTGTCCCCAAAAATAGGGTCTTAATAGCAACTTTTTTGTAGTGAAATAACACCCAGCCCGTAAGAGGCACGGACACCTCGCACAGGATCAATGTAACTCGTAGGAACTAACCGCATAGTCATGGGACTCCTAGTAGTATTATATGATGAAAATATGCAAATATCTAGACTTAGGCTTAAAATCATGTTGCTAGGGAGAGAAAACTTAAAACAGTCAAATAAGAGGCATGAACACCTCGCACGGGACCAATGTAACACGTAGAAACTAACCACCTAGTAACGGGACTCCCGGTATGAGAATATAATGAAAATTAGCAAATATCTAGACTTCGTCTTAAAAACATGCCGCTAGAGGGAAAAACTCAAAATAACCCCCAAACTGTCCTATAAGAGGCACGAACACCTCTCACGGGGCCAATGTAACTCGTAGGAGTTGATTACATAGTTAGGGTACTCCCGATTTGAGAATATGATGAAAATTTATAGACTTAGGCTTAAAAAGATGCCACTAAAATGAGAAAACCCAAAATAGCCACCAAATGACCCCGCAAAGGCATGGACACCTCGTACAGAACCAATGTAACTTGTAGGAACTGAATGCGTAGTCTCGGTACTCTCCATTTGAGATTATATCAAAATTTTACAAATATCTAGAGTTAGGCTTAAAAACATGTCACTATCGAACGACCCGTAAAAGGCATAAACACCTAGCACGAGACCAATGTAATTCTTAGGAATAGACCACGGAGTCACAAAACTCCCGATTTGATTAAATTGAAAAAAAAAATCAAATATGTTAACTTAGACTTAAAAACATATTACTAGAGGGTGAAAATTCAAAACAACACCTAAACGACCCTGTTAGAGGCACGAACACCTCGCACAGGACCAACGTAACTCGTAAGAACTGTCCTCATACTAATGGGACTCCCGGCTTGATCATGTGATGAAAATTTGTAAATAATTGGACTTAGGCTTAAAAACATCCCGCGAGAGGGCGAAAATAAAAAATAACCCCCAAACGTCCTCGTTAGAGGCTCGGACACTGTGCAGAGGACCGATGTAACTCGTAGGAACTGACCGCATAGCCGAGGGACTCCCAATTTGAGAATGTAATGAATTTTTACATATAACTAGACTCGGGTTTAATAGCATGCCAGTAGAGGGCGAAAAATCAAAATAATCCCCAAATGGCCCCACAAGGGATGAATACGTCGCACGAGATGCATATAACTCGTAGTAACTCACAACGTAGTCACGGGACACTCGTTTCGAGAATATGATGTAAATTTATAAATATCTAGACTTATGCTTAAGAATATGTCTCTAGAGGGAGAAAACCTAAAATAGCCCCCCCCAATGACCGTGTAAGAGGCGCGAACACTTCGCACGGGACCAATGTAACTCGTAGGAATTGACTGTGTAGTCACGGAACTCCCGATTTGAGAATATGATAAAAAAAAATTCAAATATCTTGACTTAAGCATAAAACATGCCGCAAAGAGGGAAAAATCCATAACAACCTCCAATAAGCCTTGTGAGAGGCACGAACACCTCGTATGGGACAAATGTAACTAGTAGGAACAGGCCACGTAGTCAAGGGATCCCTCTTTTAGAATATGACAAAAAATTGCAAATAATTGTCCTTAAAAATGTGTCGATAGACAGCCAAACCCAAAATAAGCCCCAGACGACCATATAAGAGGCACGAACACCTCGCACAGGACCAATATTACTTGTAGGAACCGACCACATAGTCATGGGACTCTAGACTTCATAATATGATGAAAATATGCAAATAACAAGACTTGGGCTTCAAAGCATGCCAGTAAAGGGAAAAAACCATAAATAGACCCCAAAAAGTCTCGTTAGAGGCACAAACACCTCACACGGGACTAATGTTACTCGTAGGAACTAACCACATATTCACGGGACTCCTGGTTTGAGAATATGATGAAAATATGTAAAAAACTAGACATAGTCTTAAAAGCATTCTAGTATATGGCGAAAGACCAAAACAAACCCCAAATGGCTCCGTAAGGGACAAACACCTCATACTGGTTGCATGTAACTTATAGTAACTCACCCCATAGTCACGGGAATCCTAGTTTGAGAATACGATGTAAATTGACAAATATCTTGACTTAGACTTAAAAATTTGTCATTAGAGGGAGAAAACCCAAAAAAGTCCCCCAATGGCCCGTAAGAGGCATGAACACCTCGTACGGGACAAATGTAACTCATAGGAACTGACCACGTAGTCATAAAACTCTCAATTAGATAATATAATTCAAAACTCTCACAAATATCTAGAAGTAGGCTTAAAAACATGCCGTTAAAGGGCAAAAATCCAACATAACCTCCAACCAACCCTGTGAAAGGCACGAACACTTTGCATGGAATAAATGTAACTTGTAGGAATAGACCACATCGTCACAGGAATACTACTTTTGGAATGTGATGAACATTTGAAAATAACTGAACTTAGCCTTAAAATGTGTCGTTAGAGAGCGAAAATCCAAAATAACCCCAATACGAACTTGTAAGAGGCACAAAAACCTCGCATGGAACAATTATTACTTGTAGGAACTGACCACGTAGTCATGAGACTCCCGATTTGAGAATATGATGAATATATACCAATAACTAGACTTAGGCTTAAAATCATGCTAGTAGAGGGAAAAAATCCAAAATAGACCCCAAAAGGTCCCGTTAGAGGTACGAACACCTCGCACGGGATCAATGTTACACGTTGGAACTGACCACGTAGTCACGGGAATCCCGATTTGAGAACATGATGAAAATATGCAAAAAATATATTTAGGCTTAAAAGCGTGCCATTAGAGGGTGAAAACTCAAAACAACCCCCAAACGGCCTCATAAGAAGCACGAACCCCTCACACAGGACCAATGTAACTTGTACAAACTGATCTCATAGACACAGAACTCCCAGTTTGAGAATATGATTAAAAAAATTCCCATATATACAATTATGCTTAAAAACATGCCACTAGAGGGTTAACACCTTGTACGGGACCAATGTAACTCGTAATTTCTGACCGCATAGTCATGGAACTCCATGTTTTAGAATATGGTAAAAATTTATAAATATTTAGACTTAGGCTTAAAACCATGACACTAGATGGAGAAAACCCACAAACGGCCTTATTAGAAGCATGTACAGTTTATAAAAATTTATAAATATTTACTAATGTTTGGGGGTGGTGTGATAAGCACCAAAAACTGGACAATTTATACCCCAAATAGCGTACTTTGGTTGCTAATTCTCGGCAATATGGGTCTTATGTGCTTAAATGTTTATCTTGTAGGTCAATTGTGCATTGCAGAGTTCAAATGCTTAAATCAAGACAATTGCGCGTTTAATGGAGCTAATTCCCTTCACCCATAACCCTAGCCTACCCAAACTAAGCCTAAACCTAGCCCAAACTACCCCCGAACCCCGTGTGTGTCTAATTTGCCCTTTTTATTATTTTTTAGATTTTTAGTTTTGAGTCATTTTTATTTTTAGGATTTATTTTATATTTATTTAGTATTTTCTAGGTTTTATTTTCTATTTTATTTTTATTAGTATAATTTTATTTTATTTTGAGTCTTAGTTTTTATTTAGGGTCATAAACACCCCCCCCCCCCCTAAAACCTACACAATGACATACATGCAAAAGCAAAGTTATCAAATGGCGTCGTTGCCATTCTTGGGATCGTGAAGCTCGGAGCGGATTTCATATTGTAGTTCATTTATTTTTTTTGCACTTTATTATTTTTTGTACCATTTTTATATTTTTAGAAGGCTTGTATTTAGGATTATTCTATTCTTGGCTTGTATTGCGGTGCATAGGACACCCTTTAATTTCCATTTAAATTTGTAATAATTCAAGTCAAGTATGATTGGGAAACCGGACAAGGTAGAGAGAGGGCGTCCAAAGGAGAAGATTTAGAAGCCTCTCTACCTTGGGTCGGTAGGACTCCCGGGGACGACTGAGATAGGCGTGATCTCCCCCCGGTCGACTCAAATTTTTCGGCACCACACGGCCTAAAAATCGTGGGAGGTACATTTCTTAAAACCCTCGCGCCTCTCCTGTTAGCGAGTCAATTCTTGTGTGTGCTTTGTGTGCTCTTATGTGATTTTTATTCTCGCATTTATTTTTTGAATGGTGTGATGAATTAAATTACTAAGACCTACACCCGGTCACTAAAGAGAAGGGATTTTATCACCCGACTCACTCGCTTACCAATTGTGTGCTACCCTAGCCATCACTAAATTTAAAATCAATCAACTAGGTAGCCCACTAGGAGAACATTTTGCAAATGCGGTCACAAAGATATTTCCGTGATTTTTTATCGCCCGCGGACTTAATTAAAATTTGACAACCACTTTCACTAAAGTTGAATATAAAATTGGCTCTGTGCTTGTTAGGAAATTTTCTTGACTTGTGTGTGTGTCCAATTCATTTTTCGGTGGTCGGTTTTAGTGAGTTCGTACAAAATCAAAGAGTCCATATCTTTCCCCACCCTTTTCTTCCAAAAAAAAAAAAAAATCCAAAAATATTTTCTTCCTTTAATTTTCTTTCAAAAAAAAAAATCCAAAAATATCTTTCTTTATTTTTTTTTCCAAAAATCCAAAAATATTTTCTTTCATTTTTATAAAAAAAAATCCAAAAATATTTTCTTCCCTTATTTTTAGAAAAATCCAAAAATATTTTCTTTTCTTTCGAAAAAAATTAAAAAAAAAAAAAAAACACCAAAAAAATATTTTTCCCCTCATGGCCGAGGAACGTCCTTTACGGGACTACTTTGGTTATTTTCCATTGACACGTGACACGTGTGAGAGTGATCCCGAGCGATCTCTTTATAATATTCTTCATGATTTCACCTCTCTCACGAGTACCGTTGGTACTCTTGACCCATCTATGCACGCACCACCTATTCCATCACCCTCGGTGTCAAGTGTCGACGTGCCTCATCCTTTGTTGTGCACCCACTGTTCTTATGCCGATCACATGTCCCATGAGTGCCCTTACATGTCATATCCATCCGAACCCACCACGGACCATTTGTATCCATATGACACTGTTCCGGAACCCACCTCGGCCCATTATCCCGATATACCTAATCCCGAGTTGTGTGAGTACCCGAGCTATTCGTGGAGGCCTGATCACCCTTCCACACAATACGTATCCCAACCCGATGTTGTGGTTCCTCACACGTTCCAACAGTCGTCATGGCAACCTTGTGCACCTGTTCAAGATCAGTTCCCTCACTACGCACCCTATGAGTATCAACCGTTTGTCCATCACGAAAGCAATCCTTTCGTGTATGATGCACTTGGCCCCACCCCACACACTTCATATGAGTATTCTCCATATAATCCCGATTATAGCGAGTTGTGTCCACCTCACCCACCGCCACCACCCATCATTCCACCACTATCATCCACCTCCACTCTCGAAACCCTCTTGCAAAAGTTCATACTTGAGCAAGAGCAAGCAATTCAAACTCAAGATCTCCAAAGGCTTGAACGAAGGTTAAATGAATTGGAGTGTGAACGAGAGTCGGATATTTCCATGGCCCCACCCATCGTTGCCACCGAGTGTGACGATGATGTGTCCTCTTGTGACACAGATTCTGAGTGTGACCAACCCTACCACCCTGAGAATCTCGAAGTTGGGACCATTCCATGGTCCGGGCCCCACGTTGACAATTGTGTTGACTTACCTTTCATTAGTGAGCCTGATCCCACCCCACCATGTCATCATGAACCCCACTTTGAGGTTCCCACTCACCTTCTCACTCCCGTAATATCCAAAACAATGCCCGAGTCTATACCCATTGAGCTTCACCCTTGTGTTCCCGAGGAACCACTTCATCTTAGGTTAGCTTCGGCTATGAGTGCTCACCATTTTCCCGAGATAAAATCCGTGATAGTTTCTAGCTATCCGGATTTGGAATCTATTCCTCCATGCATGGCTCCCGTTGAGCCCGCTATTTTTAATGATTCCTCTATCTCCGATCTTGGTGCCTCGTCTTACCCACCCACCACATTCACCGATGCTACTATTATGGAGAAGTTGACAACTCCATCTTTAGATACCACACTTCCTCCTGCAAGTTCCCTTATGGATCACTCCGCACCTCATGAGGAGTGTGTGTCTCCCAGGCGTGAGTTGGACCATCTTCCTCCACCGTTTATCCCACCCGATACACCATTTATCCCACCCAACCCACCCATTATCCTTTCCACCCCACCACCTGGTTTGGATCTTGATTTTACGCATTTCAAGTTTCCTCAATATTTTTAGATCCTATCCTGAAACCATCACCCACCTACGAGAGTATATGTGGTGCTACTCGCTACTTCTGTGACATCGAGCTTGTTCCTCCATGCTCGCCACTCTCTTGTGGTGTTGATTTTTCTCAACAGCTCCCCGGCGTGTCACGACATGACCATTACCATCGTCCATTCATAGAACGGTCGTGTGATTTTTATGAGCCCCACCCCATTCCACTTTCCCCACCATATTTCCTTCCTCACCAACTTGAGCACCATTCTTATAGGGCCCTAGTTGCCCTCACCTTTCGGCTTAACAAAGCCCGAGACCGATACCTATTCACCCTCACCCTTACCCTTTTTCCCACCCGCCCTTGGTCCACCGATGCTTTGCATCGTGTGATGAATTTTGCTATACAAGTGCATTGACCATTTTAGCCTGTTTCCAACAAGACTGGCGCTTCAGTCTTGTTTGGGGGTGATTCTCTTCACCCGATTTTTCTGTCGCCCTGCGCTTTCATAGATCTTATCTTTAGGGTGAGATTTCATCGGTCTGGCTGAAGACATTAAACTTAGCGCTACCGGGAGGCAACCCGCGTTTCTTGTACTAGTGTCATCCTGTTTGGGGGTGGTGTTTCACATCACCCTATGCTTTACCATGTTATGGACTAATATAATTTTGTTTTCTTCTCATTCAGGTTTATTCTTGGCTATATTTGTCCACTTCATTAGCGGTTCATTCTGGTAATCTCTTTCCAACCTTATGCTCTCAATTTTAAAAATCATTTTACTTAACATCGAGGACGATGTTCCTTTTTGTTTGGGGGTGAGGAATTTTATCAAAATCGTGCCTCTTTTGAAAAAAAAAAATGAATTTTAAACCTGATTTTTAAAATTTCATGCATTTTCTTTCATCTCATTCATTGATGTGAATTTTCAATCATCCATCTTTCAAAAGTCTAGGAATCAAGCTAGAGAATATTTTTTCTAAATGGCTTATGTAATACGTAACAAGGCATTTTGCACTATGAATTCCTAGACTCAACAAAATTTGCGCACTTATCACGTCATTATGTTTAGAGTTGAGGAGTACTATAATTCTAAAGAGAACCTTAAGGATCACTAGTAGAGACTTTAGCTTGTGAGATTTGTGCCTTACACCCTTTCAGAGTGTCTTACGCAATCTCCGAGTCACAAGTTGATTTAACTTCTTTGGGTCCGCACTTAAATTGTTGTATGATCTCATTATTCTTCAATTTTTGGCTTGATCACTGAGAACGACATCACTTTCGAGTTGTAAGAAACGCGTGTCTTGAAATTTGTCCCAAATACTAGATTTTCATCCATACACTTACCATTTACCATTCAATCCACCCACTACATTCCCATATTTTCCTTATACATATACACCCCCACCTATCACCTCCATTTATATCATCCATCATCATTTTCAAATAAAAGAGTGTGATTTCAAATGTAAATGTCTTCATTGAGAAACCAAGAATTACGTGTGATAATTGATTAACTTTGCAACTTTCTAATATAGCACACTTATTTAATTTGAGCCCCTAAACATGCATCTAAGGTGCGTGTGTCAACCCATAAATAAATATATCATGTGACACAAAAATATGCTGAGACACAGATTTCAGGAAAAAACCCCTTTCGGGTAAAACCTTTATTTCACTATGAATATACAAGCCGCAACTTACAATTACATAGAGAAATCTGCAATGGATCAACGCGCAGCCAACCCACAAAGACATGCAGTCTTCAACTCAGCAAGACAAATACACGCAGCACCCTCCAAGGACTCGCAGCCCAAACAACGCAGGAAGAACCGCAGCTCTCCTTAATGACACGCAGCCATAAAACTTTGTAGAGACTCCCTTAGCAATGACACGCAGCCCTCGGTTGCAAAGATCTCTCCACAAAGATGAACAACAACAAAGTGGTCTTCTAGGGTTCCAAAAGATTCACAAAAGTAATTGGGATTTTTGTGTGTGAATCAAAAAGATGTTTGGCACATCAAAAATTGAAGTCTTGTTGTGTTTGTACTCTTAAAAACGTTTTCTCAAAGACTTAAGGAAATACACCATCGGAATAGTTATATATATAGGAAATATAAGATGGAGGATAAAAAACTGACGGAACTGCTCGAGTTTATCCAAGGCGGACCGGTCCGGCTAGGAGGCGGATCGGTCCGACCTCGGATCGGTTCTTTTAAAATATGGCTCCATCGGTTCGCATTCGATCCGGGGTCTACTGGACCTCGAGCAAGGCGGATCGGTCCGGGTAGAGGGCGGATCGGTCCGGTAGGGAGGCGGACCGGTCCGGTTTTCCCAGAAAAATAAATGCCTCATTTTGCTTGAAAAAACTTACTTCTTATTTTTATAAAAAATATTTTATAAAAATTTCCCAATACTAAATATGAACTTTAAGGAACGTAAAAACAAAATTTTACCAAGTTCATTCTCGCAGAGGCTATGATGTTGAAGATGCTTTGCTATTCGGATCCGTTGATGTAGATGCAATCTTGAGTTTCCTCAACGGTGTAACGGCGTACGACATACAAATTGATAATGGACAAAAATGTCCTTACATTCATTCTTAGTTTGAAAAGTGAGAGAAAAACAAAAAAAGAAAAGAAAAAGAAAAAAAAAAGAAAAATAGCAAAAAAAAGAAAAAAAAAAGAGAGAGAAAAAGAGAGAAAAGGAGAGAAAAAGAGAGAAAAGAAAAGAAAGAGAGTTTGTATTTAGTTTTTAAATAAAGACATTTGTGCCTAAAGTGTATACACTCTTCTATCGCATACCCATCTGTTGATACCAAAATTAGTATGCTGATGTGGACAAATAATAAGAAGACACGTGTCAATCTACGTGGCATCATAGCAACGAGGAAGATCATTCCCCCAACCAACATACTCACTCCGAGCAACAGGTGTACTCCGAGGAACAACAGCCCTCCGAGGAACTCTTATTCTCCGAGGAACTCCAGCGCTCCGAGGAACTCTTGGACGATGAGCAACTAAGGCGGTTCGAGCTACATCTCGACCACAACATTAATTGCCAGATAATCAACAGTTCAACTATTCATTGAATGCTTATCATCTTGACGCACACGTTTGAAGAGCATTAAGTGAATTACCCTTTCATATGTGTATCATTTAATGTAATACCCTTTCATGTACAGCCTAAGGGCTATAAATACCTTGTATCACCCTCATTCAAGGGGGACCGGAATTTCTTGATAGCACTTGTAATCGAGAATTCCCAAACACTCAGCAATAACATAACAGTGGACGTAGGCCATTCATATAAGGCTGAACCACTTTAAAATCTTTTGTCTTATTTATTTATCTGTGATTAAATAATTAGAGTAATCTAGTTTTTTACATCAACAGATTGGCGCCGTCTGTGGGAACGATTGTTATTATCGTTTTTCACCAAAAATCATTCATCATCAATGGCGGATAACCCAGAATCTAGCAATCGAAACGCTAGAAATGCTGGAAATCCTCCAAATCCCTCTGCACCTCCAGATCTGGTCGGGATCATGATGAATCTGGCTCAAGAACAAACCGCCATGCAAGAAATAATGAGGCAACTTATACAAACCCTTCATGGAGGTGCACCTGCACGATCAGGACAGTGAAGCGGTCAGAGGCAAACTTATTTACTTTCTTCACGATCTAGGCGTACTGAGTCATATCGTAATGAGGAGTCTGATGATTTCTCTTATCAACCTGGGCGAACTTCGTCAATAAGGGCTACAGATACTGATCAACGTATCACTCTCTCTCCAGAAAGACCCAGTGCCTTAGAAAGACTGAGTAGGGTGTCTACTTTCAGTCGATTAGGCCCTAGGAGGAATAGGAGTCCACCTAAGACCATGTCGAGGAGTTATCGACAACCATCAGATCTAAGAGAAGGATCAGCACAATCACGACCAGTTGCTCGTCAAGATAGATCTCAGGAGGCTACTTCAGAATGATCTATTTCTCGAACCAATAGGCCCGAGGAAGGAAATGAAGCGTGGAAAGGATCCCTTCAGTGGTTGGAGGATAGATTGGGAGAAATGGCTAAGGCGAAGAATCCCCTACAACGAGCTTTTGTTCAAGGGACACCTTTTGTCCAGGCCATTGTGAATTTTCCTACACCGTCAAAGTTTAAAGCACCAGTAGTGACCCCCAAATATGATGGAAAGACAGATCATGTTCTTCATATAGAGCAATATCAAGCTGCCGCCGATATCTATGATGTCCCCGACGAGATGAGATGCAGAGCGTTCTCAGGAACTCTTACTGGAGCTGCCCAGATATGGTACAATAATCTTCCTCGGGGTAAGATTTCAACTTTCTTTCAGTTGGCCGAGTTGTTCATCGGTAATTTCTGTTTTGGAGCAAAGCCAGTAAAACGGGTAGCACACTTGTTAAGTGTTAGATAAAAATCTGGTGAGAGTACTAGAGATTACATAACTCGTTTCAATAACGAGAAGCTGAAAGTCATAGATTACGAGGAGAAAATAGCAATCACCGCCTTGATGAGTGGCTTGTTGCCTAATAAGTTGTATTACACCTTGGCGAAAGATCCACCTAAAACTATGTCAGAGTTGATGGAAAAAGCGGCCAAAATCATGAATGTCGAGGAAGCTATAGCTGCAAAGAAGAATATGGATAAAGACACCTAGGTGGAAGACGACAAATCCAAGAAGAAAGAACACCGAGGAACAGGGACAAATATTGTGAGTTCCACAAAGATCATGGCCATATGACTAAAAATTGCATAGCTCTTCAGAACGAGATTGAAACACTCATTCGAAGAGGAAAGCTAGCAAAGTATGTTGATCGGGGAGGCGAAAGAAGAAATAATGACTGAACTAGAGAAAGGTCTAGATCTCCTCGTCGAGCAGAGGAGAAAAAGAAAAGGGATCATGAAGATGATGCCAAGGATGACCCCGATCTTCCCAAGAAACCAAGGCAGCCACAACGAGAGGTATTTTCCATACGTTTTGGGTTATTTGATTGTAATGTTATTACAGGAGGAGATGCAGGAGGAGGAGATCTTACTGCAGAAAGAAAAGCTTACCTCGGGGAGGCACAAGCTTGCTCGTACATTCATCGAATAAATTTGGCCGAGGAGGATCGTCCGAGGAAGGTAAACAAAGAGAAGATGGTTATTGGCTTTTCAAAAAATGACCTGGCAGGTGTTCTTTACCCTCACGACGACCCTTTGGTGATCAAAATGAGGATGAAAGAAGTAGTGATTTCAAGGGTGCTGGTAGACAATGGCAGTTCGGCAGACATCATGTACTATTCATGCTTTGACAGTTTAAATTTGAAATTATCTCAATTGGAGCCTTATCACAGACCTCTTCTGGGTTTCGCTGGCGAGAAATTTTTTCCACTTGGGACGATCAAGTTAGATATATTCATTGGAACTTGGCCTGCTTGTCGAACAGAAAGAATACGCTTCTTTCTGATGGATAAGAATGTGCAGTCTGCCTACAACATCATCATGGGAAGAGTTGGCTTGAAGAAGTTCGAAGCAGTTCCATCTACAGTACATTAGTGTTTAAAATTCCCTACAAATTTCGGGGTAGGAGTTGTGAAAGGTGATCAGAAAGTAGCTCGGGAATGTTATTATTCGTCTGTCGAGCAAGAGGAGCTTGAAGAATGAAGAAAAAAGACTACCACCTACCAGGTGGAGGAAGGTACCGAAATTGAAACACTTGATCCCAGAGATGAATCCCAACTTGTAAAAGGACAAGTGGTGGAATCTACAGAAAATGTTATTCTGGACGACGAGCATCCTGAACGAATAACCCAGATAGGTGCGTCGTTAGATGCTTCAATAAAACAGGAGTTAATAACTTTCTTGAGAAACAGGAAGAAAACTTTTGCGTGGAGTCATGAAGACATGCCAGGAATAGATCCAAACTTCTTATGTCACGAGCTCAACGCGAATAAGGAGATCAAGCCTGTAAAGCAGAGAAGAAGAGTATTTAGTCCCGAAAAGAATCAGGCTATACAAGAGGAGGTCGAGAAGCTCCAGAAATCCCAATTCATTGAAGATGTGAAGTATCCAGACTGGTTGGCAAATGTGGTGATGGTGAAGAAGAAAAACAATAAATGGAGAATGTGTGTTGATTTCACTGATCTCAACAAGGCATGCCCAAAGGATCATTTTCCATTGCCCAGAATTGATCAACTGGTGGATGCTACCTCGGGACATGAGCTGCTCAGCTTCATGGATGCTTACTCTGGATACAACCAGATCAAAATGAAACTTGAAGACAGGGAAAGCACTTCTTTTATTACCCCTAGGGGAACTTATTGTTATAATGTTATGCCTTTTGGTTTAAAAAATGCAGGTGCAACATATCAGCGGCTGATGAATAAGGTTTTTGCCGAACAAATCAGTTGCAATATGGAAGTCTATGTCGACGATATGCTAACAAAGAGAAAAAAAGCTGTTGATCATCTAGTTGACTTAGGTCAGACCTTTGATCAACTGGATAAATATCAAATGAATCTCAACCCGACGAAGTGCACTTTTGGAGTACGAGAAGGAATGTTCCTCGGGTACATCGTCAACCAGCGAGGCATTGAGGCAAATCCAGCAAAGATCAAAGCTCTTTTAGGGTTGCGATCTCCAACAACGAAGAAAGAAGTGCAGAGTCTTACAGGACGAGTTCCAGCGCTCAATAGATTTGTATCTCGAGCAACTGATAGGTGCCTTCCATTCTTCAAAACACTCCGAAAAACTTTCGAGTGGAATGATGAATGTGAAAAAGCCTTTCAAGACTTGAAGAAATATCTGGGAGCACCTCCACTGCTGTCCAGACCAGTGATGGGAGAAAAGTTGTACTTATACCTGGCAGTATCAGAGAATGCAGTCAGCTCGGCATTGATCAGATTGGAGAATGGAGTCCAGAAGCCAATTTATTACACAAGTAAGGCTTTCCGAGGTGCAGAAATCAGGTACCCAAAGTTAGAAAAATTGGCATTGGCCTTAATTGAGGCAAGTAGAAGAATGAGGCCAGATTTCTAGGCCCATACCATCATCGTGTATACCGACATGCCATTAAGACAAGCCCTTCATAAGCCAGAAAAGTCAGGGAGACAGATGTGCTGGGCAATAGAGCTCGGTGAATTTGATATTGTGTATCAACCTAGATCATCCTTAAAAGGGCAAGCTATAGCAGACTTTATAGCGGAGTTTACATATCCTGATACCCCCGAGGAACAAAATTTGCTCGCTGACCAACCTGTGGATGTTACAGGATCAACAGACATAAGTCCAGACCAACTCCGGTTGGTAAAAGGGCTTGTGGATGTAGAAAGATCATCAAATTCAAACCCAGACCAACTCCGGTTGGTAAAAGGGCGAGAAGAGATGGTCGACGAGGAGCGAAAAATACTAGGGGAGGATGAAACAAAACAACAAATATTTCACCGAGGAACGCTGTCAGATAAGAATTTTGAAGACGAGTTACCTACGTGGAGATTATATGTAGATGGGTCATCTTGTACAACAGGTTGTGGAGCAGGGATTGTTTTGAACACTCCAGACGAGATTGACGTGGAATATGCCTTACAATTCCATTTCAAAGCTTCCAATAATGAGGCTGAGTATGAAGCCTTGATAGCAGGTCTTAATTTAGCAAAGATTAGAGAAGCGCAACAAGTGATGGTATTCAGTGATTCTCAATTAATTGTGAATCAAATGATGGGAACATATGCGGTTAAAGGAGAATTAATGGTCAAGTATCATGCAAAGGCGATGGAGTTGTTGGCAAAATTTGATGCCATTCAGTTGATCAGAATACTAAGAATGGAGAATGCACAAGCAGATGCACTGGCCCGACTAGCATCAGCTACTCGTACCGAGTTGCTAAGAACGATACCAATTGAGGTGTTAGAAAGTCAAAGCATAGATGAAGGCCTGACGATGAATGTTATTTCCCTTGATTTAGGACCATCTTGGATGGATCCCATCAGGGCATATGTCGAGGAAGGAGAATTACCGGAGGATAAGATCGCTGCCAAGAAATTGAAGTTTAAAGCTGCTTGGTATGTACTAACTAATGGTGTTTTGTATAAACGAGGAATTATGGCAGGTTTGTAAAGATGTGTACATCCCTCCGAGGTGAAAGAATTGATTGAAGAGATCCATGAAGGGTCATGTGGAGCCCATGTAGCAGGTCGAATACTTTTGCAAAGGGTGATGACGCAAGGATACTACTGACCAACGATGAGGGCTGATTGTATAGCCTATGCTAAGAGATGTGATAAATGCCAACGTTTTTCCTCCATCCGACGAACTCCACAAGCATTATTGACGCCCATAACTTCCCCTTGGCCTTTTTCCATGTGGGGAATGGATTTGGTGGGACCATTGCCAACGACCCGAGGAAGATTCAAGTACCTCGTAGTCGTAGTGGATTATTTTACTAAGTGGGTAGAAGCTGAGCCTCTGATTGATATGACATACGAGAAAGTGTACCAATTCGTTTGGAAGAATATCATCTGCCGATATGGTCTCCCTCATGACTTCATCACAGACCATGGAACACAGTTTGATAACGAGGAGTTTGCCGCCTATTGTCATCAGTCAAACATTTTGAAGGTTCATTCAGCACCATGCCATCCTCAAAGCAATGGACAGACTGAAGTGACGAACAGAACATTATTAAATGGTTTGAAGAAGAGGTTAAGTGAGGCTAAAGCTAATTGGATTAATGAGCTACAATCAGTATTGTGGGCTTACCGAACAACTCCCCGAGCAGCAACTGGAGAATCACCATATATGCTGGCGTTTGGAAATGAGGCTGTAATACCTGCTGAGTTGGGTCTCCCAACACACAGAGTGCTGAATTTCAATTCCCCAGTCAGTGACTTGATGAGAAGATTAGATTTGGACATGCTCGAGGAGGTTAGAGAAGAAGAAGCCATTAGGAATGCTGCATATCAACAACGAACAGCTTTTTTCTACAACAAGAGGGTGAAGAAATGCGATTTAAAAGAAGGAGATTACGTGCTAAAGAAGGTCATTCAAAAGCACAATAAATTGGAAGCAAATTAGCATGGACCTTATCGAGTTACAGAAGTTGTTCGACCAGGAACTTACCGAATAGCAACTCTAGAAGGAGAGGAATTCAAGAATGCATGGAATGCTGAACACCTACGCAAGTATTATCAGTAACGTAAAATGTAAAGCAGTTCTATCAATATGAATAAAATGATGATGTTTCACCATCTTCTCTCCTTTTATTGAAAGTTTTTCGGGGAATACTAGTGTACAACACTACGCTGCTCGATAGCAAAAAGAAGACGATAGTTCAGACCCACGACCAACTCCAGTTGGTAAAAGGGTGAGAACAAACTATACTCCTTTGGTTAGGAGGCATACACTAGCGTGACCAACTCCGGTTGGTAAAATAACTAGTGGACACTGATAGTTCGAGCGTGATCAACTTCGGTTGGTAAAATAGCGAGAACAAACTATACTCCTTTGGTTAGGAGGCATACACTAGCGTGACCAACTTCGGTTGGTAAAATAACTAGTGGACACCGATAGTTCGAGTGTGATCAACTTCGGTTGGTAAAATAGCGAGAACAAACTATACTCCTTTGGTTAGGAGGCATACACTAGCGTGACCAACTCCGGTTGGTAAAATAACTAGTGGACACTGATAGTTCGAGCGTGATCAACTTCGGTTGGTAAAATAGCGAGAACAAACTATACTCCTTTGGATAGGAGGCGTACACTAATGTGATCAACTTCGGTTGGTAAAAGAGTTAGTGGACATGATAGTTCAAACCCATGACCAACTCCGGTTGGTAAAAGGGCAAGAACAACATTCTTAAAAATGCCAACTTCGGCTGGTTAAGAAACAAAATATGCCAACTTATGTTGGTCGGAAGGTAAAACTATTCCAGAAAATACAAAGTATTCCAAAATGAACCAAGTATGGTTAGTCGGGGATAAAAACTCTCACTAATTGTAATTGGTCGACGAGCACAATTTAACAACCTTGGTTGGTTGGAAAAATTTTAAACATTTTATACTTATTACTTTATTATTAAGTGATCGAGCAACATTTTTTATACTTGTAATCTTTTATTACTAGATTGGTCGATGAACCACAAAGAATTGTTATGCAATCACAAATATAAAAAGTGTTAGACAAGTACAAAACAATAGCAATACAAATTTGCAAACAGAAAATGAAAGTCTTTCATTAAAATTCAAAACGAATTACAAATTACATGTATACTAACTATTACATTGAAATCCCTATTCTATTGGTTTCTTTCCTTCAGCTTTTGAAATAGGTTCCTCGCCAGCAGGAAGATCATTTAAGGTCTGAGGAGAATTGATAAAATTCAAGTCCTTCAACATTCTGACATTCATTACTGAAGGAGTGTCCAATAGATGCTCGGGACGAGATACCTCGATCTGAGAATGAAGATTGTAATCACCGAGGTATTGTGCAATTAAGCTCCGAGGAATGGCACGAGCTGGAATCCATTCCTTGTCCAAATTGAACGGTGTCACAGGCAAGTCAAGCACCCCGGGGTCATAATAGTCCCACAAGTAGTTTCCCTGTTCAAGTTTCAACACGCATAAGGCATTCAACCAGCCTTGTTTATAGCCCTCATTAGTGGCATTCTGGATACGAGCATCTAAATGGAATAATGCCTCGTTGTACCCATCCATCCAAAATTCCCTGGGCTGCTTATGGAATTGTAAGGTCAGTCTCTCCAACTGCTCGTGAAGGCTTTTTGCAAAAATGTCCTTATTCTCTAAAGCAGACTTCGTCGCAGTAAGTTGATCCTCCAAAGTTAGGATTTTCTTGGACATTTCAGACAAAGCCCGATCTTTTGCATTCAGTTGGTATGCTTGAGTTTCTAATGTTGACAGAGTACGAGCTTCTTCAATACTATGAGGAGTTTTTGATCGACCCCAAGCAGGTGGAGAACTTTGCTCCTCGACAACATTTTGAACAGCTCTTCCTCGCCCACGAGAACCTCTTCCTCGCCCCCGAGCAGCAGTGGAAGTACCAGGCCTCTTTAAAGTGTCCAATTCTTGCCTTAATTTGGCATTCTCAACCTCTAAGAAGGAAAATCCCTCATCAGTCACTGGGATTACCGCTGTTGAAGAAGAAGCTGCAGATTTATACTACGCTAACTCTTTCTGCAAATTATTATTCTCTTGTTCCAGCAGTTCAGCAATTTTTCTACAAGCTTCAACTTCTCCCTTTAGGGTCCTCTCTCTGACATCGTACCCAGCAAGGATCTTTTTGTGGCCCGTCTCGGCAGAAAGCTGTTGATACCTCTTTTCATACCCCTCGTGCAGAAGGGCAGTTGATTCTTTGTACAGATTCTGAAGATCTTCTAAAGTATATTGAAGCTCCTCGATCATGTCATAATAGGCCACGTTATTGGCAACAGCACGATCAAGAAGACATTTCAACTATTGATAAGCTTCTACTGCCTGCTCTGAAGCACCATGGCCAAGGATGTCGGTAACTTCTGATGCACTGAGGTCTGTGTGACCAGTTTTATAATACTCATGGCATTGCTGCATCAACTTTGTGTCATTAGCAGACAAAAGATCCATCCTGGTCAGAAACTAACAGAGAAAGAAAAAGAAGATCAAGACAGAGTGCATATAAAGAAGAGATAATCATATGGAAGAAAAGAACTCAAATTTTATTAGATCATAAGGCAAAGTTACAAGGATCTGAGATACAAAGTACAAGTAAAAGAAAAATAGAAAGAAAATACCGAACAACTTCACACCTTTTCCTTGTCTCCCAAGACTTTCTCGGGAGGCTGGGACGAGGAGCTTGGTTTCTCGATGGAGATAAGGAGTTGGTCGGTGGGAGCAGGAACTTGTTCTGGAGGAGCTGGCAGAGATAAAAGATCCTCGTCAGCAGGCTGGGTAAGGATGATATCACCTACTACCAATGAAGATTCTTCTGAGGCAGCTTCATCCTCTTCTTCATCCTCGATGGCTGGAGGAGGACCAGGGAGATGTTGTTGAAATAGCTCGGAGTCCTCGCTCACTTTCAATTCTTGCAAAGCTGCAACCCAGCCATCTCAGAAGTATTTCAAACTTCCATATTGCACTTGAGTCATCATAGAAGCTACTCCCTTGTTCCACCCTTTGTCCCAACCTGTACTGAAAGACTTCTTTATTGCCTTCTTTCTTTTCATTTTCTCCGAGGAGAGCTTCTCGGATAGAAGGTCCTCGGAGGCTTTCAGCTTGGCCTCCAAATCCTCCTTCTGACGATTTGCTTCGCGCAGAAGGGTCAGCTCTTCCTCAGCTGATTTCAATTTATTTTCAAGCTCCCCGAAGGTGGTGAGCTTCTCGGAGTATTTCTTATTTTCCCTCTCCAAGTCCTTCACTTTATTTCCCAACTGCACCTTCTCTGCTTCAGATGCAGCCAGTTTCTTCTCCCATTCACCTTTATCCTCGTCGTACTTCTGACGGGATTCCTTCAGAGATTGGGCCAAACCCTGGAATGCATCCTCTACTCCAGACGAGGAGCTTGAAGCCTTAAGTGCTTCATCTTTCTTCACAATGGTGTTAAAGCAACTCACCAGCTGAAAAATAAGGTAGTGATGAGTTAGTACCGAGATACATATATTGATAGAAGGAAATAAGAATTCAAGATAAGAATGAACTTACTAAAGCGATGTGATGAGTAGCTAGGGATGTCAGCATATCCCTAGGCATGTTTTCCTCGATGCCTTGGACTTCAGGAATAAACCAAGTCTTTATCGAGCTCATTGCAGAGCTCGGGGGAATGATGGTTGGAACACCAGCTCCGCTAGTTTGGAGCTGGGGAATGACTTCAGAAAAACTAACCGAGGAAGACTTCTTCAATCTCCTCGGTGTCTTCTCAACAACCTCAACCAAAGAAGAATTTTTGGTTGGAGAGATAGTGATTACTTCCACAGGCGCATCCTTCTGTACAGGAGCCACTAGGGGCTTCTCGACGACCTTCCGAGGAGCAGCAAGGGCAGCATCAACTTTCTGTGTCCCCTTTGGGACATCGGCTTTGCTTCTCTTTCCATCTCCAGTAGAGGAGGTCTTTTCAAAGAGAGCAGGAACTCTTCTCTTGCCCATCTTCTGACTCAAAGGAATGTGAGAGTCTGGTGAAGAATCTTCAGAAGCTGGCAATGGTTCGCTAATACTAGCCACAGGACGAGCAGTAAAGGAGGATGTGTAGCTCCTGTACTGCAGCAAGTATGAAGCAGATCTGATGTGCTCGTCTGCAATCCTCTGATGCAAACTCCAGATATGTTTCAATTGCTTTATATTAACTTCTGACTCTTTGGGAGTTTTTCTCTTGCTGTCAACTGCAAATAAAAACATATTGAAATGTCAATCACGCATTTTTTCAAACACGATGAAATCATAATTTCATAAATAAAATAAAATGGAAATAACCTATCCCATTGCCATATGGAGGGCATCTGGGACCCTCATATACTTCGTCTCCAACCAGAGGGGCATGTTGCCAATTTTTTATAACTACCCCATTTTCAAAATAATCCCTGTTAGCATCAGGGAGGTTGACTACTAGAGCCCTATTTAAAAATCTAGTTTTTAAATAATAAACGTCGTCTAAAATAGCCCATCTGTAACAGTACATAATCTCAGGAATCCCTATACGAGTTCCGTGAGTTTGATTTAACTTATGCACCCCATTAACTATTCTCCATGTATTGGGGGCTATTTTTGCAGGAACAACATCGAAGTGGTGACAAAACTCTAAGCATAAAGAGTTTGGTGGAAAAGAAAATCCACATTCAGCAATAAAGAGGCTGGGGAACCAATGTCCCTCAGCCAAACGAAAGTAATTTGAAGGCTCAGAAAGAACCTCCAAAGTCACCCAAGATGGAATAGAGAAATCAGAACGGAATTTCTCAACAGATTCAATAATGTAAACCATGATGAATAAAAGAAGAAGGAAGAAGAGCTTACAGGGAAAAAAGAGAGATCTGTTTGACAACGAAGGAAAATAAGGATGAGCGCACAAGAGAAAGAAAGGCTATGGAAAACTTGAAAGCAGAAAATTGGAAAAGGTAGAAGACGGTATGATTACCTAAGGAGTTTAAATACTTTGCCTTGGGAAACGGCGAAAGAAATGATTACATAAAAGAAACTATTGCGCTACCGGCGGCTAAAAGGACAAAAAAGTGCACGAAGATCGAAGCGCTTATGAAAAGGCAAAAAGGCGGATTCTGCGAATTTGGAAGGAAATTCAAATACAAAGAAAATGCTCCTAAAACCCAGGAAGGTCATATACCGAGAAAGAATGTTGCATACTCCTCAAAGTTCGAAATATAAAACATTGGGGGCTTCTGTTGATACCAAAATTAGTATGCTGATGTGGACAAATAATAAGAAGACACGTGTCAATCTACGTGGCATCATAGCAACGAGGAAGATCATTCCCCCAACCAACATACTCACTCCGAGTAACAGGTGTACTCCGAGGAACAACAGCCCTCCGAGGAACTCTTGTTATCCGAGGAACTCCAGCGCTCCGAGGAACTCTTGGACGATGAGCAACTAAGGCGGTTCGAGCTGCATCTCGACCACAGCATTAATTGCCAGATAATCAATAGTTCAACTATTCATTGAATGCTTATCATCTTGACGCACACGTTTGAAGAGCATTAAATGAATTACCCTTTCATATGTGTATCATTTAATGTAATACCCTTTCATGTACAGCCTAAGGGCTATAAATACCTTGTATCACCCTCATTCAAGGGGGACCGGAATTTCTTGATAGCACTTGTAATCGAGAATTCCCAAACACTCAGCAATAACATAACAGTGGACGTAGGCCATTCATATAAGGCTGAACCACTTTAAAATATTTTGTCTTATTTATTTATCTGTGATTAAATAATTAGAGTAATCTAGTTTTTTACATCAACACCATCCATTTCCCATCGCATTACAAATCCATCACTTATCATCCATCCACCACATCATCATATCCTTCTCATTTCATTTCCCCCTCACCCATATACATCCATATTTCCCCTAGGTGTTCGGGCAAATGAAAATCGACGTGGTGAATAACTTGACGTTCTCACTATAGTGATTAGCATTCCTTTCATGAGATCAATTTTCTTTCTAATTGTTCGTTCTTTCTTATACGTGTGTGAGACGTTTGAACTTGCTTACATTTACTCACCTCCTCACACACAAGAGCGATACACTTACCCTAATCTCGAGAGTTCATTTGAGAGAGTTACATCTAGTGAGATTTGAAGTTGAAGCGTTGATTCCGAAGAGGCAATCTAGGAAATTACTCTTGTGATACTCAACCGTTTTGACTGATTCACACTACACACGTTGAGTTATAGGAAGGATGTGCCTTGAGTATTTACTTAGATAAAATTTTTACACTTCTATCTTGTATTTCTGAAAATATTTCTCATATGATGGATTGTGCGATTATTCTATGTCTAATAAGAGATTGACTGCCCTTCAATAAATTTTGCAAAATAAGAATTTTGTGGGTATATTCCCTGCAAATCCTCACGAGACACAACTCGTCCTGTAGGGCAACCTATAGGTTTAAAGGCTTGTTGCACAAGCTAAGTGCAATCGCAAGTGCCCGCGAAAGTGGTACACTTTTGGTTACTTATCATTCTCTTTCTCTCTATCTTATTGCTCGAGGACTAACAACGCTCTCTTTGGGGGTGGTGTGATAAGCACCCAAAACTGTAATTTATACCCCAAATAGCGTACTTTAGTTGCTAATTCTCGGCAATATGGGTCTTATGTGCTTAAATGTTTATCTTGTAGGTCAATTGTGCATTGCAGAGTTCAAATGCTTAAATCAAGACAATTGCGTGTTTAATGGAGCTAATTCCCCTCACCCGTAACCCTAGCCTACCCAAACTACCCCCGAACCCCGTGTGTGTCTAATTTGCCCTTTTTATTATTTTTTAGATTTTTAGGTTTGAGTCAATTTATTTTTAGGATTTATTTTATATTTATTTAGTATTTTCTAGGTTTATTTTCTATTTTATTTTTATTAGTATAATTTTATTTTATTTTGAGTTTTATTAGTTTTTAGTGTAGTCTTATTTTATTAGGATTAATTTTAGGAGTTTATTTTTAGTTTATTACATTTTATATTTTTAGGACTTTAATTTTCATTTAGATTTTTCATTTCTTTTTTATTTCTTTTCTTTTATTATTATTTTTTTATAGCTTAGGATTTTATTTTTATTATTTTTATTTTATTTTATTTTTAGTTAGATTTTAATTTTTTAGTTTTAATTTTATTAATTTTATTTGAGTCTTTATTAATTTGTTTGTTTTAGAGGTTCAAATTAAACACACACGTAACCACCAGCCCTGATCGACCTCCACCGATCACTGACCAACCCACAAACCCATCCACTTCGGTCGCCGACTAGACCTCCGACGGGCAGCCCTGCAGAGCCACGATCCGGCCCCCTCTCTCCCATCTCGGCACCATACCCGCCCCCCCTCCTGTCCTATCCCCAATCTCCGGCGCGAACACGTCCACACCACCGCCGGCGCAGCCCCTGCCGCCGCCCGCGATCGACTGCCTACAGCGCCCAGCATCCCCCGACGGCGTCCAAACCAGACCGCCGACGACCTCTCATTGCCTCTCTCTCTCCCATACCGGCGGCGTTCCTCACCATCGTCGGCCAGCGTCCTGCCAATGCCACCTGCGATTTCGACGAAGTCCTAGCCGAAACCCACCTGCCAGCCTCCATCGCCGACGGTGAGCCTACTCCCCCTCCGACCTCCTGCTCCGGTGCAACCCCTTCGACCCAACCCAAAAACCAAGCTCCATAGCCATCCTCAACCCATTTCATTTATTCTCCAAATGCAAAAATCGTGCCTGCATAAACCCAAATACAAAGCCAAAAGTCAAGACCAAGTCAACCAAATAAAGCCACATGCCAATTAATACCTCACTTATTCCCATTTTACCCATTATACCCCAACTAACCACCCAAAACCAAATCCCAAAATTACCCTCACCCAAATCAGATTTTTGTGACCTTACACCTCTCAACCCACATGCTCCTCACACCATACCCCCGTGTGCACTTTCATTACCCAATTTACTCCCATGTGCACACCCCTCATGCTCCATTCATTTACTATATATTGAAGAGGAAGACCCATTTGCAAGAGATCTCAAAATTAGTTTTAAGTTAGGTGTGTAAGGACATTTTTTCTCATGTCCAACATGTTACATTTGTGTATGTCGTACGCCGCTACATTTGGCACGTCACCTCACGATCTCACATGACGGCCTCTATCCGAATTCCGGGAATCAAGCATTCAACATCTCCATTAATATGTCCCACATCTGCCTCAACGACTTCACGGTCCAAGATTTTAGGGACTTAGTGCAAGTGGTACGCAAGGGAAGTCAAAACAGTGAAAAAAGGCACTATAGGAGAGTTCAAGGGCATTTTCGTAATTTTACATCCATAGTTCGGAGGTCTGGTCAACTAGAAAGTTTAAGAGCTCGCCGCAACGAAGATACTGGAAAAAACGGCACCTCAATCCGAGCTACGGTGAAGGAGTTATGACCTTTTGATGATAGAGAAAATTCCTTAAAGAATGCTGTTTTTTTTGTACGCTGGATAGAATTTTAGAGTGTTAAAAACATAGGACTCTTCATATTTTTTCCTATAAATACCAACTTCAGGCGAGTTGTTTTGCAAGACTTTAGAAGACGTTTTTGAGAGTCTAAATTACTCTAGTCTTCATATTTTTGAGTCCCAAGACTCATGTTTTGATTCACACAATTGCCAAACCTTTGTGAATCTTTTTGGTAACCCAAGAACACAACCTTGTGTTTGTTCAAACCTTTGTGGAGAGATCTTTGCAACCGAGGACTGCGTGTCATTGCTTAGGGAGTCTCTACAAAGTTTCATGGCTGCGTGTCATTGAGGAGTGCTGCGGTTCTTCCTTTGTTGATTGGACTGAGGTTCATGTGGGTTCGCTGCGTGTGGATTCATTGCTGCCCTCCTGGAAAGGGATATTTCCAGCCGCCGACTACAGAATCCGATACCTGAGGGTAATTCTTAGTCACTGTATTTTCATTGTAATCCGAAATTGTATGTTACAATATTATAATGAAAATAAAAGGTTTTGCCCCTTTGGGGGATTTTTCCTGAAATTGTTTGTTTTTATCCTGCATGCTATATTTTATTTGATTAATCATCTATATGCATGTCTTAGGGTTTAACTAAAATTTGGGATTAATTAAAATTGGTTTTTATTTGAGAAGTCACAATATTTCCGCTGTAGCTACTCTCTCAAATTGGTATCAGAGCGGGTTACG
Organism: Sambucus nigra; assembly: GCA_949130495.1. Taxonomy (NCBI): domain Eukaryota; kingdom Viridiplantae; phylum Streptophyta; class Magnoliopsida; order Dipsacales; family Adoxaceae; genus Sambucus; species Sambucus nigra. The sequence goes on along the minus strand of OX422223.1, from coordinate 157,337,530 downwards.
CTAATTTATCGCGTGATCCTGATTTTTCAAGGATTTACTTTCTGATACAATTTGTCTACTCACGTTTTCAAATTGGTATCAGAGCCTGTTGCACTAAGTTATTGTGTTTTGATCCTGATTTTGCACAAAAATGGCTTTTGATGGTTTTGATGATCTTCGATGTCAAATTTTTGAAAAAATTAATTGGAAAATTCACACGAACTCTTGTTTTAAATCTTCTGTTGAAAACGAATCTGAGAGGTGTCCTTGTTGTGAGGGTGTTGATCACATGTTACATGAGTGTACCACAAATTTAAAGAAGAAATTGAATAAACCGATTTCTCATGTTTCTACCCTTAGTGATTGTGATTCGGAAGAAGTAGTTTTTTATGCTTCTAGGCGAGAGTTTCCCATCCATGTGATTAGTGATGATAGTGAGGGTGATGGGAGTGTGAATGAAAGTGAGGAGGAAAGTGTAGATGAGCATGACTTGCAAACTGCTTTCAATGAACTTTATGCTGAAACTTTGAAAACAAAGAAAGAAAATTTGAAATTGAAAGCTCAATTGAAAGAGTGTGCCATAAAAAATAATGATTTTTTAATTAAAGAACTTAGGGCACATGAGAAAATTTTGAAATAGAAGCTTGAGTACGTCGAGGGTGAGAGAGATAGTATTAGTGGGTTGATGGAGACTATGAAAAAGGAACTTTTAGAGTTTGAGGATTCTAAACTAGTACTTGAATCTAGGATAGGTGAACTTGAGGTGAAATTGAAAGATTCAAGTAAAGTGAAATTTGATTTGGAGTCTAGGTCTGAAAAACTTGATAAGATTTTAGGCACAGTCGAGATCAAAATGGATAGGGGTGGGATTGGTCTTGAAAAATATGTTGCACCCATTCCCACACGTGTGAGAGAACCTCCTAGGATCATTAGGAGAGACCCACCTAGGCAAATTCGGAGAGAGCAACCGATAAATTTGAGGAGAGGGCCACCTTTAGGTAACACACACCGCCCGATTTACTCTTGTACACATTGCGGTAGGCAAGGTCATCTTAGGCAATTTTGTTACAAGCTTTTAAATGAACCTAGGAAGGTTAATAGAAGAATAAATTCGATTCCCCACACCCCCACACCTCGTTACACATCTATTTGGGTTAGAAAATCGGATTTAGAGGCTTATGGTTTATTTGTCCATGATTCCCGTTTGCTTGCACGTGATTCACCCCATGTGAAATCTTTTGGTTGATTGTGTTTGCTTGTTTGTCATACACTAGTTGTGGTTTCATGATTTATTTTTGCTAGTGTGATGACTTGTACTTTTTGTATAATTTTTTTGTTTGAAATTTTTTGAAAAATACAAAAAAAATTTAGTTTGTTAAAATTTTGAGAAAATCCAAAAAGATTTTTGTATTTTGTTTGCACCTTTTATGGATGAACACTTAGGATGACCGAGTCACAACATCATTCCATTATTTTCATGTGACTATTTGATAGTGTTTTGAGACAATATGTCAATTCATCCATGTGCTTTATAATGTTTGGAGTCATTAAGATGTAATTAATTGTTACTTCCTACATGTTTGACTCATGTTTCCTTTATTGCACACATGCACGGATTTATTTGATTATTGTGCTTGTCTTATCACATGTTGGTTGGGTGTTTTCACTTCAATCCTGTCCTTAAAACGAACCAAGCGCGATAATTTTTTGATAAGGAAATTGTGCATATAAGAACCGTTTGGTGAGTTTGTGTGCTTTATTTAAAAAACGGGGAGGGGCTGCGAAAGGTAATCATCTATCCTTTGCGCAAAATCCACCGTTAAAAAGGACCTAAAAAATTGAGGAATTTTATTATCCGAGGTCCAAAGAGGTTAAAAGAGCCCGAAAAAAAAAATTAAAGGCAATATAAAAAAAAAAATTCATGCCAATTATGGGCCATTTAGGTTTTTGCACCAATTCTCCAAAGTTTGAGAATTTATATTACCTCTAAAAGAATATATATATATGAGGGAGTTTGGTTGGAGAATTTAAAACGGGTTTGCACGTCCTTGAAATGCTTGAAAATGCGCTACATAGTTTTGGACGTTATTGGTGTGGAAATCACTTTGACTTTGATTTGTTGATTTGCATAAGACGATGTCATCTAAATTCAACAAATTTTTTTTACACCTAAGGATACTTTTGATGCTCATTCGTTAGGGGTACACATATGCATCATGCACATATGATTGATTGAGTTGATTTACCAATCGAATGTGTTCACACCCATTCATTCCATTTCCATGACTTGGTTGTTTGAGTCTAAATCCATGGTGTGATTTTTGTATCATATTTTTTTTCAAATGGTGTCTATTTTTTTTTGTACTAAAAATTGAAAAAAAAAATCAAAAATAGTTTGTGAAGATTTTTTTTTTAGCATCTCCTTGCAAGAGCACGTTTGCCAATTGATTGATGCCTTGATTTGTATACCGTGACACCCTGATCTTGCTTGTTTGACTCATTCTTCTTATTTGTCTATTTGGGGACATCATAAAAAGGGGGAGAAAGAATTATCTTATTTTGGGGGAGTTTTTGAGAGTTAACTTATGCTTATAATTTATTGGTATCTATGTTTATCTCATTTCAAACTCGATATGTCACTTGGTATTTTTTCTTTATCCCATGTGTGTAGGTACTTCATTGATGATCTCTGAATTGCACACCCTGATGAGAAAAGATTTGAGATTCCTGAAGATTTGAAGAACAAACGATGGAGACTATTCATTTGTACTTTTTCCAGTTTTGGGTTCATGGAAGGGTAGATTTGTATAGGCAATTTCATATTTGATAATTCGGATTTTTTATGTATGTACCGGCATAGACATAGGGGGAGATTTGTAAGGACATTTTTTCTCATGTCCAACATGTTACATTTGTGTATGTCGTACGCCGCTACATTTGGCACGTCACCTCACGATCTCACATGACGGCCTCTATCTGAATTTCGGGAATCAAGCATTCAACATCTCCATTAATATGTCCCACATCTGCCTCAACGACTTCACGGTCCAAGATTTTAGGGACTTAATGTAAGTGGTACGCAAGGGAAGTCAAAACAGTGAAAAAAGGCACTATAGGAGAGTTCAAGGGCATTTTCATAATTTTACATCCATAGTTCGGAGGTCTGGTCAACTAGAAAGTTTAAGAGCTCGCCGCAACGAAGATACTGGATAAAACGGCACCTCAATCCGAGCTACGGTGAGGGAGTTATGACCTTTTGAAGATAGAGAAAATTCCTTAAAGAATGCTGTTTTTTTTGTACGCTGGATAGAATTTTAGAGTTTTAAAAACATAGGACTCTTCATATTTTTTCCTATAAATACCAACTTCGGGGGAGTTGTTTTGCAAGACTTTAGAAGACGTTTTTGAGAGTCCAAATTACTCTAGTCTTCATATTTTTGAGTCCCAAGACTCATGTTTTGATTCACACAATTGCCAAACCTTTGTGAATCTTTTTGGTAACCCAAGAACACAACCTTGTGTTTGTTCAAACCTTTGTGGAGAGATTTTTGCAACCGAGGGTTGCGTGTCATTGCTTAGGGAGTCTCTACAAAGTTTCATGGCTGCGTGTCATTGAGGAGTGCTGCGGTTCTTCCTTTGTTGATTGGACTGAGGTTCATGTGGGTTCGCTGCGTGTGGATTCATTGCTGCCCTCCTGGAAAGGGATATTTCCAGCCGCCGACTACAGAATCCGATACCTGAGGGTAATTCTTAGTCACTGTATTTTCATTGTAATCCGAAATTGTATGTTACAATATTATAATGAAAATAAAAGGTTTTGCCCCTTTGGGGGATTTTTCCTGAAATTGTTTGTTTTTATCCTGCATGCTATATTTTATTTGATAAATCATTTATATGCATGTCTTAGGGTTTAACTAAAATTTGGGATTAATTAAAATTGGTTTTTATTTGAGAAGTCGCAATATTTCCGCTGTAGCTACTCTCTCAAGGTGTGATAAAATTCTCCCCACCCCTCTATGTTGAGTATTTGCATTTTTAGCAAATACCTCAATATAGAGGTGTGTGTTGAAAATTATCTCTAGGATAAATTTCACCCCACCCATCTATTATAAATTTTTGCATTTTTAGCAATTATTCATAATAGATTGATGTAGTGAAATTTATCCCTTATGGGAGGTAAATTCTAACCCATTCCTTTATGTTGAGATTTTGCATTTTTTGCAATTATCTCAATATAAGTTAATGCTCTAGAATTTATTTATTTGGGTGAGTTCTAATGTACAATTTAATAATTTTAGGATTTGCATTTTTAGCAAATCTCTTTTATTATTTAATTGTCCATTATGAATTCACCCACTATCCTTTTTATTTTTATTTTGTAATTTTTAGTTTAGATTCAATAAATACATGAGTGAGGAATTGTAATTGAGAGATTGATGATGTAATTTAAGATTTCATGTCAATTCAAGGCTTAAATGGGTTTGATCTATTCCTCTCTTTTACTTTTATTTTAATCCTCACATGCTTTCAATTATGTATCTCATATTTTTGGATGATGATTATTGAGGGCTAATCTCCCATTTATGGGATGAAATTTTGAAGCCCTCATGAGTCTAATTTTGTTAGTTTACTTATTAGGACAATTTTGTTTATCTCACTTTTCTTAAATTAGCTTTTACGTCTTAGTAGTACTTTAAAAATTAGTATAGTTAGATTGTTAAAAAAATCCCTTGAAAAATCCATAAAAAATAGAAAAAGTAAAAATAGAAAAATAATAATAAAATGCAAATTAATCTATATGTATATATCCTCTCCAATTTTGTGTTTCGCCCTTAGATGTGGATTGATTCCCTTACTTATTCTCTACACTAGTTTTTTTATAATTTTGTAGGTTCAAGGGAATTTTGATAGAAAAAGAAGTTGCAACAACGACAAATCTACAAGAGAGGCAAAAAAAATTTATTTATCACTCACACGGGACTAATGCAACTCGAAGGAACTGACCTCGTAGTCACTAGACACACAGTTTGAGAATATAAAAAAATTTGCAAATATCTAGACTTAGGATTAAAAACATGCCACTAGAGGGCGAAAACTCAAAACAACCCCTAAGCAGCCTCGTAAGAGGCATGAACACCTCGTATGGGACCAACGTGACTCGTATGAACTAACCGTGTAATCACGGGACTTTCGATTTGAGAATATGTTGAAAATTTATAAATAACTAGACTTAGGCCAAAAAACATGTTGCTAGAGGGCGAAAACCCAAAACAACCCCTAAAAGGCCCTGTAAAAGCACGAACACCTCGTACAGCTCCAACGTAACTCGTAGAAACTGATCTCATAGTCACTAGACTATAGAGATATGAAGAAAATTTATAAATATTAAGACTTCGGACTAAAAACATGCCATTAGAGGGTGAAATCCAAAAACGAGCGCCCTAAGTGGCGCGAACATCTCGTAGGGGACCAATGTAACTTATAGGATTTGATCGCATAGTCATGGGACTCTTGATTTAATAATATGATGAAAATTTGCAAATATCTAGACTTAAGATTAAAAACATACCACTAGAGGAAGAAAACCCAAAACAACCCACACACTGTCCCGTAAGAGGAACGAACACCTCACACGAAACTAATGTATCTCGTAGGAATTGACTGCATAGTCACGGAACTCCCTGTTTAACAATATGATGAAATTTTCAAATATCTAGACTTAGGCTTAAAAATATAACCTTAGAGGGCGAAAACTCAAAACAGTCTCCAAACGACCCCATATGAGGCCCGAACACCTCACACAAGACAAATGTAACCCGTATGAACAGAAAGCATCATGACGTGAATCCCGATTTGAGAATATGATGAAAATTTGCAAATAATTGTACTTAGCCTTAAAAACATGTCGCTAGAGGTCAAAAACTCAAAACAACCCCCAAATAGCCCCGTGAGAGGCACGAACACCCTACACAGGACCAATGTTACTCATAGGAATAGACTGCGTATTCATGGGAATCTCGGTTTCACAATACTATAAAAATTTATTAATATCTAGATTGAGTCTTAAAAATATGCCGCTAGAGGGAAAAAATCCAAAATAACCCTCAAATGGCCCCGTTAGAGGAACGAACGCCTCGTACGAGACCAATGTAACTCATGCGAACTGACTATGTATTCACCGGACTCCCGGTTTGAAAAATGATGAAAATTACAAATATCTAGACTTAGGATTAAAAACATGTTGTTAGAGGGAAAAACAGAACATAGTGACCAAATGGCTCTGTAAGGGGTATGAACACCTTGCACGAGACCAATGTAACTTGTAGGCACTGACCATGTAGTAACGGAACTATCGGTTTGATAATATGATGAAAATTTGAAAATAACTGGACTGAGACTCAAAAAGGTGCTCGAGGGTAAAAACTAAAAAAAGGGCCCTGTAAGAGGCACGAATACATCGCAGGGGACCAATATTACTAGTAGGAACTGACCACGTAGTCACGAGACTCCCGGTTTCAGAAAATGATGCAAATTTTCAAATAACTAGACATAGTCTTTAAAAAATTGGCAGTAAAGGGAAAACCCTAAAACCACCTCCAAACGGCCTCGTAAGGGGCACGAACACGTCGCACGAATCCAATGTAACTCGTAGGAATTGACCCCGTAGTCACGGGAATCCCATTTGAGAATATATCAAAAAAAATTAAATATCTAGACTTAGCCTTAAAACATGTCGCTATAGAGTAAAAACCCAAAACAGACCCTCAACGACCCCGTAAGAGGCACAAACACCTCGCACGGGATCAATGTATCTTGTAAGAACTGACCGCAGAGTCACGGCAATCCTGGTTGTAGTATATGATGAAAATATTCAAATTTCTAGAGTTAAGCTTAGAATCATTTCGCTAGGGAGAAAAAATCTAAAACAGTCGTTTAAGAGGCATGAAAACCTTGCACGCTATCAATGTATCACATGAACTGACCGCTTAGTAATGGGACCCCCGATTTGAGAATGTGATGAAAATTAGTAAATATCTTAACTTAGGCTAAAAAACATGTCGCTAAAGGGAAAAACCCAAAACAGTCCCCAAACTGTCCTCTAAGAGGCACGAACACCTCACACGAGACAAATGTAACTTATAGGGACTGATCACCTAGTCAAGGTACTCCCGATTTGAGAATATGATGAAAATTTAAAAATATCTAGACTTAGGCTTAAAAATATGCCATTAAAGGGACAAAACCCAACACAACCCCCAAATGACCCCGCGGAGGCACAAACACCTCACACAGGATCAATGTAACTCTTAGGAACTGATTGCGTAGTCTCGAGACTCCCGGTATGATATTATAACAAAAAATTGTAAATAACTAGACTTTAGGGTAAAAAATATGCCAGTAAAGGGTGAAAACCCAAAACAGCCCCTAAAAGGCCTCCTCGCACGGGATACATGTAACCTCTAGTAACTCAGTACGTAGACACGGGACTCCCGATTTGAGAATATGATACAAAACTACAAATATCTACACTTGGACTTAAAAATACGCCGCTAGAGGGAAAATGCCCCAAACAACCACCCAATGACCCCGTAAGAGGAACGAACACCTCGTACGGGACCAATGTAACTCGTAGGAACTTATCGCGCAGTCATGGAACTCTCAGTTTGAAAATATGATAAAAAAAATTCAAATATCTAGACTTGGGCTTAAAAACATGCCGCTAGAGGAGAAATTATAAAACAACCTCCAACCAGCCCTATAAGAGATATAACACCTCGCACGAGACAAATGTAACTCGTAGGAATGGACATCATCGCCATGGAAAACCCTTTTTAGAATGTGATAAAAATTTGCAAATAATCGGTATTAGACTTAAAAACGTGGTGCTAGAGAGCAAAAACCCATAACAACCCTTAAACGGCACTTTAAGAAGCAAGAATACCTCGCACGAGACCAATGTTACTTGTAGGAGCTGACCGCGTAGTCATGGGACTCTCGGTATAATAATATGATGAAAATAACCAAATAAATAGACTTAGGTGTAAAAGCATGCCAGTAGAGGTAGAAAATGGAAAAGAGACCCCAAAAGGTTCCATTAGAGGCACGAACACCATGCACGGGACCAATGTTATTCGTAGGAACTGACCACGTAGTCATGGTACTCTCGGTTTGAGAATATGATGAAGATATTCAAAAAACTTAGGCTTAAAATCATGCCAGTAGAGGGCAAAAACCCAAAATAACCCCCAAACTTCCCAATAAGAGGCATGAACACCTTCTTACGGGACCAATATCACTCGTCGAAATTGACCTTGTAGTCACGAAACTCCTGGATTGAGAATATGACAAAAAAAATTAAATATCTATAATTAGGCTTAAAACATGCCGCTAGAGGTTGAAAATCCATAATAGCCCCTAAATGGCCCCATAAGGGCACGAACACCTCGTACGAGACAAATGTAACTCATAGGAACTGACTACATAGTCACGAGACTCCTTGTTTGAGACTATGATGAAAATATGTAAATATCTATACTTGGACTTAAAAATGTCGCTAGAGGGTGAAAAACCCTAACATAGCCCCCTAAACGGCCCCGTTAGAGGCACAAACACCCTACACAGAACTAATGTTACTTTTAGGAATGATTGCGTAGTCACAAGACTTCCAGTTTAAAATATGACAAATGTTTTCAAATATCTAGAATTTGGCTTATAAATATGCCACTAGAGGGTGAAAACTCAAAACAACCCAAAAATAGCCTTATTAGAAGAACGGACAACTCGTAAGGACTAATGTAATTGGATGGAACTGACCTCATAGTCACTGGACACCTGGTTCAAGAATATGATGAACACCCTGTGTGACCAATGTAAGCCATAGGAATTGATCTCTTAGTCACCGAACTCCTGGTTTTAAAATGTCACGAAAATTTGCAAATAATTGGACTTATGCTTAAAATAAATTATTAGATGGACAAAACCCAAAACAACACTCAAACAGTCTCGGAAGAGGCACGAACACCTCGCACAAGACCGATGTAACTCATAGGAACTGACTGTATAGTCACAGGACTCCTGGTTTGAAAATGTGATTAAAATTAGAAAATATCTAGACTTATGCTTAAAAACATGCCAGTAGAAGAGGGAAACCCAAACATCTCCCAAACAGCCCTATAAGATGCACGATCACCTCATGTGGGACCAATGTAACTCATAAGAACTAATTGCACAGTCATGGTACTCCTCGTTTGAGAATATGATGAAAATTTGTAAGACTTAGGCTAAAAAACATATTGTTAGAGTGCGAAAAATAAAGACAACCCCCAAATGGCCCTGTTAGAGGCACGAACACCTCGCATGGGACCAATGTAGATCATAGGAACTGACCGCATAATCAAGGGACTCCTAGTTGTAGTATATGATGAAAATATTCAAATATCCAGACTTTGACTTAAAATCTTGCCGCTAGAAGACAAATACCTAAAATAGTCGTGTAAGAGGCACCAACACCTCGCACGGGACCAATGTAACACGTAGGAACTGACCGTATAGTAACAAGACTCCCGGGTTGAGAATATGATGAAAATTATCAAACATGTCGACTTAGTCTTATAAACATGATGCAATAGGGTAAAAACCCAAAATAACCCCCAAACCACCCTGTAAGAGGCATGAACACCTCACATGGGACTAATATAACTCATAGGAATTGACCGCATAGTCAAGGTACTCCCGATTTTAGAATATGATGAAAATTTTAAAATATCTAGGCTTAGGCTTTAAAACATGCTGTTAAATGGAAAACGTCCAAAGCACCACCCAAACGACCTCGCAGAGGCATGGACACCTCGCACGGGACCAATATAACTAGTAGGGACTTACCACATAGTCATGGAACTCCCGGTATGAGAATATGATGAAAATATGAAAATAACTAGACTTTGGCTTAAAAGCGTGCGAGTAAAGGGAAAAAACCCAAAGTAGTCCCCCCAAAAGTCCTATGAGAGGCATGGACACCTGATACAAGACCAATGTTACTTGTTGGACCTCACCACGTAGTCATGGGACTCCCTATTTGAGAATATGATGAAAATATGCAAAAAACTAGGGTTGGAATTAAAATCATGATAGTAGAGGGAGAAAATTTAAAATAGCCCCCAAACGGCCCCGTAAGAGGCATGAACTCATCGCACGAGACTAATGTAACTCGTAGAAACTGAACTCGTAGTCACGAAACTTCTAGTTTGACAATACGATAAAAAAATTACAAATATCTAAACTTAGCCTTAAAAACATGACCCTAGAGATTGCAAAGCCAAAATATCCCCCAAACGGCGGCCCCGTAAGAGGCACGAACACCTCGCACGGGACCAACATAACTCGTGGGATCTGAGATTATAGTCACGGGACTCTTGCTTGTAGTATATGAAGAAAATTTTCAAGTATCTAGACTTAGGCTTAAAAGTATGCTGCTAGAGGGCAAAAACCTATAACTACCACGTAAGAGGAACATACACCCTGTGTGGGACCAATGTAACTCGTACGAACTGACCCATGGTCATGGGACTACCCGTAAGAGAATATGATGAAAATTAACAAATATCTAGACTGGGGCTTAAAAATATGCCGCTAGAGGGAGAAAACTCAAAACACCACACAAACGACCCTATTAGAGGCACAAGCATCTCACATAAAATAAATATAACTCGTAGGAACTGACCGCATAGTCATGGAATTCTGAATTTGAGAATATGATAAAAATTTCCAAATATCTAGACCCAGGCCTAAAAACATACTACTACAGGGCGAAAACCAAAAATAGCCCCAAACGGCCTCATAAGAGCTACGAACACCTCACATGAGACCAATGTAATTCTTAGGAACTAACCGCATTGTCACAAGAGTTCTAGTTTGATAATATGACAAAAATTTGCAAATATCTAGACTTATCTTAAAAACAAGCCGCGAGAGGCGGAAAATCGAAAACATTCCCCAAACGGCCCCGTTAGAGACACGAACACCTCACATGGGACCCAAGTAACTCATAGAAATGATCGCGTAGTCACAGGACTCCCAGTTTGAGAATGTGATAAAAATTTACAAATATCTAAACTAAGTCTTAAAAATAAGCCGCTAGATGTTGAAAATCCAAACATCCTCCAAATGATACGTTAGAGGCACGAACACCTTGCACGGGACCAATTTAACTTACAGGAATATAGCGCATTGTCACGGGACTCTTCGTTTGAGAATATTATAATTTTTTCAAATATCTAAACTTAGGCTTAAAAAACATGAAGCTAGAGGTAGAAAACCCAAAACAGCCTCTAAACGGCCCTCTGAGTGGAACGAGCACCTGGCACGGGACAAATGTAACTCGTAGGAACTAACCACGTAGTCACGGTAATTTTGGTTTTAGAATATGACAAAAAATTGCAAATAACTGAACTTAGCCTTAAAAGCATGTCGCTGGAGGGCAAAAACCCATCACAACCACCAAAAGGCCCCATAAGAGGCATGAACACCTTGCACCAGACCATTGTTACTCATAGAAATTGACCACGTAGTCTTGGGGTTCTCGGTTTGATAATATGACAAAAATATGCAAATAAATAGACTTAGTCTTAAAAGCATACCGGTAAAGGGTGAAAACCCAAAACAGCCCCCAAAAGGTCCCGTTAGGGGCACGAACACCTCGCACGGGTCTAATGTTAATCGTAGGAACTAACCACATGGCCATGGAACTTTTGGTTTGAGAATATAGTAGAAATATGCAAATAAATAGACTTAGGCTTAAAAGCATGTCATTAGAGGGCTAGAACCTAATACGACCCAAAATGGCCCCGTAAAAGGCACGAACACCTCGCACGGGACCGATGTAACCAGTAGAAACTCATCCCATGGTCATGGAACTCCCGGTTTGAGAATATGACATAAAATTGCAAATATCTATACTTAGGTTTAAAAACATGTCGCTAGAGGATGAAAACCCAAAACAACACCTAATATGTCTCGTAACAGGCATGAATACCTCACGCGGGACCAAATAACTCGTAGGAATTGATCGCATAGTCACGGGACTCCTGGTTGTAGTATATAATTAAAATTTTTAAATATTTAGACTTACGCTTAAAGCATGCCGTAGGAGGGAGAAAACCTAAAATAGTCCCATAAAAGGCATGAACACCTCACACGGGACCAATGTAATACGTAGGAACTGATCGCGTAATCACGGGACTCCTTCTTTGACAAGATGATGAAAATTAGCCAATAACTAGCCTTAGGCTTAAAAACATGCTCCTAGAGGGCAAAAAACTAAAACAGCCGCAAAAAGGGTCCCATAAGAGGCACGAACAACTCACAGGGGACCAATGTACCTCATAGGAACTGATCACGTACTCACAGTACACATAGTTTGTGAATATTACAAACATGCATCTAAAGGGTGAAAACCCAACACAACCCCCAAACGATCTCGTCAGAAGCACGAACACCTCACACGGAACGAATGTAACTTGTAGTAACTGACTGCGTACTCACGAGATTCCTGATTTAAGATTATAACAAAAATATGCAAATATCTAAACTTTGTCTTAAAAACATGTCCCCATAGGGCGAAAACCAAAAACGACCTCGTAAGAGGTAAGAAACACTTGGCATGGTACCAATGTAACTCGTACGAATAGACCGTGTAGTCACGGGACTCTTAGTTTGAAAATATGCTGAAAAGTCGCAAATATCTTGAGTTAGTCTTAATAACATATAGCTAGGGGGCGAAAACCCAAAACAAATCCAAACGGCCCCGTTAGAGGCACGAAATGAGACCAATGTAACTCGTGGAAATTGTCCTCATAATAACGGGACTCCCAATTTGAGAATATAGTGAAAATTTGCAAATAATTGGACTTAGGCTTAAAAACATTCCACTAGAGAGAGAAAACAAAAAATAAATTCCCAAACGTCCTTGTAAGGGGAATGGGCACCATGCACAAGACAATGTAACTCGTAGGAACTGACCACATAGTCGAGGGACTTTCGGTTTGAGAATATTATTAAAATTTTCAAATATTAAAACTTAGGCTTAAAAACATGCCGCTAGAGGGAGAAAATCCAAAATAGACACCAAACAACCCCAAACGAGGCACGAACACCTTGCACAAAATAAATATAACTCGTAAGAATTAATCGCACGGTCACAGGAATCCCAATTTGAGAATATGATGAAAAATTCAAAATATCTAGATATAGGCATAAAAACATGTTGCTAGAGGGAGAAAATTAAAAACAACCACGAACAACCCCGTTAGACGCACAAACACATCATTCAGGACCAATGAACTCGTAGGTACTGATCGTGAAGTCACGGGACTCCCGATTTGTGAAAATGACAAAATTAGAAAATATCTAAACTTAGGATTAAAAACATGTCGGAAGAGGGAGAAAATTCAAAAATAGCCCCAAACGGACTCATAAGAGACAAGAACACACCTCACACGGGACTAATGTAATTCGTAGGAACTAGCCACGCAGTCACGGGGAATCCGAGTTATAAAATATGATGAAAATTTACAAATATCTAGACTTTGGCATAAAAACATGACGCTAGAGGGTGTAAACCTAAAAAAAACTACCAACGTGACCCATAAGAGGCACGAACACCTCTTATAGGACAAATATAACTCGTAGGAACTGACCCCGTAGACACGGGAATCTCGATTTGAGAATATGACAAAAAAATTCAAATATCCAGACTTAGCCTTAAAAACATGCCTCTAAATGGCAAAAATACAAAACCACCCCCCTAACGGCCCCGTAAGAGGCATTAACACCTCGTATGAGAACAATGTTACTTCTAGGAACTAACCACGTAGTCACAGGACTCCCGATTTGAGAATATGATGAAAATATGTAAATAACTGGACTTAGGCTTAAAAGTGTGCCAGTAGAGGGACAAAACCCAAAACAGTTCCCAAAAGGTCCCGTTAGAGGCACAAACACCTCGCACGGGACCAATGTTACTCTTAGGAACTGACCATCTAGTCACGGGACTCCCGGTTTGAAAATATGATTAAAATATGCAAAACAAACTAGAGTTAGGCTTAAAAGCATGCGTGTAGAGGGAGAAAACCCAAAATAATCCCCAAATAGCCTCATAAGAGGCATGAACATGTCTCACATAACCAAAGTAATTCATAGAAACTAACCCCATAGTCACAAAACTTCCAGTTTGAGATTAAGATAAAAAAATTACAAATATCTAGACTTAGGCTTAAAATCATTTCGCTGGAGATTGAAAATCCGAAATAGCCCACAAATGGCCTCGTAAAGGGCATAAACACCTCGCACGGGACCAATGTAACTCGTAGGATCTGATCTCATAGTCACATGAATCCCGGTTGTAGTATATGATGAAATTTTTTAAGTATTTATACTTAGGATTAAAAGTATGCTGCTAGAGAGTGAAAATATAAAACTACCACATAAGAGGCACAAACACCACACACAAGACCAATGTAACTCATAGGAACTGACCGCATAGTCACATGACTCCACATCTGAGAACATGATGAAAATTAACAAAAATCCAGACTAAAGCTTAAAAACATGCCGCTAAAGAGACAAAACCGAAAATAGCCCCCAAACGATCCCGTTAGAGGCAAGAATAGCTCACACGAAACAAATGTAAATCGTCGAAACTGATCGCATAGTCACGGAAATCTCAATTTGATAATATGATGAAAATTTCCAAATATCTAGATTTAGACCTAAAAACCTGCTGCTAGATGGTAAAAACTCCATACATTCCTGTAATACCCCGTATTTTCATGGCTTTTAAATTATGGGATTTATTAAATTTAATTGAGATAAATTAATTTAATATTAATCCGAAATGTTGTTTTAAATATTTACTAGCGTGACGAGAGTTAGTAATTATTGGAAATTTGTTATTTGTTGAATATTACTGGATGAGTATAGTAATATATGAGATTTATTTTTATAATATTGTCATGTGTGAATAAAATGACAATTATGGAAATTTATGTCGGGACGCGCCTGTATCGCGTCGGGACTAAATGTTGATTAATAAAAGTGAATATTTTATAATTTATTCGTATCATCATTTTGAGTGTGCCAACGCGTTCGAAAGGGTCGAGATAGTCAGAAAAGTGTACCCGGGGGTTTAGTTTGGGTCTCGGGGCGTTTTTAGGCCAAATTAGTACCGTGGGAGGGCATTTAGGTCATTTTACATCTTTGGGTAATTAAACCCACGAAAATTAAAAGGGTTATATAAGATATCTAGGTTGTCTTCTAGGGTTAGAACAACCAAAGACAAGTGACGGCCATAGGAGAGGGAAGGAGAGAGCTTCCAAAGCAATCCAAGGCCCGAAATCCATCCGTTTGCACCGCCTCCACCACCAACGCGTAGATCGCGAGACGGGGAATGCAACCACACCAAATTCCGCAACAAACCATAATGTCAAAAACCCCAGGCAAGTGTTTATCTTGCTTATTTTCGTTGATGCATCACTCATGTTAGTCTAGGGATGATTAGGGTGAGATTTATGGAAGAAAAACCCAATTTGAGATAGGAAATTGCATGTAGTGATGAATTAAATGATATTCTGGAAACCCTTTGTCATGTAGAGGAGTGAACCACGAAATTATGATGTTTTATGAGAAGGAAATTCTGGAAAAGATTTGTTAGAACCATGTTTAAGAGAAATCTAGGGTTCTTGATATTTATATGAATTGTGGGCTGATAATCCATGTTTAGTGATAGAAATCTACATGCTTTACGTTGGAAATATCTGGTATGATGATATAATGTTAGTAGTATAAATTTTGGGACGATTGGGATTGAAAAATATGGATTTGGTGAAGGTTAGAAGATGAAACCCGTAACTGCAAAACTGCAGAAATCGTAATACCTGTTTGATCGATCGATCGAGCCTAGAGCTTCGATCGATCGAAGGTTCGATCGATCGAGCCCCAGACCTCGATCGATCGACCCCTCCTGGCAGACTTAAGTTTCCCCTTTTAAAATTGTTGAATTGATTTGAAATGAAGAAAACTCCTTAGACATCCTTGTTAAGATAATTTGGGAGATAATGATGAACAGTAAGATTCATTAATGAATAAGAGACCTTTAATTTAAGGCGAAATCTATATTTTTGGGATATCTTACATAAGGGACAATGTAAGTATACGTTAAAAGGGAGAGACACGTAAGAGGGTTACGTTAGAACATAAATGAATACCTACTTAATTGTACCTTTGGAAGGATAGAGTCCATGAGGGCTACGTAGTAAGTTGGAGAAACCCTTCGAATTAAAGTGAGAAACGAACCATTATACGTGATAACTAATAATGGGAAAATAAGGATAAATGTTGTGAATATGGGTTATGAGATAAACCTAAATTGATATAATAAAAGTGGTGTATTTATATGATTGTGTATTCATATATTATATACTTGTGAAAATCATGCCCGCGCTACTTTCTATCCCGGAGGTTACCGCGCTGGGACGATCTTATCCTGTGTTGCCTTTTGGGGGATATTGACTCGTACCCTAGAAGATAGGAATCCTAGGTACGGGCTATCAGATCGATAGTCGGACGGTCCTAAGAGACGTGAGGGTATGTACTGACTTCTTGGACTTGGATACTATGCTTCGCCTCACTATTGTTTGTGTATGTATTTGTACAGTTCGAGAGTGATTCCGAACTTGTATTCCCTTTAGTGTGATTGATACGGGGATAGGATAGCAGAGTATGCCCGCACCATAGTTTTTATGTGGGGTTCCGTTAGTATATATATAATTTATGAGTGATTGGTATATATATACTTATATATGGGAGACCGCACCATAGTTTTTATGTGGGGTGCCGTTATGATAGATATATTATACGAGTAGTTAATATATATATGAAATTCTGAAATCTGGAACTGCCTACTGTGATTTGATATGTAGGACATGGTTGATGACTCAAATTATAAAAACTTGTTTTGAGAATGTATAATATGACACTCGAAAACTTTATTGATTAATAAAGTAAAAAGGAGAACTTTGGTTACAAATTGAAATCTTACGTTTTAAATACTTGTGTTGTTCAGTTGTAAATCCTGCGAATAACCTAAGATAAGTTAAATCATTGGGGAAAGATAGTGTGGTATATGACGAGATAGACCATTGGTAAGGTTAGTGCGATAGGTGTGCACATTAGAAGAGAGGTGAGAATTTCTCAAGAGAGTGTCGCACTAATATGTTGTTGCATTGGCCTGTAATCAATTTAAATACTTGCTAAACTATTTTTAAAACGGTTTTACATTCGGGCTCTGATCCGTTTGTTGTTACCTCTTCTCTCTTGTGTATATATATATATGTATTGCAGGTGCCCAGCCACAGGAGTGTCTTACTTAGGATTCTTTGGATGGAACGCACTGTAGCTTTTGTGGGAGTTGCAGGCCATTGTTTATACGACATCATTGTTGACTCTACTTCTAGTTCAGTTTTATTCAGCAGGGGCATGTGTCGCCCTTTTCCATTATTTAGTTGGTATTGTCAGAGATTGCAATTCTTTTATATTTCAGTATCTTTATTTCGGGATTTGTTACTGGTAGGATGTTTTCCTTAGTATTTTAATGTTGGGATTTATTAGTGTTGGGTAAACTCTTAAATGTTCATTTTATTCATCTACTTATTATGTGACTCTTTAGATGTTAATGGTTTAAGGTTTTGTAACCGGATTTAATAAAATGAGAATAAGGTTTTAAATGGTTTTGACACTTAGCTTAATTATTTAGGGTGTTTAAATTGGAAAAGTATTTTAACGACAGTGATGCTAAGAATGAACCAACTGTTCACCTTGATTTTAATTTAATAAAGGAGTGATCACCCGGTATTTAATTAGGCGGGGTGTCACAATCCCCAAATGGCTTCATAAGAACCACGAACACCTCACATGGGACAAATGCAATTCGTAGTAACTAACAGTGTTGCCACGGGATTTTCAGTTTGAGAATATGATAAAAAATTACAAATATCAAGACTTAGTCTTAAAAACAAGCCGCGTGAGGGTTAAAATCCAAAACATCCCACAAACGGATTCGTTAGAGGCACGGACACCTCCCAAGGGACCAATGTAACTCATGGGAACTGATCGCGTAGTCACGGGACCCCCGATTTGAGGATATGATGGAAATTTGCAAATATCTAAACCGGGTCTTAAAAATAATCCACTAGAGGGCAAAGATCCGAACATCACCCAAACGGTCCCAATAAAAGCACAAACATCTCGCACGGGACTAATGTAACTCATAGGAACAGACTGCGTAGCCACTAAACTCTCGATTTGAGAATATGATAGAAATTTCAAATATCTAAACTTAAGCTTAAAAATAAGACGCTAGAGGGAGAAAACCCAAAACCGCCTTCAATCGGCCCCGTAAGAGGCACGAAAACTTTGCACGGGACAAATGTAACTCATAGGAATTAATCGTGTAGTCATGGAAATCTCGATTTGAGAATATGACAAAAAAAATTCAATAATTGGACTTGGCCTTAAAAACATGTCTCTATAGGGAGAAAACCCAAAATAACCCCCCGAATGGCCCCGAAAGAGGCACGAACACCTCGCATCGGACCAACGTTACTCATAGGAACTGACCACGTAGTCATTAGGCTCCTGGTTAGATAATACGATGAAAATAACTAGACTTAGATTGAAAAGCATGCTAGAAAAGGGAGAAAACCCAGGCACGAACACCTTGTACGGGACCAATGTTACTCGTAGGAACTGACCACGTAGTCATAGAACTCTCGATTTGAGAATATGATACAAATATTCAAATAACTAGACTTAGGCTTAAAATCATTCCAGTAGAGGATGAAAACCCAAAACAACCTTCAAACGTTCCCGTAAGAGGGACGAACACCTCGCACGAGACCAATGTAACTCATAAGACTGACCCCATAGTCACAGAACTCGCGGTTTGATAATATGACATAAAATTGCAATATATCTACACTTAGGTTTAAAAATATGCCACCACAGGGTGAAAATCCAAAATAGACCTCAAACGGCCCCATGACAGGCATGAACATCTCGCACGGGACCAATATAACTCATAGGAACTGATCGCAAAGTTTCGAGACTCCCGATTATAGTATATGATGAAAATTTTCAGATAACTAGACTTAGTCTTAAAAGCATAATGCTAGAGGGTGAAAACCTAAAACTTCCTCGTAAGAGGCACAAACACTTCGCACGGGACCAATGTAACTCATAGGAATTGATCGCATAATCACGGGAGTCTCGATTTAAGAATATGATGAAAATTAGCAAATATCTAGACTTAGGATTAAAAACATGCCACTAGAGGGAGAAAACCCAAAACATCCACCAAACGACCTGTTAGAGGCACAAATACATCACACAGAACAAATGTTACTCATAGTAATTGACTACGCAGTCACGACAATCTCGATTTGAGAATATGATGAAATTTTTTAAATATCTAAACCAATGCTTAAAAGCATGTCGCTAAAGGGAGAAAATCCAAAACAACCCCAAACGACTCTATAAGAGACACGACTTACATGGAATAAATGTCACTCGTTGGAACTAACCGCGTAGTCAAGGGACTCGCAGTTTAATAATATGAAGAAAATTTGCAAATATCTTGACTTAGGCTTTGAAAACATGTCGTTAGATGAAAAAACTCCAAAATAATCCTCAAACATCTCCTTAAGAGGCACAAACACCTTGCACGGGACCAACGTAACTCGTAGTAACTAAATGCATAGTCACGGGACTCCCGGTTTGATAATATGATGAAAATTCACAAATAATTAGACTTAGGCTTAAAAATGTACCGCTAGAGGGTGAAAACCCAAAACAACCCCAAACAGTCCCGTAAGAGGCGAGAACACCTCTCACGGGACCAATGTGACTCATACGAACTGACTGCATAGTCACTAGACTCCCAGTTTTAGAATATGAAGAAAATTTGCAAATATATAGACTTAGGCTTAAAAACATGCCGTTAGAGGGAAACAACTCCAAACCGGCCCTATAAGGGGCACTAACACCTTGTGTGGAACCGATATAACTCGAAAGAACCGATCGCGTAGTCACGAGACTTCTATAGCTCGTATTATATTAACCCTTGACAAGCCTATATGTATCCTATTATGATATTGGTGCTTTAGTTTGATATATAAATGTTTAATTTGATTTATGAATGTTTTTTATAAATTATGAATGTTTAGCAGGATTTATGAATATTAAGTATGATTTATGAATTTACTAGGATGGATGCTTTACTTTGTATTTCAAACCCTAAGGCTACATTATTGCATAATTCTATATGAATTGATTGCAAAATACTAAGCTTTTTAGGCTGCCTAAAAATATTTTTTTTATTAAATGGATATGATCACAGCCCAAATCTGACCATGACCATTTATTTATTTATTTTAAATTGAGGATCACGAATTTGGGCCATGACCCAATTTGCACATTATCCCACCTATGGTCACATCCCAAGTCCATAATTTAAACATCGTCTCATACATGGTCACGATCCAGGTCCGTAACCATGAAGCTAATATTGCCCCACTTAAGAGATCGTGACCGTCATTTAAGGTCACAGATGAATTTTGTGGCCATCGTTGTTGGTCACGATAAAAAATGGTCACGGACTAAGTTTGTGACCATCTTCGATATAAAGTGTAGTGACATGATCAACCTCCCATTCAAAGGTTGCTTCGAGTTATTCGAAAGTAGGTAATGTATCTTATGTGAAGAAATTAAGATTGTATGAGCACGGCCTCCCGATGGGGGATAATTCAGCTCACCCTCGAGTTGGTTGGGAGAACTCGCAAGAACGCAATTTTCAGTTTCTTGTACGACATGGAGATTGGTAGAGAGTGATATAAGAAAGAACTTTGGATATCATTCAAGGTATAATATTTTTTCTCTTTGGCTAAGATTGTAATAGTTACTAAATTCAATTACGTAATGATCCCCGCGACCAAATTGATAATTATGAGTCCTATATGTACTTCATTGGATTCCTATACAATATTAGTTGCAAGGTATTCACGATCACTCTAAAGGGATTGACACAAATCTAGTTTAACCATCTCCTTTAAAACTTTTTAACCTCATTTATCAAGCTCACGGATATTTTCGTTGACCATTTCATTTGTAATCTCATGTACAAGAAGACCATCGATTACCTCTTCAACGACCTAAATAAAGATGTTGAGTACTGAAGGGAATTCATCAAGCTCTTCGATGAGGAACTCCTTAAGATTCATCATCTCGACAAATGGATGGAAGCGTAATTTTCCTATGGGCATTTACCATATTCACCCAGAAGATATACTAAGAAGTCATCTCCTCCACTAGGAAGAAGAAGACCCCCATGATAAGGGGTCAGACGAAGATCAAGTCAATATAAAGAGCATGCCAAGTCTCCATAATAGTATAGACCATTTCATCTCGCATAATTCCTCAATTAATTGGGTTTAGGAGTAATACTATGCGTCCCAAAAGATCCAGCAGCATATCCCCAACATGCATTAAGTACTTGTACCAAATATGGGACCTATCCCAATGTGCAAACACATAATGCATTTTGGGAGAGGTTTTAGGTGATATGTTTGGGACTCTAATAATTATTCACGTGTCTAGAAACCAAGTTAGACACTCACAAGGTAAAGAAACCCGAAAAGTTGAATAGTCTTACTCCCAAACTAATGTCTGGTAAGTATTGTAGTTTTCACCAAGACTATGTTCAAGATACAAAGTATTGTCTCTTGCTAAAGAACTAAGACTATGTACAAGATACAAAGGATTATCTCTTGCTAAAGAATGAGATATAATTTCTCATCTAACGGGCAAACTTGAGATAATTCATGGAATGAAAAAATCGAAGGATATTTGATTGAAGAGACAAAGAAATAGAAAGCCAAACTAAACAGATATGCTTGTAAAAGGGAGTGAAACGAAGAGTAATTAAAGATTTGAGAAGCCCAAGTCTTTGAGAAAGTAAGCATAATAAATCGCATAGACATGATCTCTCGAGGAGTGGAAGCTGACGAACAATCCAACGCCGCCTAAAAAGAGTACAATGGGAAAAGAGAGGTTATGGAAGTTAAAATGACTAAGACAATGAAAGGTTATGAGAGTATTTTTCACACCTAAACACTCCCATGTTATGATCACTCTAAATGATAATTCGTTGTTGATATAGTAGGTTATAGTTTGAGATGATACAATTGACTGGATCTCGGATGAGTTCGATTTAGGGACCCCTACTCGTGTTCACAAAGGAAGAGGTCCACCTCGATGGGGATATTAAGTTTCCACTTGTGATTGGCAGAGTCCCGCGTACGCTACCCTATAAGTAGAGTTCTTAAGTACCGGATCCCCTGTGGCATACAATATCTTATTGGGATGGTCAAGCTGAGAATATTATAAGTCGTCCTCTAAATCAAACCCCTCACCATTTATTTTCCAATAGTAAACCAAACAGTCACTGGGTGGGGAACACAATCATGTGCCAAAAAGTTCCACTTCATCTCACTCAAGAAGAAAAAAGAGACCTTTAACCTTGACATGATGGATCCATAGATAAGCATATGAGAAGTTAGTATATGTTTCTTCATCGCTAGACCCTACGCCTAGGAATGACAATTTAACCCGACCCGTTCGACCGTAATGAGATGGGTTTTAAAATTCGATTAATGAATTACAAGCGAGTATGAGTTTAAAAAATATAATTTATTAAATGGGACAAGTTATGAGTTAATTTAAATAAAACCGTCCCGCCCCGTTTAACTTATTCCTACATAAATCTCATTTATATGTATATTAGTTACAATTAAATCGTATACATATATACTAAAAGCCCTTTATATGTACATTAATTTTGTAAAAGATATATGTGGAAACATTGATCGATAATTGAAGGATTGTCTCACATATTGAAATATAAATTATTGTAGACCTCTAAAATTATAATATAATATTTTTAATTTTATTATCTATAAAATTAATCCATTCAGAATCTCGATCTCTCCCATTTATTTAATAGGATGGATTAAGAATTAATTTAAATAAAGCACGAGACAAACTTGATGACATCACAATTTAAATAAGGGGCATATACCAAATAGTCCCTCGAACATTTTTTAATACACGTTTAGTCCAAGCCTTTTTATTTTGCTCCAAAAACTCCTTCATCATACCGCTAGCGCGGACCTTTAGAAATAAGAGAATATTAGTTAAATGGGTGTTTGAGGGACTTTTTGATACAAAATAAAAGGATTGGACTAAATGTGTATTAAAAATTATTTGAGGGACTTTTTGGTATTTGATCCTTTAAATAAAGCGCGAAACGATCTGGATGGCATCACAAAACCTTTCGATGGAGACATGTGGGTACGTTACGCATATATGCAAGTAGGCATGTCAATGGGTCGGTGTAATACCCCGTATTTTTGGCGATATTTATTTTTGGGATGAATTATTTAAATGAGAATTAATTGGGAATTAATACGGATAAAATACTAGCGAGATGTGAGTTAGTATTTGACTATATTGAGTATATATGATGATATATGAATATGGAATTATGAAATTTGTCGTGAGATTGATATACGGCAATTTGGACATTTTATTGGGACGCGTGAGACAGTCGCGTCAGGATATAATTATTTTAATTATAAAAGTGAAATTAAATTCTATTAACCGTATGGTCGTTTTGAGTGCGCCAACGCGTCCGGAAGGGTCGAGATAGTCAGAAAACACTAGCCGGGGGGTTTAGTTTGGGTCCCGGGGTATTTTAGGCCATACCGGCAACATATAGGGGTAGTTTGGTAATTTTGCATTTTTGGGAATTAAAAGTGACGAAAATTAGTAAATTATATCTGATGTGGATTTGACCCACTAAACCACTAACCAACTCATTTTAACCTAATAGGCTACGTAGGTTATTAGAATTAGGTTTCTATTTTTCCCAAAACAAACCCTAGCCACCATAACCATTGGAGAAGAAAGCTTGGAAAGAGAGAGATAGAGGAGAAAAGCTTGGAGAGAGAGAGAGTTTCATCAAATCGTCATCAAAATCTGAGATTGAATCAAGGCAAGTGGTTTAATTTACGTTTTTATGCAGTAAATGCTTCTTCCATGCTTAGACTATTCAATAATCATAATTAATTGGGAGATAATTGAAAACCCATGAAACTGGAGTTGTTAATAAATTTTGGAGATAGGTTTACATGTAGAAATATTATTGGAAGATCGAATTAAGAGAATTATAAGTTTATGTGTTATAAAAACGGATTTATTTCTGGAAATTGATGATTTATAATCTTAGGGTTTATGTTCTTGAAAAATTGGGGAAAAGTGTAGAGACTTGTGATTTAATGATGATTAGGACGAATTAATCCTTTAAAACACGTTGGTATGTGATTATAATATGTTTAGGATTGATTAGAGACCTTAAAACATTGTTGGGATGAATTTTAGAGAAGAATTGAAGAGTAGAAATTGGTTAAAAACGAAAGTAGAAATTCTGGGCACGAAACTGGTCGTTCGTTAGAAGACCTTCCCAGGTCGTTCGAACGAGCTCGTTCGAACGAGATTCTAAAGAGTTGACCAGTTGCTTCTAACGAGGGGAAATTTCGTTCGATACCTTCGTTCGAACGAGATGCCGTTAGAAGGTACAGTTCGTTCGAACGAACTGAATCTCGTTCGAACAGCCTCGTTCGAACGAGACTTCTAACGAGCTGGCAGTTTAGGCCTTTTCGGCCTGTTTTGATTTTGGGAGTCCCGTAAACTTATTCGAGGATAGAGATAACATTCCTTTGATGATGTATTGGTATACTTGGGACATTTGGTATATAATGAGGAGTAAATTATAATTGTGGAACGAATCAAATAGTCACTTGAGTCGAGACGTGAGTGCCTACTACGACGTGAGAATAAATTATGGCGTGTATGATTATGAACCGGGAGTATATAAATTGTATAAATTATAATATGGTACGAGAATGCGATAAGTACTACAATTAAACTACGGTGATTACTAAGATGCGTGTTTACTTAGTATTGATATATGATTTGTGTGTATGACATACCTACCATACTTGCTATCACGGGAGGTTTGCGTTCGCTTAGGGCCCTCTAATCCTTGTGTTGCCTGGATTTAGACTGGTTACCTCGATGAACATAAGTCAGAGAAGGACTTATTGGGATGTTAATAAGTCTGCTGATCGTGGGAGCGCAGGTATGTGCGTGACCCATGTGATGTGACTGTGTTCGCCTCCACTGTTTGTGATTTGTGTTATCTGAACTATTCCTGAGAGATTCGGAATACGTGATTCCTTATGTACATGATGTACCCGGATGGATAGCAGAGTATGTGTGCACCGCAGCTTAGTCTCGGGGTGCTTATATTGTATATTTATGTTGTGGAAAATATACACTTAATAAAATGGGAACTTTCATATGGTATCGTGTGTATAACTATGGAATAACATAAAAGGGGATAATCTATAATGAGTTGTGTTGCTTTTA
Source organism: Sambucus nigra (assembly GCA_949130495.1). NCBI lineage: Eukaryota > Viridiplantae > Streptophyta > Magnoliopsida > Dipsacales > Adoxaceae > Sambucus > Sambucus nigra. The sequence goes on along the minus strand of OX422223.1, from coordinate 157,311,958 downwards.
TGGGAGAAACTGAATTTACGTTAAGCCCCTATTTAAATGAGATCGTTATAATGTAAATGGGAACTGAGTAATAAGAGTATAACCTATGACAGTCTAGCTAGATATGATGTCACTTAGCTAGGGATTAGTGTCATTTTAGATGGGTACTTATGTTAGGAGTGCACATTTAGTCGAGAGGTGAGAATTTCATATGAGTGCACGTCCTAACATGTACTTTGCATTTAATGTTTTAAAGGTTTTTAAAGCACTTGCAGGTTTTTAAAATATCTCCACATTCGGGCTCTGACCCGTTTGCTTTCAAATCAGTTTTTCTTGTAAAACCATTTTAGGTGCCCAGCCACAAGGACACCATGCATAGGATTCTCACTCAGATGACGAGATGTAGCTGTTTGTGGAAGCTACAGGGATTTGCTTTTAGACGCTTCTATCATTTGGATCCCATATTCAGTATTCCTCAGTTTTAGGGCATGTTGCCCAGTTCCATTAGAGATACATTTCCATTTCAGTTTTTCAGACTTTGGCATGTATTAATTCAGTATTCAGTATTTCGTTACTTATTTCAGTTGTGGGATTTGTTGTGAGGAGTTTTTTTCCTCCGGATTTATTTATATCATATGATGGTTATTCTATTATTTCTTTATGGTGAATGGTGATATTATTCTTGCTTTAAATCTTTTACTGCATGTTAATCAGACTTTAATTAAAATTTGACAACTTACTTTTTAAATACTAGGTGGTTAGTAATAATAAAATGTTTTCGACAGTGATGCTATTAACTGAGCCAACTTGGCATTTTGATTTAATTTAATAAAGGAGTAGTTACCCGGTATTTAATTAGTCGGGGTGTCACAGGTGGTATCAGAGCATCAGGTTCTAGTGTCCTTTAGGATCTGTATGGCTATTATGTTTCCGCTAAGTTTTCTTTGATATAGAGCCCTATATTTTAGGACTGTTGTACTCTTTTTGTGTATGCTTCGTTCTTCAGCTATTTTAAGTTTATAAACTGTGAACTTATAAACTTTATTCTTATTTCAGATGCCTCCACGACGAGTTCCCAGGGATGCAACGCCAGAACCCCAGCCCGCTCCAGTTCAGGGCATGATGAACGCCGCTGAGGTTGCAGCCATTGTAGCCCAAGCGGTAAATGCCGCAATTGCCGTAGTTCAGCAGGCACCACCTCAGGCACCGGTTGCCGCGCCAGTACAGGCAAATGCATTCCCGTCTGCTTGGGAACGTGTACGTGACGCTTTTCAGAAAGCGCATCCGCCAGAGTTTGCAGGTAGCTCAGATGTAGTAGTCTCGAGCCAGTGGAGGAAGGATATGCAGAGGCACTTGAGGATGTATGAGTGCACGGACGTTCAGAAGCAGGTGCTAGCTACTTTCAAGCTAGTTGGATCTGCACTGCAGTGGTGGGAGTCTATTACCACCGTGGAGGAGAGGGATACTCTCACTATTCAGGACTTTTGGGTGTGGTTCGACCGCAAGTACTTTTCGTCAGCTGTTCACACGGAAATGAGGAGGAAGCTGATGAATCTGAAGCAAGAGGGTAAGACCGTGGCCGAGTATGAGGCCGAGTTCACGAATCTGTTGAATATCGTTCCGGATGAGATACCGACAGAAAAGAAGAAGATTGAAAAATTCACCGACGGGTTGACATGGAGGATCCGTCAGCATCTGTTAGGGAACCTTTCGTTGGACACTTATTCTGATGTGGTTAACGCTGCTTTGTTACACTGCCAGGATCACCGCTTTCATATGGCTGAGGGCAAGAGATCGGGAGAGTCTAGCCATCAGGGCAGGACTGGAGGACATGGTGCCGGTGGGGCACAATCTGTTCAGGGGCAGAGACAGGGTGAGCAGGGTTCCCAGCAGGGGGATCAGAAGAGGTTCAGATCAGGGAATTACAGGCACGGACAGGGAGGTTTCCGTTAAGGCCATCAGGGTCCAAACGGCCATCAGGGCCAACAGGGGCAGAATGGTCAGCAGTTTCAACAGGGCCAGCAGGGCCAAGGGAGGAACGGTAACGGCCACCAGGGCCGGGGACAACAGGGGAAGAGAGGAGGGAACTTCCCAGGGAAGTGTTATGTTTGTGGAAAGACTGGCCATAAACGACAGGATTGTCCTGATAGGGGCAGGGCCCCACAGCAGCAGCAGCAGGGTGCTCGCCAGGAGCCGCAGAGGCCTATGTTTCCCGCTGCTCTCCCCGCACCGCCACAGATGGTAGCATTGCCACCCATTCCAGCAGTCCCAGCTCAGCAGGGGCAGCTACAGTATGGACGTGTCTATAAAATCCACCAGGCAGCAGTTCCACAGGCATCGCCCGCGATTGAGGGTACGTTTCCTATCCATGGCACTATGGGTCGGGTATTATTTGATACGGGGGCTACACATTGTTTTATAGCTACACATTTCGCGAAGGCTTTAGGGTTGTTAGCCATAGCGGAGAGCACAGTGACGTGTGTCGACTCACCATTGGGTAATGGGTCACTTATATTCTTTATATGCCGGGGAGTGGGGGTAGAGAATGGTGGTTTGGTATTACCTGCAGACATGTTGGTATTAGATATGCATGTGGACGATGTGATTATCGGTATGGATTGGCTCGTAGCTTATAGGGCCATGATTGATTGCTTCAGCGGGAGCATTGTTTTTGCCATTCTGGGGCAAGAGATGTTTGTAGTGGCGATGCCTCGCCCAGAGGGAGGCTCGACCGCTCAATTGTATTACCTAGAGGAGGATACCTCTAAGGAGGTTGTGATTCTTTTAGATTTGATCCCAGTTGTCAGGGAGTATTCTGATGTGTTTCAGGAGATACCAGGCCTACCCCCCAGTCGAGAGATAGACTTTGTTATAGACCTATTGCCAGATACGAGACCTATAGCACGCGCACCGTACCGTATGGCTCCGGCAGAGATGCGAGAGCTACGAGATCAGATAGAGCAGCTGTTAGGTCAGGGCTTTATTCACAGGAATACCTCACCTTGGGGCGCTCCAGTTTTGTTTGTGAATAAGAGGGACGGTTCATTAAGATTGTGTGTGGACTACCGGGAGTTGAACAAGGTCACGATACGGAATAAGTATCCGTTGCCTCGAATCGATGACCTATTTGACCAGTTGAGAGGAGCCTCTTTCTTCTCGAAGATTGATTTGAGATCGGGATACCATCAGTTGCGTATCAGGGAGGAGGATGTCTCAAAGACTGCGTTCCTGTCGAGATATGGTTCTTACGAGTTTCGGGTTATGCCTTTTGGTTTGACCAACACTCCAGCAGTGTTTATGGACTTGATGAACAGAGTGTTCAGGGATTTCCTAGATCAGTTTGTCATTGTCTTCATCGATGATATTCTGGTTTACTCCCAGACAGAGGAGGAGCACGCCGAGCATTTGAGGCAAGTTTTGCAGACACTACGTCAGAACGAGTTGTATGCAAAGTTTGAGAAGTGCGGGTTTTGGTTGAAGGAGGTCCAGTTTTTGGGACATATTATTTCCGACCGGGGGATATCTGTTGATCTGGGGAAGGTATCCGCGGTGAGGGAGTGGGGACAGCCCACGACACCGACTGATATTCGTAGTTTCTTGGGCCTAGCAGGATACTACAGGAGGTTCATTCGGGGATTTTCGAAGATAGCGGGTCCTTTGACACATCTGACTCGTAAAGGTGTGACGTTCATTTGGAGTGATGCCTGTCAGTTGGCATTTGATGAGTTAAAGGACAAATTTACCTCAGCACCTGTGTTAGCATTACCGAGACCGGGAGTTGAGTATTTGGTTTACACCGATGCGTCTTTGCAAGGACTTGGAGGTGTATTGCAGTAGGAGAGACAGGCCATAGCTTATGCTTCCCGTAAGCTTAAGCCTCATGAGAAGAATTACCCCACGCATGATTTGGAGTTGGCGGCAGTGGTATTTGCCCTACGAATTTGGAGGCACTATCTTTTGGGGGAGAAGTTCCAATTGTTCACGGACCACAAGTCCCTACAGTACCTATTCACGCAGAAGGAGTTGAACATGCGAAAAAGGAGGTGGCTTGAGTTTGTGAAGGACTACCAGTTCGATATCCAGTACCACCCGGGTAAGGCTAACGTGGTAGCAGATGCGTTGAGCCGTAGGCCAGCAGATGAGGTGGCAGGGGTGTGGAAGGCAAAGTGGAAGGAGTTGGGACACCAGGATGCAGTGGCCCGATCTTTCATGTCTGTGATGACCGTTACACAGCAGATTGTCACGAAGGTAGTACGGGCACAAGCTAATGACTCGTTCTGTCAGGAGCAGATAGTTCGATTACTAGCAGAGGGAGCCGAGTCCTATACCGTTAGCTCAGACGGGGGATTACGCTTCAATGGGAGATTGGTGGTTCCGGAAGGGGAGGAATTGCGACACGAGGTGATGGCAGAGTCGCACGGCTCACGGTTCGCGGTACATCCCGGAGGGGACAAAATGTACCAAGACATGAGACGCCAGTATTGGTGGAGCGGTATGAAGAGAGATATCGCTGTGTTTGTTTCGAAATGCGCCACTTGTCAGCTAGTAAAAGTGGATCATCAGAGACCGACATGACTTCTATAGCCGTTGGAGGTTCCGAGGTGGATGTGGGAGAGCATATCCATGGACTTTATCACGGGGTTGCCTACGTCGCAGAGGGGTCACGACTCCGTTTGGGTAATTGTGGACAGGTTGTCCAAAGTCGCTCACTTTTTACCCGTAAGGACTGACTACACTACGGGACAGTATGCCCAGCTCTTCATTTCAGAGATTGTGAGACTTCACGGTGTGCCCCTAAATATCGTGTCTGACAGAGACAAAATATTTGTTTCGCGGTTTTGGGAGAGTTTCCAGGAGGCCATGGGCACGGAATTGCGGTTGAGTACGGCTTATCATCCGCAGACCGATGGGCAGACCGAGCGCATAAATCAGATGTTGGAGGACATGCTACGCATGTGCATTATTGACTTTGGAGGTGGATGGGAGCAATACCTTCCACTGGTAGAGTTTGCTTATAATAACTCCTACCAGTTCACTATTGGCATGGCTCCGTTTGAGGCGTTGTATGGTAGGCCTTGTCGTTCCCCAGCATGTTGGTTGGAGGTGGGGGACAATAAATTACTTGGGCCGGAAGTGATTCAGGATACTTCGTCAAGGATTGATTTGATTCGGAGTCGCATTCGGGTAGCTCAAGACCGACAGAAGAGTTATGCTGATGCGAAGAGATCTTTCAGGGAGTTCCAAGTGGGGGACCAGGTTTTGCTCAGAGTATCTCCTATGAAGGGGATTATGCGTTTCGGGAAAAAGGGAAAGTTGGCACCGAGGTATGTGGGGCCGTTTCCTATTATTGAGCGGATTGGACCAGTTGCGTATAGACTCGGCTTACCGGAGCATTTACACCGGATTCACGATGTGTTTCATATTTCCTCGCTAAGGAAATATCTCAGAGACGATTTGGCTCATTCTCACATCTCTTTGGAGGAGATTGATCTACAGCCTGATAGCTCCTACGAGGAGGGGCCGATTGCTATTTTGGACCGAAGTGAGAGGAAGCTGCGGTCAAAGATAGTTCCGTTAGTGCGTGTTCAGTGGCGACATCACAATGTCGAGGAGTCCACATGGGAACGCGAGGATGAGATACGCGAACGTTATCCAGAGTTGTTTTTATCATGTACTTTCTAGTTCCGAATTTCGGGATGAAATTCTGTTATTAGGGGGGAAGTATGTAATACCCCGTATTTTTGGCGATATTTACTTTTGGGATTAATTAATTAAATGAGAATTAATTGGGAATTAATCCGGATAAAATACTAGCGAGATGTGAGTTAGTATTTAACTATATTGAGTATATATGATGATATATGAATATGGAATTATGAAATTTGTCGTGAGATTGATATACGGCAATTTGGACATTTTATTGGGACGCGTGAGACAGTCGCGTCAGGATATAATTATTTTAATTATAAAAGTGAAATTAAATTCTATTAACCGTATGGTCGTTTTGAGTGCGCCAACGCGTCCGGAAGGGTCGAGATAGTCAGAAAACACTAGTCGGGGGGTTTAGTTTGTGTCCCGGGGTATTTTAGGCCATACCGGCAACATATAGGGGTAGTTTGGTAATTTTGTATTTTTGGGAATTAAAAGTGACGAAAATTAGTCAATTATATCTGATGTGGATTTGACCCACTAAACCACTAACCAACTCATTTTAACCTAATAGGCTACGTAGGTTATTAGAATTAGGTTTCTATTTTTCCCAAAACAAACCCTAGCCACCATAGCCATTGGAGAAGAAAGCTTGGAAAGAGAGAGATAGAGGAGAAAAGCTTGGAGAGAGAGAGAGTTTCATCAAATCGTCATCAAAATCTGAGATTGAATCAAGGCAAGTGGTTTAATTTACGTTTTTATGCAGTAAATGCTTCTTCCATGCTTAAACTATTCAATAATCATAATTAATTGGGAGATAATAGAAATCCCATGAAACTGGAGTTGTTAATAAATTTTGGAGATAGGTTTGCATGTAGAAATGTTATTAGAAGATCGAATTAAGAAAATTATAAGTTTATGTGTTATAAAAACAGATTTATTTCTGGAAATTGATGATTTATAATCTTAGGGTTTATGTTCTTGAAAAATTGGGGAAAAGTGTAGAGACTTGTGATTTAATGATGATTAGGACGAATTAATCCTTTAAAACACGTTGGTATGTGATTATAATATGTTTAGGATTGATTAGAGACCTTAAAACATTGTTGGGACGAATTTTAGAGAAGAATTGAGGAGTAGAAATTGGTGAAAAACGAAAGTAGAAATTCTGGGCACGAAACTGGTCGTTCGTTAGAAGACCTTCCCAGGTCGTTCGAACGAGCTCGTTCGAACGAGCTTCTAACGAGTTGACCAGTTGCTTCTAACGAGGGGAAATTTCGTTCGATACCTTCGTTCGAACGAGATGTCGTTAGAAGGTACAGTTCGTTCGAACGAACTGAATCTCGTTCGAACAGCCTCGTTCGAACGAGACTTCTAACGAGCTGGCAGTTTAGGCCTTTTTGGCCTGTTTTGATTTTGGGAGTCCCGTAAACTTGTTCGAGGATAGAGATAACATTCCTTTGATGATGTATTGGTATACTTGGGACATTTGGTATATAATGAGGAGTAAATTATAATTGTGGAACGAATTAAATAGTCACTTGAGTCGAGACGTGAGTGCCTACTACGACGTGAGAATAAATTATGGCGTGTATGATTATGAACCGGGAGTATATAAATTGTATAAATTATAATATGGTACGAGAATGCGATAAGTACTACAATTAAACTACGGTGATTACTAAGATGCGTGTTTACTTAGTATTGATATATGATTTGTGTGTATGACATACCTACCATACTTGCTATCACGGGAGGTTTGCGTTCGCTTAGGGCCCTCTAATCCTTGTGTTGCCCGGATTTAGACTGGTTACCTCGATGAACATAAGTCAGAGAAGGACTTATTGGGATGTTAATAAGTCTGCTGATCGTGGGAGCGCAGGTATGTGCGTGACCCATGTGATGTGACTGTGTTCGCCTCCACTGTTTGTGATTTGTGTTATCTGAACTATTCCTGAGAGATTCGGAATACGTGATTCCTTATGTACATGATGTACCCGGATGGATAGCAGAGTATGTGTGCACCGCAGCTTAGTCTCGGGGTGCTTATATTGTATATTTATGTTGTGGAAAATATACACTTAATAAAATGGGAACTTTCATATGGTATCGTGTGTATAACTATGGAATAACATAAAAGGGGATAATCTATAATGAGTTGTGTTGCTTTTATGGGAGAAACTGAATTTACGTTAAGCCCCTATTTAAATGAGATCGTTATAATGTAAATGGGAACCGAGTAATAAGAGTAGAACCTATGACAGTCTAGCTAGATATGATGTCACTTAGCTAGGGATTAGTGTCATTTTAGATGGGTACTTACGTTAGGAGTGCACATTTAGTCGAGAGGTGAGAATTTCATGTGAGTGCACGTCCTAACATGTACTTTGCATTTAATGTTTTAAAGGTTTTTAAAGCACTTGCAGGTTTTTAAAATATCTCCACATTCGGGCTCTGACCCGTTTTCTTTCAAATCTATTTTTCTTGTAAAACCATTTTAGGTGCCGAGCCACAAGGACACCATGCATAGGATTCTCACTCAGATGACGAGCTATAGCTGTTTGTGGAAGCTACAGGGATTTGCTTTTAGACGCTTCTATCAATTGGATCCCATATTCAGTATTCCTCAGTATTAGGGCATGTTGCCCAGTTCCATTAGAGATACATTTCCATTTTAGTTTTTCAGACTTTGGCATGTATTAATTCAGTATTCAGTATTTCGTTACTTATTTCAATTGTGGGATTTGTTGTGAGGAGTTTTTTTCCTCCGGATTTATTTATATCATGTGATGGTTATTCTATTATTTCGTTATGGTGAATGGTGATATTATTCTTGCTTTAAATCTTTTACTGCATGTTAATCAGACTTTAATTAAAATTTGACAACTTACTTTTTAAATACTAGGTGGTTAGTAATAATAAAATGTTTTCGACAGTGATGCTATTAACTGAGCCAACTTGGCATTTTGATTTAATTTAATAAAGGAGTAGTTACCCGGTATTTAATTAGTCGGGGTGTCACAGTCGGGTCTGGACCCGGACCCGATCCGTATAATAGGGTCTGAGCATATTTTTTTGAACTCGAGCCCGAATACCCGAATACCCATTTATTAAACGGGTAGGGTCTGGATCTTATACAAGACCCGGACCCGAAGACCCGACTCGGATTATACATTAATTTTTTTTAAATATATATACATACACTATAAATTTATATACATTTATAAATATATCTTATCAATATAACATGTAAGTAATATATATAGAAATATATATTTATGTATATAATAAATATAAATAATATATGTTTTATTTATACTAATAATATTCTATAATACATTACAAAATATTTTAATTTAAGATTAAAAAATAAAGAAGGGGGATAATATAAAATAAATGTATATATTTGGCCAGACTCGGACCCTAACCCGAGACCCGAAGACTCAAACGGATCCAGGTCTGAATCCAATATTGTAGACCCAATGAAGACTCGGACTCGAACCCGATAAAGATCCGATTACACGAATATGAATATCCCTAAACCCGATCCGACTCCGATTCGTTAACAGGACTATATGCAAGACACATACCAGCCGAATATTAATCCGACCTTTGGACTAAATAAGTAGAAAATGATAACATCTACCCTTGCACGTAATTAGGCGACCCACGTTAAAGTCAAAAGGAAATTAGATGTACATTTGATTTGGAAAGTCACATACCCCAAATGGATCTCAAACAACGTCATTGTCAGAAAACATTACTGAATGTGGAGGCTATTTTTAAATTGCTACTACTTTAGTCAATATATCCAGAAAATTATTACTTTTTTTTTCTGCTCTTTTCTTTCCTTCCTTATTATTTCACTTCTCTTGTCTTCTTTCGTTATATTATAACGTTTCTCCCTCATCCTTATTCTTTTTTTTTTGTTGCTCTCCCCCTCTTTTCTATTTTTTTTTGTGTTATTTATATATGGAGAAGTTCAAAAGTACACTTAAAAGATGAACATTTTAATGAATCTTAACAAAAAACAACTTAATAACCCATTAATTTTAATTCTTATGTTGTAATTAGTCCGTGCCAGCTTCAACATACATGCGTGTGACAGACGGGTGTGGAGTAAGGTGTGTGTATTAAAAAACACGCGTATCCGTTATCGCTGACGCGGACTAATTACAACATAGGAATTAAAATTTATGAATTGTTAAGATGTTTTTTATTAAGTTTCATCAAAATGTTCATCTTTTAGGCTCACTTTTGAACCTCTCCATATATATATATATATATATATTTTTTTTTTTTGTAATTGACTGGGTTATTGATGAGAAATCTATTTAGTGTTGGAGGAGATTACCCAAGTGAACAGCTGGATGTTTGGATAGTGAGAATTTGTGAAGAAATTAGAAGATGCCTGGAATGCAAGATCAACTAGGAAATGGCCAGAGTTGGGTCTAGCTTTGGTTTCGGGTTCGTTTTTCCTGTTAATGTCGTCGAAATTTATAGGGTTGGGATTGTGCGAACAAGGCAGATGACGAATTTTGGAGGGATGGAGGAATAGGGTTGGAGCCGTGGCGTCTGGGGTCGACAGTGGTTCACAGGGTGAGGTGGGGTGGGGGAGTAAGCTGTGTGTATTAAAAAATACGTGTGTCCGTTGCCGCATGCGTGAACCAAATACAACATAGGATTTAAAATTAATGGGGTGTTATGTGTTTTTTTAAGTGCCTTAAAATATTCATTTTTAATGTTCACTTTTAAACCTCTCTCTCTCTCTCTCTCTCTCTCTCTCTCTCTATATATATATATATATATATATATATATATATATATATATATATATATATATATATATATATATATATATATATATATAGTGGATGCCCGTGCCCGAGGGCACGACGATAAATTTGCCCCGTGATGAAAAAATAATTTGAGAAAAAATAAAATGAAAATTAAAAAAAAAAGAAAAAAAGAAAAAAATAGTTAAAAAATTAATAAAAATAGTTAAAAAAAATGAAAAAAAAAATTGAGAAAAAATAAAAAAAAATTGAGAAAAAATAAAAAAATATATAAATATAAATTAAAAAAAGAAAAAAAATATTTAAAAAATTAATAAAAAAATAGCTTAGAAAAATGGGAAAATATATTTAATAAAAAAAATAAATTTACACGTATTTAAAAAAATACATGTATTTATAATAGTATAATAGTATTTATAATAGTATATATATAACACAAAAAGAAAAAAGAAAAAAAAAACTTTTAGCATGACATATCATGCATGGGCATGAAATGAGAAAATGTCATCCATACAAAAATGGAGATATTTTTTGCCAAAACCATGCTCCTTTATTTTATATATATATATATATATATATAACACATGTTTAGTCTGCACTATTAAAATGTGGGAGCAGTAGTGTGTATATATATATAGGGAGAGGTTTAAAAGCGAGCATAAAAGATTAACAATTTAACAAGGTTCTAAAAAACGCGGGGCGTGATCGAGGCGTGGAGGCCAAGCCTTAAGCCTTTGAAGCCTAGGCAGGCCTTGGCGTAAAAAGGCGTGAAAAGGCGTTTAGGTCTTTTTAATATATTTTAATATTTTTTAACCATAACAAAGTTATTAAAATACTAAAATTGTACATATCATGAAAATATGTCTGAATATTTGCAAATAAAAATACTATTTGATTATTTTGGATGAGATAATGGTCCGGTTTGCAAAAAAATCTTTAAAAGGGGATATCGTTTCACTAAATCATTGTTGTTTTTAGAGAAAAAGAACACCTTAAGGGTTTTACCAAGCATAAGGCGTCAAAATCTTAAGGCGAGGCGTTTCTCCCAAGCCTCAAGCCTAGGCGTGCCCAGGCGGAGCCTAGGCGGGTTTTTTAGAACAGTGCAATTTAATGAACCTTAACAAAAAAAATCACCTAACATCCATTCAATTGTAATTTCTATGTTGTAATTGGTCCGTGCCAGCAGCAATAGACACGCGTGTGGCACGTATATTTTTAAATACATGCGCGTCATACGCGTGTCCGTTGTATATATATACAACGGGAGCAGTACTATATATATATAGGGAGATGTTTAAAAGCGAACATAAAAGATTAACATTTTAATGAACCTTAACAAAAAATCACCTAACATCCATTCAATATTAATTCATATGTTGTAATTGGTCCGTGCCAGCGAAAATAGGCACGCGTGTGACACGCGTCTTTTTTAATACATGCATGTCACACGCGTGTCCGTTGTCCTGGCACGTGTCAGACTCGTATTCGTTGTCGCTGGCGTGAACCAATTACAACATAGAAATTAAAATTGATTAGATGTTAAGTGATTTTTGTTAAGGGTCATTAAAATGTTCATCTTTTATGTTCAGTTTTGAACCTCACCTTATATATATATATATATACAGACAGAGAGAGAGCGAGAGAGAGGTTCATGTGCACAATAAGTTTGCACACTAAGTTTTCACATCATTTTTTAAAATAGTAAAAAAATATTTTTGAGTTGATTTTTTGTGTGATATTTAAACATTTCAATGGATCCATGTAAAAAAAATCAACTAAAAAAATGTTTTTTGCTATTTTTAAAAAATCGGTCAAACTTTCACTGCTTTTAAGCGCTTTAAAAGCTGCGCAAGTTTGACCGATTTTTTAAAAATAGTAAAATACGTTTTTTGAGCTGATCTTTTTACATGGGTCGGTTGAAATGTTTAAATATCACATAAAAAAATCAACTCAAAAATATTTTTTTTAATGCTCTTAAAAAAATTGGTGTGCGCCGACACTGTGCAAACATAGTGTGCACAAGAGTCTCTCTCTCTCTCTCTCTCTCTCTCTCTCTCTCTCTCTCTATATATATATATATATAGGGAGAAGTTCAAAAGCGAACATTTTAGTGAATATTCACAAAATCTCTAACAACCTATTAATTTTAATTCCTATATTATAATTGGTCCGTGCCTGTGGCAACGAGCACGCGTGTCGATCGAATATTTTTTTACACCTCACCTCACCCCCACCCCCACCCACATGTTTATCCGATCAATTAGAAGGAATGATAGCTAACATGTTTGTCCGCATATTTGGAGCACGACCTGACATGTATGCCAGCTTATGCATGAGTATATGGAAGAAAGGCAAGGACAATTTTGCTATAGTGATGGAAAAATCTAGAAGGAAAAGAAGGACCCCGGGTGTAAACCAGTTATCATCATAAATAATTTCAACACAGGGATTTATTAACTTAGCATCGTAAACAACTTCAACACCGACCGACCCACTTACCTGCTCAACTCTCGCGACTAAACAACCACCGGCCCACCAATTAGCTCCAACCACCGAAAAAACAAGCCTGCTATCTTCGAAAGCCAAAAGCTACCAAACCCTTCGGTAGTGGGTTCGTTTTTTAACTGTTGTTGGGTTGAAAGTCGGGGAGGTCGAAATGGGGAGAGGGGGGTGAGGTGAAGTGTAAAAAAAATATCCGATCGACACGCGTGTTCGTTGTCACTGGCGCGGACCAATTATAATATAGGAATTAAAATTAATAGGTTGTTAAAGGTTTCTGTGGATGTTCACTAAAATGTTCGCTCTTTAATGTTCGCTTTTGAACATCTTCCTATATATATATATATATATATATATATGAGAAGACTCACCTACATCACACTCAGTTCTAAGTCCTTAAAAAAAATTCAAATTTTTTACTTTTCTCTTGAAATTAACCTTTCAACCAACTCATGTTAAAAAATTTAGGTCAAAATACATTTTGTAGCTATTTTAAAAAAATTCAACAAATAAGTACTGAAAATACCTTATTTATAAGGCCCTGGGGGAGCAGAATTTTTTGAATTTTTTAAAAATAGTTATAAAATGTATTTTGACCTAATTTTTTTAACATACGTTGATTGAAAGGTTATTTTCAAGAGAAAAATAAAAAAAATTGATTTTTTTTTTCTTAGGGCCTAAAACTAGGTGTAATGTATAGAGTGTGATATATGTAAGCGTTCCCCTCTCTCTCTCTCTCCATATAGTGTATAATAACTAGTGAGAGTTATAATTATGATCGAATTAATTATAAGTGAGAGATTATAAAGTATAGCTAGGTGTGATAGCTAGGAGTATTTATAGTATGCGGGGTACTAGATAGCGTATGGTGACTTAAGATTTTTGCGAGGTGCTAGTTAGGCTGGGTAGCTAATATATATATATATATATATATAGTACTGCTCTTGTGCGGATCAGTCTGCACTTTAAGAATACGGACCGATGACGGTGAGCTCAAAAAAAAGAGTGAGTGTGTCTATAATTTAGCCGATAATTTCTAGGTTCACCATCAGGCAACGTGTCCGGTCCACACTCTTAAAATGCAGAGTGATTAGCACAAGATCATTATATATATAATGTTCCTGTGCGGATCAGTCCGCATTTTAAGAGTGTGGAGCGAACACGTGTCCCTGATGGTGAGTCTAGAAATTATCGGTTAAATTATAGACACTTTTTTTTTTCTGCACTCATCGTCAAGCAATATGTGTCCGATTCGTATTCTTAAAATGCGAACTAGTCCGCACTCTTAAAATTAAAACTAATCCGCACAAGAGGAGTATGGTGTATATATATATATATATATATATATATATATATATATATATATATATATATATTTTTTGTTTTGTATTCTTCCTTGATGTTTCTCAAGACCTCATCATTTTTTGTTTTAGTTTTTTATTCTTACGGCTTTTCTTGTATTATTAATTGAGTCTCTTATCTCTTTTTTATGTTTTGTTTGCTTTTAACTCTTAAATTCGAATCGAATCATTCATTAGTAATTCATATGTTTGGGAAGTTACCAGTCAGATATGACTTTATGGACGTTTTTCTATATATAGAAACTGTTTTGAACATTGAATCAGCGACGTTATTTTTCTCCATACCGGCAGTTAGGAAGATAAGTTTGGAGTAAGCTGACTTATTATATAAATGTTAAGTTTATTTCATGAACTCGAAATCTGATTGAAAGCGTTAATGAGAATTTTCTCCTTTAAAAGATAATATATGACGACTTTTAATCAAATGCAAGTGCAAAGCACTGTTTTGTGTTGTATTCAGATTTTTATCATGAACTCCAAATCCGATTGAACTGATTCGTGAGAATTTTCTGCTTCAAAAGATAATATATACTGACTTTAAAACAAAAGCAAGTGTAAAGCACTATGTTGTGTTGCATTCTCATCGTTCTAAACAGCACTCAAGTCACAATTATGGAAGGAGTTCTTATGGGGTGAGAATTTTTGTGACATAAAATTGTGATATAATTGATGTGTCCTACACTCATCTTGTGTTCGGACTTTACTAAACTGTACCTCTGACTAAATTCCAATATAAATGAATGAAAGTGCAACACATTAATTATATGACGTATCACACTTTTATGTCACAAAATTATCACTCCCTAGGATTATCGATACCGAAGGCATCCTCAATAACAAACATTTAATGGAAAGTGAGGGATTGGTGTATATCCGAAGGATAATACTAGGGTTACCCCTTTTTGTTATCCCTTTTGTTACCCTCGACTTTAAAGTGTTGTACTTTTTTTTGTCTTTATTTGTATGGGTCTTGCCAAGGCATAAAAAACAAAATAAGGTACAACACTAACATGTCGAGTAACAAAAAATGGTATCCAAAAAGGAGTAGCCCTAATGTTACCCATATCCAAAACGTAGCATCTTAGGACAGTATTGGTTGCGTACAATGTAAATAATAGTGATGTACACTCCATCAGACATTTTCTTTTACTCAACTGATATATTTTTTACAGCAGAAATATTTACACTCTCATTTAGTTATTTTAGTTGTATCAGATAGAAAGCACAAATACTCTTACCATTTTACTTCACCAAAAAAAAAAAATTCAAAATGGACTCTCCTCCTAAAAAATAAGATCACAAGCTATGCTCTACCATTTTTATTATGAGGTCATGTAATGCTTTAATGGCATACACTCAAACATAAAAGCGCATTCATATTCTTTTTGGGATTTCAAGACTGAAGATCTCCAATAGACAAAACAAGAGAGAATACGAGACAAGAATATACTCCTGCTGATATTCTAGCACTCATGCTCTTCTCGTATGTAATATTTTCTATTTTTATACTCTTTATTTGTTGTGGTTTACATATTTATTTTAGTGCCAGCACCAACTACTTTTACTCTAAAAAATTTAATTGGTAAAGTTTGCGCATAAATCCACCAACCGCTCTCTTGGGTTTATTTGTGGGCAACGATTGCTAATAGAGCAAGGCTCTAATTTTGACCTTAACTGGTTTAGAGTTTTAGATAACAAATTTTACAAAAACATTTATTGAGGGTTGTACTTTATATTTTTATTTTTTTTCTTTATTTATTATATTGTTGTCATTCAATATTTTATTCTCCATTGTGAAAGATAGAAGTATTAACTCTAGTAATCCAAGACCTACATTAAATGACAACTACATGAGTGGCTTGGAAGTGGAATCAATTAATGGAGAAATAAACATCCTTGTTTATTTTGCTATTGTGGAAAAAAGAGCAAATACTAGTTGAATCAAGCAAGGGAGAAACAAATAATATATGTCTTATGGGTCATAAAGAAGAGGCATATTCTAGTCTTGAATCTAAAGATAATGAATCATCTTGAAGCCATAATATAAAAAAAGAGCATGAAGATTGAATAGATGATTATGAAAAATTGCAAGATGCATTTAATGAATTATATGGTAACTTCGACCAACTTAAGAAAAAATTTATATTTCTCTTAACAAGAACCATCCCTCTATTTTACAAAATGTGACAATTTTTCAAAAGATATCAATGATTTAAAATTTGAAAATGGGTCTTTGAAAAATGAAATTGAAACTTTGAATAAGGAAAGAGCTAATGATTTTCTAACACTCTTGAATTAGAAAATATTGAGGCAAGTGGAGGATTTGACAAACACTTTAACAAAATTTTCAAATGGAAGAGATAATTGAGATAAACTTTTGGGAAATCAAAGATGAGCCAAAGCCGTTATTGGATAAAAAGTAGACAATAAGGAAAAGAATATATGATTTCTTTCAAAAAGATATTTCATCTAGCCTACCTAATTCACTTTGCCTCTATTGTGGTTGACACACTCACTATTCTAAATTTTGTCATTTTACAAAAAAAGAAGAAAAAAATAATAAATTAGTTTGAGTTCCTGAAGAAACTATTATGTATGCTAATCCACATGGACCCAATACATATTTGGTATCAAAGGAGAGAATATTTTTTTTTTTTGCCTTGTATAAGTATCCTTGGAGATGAAGAATATTCTTGTCATACATGACAAGAATAGAGAAAATTCTTAAAGAGGATGATAAATTTGGGTACTTCTCTTAAATATTGACCCATAAAATTGAAAATTAATATTTTTTATGAGTATATTGTCCTAATTTTATTATATGGATTCATCTTGTTTTTTAATATGGTTATATTTTCGTAAAACTAATTTTATTTTTTTGACAACATGTAATGTTTTTTTTTGGACGGATCACTTGTTTAAAACAAAAAATGAAAACTACTAAACACTACTTTACTTTATGTAACTCGATCGATTTACATATTTTCGAAAATGCGAAAATTCACATATTTTCGAAAATGCGGAAACACTACTTTACTTTATGTAACTCTTCTGGAAAGTCCAAAAATAAAATAAAGGAATGGGTTGGATTGGGTTGGGTTGGGTTGGGTCTTTCGAATGTCAAAGAGCTCAATCCTATTGTTTTTTTTGTAAGCCTTCATACTAGGACAGGTTTTGTAGAGTTAAATGAAACCCAATTAATTCTAATAGTAATATTAGACCCAGACCAATGTATAAACTAATAGATAAAATACGCACGCCCAAAAGAGGTAAACAATTGGGGAAAGAAATGCATCTCTGATTAAAGGCTAAACAATAAAAAAGGATCATCAATATAGAAGGGACAACTAACAAAAGTGCTTATAATTCTCCATATTACATCTAGCATAAATTTAAGAATAATGTTTGGCTACCCGGGTGTTAACCCCGGGCTAGCACAGGGATGCCCTTTTTTTTTTTTTTCATGTAAAATGAGTTAAAAACAATTATAAAAAATATTTTTTTATTAGAATAGTTAATTTGTTTTTTTCAATTATTTTTTTTAAAACTCATTTTATTCCTCAAGACACCCATTTACTCAATATTCTTTTATTTTTAAAGGTCTGCGCTAGCGGCACCCGTTATTTTTAAACTTTTTTTTTATTTTACAACATTTGAAATAATTTTTGTATTTCTGCATTAAAAAACGAATCTAATAATTTTTTTTAACTCATTTAGTCCCTCAAACACCCATTTACCCAATATTCTCTTATTTTTAAATGTCTGCGCCAGCGGCACTCGTTATTTTTAAACTTTTTTTTTTTAATTTTACAACATTTAAAATAATTGTTGTATTTTTGCATTAAAAAACTAATCTAATAAAAAATTATGTTTTTAATTATTTTCAACCTATTTAGTCCCTCAAACACCCATTTACCCAATATTCTCTTATTTTTAAAGGTTCGCGCCAGCGGCACTCGTTATTTTTAACTTTTTTTTTAATTTTACAACATTTAAAATAATTTTTGTATTTTTGCATTAAAAAAATAATCTAATAAAAAAATATGTTTTTAATTATTTTCAACCTATTTAGTCCCTCAAACACCCATTTACCTAATATTCTCTTATTTTTAAAGGTCCGCGCCAGCGGCACTTGTTATTTTTAACCTTTTTTTTTTTAATTTTACAACATTTAAAATAATTTTTGTATTTTTGTATTAAAAAACTAATCTAATAAAAAATTATGTTTTTTATTATTTTCAACCTATTTAGTCCCTCAAACACCCATTTACCCAATATTCTCTTATTTTTAAAGGTCCGCGTCAGCGGCACTCGTTATTTTTAACCTTTTTTTTTAAATTTACAACATTTAAAATAATTTTTGTATTTTTGCATTAAAAAACTAATCTAATAAAAAATTATGTTTTTTATTATTTTCAACTTATTTAGTCCCTCAAACACTCATTTACCCAATATTCTCTTATTTTTAAAGGTCCGCGCCAGCGGCACTCGTTATTTTTGAACTTTTTTTTTAATTTTACAACATTTAAAATAATTTTTGTATTTCTTAAAACTGTTTCAAAATGTAAAGAAAAAATATTTATATTAAACAACTTTTCTTTTTGGAAACAGTTTTTTTCAGAAAAAAAAAATCTTTTTATATTAAAATAGTGTTTTTAAACAATACATTTTTTTTAGTTTATAAATAATATTGTTTTTTAATAAAACAGTTTTTTTTATATAAAAAAAAGTCAAATAATGCTAATAAATCACATAAAAAACCAAAAAAAAAAACAAAACAAAACAAAAAAGTCTCTCCATGTACTACCCCGGGGTTATCACCCGGGTAGTATATCATTACTCTAAATTTAATTAAGCTAAGAAAATGATTATTTTTCGGGAGTCTTAATTATTTTATTTAACATGTATGTGGGGCCCATCTCGAAGGTCCCCCTCGGGTAGGGGTGTGCATAAACCCGATTGGACCGAATGGACCGAAATAACCGAATCGAACCGAACCGGCATTTGCGATTTTTTTTAAATGCGGTCTCAATGCGGTCCAAAATAACAAAGGACCGAATAAATCGGTTCGGTCTCGGTCTTGGATCTAAAAATGCGGGTTTGGACCGGACCGGACCGCTTTTATTAAATATATATATATATATATATATATATATATATATATATAACATACACATACTGTTTTTAACCCCTATATACCCACACAAACACACACACTCACTCAACTCTCTCTACCCAACAACCCTAACATAAAACACAACATCTCTTTTCTCTCTACATAGCCGACATCTCTCACCACCACCAACCCTAAAACCCTTTCTTCATCTCGTCTCCTCTCTCTCACCGGTGGACATCTCCTCTCCTATGTCACGATTGACGATCTAAACCCTAATCGCTTCCTAAAACCCCTAACCCGCTGCCTAAAAACCCCACCCGATGACCTGATCAGATTCTTGTTAGTAATGGGGCAAAGCAAAGTATTGTTCAAGGAGTTCTTGTCATTTGCTCTCCAAGAGATGAGGTAAAGTATAATATAATTTCACAATAACTAGATGTATAAATTCTATGAATTTTTGGTTTGGTTATTTTGTCTGTGAGTTATTGGTACAAGAAATTACTGCTTCGAACTGTTTTGAACATCATGTGATTTAGAAAATGGGCTTTGTTTATTACCCCATTTTGTAGTTTTAGTTGAGAAACTTATGCTAACTAAGATAAAATGGTTATAAATCCACATAGATTTTGGGACCGTTGGAGATGAAATTTCAACTTGGTGCGAAAACTATGCGGAAGGTGGTCTGTTATAAAATATCATCTTCATCATTTTTACTATTTTGATTTTTGTCCGTTTGAAAGAGTTAAATCATAACAGATGGTGATCTGTTATGATTTGTGTGTTGAGGTTCCTATGTTTTTTTTTTTTTTTTAATTTATGGGTTAACATTGCTAGAGTCCACTTTCCTGAATCTTCTGTTGGAGATAACCGTGGATGTGAAAGTTGATCATTAAGGACCATTTATTGTTAGTCTTGCTTCAATGCATTAACAACTGGAAGTAATTGTTGGGTACTAAAAAGCATGATTATGTCTTTTTAATATTTTTTATTTAAGCGTATCTCTCTCTCAAATTGGTGGGTGTAAATAAGTTTCAAGAGTGTAAATAAAAACACCCTAAAAATGTGTTGTTTTATTTGGGTATGGACCGAACACGGACCGAAACCGAACACGAACCGTTTGAAAACCGAATAGGACGGAGATCGATTATTCCGGTCCGGTCTCGGTCCATAATTTTTTAGGACCGATTGATGCGGTCCGGTCCCAAAAATACCTCAAAATCGGACCGGACCGGACCGCGAACACCCCTACCTTCGGGCCTCTTAAAGCTACGGGTCAGCCCTAGTAAAAAACATACACTTTTTTTGCAGTTATTAAATTTGTAAAGTCATCCCAAAAACGGGAAACAAACAACATACTTTAAGTTTGTTGAAAAAATCGTTCAAAAATATTCTTATTGTTGATGTAAAAAATTAGATCACTCTAATAATTCAATCACAGATAAATAAATGAGTCAAAAGATTTTAAAGTGGTTCAGCCTTATAAGAATGGCCTACGTCCACTGTTTTGGTATTGATGTTTGTATGGGAATTCTCGATTACAAATTATTTCAAGAAATTCCGGTCCCGGGATCCTTCTACAATGAGGATTGTACAATGTATTTATAGCACTGAAGTTGTTATGTGAAAGGGTGATACATTAAATGATGTACATATGAAAGGGTGATGCATTCAATGCCCCTTGTGCGTGTGCATCTGAATGATAAGCATTTAATGAACAGTCAAATTGTTGGTTGTCTCGTCATTAATGCATTGTTCGAGGTGAAGCTCGGACCGCCTGAGTTGCTCGGACCGCCTCAGCTTCTCGTTATTCAAGAGTTCCTCGGAGAGGCATTGTTCCTCGGAGCGTGTGAGTTCCTCGGGGAACTAGTCTTCCTCGTTGTAGCCTTGTTCCTCGGAGTGCGTGGATTCCTCGGAAGTGTTTGTTGTTGCCATGTAGATAGCCACGTGTCTCCATATGATTGTTCCATCTCAGCAGATTAAATTTGGTATCAACAGAAGCCCCCAATGTTTCATAGTTCGAAATTTGAGGAGTATGGAACATTATTTCTAGGAATGTGGTAGCTTTAAATAGTCTTCCAGATTTTTAGGAGCGTTTCCCTTGTATTTATTTCTCCTTCCAAATTCGTAGAATCATGCTTTTTTGAATTTTTCTGCTCGCTTCGATTCCCGCGTCACTTTTCGTCTTTTTAGCCGCTGTTGTCGGCTTTGATTCCCGCGCCATTTTTCATCTTTTTAGCCGCCGGTAACGTAATCATCCTTTTTGTGATCATTACTTCACCATTTCCCAAGGCAAGGTATTTAAACTTCACAGACACTCCCATCGTCTTCTACCTTTTTCAAATTTTTATCTTCGAGTTTTACATCGTCTCTTCCTTCTCTCTTGTTCGTTCATCTTTTTCGTCGTTCGTTATCAGCGGATCCATTCTTTTCCTGTAAGATCTTCTTCCTTCTTCTTCATTTCTTTTATTCATCATCATGGTTTACTCTGTTGAGTCTCTTGAAAAGTTTCGCTCTGATTTTTCCATTCCCTCCTGGGTTGTCTTGGAAGAGCTTTCTGAGCCTTCTGATTATTTCAATTTGGCTGAGGGACATTGGTTCCCCAGCCTTTTTATTGCTGAGTGTGGATTCTCTTTTCCACCAAATTCCTTGTGTCTGGAATTCTGTCATTATTTTGATGTCGTTCCTGCGAGAATAGCCCCAACACATGGAGAATAGTTAATGGGGTGCATAAATTAAAGCAAGTCCATGGAACTCGCATTGGAATTTCAGAAATCATGTACTGCTATAGATGGGCAGTTAATGATAATATTTTTTATTTAAAAACTAGATTTTTAAATAGAGCCTTAGTAGTCAATCTCCCTGATGCCAATAGGGATTATTTTGAACAGGGGGGTGTCATAAAAAATTTCCAACACCCTCCATTAACTGGAGAAGAGGTTTACCAGGGTCCCAGATGCCCTCCTTATGGCAATGGGATAGGTTATTTTTATTTTATTTTATTTATTTTGAAATCATGTTTCTTTTATGTTTGGTAAAATGTGCCACTGATAACAATGTTTGTTTATTTGCAGTTGATAGCAAGAGAAAGTACCCAAAAGATGCAGATGTCAATCTAAGGCATTTGAAACTTATCTGGAGTCTGCATCAGAGTGTTGTCGACGAGCACATTAGGTCGGCTTCCTATCTGCTCTAGTACAAGAGCTAAACCACTTCTTTCACTGCTCGTCCAGTGATAAGTGAATCAGAGCCAATAACAGCTTCCACCAGCTCATCGCCTGAATCCCATATTCCTTTAAGTAAAAGGATGAAGAAGAGAAGACCTCCTACCCTGTTTGAGAAGACTGCCTCCGGTTCTGGGGAGGCAAAGAGGAGTAGGATTGATGTCCCAAGGGAGGGGATGAAGAAGAATGATGCACCTTCCTCAACTGCTGCAGTTGTGAAGGTTGCATAGAAGCCCGCAGTGGCTCCGAGCAGGTCTGCTGCTCCTGGAGAGGTGATTGTGATATCACTGACCAAAGGTTCTTCCTTGGTTGAATCTGTACCTGTTCCCCCGAGGAGGCTGAAGAAGTGCTCCTCGTTATTTCGATGAATCATTTCTTCGGACAGAAGAAGATTATGTAAACACTTACTCGAAATCTCACTTATCAGATTCCATTGTGGAAGACACAATTCCCCTTTCAACTGTTTCTTTTTTAAAACCCAGGAATCTCAACTGTTTTTGTTATCAAACCTGGGAATCTCAACTTTTATTTTCTTCGATCGGAGAATGCGAGCTACTAGAGTACTCCACTCCCTAACCCTACTGAGCTTCCCTACTTCACTGCCTCTTCCTTTGGTCGAGAAGTCAACTAACCTTACCTGTCTTAGAACTGAGACTGAGCAGATCGATAAAAGAAGCAAGCTACCTGGGCCTATTTGAAAGATGATTATGAACATTTCTTTAACGGGGACCCCCAGAATTTGTATGCAAGATGAGCCTACATGAGTTTCTGGAACTGGGGTTCCAACTTTTGTTCCCCCGAGCTCTGCCATGATCTCGGTAAAATCCTTAATCATTCCCGAGGTACAAGGTACTGAAGAAAACCTTACTCAGGACATGGTCACCTCACTAGCTGCTCGTCACCTTGCTTTTGTAAGTCTTCTTACTTTCAATTTTTCATATTTCCTTTGTTATTTCTATTTCTAACTTGCTTTCTTTTTCTGTTCACAGTTGACGAGCTGCTTTAACATAATCCTGAAGAAGGATGAAGCGATTAAGGCTTCTTGGTCCTCGTCCAGTGTGGAGGGAGCTCTGGAAGAAGCTACCAAGTCTCTGGCAGATTCTCGCCAGAAATATGCTGATGACAAAGTTGTCTGGGAGAAGAAGCTTGCCTCCGCTGAGCAAGAAAAAGCTCGAGCTGCTGAAGCCTCCAAAGAGTTGGAGAAGAAAAAGAATGCCTTGGAGAAGGCAAATAAAGAGCTCGAAGAGAAGATCAAAGCTGCTGGAGAGCTTGAAGATAAGCTCAGGGTTGCTGAGGAAAGTTTGGGCCAGCTTCAAGAAGTAGGTCGGCAAAAGGAGGAAGCAGAAAATAAATTGAAGGCTGCTGAAAACCTGCTATCCGAAAAGCTTGCCTTGGAAAAGACCAAGAGGAAGATGGCTGTGAAGAAGTCCTTCAGCTCTGGTTGGGATAAGGGGTGGAACAAGGGGTTGGCTGCCATGGTATCTCAAGTAGACTATGGCAGTCTTAAATATTTTAGGGATGGATGGGTTACTTCCCTTCAGGAAATGAAGGTCAACGAGTCTTCTGAGCTCTTCCAGAGACATATCCCTGGTCCCCCTCCAACTCCAGAAGAATTAGAAGAGGACGAAGATACCTCTGAAGAGTCTTCGATGGTGATGGGAGATCGTTCTCTAACCATCCAGCCTGCTGCCGAGGAAAATCAGCACATCGTTTCTTCCTTCGAGCAACTACCTACTGTACCCGATCAACTATCTCTTCCTTCGGAGCAACCTACCTCTTCATCCCAGCCTCCCGAGAAGGTTTTGGGAGATAAGGAAAAGGTTTAGTGTTGTTCGGGTTTCTCTTTATTTTGTTTCTCTTTATCAAATGTAACTCAGAAGATGTAACTCTGAATTATGATCTAATAAAACTTGAACTTTTTGCATACTGTTGTCTATCTTTCATTCATACTCTGCTTATTCTTCTTATTGATGATTGCTCTTCTTTCTCTTCTAGTTTCTGTCTAGGATGGAACTGCTATCTGCTCATGATACAAAGTTGCTGCGACAATGTAATGAGTACTTTAAGGCTGGTCACACAGACCTGAGTGCTGCACAAGTTGTCGACATACTTGGTCATGATGCTTCCGAACAGGCAGTGGAAGCATATCAATATCTGAAGTGTCTTCTTGATAGGGCTGTAGCCAATAACGTTGCCTATTATGAAATGATTGAAGATCTTCAAAGCACCCTCGAGGACCTTCGCTTCAATACAAAGAATCCACTACTTTGTTGCATGAGGGGTACGAGAAGAAGTACCAGCAGATCATCGCTGACAAGGGCTACGAGAAGCTTTTTGCTGGGTACGATGTAAGGGAGAGAACCTTGAGAGGCGAGGTCAAAGAATGCAGACAGATTGCTGAGTTACTGGAAAAAGAGAACAACAACCTGCAGAAGGAGCTGTCACAATTGAAGTCTGCAGCTTCCACTTCTAGTGCCTTGATCCCAGTGACCGATGAGGGATTTTCGTTCTTAGAGGTTGAGAACGCCAAGTTGAGGGACGAGTTGGAGACTTTGAGGAGCTCTGGCACCTCTTCATCTTCTCGTGGTCGAGCAAGAGCTCCTCGGGGACGAGCAAGAGAAGCTCGGGTTCTTGTCGAGGAACAGATGACTCAGTCTGCCTTAGAGAACCAGGTTTTCCAATTAATGGCGAAGAACCAGGCGTTGTCTGATATGTTAAAGAAGATTAGGGACCTGGAAAAATAGCTTTCTGCGCAGAAGTCAGTCTTGGAGAATAAGGAGCTTTTCATTAAGAATCTCCACGAGCAGCTAGAAAAGCTAACATATCAATTCCACAAACAGCCCAGGGAGTTCTGGATGGCTGGATACAACGAAGCACTATTCCACTTGGATGATCGTATCCAAAATGCCAACAATGAGGGCTACAAGCAAGGCTGGCTGAATGCCTTATGTGTGTTGAAGCTCGAATAAGGTCATTATCTGTGGGACTATCATGATCCCGGGTTTCTCGACTTGCCTGTGCCACCATACAATTTGGACATGGATTGGATCCCTGCTCGGGCCATTCCTCGGAGCTTAATTTCAAAGTATCTCGGTGACTACAATTTACATTCTCAAATTGAGGTATCTCGTCCCGAGCATCTCCTAGATCGACCATCCGTGATGAATGTCAGGATGTTGAAAGATCTTAATTTCATCAATTCTCCTCTGTCTTTAAATGATTCGCCTGCTGGCGAGGAACCTGTTTCAAAAGCAGAGGGGAAGAGACCAGTAGAATAGAAATTTTTGATGTAATAGTTAGTATACATGTCAATGTAACTGTAATGTAATTTATTTTGAATTCAATGAAAAACTCTCATTTTGTTTGCAAATCTTAATTGCATTGTCTTGTAGTTATCAAACACTTTATATTTGCGTATATCTGTTAAAAAGATAACAATATTGTGTTGTTTGACAACCAACTCAGTAATAATTAAAAAATTACAAGTATCAGTACTGTTGCTCGATCACTTAATATTAAAGTAATGAGTATATAAATGTTGTTTAAAATTTTTCCAACCAACCAAGGTCATTAAATTATGCTTGTCGACCAACTACAGTTAGTGGGTTTTTATCCCCGACTAGCTATACTTGGCAGATTTTTCATAAAATGTGTTCGACCAACCAAGGTCGATAAAGTCTTCTTGCCGACCAACTACAGTTAGTGGGTTTTTATTCCCGACTAGCCATACTTGGTATATTTTTCATAAAATGTGTCGGACCAACCAAGGTCGATAAATTCTTCTTGCCGACCAACTACAGTTAGTGGGTTTTTATCCCCGACCATCCATACTTGGTAACTTTTGCACTTTCTGGAATAATCTTACCTCTCGACCAACATAAGTTGGCATTTTCGAGAATATATGTACCTCCCGACAAACATAAGTTGGCATTTGCGAGAATATTTTGTTTCCTAGCCAAACAGGTTGGCATTTTTAGGAATATTTCATTTCCTAGCCAAACAGGTTGGCATTTTTAGGAATATTTTGTTTTCTAGCCAAACAGGTTGGCATTTTTAGGAATATTTCATTTCCTAGCCAAACAGGTTGGTATTTTTAGGAATATTTTTTTTCCTAGCCAAACAGGTTGGCATTTTTAGGAATATTTTGTTTCCTAACCAACCAAAGTTGGCATTTTTAGGAATATTTTGTTTCCTAACCAACCGAAGTTGGCATTTTTAGGAATATTTTGTTTCCTAACCAACTGAGGTTGGCATTTTTAGGAATATTTTGCTGAGCAGTCTGAGCTTTGCCGAGTTTTTCCGAGTAGTCTGTAGCACTAGTATTCCCCGAAAAATTCTCAATAAAAAGGAGAGACTTTGGCAGAATATCTTCATTTTATTCATACTGATGGAACTTTGTTACATATACATCACTGATAATACTTGCGCAGATGCTCTGCGTTCCATGCATTCTTAAACTCTTCGCCTTCTAAAGTTGGTATTCGATAAGTTCCTGGTCGAACAACTTCTGTAACTTGGTATGGTCCATGCCAGTTTTCTTCCAGCTTATTGTGCTTTTGAATTACATTCTTCAGCACATAGTCTCCTTCTTTCAGGTCGCACTTCTTCACCCTTTTGTTGTAGAACAAAGTTGTTCGCTGCTGGTAAGCAGCATTTCTAATGGCTGCTTCTTCTCTGACTTCCTCGAGCATGTCTAAATCAAATCTTCTCATTAAGTCGCTGACAGGGGAATTGAAATTTAGTACCCTGTGTGTCGGGAGCCCCAACTCGGCAGGTATAACGGTTTCACTTCCAAATGCCATCATGTATGGTGATTCTCCAGTTGCTACTCGAGGAGTAGTTCGGTAAGCCCAGAGTACTGATTGTAGCTCGTTGATCCAATTCGATTTTGCATCATCCAGTCTTTTCTTCAAGCCATTTAGCAGCGTTCTGTTTGTCACTTCAGTTTGTCCATTGCTTTGAGGATGGCCTGGTGCTGAGTGAACCTTCAAAATGTTTGACTGATGGCAATAGGCAGCGAACTCCTCGTTATCAAATTGTGTTCCATGGTCTGTGATGAAAGCATGAGGGAGACCATATCGGCAAATGATGTTCTTCCAAACAAATTGGTACACCTTCTCGTACGTCATGTCAATGAGTGGCTCAGCTTCTACCCACTTAGTAAAATAATCCACTGCGACGACGAGATACTTGAACCTTCCTCGGGTCGTTGGCAGTGGCCCAACCAAATCAATTCCCCATATGGCAAATGGCCAAGGGGAAGTTATGGGTGTCAACAATGCTTGTGGAGTTCTTTGGATGGAGGAAAAGCGCTGGCACTTGTCACATTTCTTGGTGTAGGCTATACAATCAGCCCTCATCGTCGGCCAGTAGTATCCCTGCATCATCACCCTTTGCAAAAGCGTCCGACCTGCTACATTTGCTCCAAAGGACCCTTCATGGATCTCTTCAATTAATTCTTTCACCTCGGAGGGGTGTACACATATCTGCAAACCTGCCATAATTCCTCGTCTATATAAAACACCATTAGTTAATACATACCGAGCAGCTTTAAACTTCAATTTTTTGGCAGCGAGCTTGTCAATTGGCAATTCTCCCTCTTCGATATACGCCCTGATGGAATCCATCCAGGATGGTCCTAAATCAAGGGTGATAAAGTTCATCATCAGATCTTCATCTATGCTCCAATCAGCTAACACTTCAATTGGGATCGTTCATCGTAGCTCGGTGCGAGTAGCTGATGCTAGTCAAGCTAGGGCGTTTGCTCTCGCATTCTCCATTCTTGGTATTCTGACCAGCTGAATAGCGGCAAATTCTGACACCAGCTCCTTTGCCTTTGTATGATATCTGATCATTAATTCTCCTCTAACTGCATATACTCCCATCATTTGGTTTACTATCAATTAAGAGTCACTGAAGATCACAACTTGCTGAGTCTCCATAATTTTTGCCAAGTTAAACCCTGCAATCATGGCCTCATATTCAGCCTCATTGTTGGAAGCTTTGAATTGGAAACGCAAGGCGTATTCCATGTCGACTTCGTCCAGAGTGCTCAAAACTATCCCCGCGCCACATCCTGCAGTGCAAGATGAGCCATCTACATATAGCCTCCATATAGGTAACTCGTCATCAAATTTCTGATCAGTTAGAGTTCCTCGGTGAAATATTTGCTGATTTTCCTCGAATTTTTCTTGCTCCTCGTCGATCATATTTTCTCGCCCTTTTACCAATCGGAGTTGGTCTGAGCTCGAATTTGATGATTCTGTAACATCCACTAGCTCTTTTACCAACCGGAGTTGGTCTGAGCTAATGTCTGTTGATCCTGTAACATCCATAGGTTGATCAGCGAGCAACTTTTATTCCTAGGAGCTATCAGGATAAGTGAACTCTGCTATAAAATCTGCTACAGCATGTCCTTTAAGCGATGATCTGGGTTCATAGACTATATCATATTCACCGAGGTCTATTGCCCAGTACATCAATCTTCCTGATTTTTTTGGCTTATGCAGGGCTTGCCTCAATGGAATATCAGTATATACTACTATGGTATGAGCCTGAAAGTATGGCCTTATTCTCCTACTCGCTTCAATCAACGCCAGTGCTAACTTCTCCAGCCTTGGATATCTGATTTTTTCTCCTCGGATGGCCTTACTTGTGTAGTAAATTGGCTTTTGTACTCCATTCTCCACTCTGATCAACGTCGAGCTAACTGCATTCTCCGATACTGCTAGATACAAGTACAATTTTTCTCCCATAACTGGCCTGGATAACAGTGGAGGTGCTCCCAAGTATTTCTTTAAGTCTTGAAAAGCCTTCTCGCATTCATCATTCCACTCAAAAGTCTTTCTGAGTGTCTTGAAGAATGGGAGACATCAATCAGTTGCTCGTGACACAAATCTGTTGAGTGCCGCTACTCGTCCTGTGAGACTCTGTACTTCCTTCTTCGTTGTTGGAGATCGCAGCCCTAATAGAGCTTTGTTCTTTTTAGGATTTGCTTCAATGCCTCGTTGATTGACAATGTACCCGAGAAACATGCCTTCTCGTACTCCGAAGATGCACTTCGTCGGGTTCAGCTTCATTTGATATTTATCTAGTTGATCAAAAGTTTGACTTAAGTCAACTAGATGATCAACAACTCTCTTGCTTTTCGTCAGCATATCGTCAACATAGACTTCCATATTGTCACTGATTTGTTCAGCAAAGACCTTGTTCATCAGCCTCTGATACGCCGCACCTGCATTTTTCAAACCAAAAGGCATAACATTATAACAATAAGTTCCCCTAGGGGTAATGAAAGAAGTACTCTCCCTGTCTTCAGGTTTCATTTTGATCTGATTGTAGCCAGAATAAGCATCCATGAAGCTCAGCAACTCGTGTCCCGAGGTAGCATCCACCAGTTGATCAATTCGGGAAATGGAAAGTGATCCTTTTGGCATGCTTTGTTGAGGTCTGTGAAGTCTACACACATCCTCCACTTGTTGTTTTTCTTCTTTACCATTACCACATTAGCTAACCAATCTGGATATTTAACATCTTCAATGAAACAAGCTTTCTGGAGCTTCTCGACTTCCTCCTGTATAGCTTGATTCTTCTCAGGACTGAATACTCTTCTTCTTTGCTTCACAGGTTTGATCTCCTTATTCACATTGAGCTCGTGACATAGGAAGTTTGGGTCTATCCCAGGCATATCTTCATGACTCCACGCAAAAGTTTGTTTTCTGCTTCTAAGGAAAGTTATCAATTCCTGTTTTAATGAGGCTTCCAACGATGACCCTATTTGAGTAGTTTGCTCAGGGTGCTCGTCGTCCAGAATGATGTTTTCAGTAGCTTCCACCACTTGACCCTTCACGAGTTGCGACTCATCTCGAGGATCCAATGTTTCAATTTCTGCAGCTTCATCCACTTGATAGGTAGTAGTCTTTTTCTTTGATTCTTCCAGTTCTTCTTGCTCGGCGGATGAATAATAGCATTTGCGAGCTACTTTCTGATCACCTTTCACAACTCCTACTCCAAAGTTTGTTGGAAATTTTAGGCACTGATGCACTGTAGATGGTATAACCTCGAACTTCTTCAATCCTACTCTTCCCATGATGATATTGTACGATGACTGGACATTCTTATCCATCACGAAGAAACGTATTCTTTCTGTCCGACAAGCGGGCCACGTACCAATGAATATATCCAACTTGATCGTCCCAAGTGGAAATACTTTCTCGCCAGCAAAACCAATGAGGGGTCTGTGGTAAGGCTCCAGTTGAGATAGCTTTAGATTTAAACTATCGAAACACGAGTAGAACATGATGTCTGTCGAGCTACCATTGTCGACCAGTACTCTTGAAATCATGACCTCCTTCATTCTCATTTTGATCACCAGCGGGTCATCATGAGGATATAAAACTCTTGCAAGGTCATTTTGTGAAAAACCGATAACCAATTTCTCCTTGTTCACCTTTCTCGGGCGATCTTCCTCAGCTAGATTGATTCGCTGAATATACGAGAAAGCTTGAGCCTCACCAAGGTAAGCTTTTCTCTCTGTAGTAAGGTCTCCTCCTCCTGCATCTCCTCCTGTAATAACATTACAATCAAATGACCCAAAGCGTATTGAAAATACCTCTCGTTCTGGCTGCCTTGGTTTCTTGGGAAGATCGGGGTCATCTTCTAGATCAACTTCATGGTTTCTCTTCTTGTTCTCCTCTGCTCGACGAGGAGATCTGGACCTCTCTCTAGTTCGGTCGTTGTTTCTTCTTTCGCCTCCCCGATCAACATACTTCGCTAGCTTTCCTCGTCGGATGAGTGTTTCAATCTCATTCTGAAGAGCTATGCAATTTTTGGTCATATGGCCATGATCCTTGTGGAACTCGCAATATTTTTCCCTATTCCTCGTGTCAGGGTCTGCCTTCATTTTCTTTGGCCAGTTTAACTCCTCGCTGTTCTTAATTTCTTCCAGGACGTGGTTGATATTCACCTTCAAAGGTGTGTAATTATCAAATTTCCTCAAGACCCCCCATGACGACCTATTTTTGGATTGTTTGTCACCACCATTATTCTTATGTTCTTTCTTCTTAGCTTTATCACCTTCCACCTTGGTTTTTTTGGCGTCCATATTCTTCTTCGCAGACATAGCCTCCTCGGCATTCATAATCTTGGACGCTTTTCCCATCAGGTCCGACATGGTTTGAGGTGGATCTTTGGCCAAAGTGTAGTACAACTTGTTTGGCATTAGTTCACTCATCAAAGTGGTAGTCGATGTCTTCTCCTCATAATTAATGACTTCGAGTTTCTCGTTATTAAAACGAGTTATATAATCTCTGGTACTCTCACCAGCTTTTTGTCTAACACTTAACAAATGTGCTACTCGTTTAACTGGCTTTGATCCAAACCAGAAATTTCCAATGAATAACTCGGCCAGTTGAAGAAAAGTTGAAATCTTACCCCGAGGAAGATTATTATACCATATTTGAGCAAATCCGGTAAGTGTTCCCGAGAATGCTCTGCATCTCATCTCATCTGGGACAGCATAAATGTCGGCTGCAGCTTGGTATTATTCTATATGAAGGACAGGGTCAGTCTTCCCATCATACTTGGGAGTCACAATAGGTGCTTTGAAGTTTGATGGTGTTGGAAAATCAACAATATCCTGGATAAAAGGTGTTCCTCGAACAAAGGTTCGTTGTAGAGGGTTCTTGGCCCTAGCCATTTCCCCTAATCTATCCTCCAGCCTCTGAATATATCCTTTCCATGCATCATTTCCTTCCCCGAGCCTATTGGTTCGAGCAACTGATCACGTTGAAATGGCTTCCTGGGATTTATCTCGATGAGCAGCTGGTCGGTCATAGGATCTATCTTGACGAGCAGCTGGTCGCGACTGAGCAGATCCTTCCCTTAAATCTGATGGTCGTCGAAAGCTCCTCGACGCTGCATTAAGAGGACTTTTGTTCCTCCTAGGGCCTAATCGGTCGAAAGGAGAAACCCTACTTAATCTTTCCAATGCGCTGGTCCTTTATGGGGAAAAGGTGACACGTTGTTCAGTATCTGTGGCTTGCACTGATGAAGTTCGTCCAGGTTGATAAGAAAAATCTTCAGATTCCTCATTGCGATATGAATTAGTACGCCTAGTACGCGAAGAAGGTGTACGGGTATTTCTTTGAATGCTTCGTGGTCCAGAATGGGCTGATGCACCGCCATGGAGGGTTTGGATGAGTTGTCGCATTGTTTCTTGCATGACGGTCTGGCCCTGAGCCAAATTTGCCATTATTCCAGTCAGATCTGGAAAAATTGGTGGAGCAGACGGATTTGGAGGGGTTCCAGCGTTTCGATTGCTGGATTCAGGAATATCCGCCATTAGTAATGGATTGTTTTTGAGAAAAAATGATATTATCAGTCGTTTCCCACAGACGGCGCCAATCTGTTGATGTAAAAAATTAGATCACTCTAATAATTCAATCACAGATAAATAAATGAGACAAAAGATTTTAAAGTGGTTCAGCCTTATAAGAATGGCCTACGTCCATTATTTTGGTATTGATGTTTGTATGGGAATTCTTGATTACAAATTATTTCAAGAAATTCCAGTTCCGGGATCCTTCTACAATGAGGATTGTACAATGTATTTATAGCACTGAGGTTGTTATGTGAAAGGGTGATACATTAAATGATGTACATATGAAAGGGTGATGCATTCAATGCCCCTTGTGCGTGTGCGTCTGAATGATAAGCATTTAATGAACAGTCAAACTGTTGGTTGTCTCGTCATTAATGCATTGTTCGAGGTGCAGCTCGGACCGCCTGAGTTGCTCGGACCGCCTAAGCTTCTCGTTATTCAAGAGTTCCTCGGAGAAGCATTGTTCCTCGGAGCGTGTGAGTTCCTCGGGGAAGCAGTGTTCCTCGGGGAACTAGTCTTCCTCGTTGTAGCCTTGTTCCTCGGAGTGCGTGGGTTCCTCGTAAGTGTTTATTGTTGCCATGTAGATAGCCACGTGTCTCCATATGATTGGTCCATGTCAGCAGATTAAATTTGGTATCAACACTTATCACCACATGTAAACCCAAAACTCTCTTTAACTCTTCCGTTTATATAATTATAAAAAACAAATTCTTATTTAATAATAGAAAATGGAGGAAAAACAACAAAAAAAATTTCTTTTTATCATAAATAAAAATAAGGATGGAAAAGTAACCAAGAAAATGATTTTTTCTTTTTAATGAATAAAAACTGGGATAAAAAAAACATTGTTTTAGTTTCTCTAATATATAAAAATTAGGGGGAAAATAAAACATAGAGTTTAAAAAAAATGTGACGGAAAATTCAAGAAAAAAAACAATAAATAAACGAGGACAAAAAATGTTCAAAAAATATTTTTCTGATTATTTAATAATTAAGAATTGGGAGGAAAAAGAAAAACATATTTTCTAATAAATAAAATTCGGGACTTAAAAAAACTATTTTTTTAATATATGAAAACAGGGACAAAAAAGATAACAAAAAATAAATATGTTTTTGTATCTTCTAATAAATAAAAAGGAGAACGAAAAGGAATGAAAAAACAATTTTTTTCTTTTTTAAAACAATAATTAATTTATAAAGAAATAGGAGAAATAGCCTCTCCTAGGGGTTCTTACAAGTGATAAGGAGAACTTAAGATAGAAAATTAGAGAAAACTACGTGTGGGATCAAACCATAATTGGGCCCATTCCAGGCTTGGCCAACCAAGCCCATCAGTGTTGGGGCATGCCCAACCCAAATTACTCATTATTAAGAAAAATATTAAACATTTGTTGCGTGGATAATAATGAGGCTTCCATTATCTGCAATCACTCATATCGGTTACCCAAAAATCTCGAATGAGATATTCAGGGAGTCAGTGCATGAATTTATCATGGTTGAGGCAATTCCTTCAATAACTCAACCATTGTTATCTGCAACTATAAATAAAGACCGAACCCCAGAGCCAAAGGGATGTAATTTTATAATCTTGAGAGATATACTAATACAGAAATACAGTGACCTCTCTGTTTACATAGGTAATTTGTCGAACCACTAATATTCTTTGTTATATATGAGATTGATAATAACAAGGCTTCCATTATCTGTAATAACTCATATCGTTTACACAAAAATCTCGGATGATATATTCAGGGAGTCACCACATGAGTTTATCATGGTTGAGGCAATTCTTTCAACAATTCAACCATTGTTATTTACAACTATAAAAACAGCCTGAACCCTAGGGCCAAGGGGATGTAATTTTACAATCTTGAGGGATATACTAATACAAAAATACAGTGACCTCTCTTTTAACGTAGGTAATTTACCGAACCACATATAGCCTTTGTTGTATGTTAGATTGATTTACTTTATTTATTTAATTACATTGTGGGAATTATTTATTATGATTCTTTTGCACTCACAATTGGCGCCGTTTGTAGGAACAAATCTTTTTTCCTACGAAAGCAACCACTAAAAGAAAGGGCCACAATGTCACACCACGGCAGCAACCTACCTCAGGCCGGTGAAGTATAAGGTGACCCAGTTTCTCTCAGGGTCGGGTCTGAGGTTCGCCAAGAGTAAAATCTAAGGTTTCACCAAGACGGGCTACCTTTTAAAGAAAGTCACGGCCAACCTAGGTCTATCCAGATCTTTAAGTTGATCGACACATATGAAGCTAGACTTCAAGAGCAAGAGGAGGCCACATGCCCCCAGATGGAAGAGAATGCTCGCCTTCAAGGCGAGAAGAAAAAATGGAGAAAGATCTCTACGGCAATAACTGGAAGCGTCGTGCTCACACTCCCAGTCCTCCTCAGGCGAGCAAGAATCGTAGCTGTGGGAGGAGGTCTTGGCACGACTTGGATCGATTGGAACGTGGGCAACCAGAGAGGCGCTACAAAGACGATGAACGTCACAAGGAGGACATAAGAAGTTTATTCAAAAAAGAAATGGATCAACACCCAACCCATCGAGGGGCTAAGTCTACCAAAGAGCTGGCCAGAAGAGCTCTTAATAAAAAGTGCGATTGAGGAGGAAGAGCCCCAAAAGAAGTTCGTAGTCCCCAGGTTTAAAATTTATGATGGCAAGACTGACCCCATAGACCATATCCGGCAGTAAAGGAAGGCCATGACCCTATGGTGCCATAATAACTCTCTTATGTATCATATTTTCCCTTCTATCCTACATGACGTAGCACAAAAGTGATTCGAGAGGCTGCCTCACAGGTTTATCAGGAGAATCAAGGTCCTCGCTGAGGCCTTCACTGCTCACTTCATAACCAGAAGCTCCCACCCAAAGAGGATGGACTTGTTGCTCACAATGAGGAAGAAGTCACAATAAACCCTTCGCTAGTATGCCAGACGATATTGGGAAGTGTTTAACGGAGTAGAGGATTATTTGGAGAAGGTTGCCGCAGCAACCTTCAAAATCGGTCTTCCAACCACATCCATACTGCACCAGTCCCTCTCAAAGAAGGAGGCCAACACCATTGATAAGCACCCAAAAGTGTACATTTTATACCCCGAATAGATATATTTTAGTTGCCAATTCTCGACAATAATAGTCTTATGCGCGTAAATGTTTAATGTGCAGGCTTGATTGCAGTTGCGGTGTCAAAAATATTATTTTGAGATAATTTGCAGTCAAATGGAACTAATCACCTTGCCCCGTAACCTCACTCGAGCCTAAACTTGTCCCTAAATCTACTCCGAAGACCGTGTATGTTTAGTTTGTGCCTTTTTAATTTTTTAGATTTTTAGTTTAAGTCATTTTTATTTTTAGGATTTATTTTAAAATTTTTAGGATTTATTTTCTATTTTTCTATTTCTTTTTATTTAGTGTAGTTTTATTGATATTTATATTTTTATTAATTTTTAGTTTTTATTAGGATTAGTTTTTTCAGGAATTCTTTTTTTTTTAGTCTTATTATATTTTACATTTTTTTTAGGATTTTAGTTTAAGTTTTAACAGATTTTTATTTTATTTTCATTTCTTTTTAGTTGAGTCTTTATTTTATTTTTAGAGTAGGATTTTATTTTTAGAATTTTATTTTTATTAGTTTTTTTTAGATAGTATTGATAAGCACCCAAAACTATACAATTTATACCCCAAATAGACGTACTTTAGTTACTAATTCTTGATAATTTGGGTTTTATGCGCTTAAATGTTTATCTTGTAGGTCAAACGTCCGTTTGCGGTGTCAAAAGCTATATATCGAGGCAAATGCACGTTGATGGAGCTAAATACCCTTATCCCGTACCCTAGCCTACCATAAAACTACCTAAACCTGTCCCGAACCGTGTGTGTTTAGCTTGTTCCCTTTTATTTTATTTGTGTCATTTTATTTTTTAGGTTTATTTTATTATTTTATTTTATTGAGTCATGTATATATTTTTAGGATTTTTATATTTTAATTTTTAGCGCGTCGTGTATTAGTTTTTATATTTTCTTAATTTTTAGTTAGTTTATTATTATTTCATTTTGTTTTTATTTTATTTTCTTTTTTTTAGTTAGTTTTTTTATAGTTTTTATTTTAGTCGTGTTTTTTTAGAGTTTGTATAGTGTGTCGTGTCGTGTCATTTTTATTTTAGTTGATTTTTATTATTAGTTTAGTTTGATTTTATTAATTTAGTTATTTTGTTATATTTATTTAGTTGTGTTATTTGTAGGTGTTCAAATGAAACACACACACACTACTTAAACACACCCAACTAACCCCCTAACCCTCACCTAACATTCCTACACACACCTACACCCTAACACACCACACTCATCTTTAACCCTGCCATAACACCATACACTCACCAGACACAATCCCCCCCCCCCCCCCCCCCCCATCATCTTCTTCACCCACCAAAATATCTACTCTCTCTCCTCCATTAACAACCAACCAAACCCCTTACTTGCTACCCTTGAAAAATCAACCCATATCAACAAACCCAAACCGTATTCTATCTGGAGAACCTCCTGCCCCACTCAGACGCGGGCCTAAACCCGCCGACCCGCAATCTCCCAATCCCGCCGGCGACGCCCCCTCACAACTCGTGACACTGCAGTCCCCATTCTGAGAACCCGGCGGCGCCACCTAACTCACCATACCTCTCCGGCGCACCCCCTTCTGTCAACCAGCCTCTAACCCGCCTGAACCCCCTACGCCGGCGACAGCCTTAACGAAGACCTACCCTCGCCGATCCAGCCATCCACGGCGCCGCCAAACCAAACAACCCGATCTCCCCTTTCCCGCTACCCGACATTGCCCCGTATGGAACCACCCATGTCTGACCCAACTCAGCAACCCTTGACTAATCCAAGCCATGGACCCATTTCATTCACATAGCCAATGCCACGATTTCACCAATTTAACCACAAGACAAAACCAAAGCCAAATAAAATGCACATGTGTTTTAAGCCATATAAACCCACTTAAAACCATTTTACCCAAATACCCCAACTACCATTTTTACCCAATGCCCAAAATATCCCTCAAACGAAATATGATTTTATCCTCACCACCACACTTTCCACATGACCTCACCTCTTACCCATGCACATGTGTGCATAATTCCCTAGATACCCTCACCCAAACACCTTCCATATCCCATACACCCTTATCCTCCCATTTTTACCCCCATGCTCCATGCCTACTATATAAGATGGAAGACCCCATCATGACATAGAAAGAGAATTCTAGAGAGAGTTAGAGATAGTTTAGTGTAGGAAATAAATTAGGAGAAATATTTTGTAAATAGTTTTAGTTTTATTTTTTTTAGAGATTTTTTAGGAGAAATTTTGTATGAGATTTAATTGAGTGGGTATTATTGCAAACTACTTGGATGCTCAATTAAGAGGGTTGTATACTTCAAATTGGAGGATTGGAGTCAATTAAATTCAAGAGATTGGTTTGATTGTTCTTCTCTTTTCTCTTTTATATTAAATGCCTATTGATTATTTGATTATCATGATTTTTATTATGTTAGGTTAAATCCCCTTTCAAGAGGTGGGGGAAAACCCTTATTTGATGTTATTTTAGTTTAATTAGTTTGATTACTTGAAACTTCCCTTTGAATATTAATTTTGATCCCTCACCCTTAGATTTACGACTCGAGAGAGGGTAAATGATTTTCGAGAGAAAATCGAAATTCTAGTTATAATACCCATTTTAGATTCGAACTAGAGATATGGGTTTCTTAAGTGGGGTGTTATTACTTGAATTTCAACTCTAAATTTATTTTCTAAGATTTACATAAGTTTTAATTGATCGATCCTAGCGGGGGATTAATTAAAAGGAGTGTAGATTTATTTTTCTAGAGTTGTGGGGTGTTAAACTTAATTTTTTAAAAGATTACTATTAAAATTACACTTGCAATGAGAGTTGATTTGTAAGTTTGATTTTAATTTGGGAGAATTCATTTAATTAAATTAATTAATTAGAATAGCTAAAAATTGTGGTGTAATCCCACTCCTTGATTGTTCTCACAATTATTTACCTCATTTATCTCATATTTTAGTGTTAGACTTTATTTTTCACTTTTAGTCACTTTCTAGTTAGTTGTTTTTATCTTCCATATAGTTTATTGTTATTTCACCTCACCTCACCTAATTATTTTAATATTTGAAAAAGCTAAAAAAAATTAGAAAAAGAAAAATTCCAAAAATAAAATAAAAAGTGAACTACAATTGAGTTTGTCTCTAGCTTACCCCCTTGATGTGGATTGATACCCTTACTTACCTCAACACTTGACATTATAATATTTTGTAGGTATTTGAGGATTTTGATTAGAGGAGCTTTTCAAGCAACGACGAAGAAATATACACGCAAAAGTTCACTCTATCAAGTATTATTTATTTTTAAGGGTCCAAATTAAATACACACATAAACCCACTAATACACACATACACCTCACTATCCTACACTTAACTTACACCTTAATCAAATCCCTAAGCCACATCTAATTTTCCTACACCTCACACACACCCTATCAATCCCTCACCATCTTCAACCTCTCACCATCCCATTATCTCTCTCCTCCATAACCACAACACTAAAACCCACATCATCTCCTCTCTCATTCATCACACAAACTTCCACCATTACCCATTCACCATACAATTACCCAAATCCCCCTACACCACCCGAGCTCCAAACCCGCCTGGAAACCACCACCTACCCGCTGGACCTCCAACTAGAGTCCCAAAAACCCGGTCATGACCTTCGAAAACCTATCGACTCCCCCTTCCATTCCGACCCATTTCCGGCGTGAATCCGGGTCGTCCACTAGCCAACCCGACCAGCTCTGGCCTGCCACAAACGAAACAACCTCCATCAATTTACCTCGACGATTCGAACCCCATCGTCGACACCCCGACCTAAAACCCGCGGCCACCTCCATACCCATTTTCATCCAACCTTATCCCTCTATGGAAAATAAACCAAGACCCAATATTGTCCTCAACCCAAATACCCATTTCCAATTTTTAAGCCATAAGCCAAATCTATTTTTTCACCTTCTCAAAGCCAAAGACAACGAAAGTCAAAAATCAATTCCCACATTTAACCCACATGTCTTTTATGCCTCTTAACCCCTTTTTTTAAAACTACCCCCAACACCTTTTACCCAATTTACCCCTCTAAACCAATCATTGTTATCCCAATTACCCCACATCTCACATGTACTCACACCTCTCAAACCACATGGACACCTTTGCCATGCTCATGTGCTCTCATCCTCAATCAATTTTATCAATACCCAATTTACCCCTAGCCTCCATGTGCACCATATAAGTTGAAGACTTGGGCCATTTTCAAGAGGATCTCAAATTTAGTCTTAAGCTTTGTCTGATAAAATTCTCTCCATCCCTCTATATTGAGTATTTACATTTTTAGCAAATATCTTAATATAGAGGTGTGTAGTGAAATTTATCTCTAGGATAAATTCAACCCCACCCCTCTATAATGAATTTTCGCATTTTTAGCAATTATTACAAAACATATTGATGTAATTGAATTCATCCCTTATGGGAGGTAAATTCTAATCCATTCCTTTATGTTGAGATTTTGCATTTTTAGCAATTATCTCAATAAAAAAGTAATGATCTAGAATTTATTTCTTTGGAAGAGTTCTAATGTACAATTTTATAATGTTAGGATTTGCATTTTTAGCAAATCTCTTTTATTATTTAATTGTCCATTATGAATTCATCCATTATCTTTTATTATTATTATTATTATTATTATTATTATTATTATTATTATTATTATTATTATTATTATTATTATTATTATTATTATTATTATTATTATTATTATTATTATTATGTAAGTTTTATTTTAGATTCAATAAATACATTAGTGAGGGATTATGATTAAGAGATTTTTGATGTATAATTGAAAATTCCATTTCAATTCAAGGCTTAAATGGGTCTGATCTCCTCCTCTTGATTACTTTTAGTTTAATCCTCACATGCTCTTGTTTGTATACTTTTATTTTTATTTTTTTTGGATGATGCTTATTGAGGGCTAATATCCCATTTATGGGATGAAATTTTGAAGCCCTCATGAGTCCAATTTTCTTAGTTTACTTATTAGGACAATTTTTTTATCTCACTTTTCTTAAATTAGCTTTTACTTCTTATTTAGTAGTTATAAAAATTAGTATGGTTAGTT
The DNA here is from genome assembly GCA_949130495.1 of Sambucus nigra. Classification (NCBI taxonomy): domain Eukaryota; kingdom Viridiplantae; phylum Streptophyta; class Magnoliopsida; order Dipsacales; family Adoxaceae; genus Sambucus; species Sambucus nigra. Next base: position 157,270,693 of record OX422223.1, on the reverse strand, counting down.
AGTTAAAAAAATCCCTTGAAAATCCATAAAAAATTTAAATAGAAAAAATAAAAAAATAATAATAAAATGCAAATGAATCTGTATATGTCCTCTCCAATTTTGTGTTTCATCATTAGATATGGATTGATACCTCACTTACTGCTATATTCTAATTTTATTCTACTTTTATAGGTTTGTGAAGATTTTTGATGGAAAGAGGAATTGCACAACGACAAATACAATAGAGACGCAATTTTCTTTTTATCAAATGGCGTTGTTGGCATTCTTGGGAGCGTGAAGCACTTGGAGCGGAATTCATGTTTTAGTTCATTTATTTTTCGCACTTTTTTTTTTTTTACCATTTTTCTTTATTTTAGAAGGCTTGTATTTAGAATTATTTTTACTCTTGGCTTGTATTGCGGTGCATAGAGACACTATTTATTTTTTATTTTAAATTTGTAACAAAAAGAAGATAAGCGTGATAGAAAAACCGGACAAGGTAGAGAGAGGGCATCAAAAGGCGAGGAAAACAAGCCTGTCTACCTTGGGTCGGTAGGACTCTCGGGGCCGACTGAGATAGGTGTAATCTTCTCCCAGTCGACTCAAATTTTTCAACATCACACGGAGTAAAAATCGTGGGAGGTACATTTCTAAACTCTCGCGCCTCTCCTGTCAGCGAGTAAATTTTTGTGTGACTACGTGCTCTTGTGTGATTTTATTCTCACATTTATTTTCGAATGGTGTGATGAATTAAATTACTAAGACCTACACCCGGTCATTCACAAGTAGGCCTATCAATCGGGCTCTACGAGCCGAGCCTATGGTTGATCAAGCTCAACCCGATTTTGATTTACTTGGCTCAAGCTCAAGCTCGGCACAAACGAGCTTGAGAGTGCTTGGCTCAAGATCGGCTCACAAAATAAATCTGGCTTCGAGCCCGATTTGAAAGGTCCCGAATTGAATATTACAATACATATTTATTTATTTTAATAATAAATATTGATATTTCAGTAATAAAAAACACATTTTAACAATAAAAAAAAAAGATTTCAGCACTAAATATATAGAATTCAGCACTAATATTGACATTTCAGCATTAGTAAAACACATTTCAGCACTAATATTGACATTTCAGCATTAAAAAATCACATTTCAGTATGAAAATAACATATTTCAGCACTAAAAAAATAAATTTCAGCACTAATATTGACAAGTCCCGTAAGATTAAGTAAATAAATAAATGACCCACCTTATTTTTGGGTCTTTAATATTAAGTGCAATAGTTTATTTCCAATAGTTTATTTGCATAAGGATAAAATTATAAAAATTATTTTGTTTTAAAATATTTTTTACATATCATTGAAAATAAAATAATTTTGTATATATATATAAATATATATTTAGATATATTATTTCGGGTCGAGCCTAGTTCGGGCTTGAAAGTGCTTCGCTCTCGCTCGGCTCAAATTGAATTTGGGCTTAATACCTCAGCTCAATCTCGGCTCGACGCAAACTCAATAAAAGCTTAGTCCAAATTTAGCGGGCCGAGCAAGCGCTTTGGGCCTATTCGGCTCAATTGACAGACCTATTCACGAGAAGGGATTTCATCATCCGACTCACTCGCTTACCATTTGTGTGCTACACTAGCCATCATTAAATTTAAAATTAATCAACTAGGTATCCCAATAGGATAACATTTTTGAAAAGGCTTCCGTACTTTTTATCGCCCGCGGACTTAATTAAAATTTGATCACACTTTCATTAAATTTAAAGATAAAAATTGGCTATGTGTTAGTTAGGATTTATCCTTGACTTGTGTGTGTCCAAGTCAATTTTTTGGTAGTCGAGTTTTAGTGAGTTCGTGCAAATTCAAAGAGTCCACCTATTTTTTCACTCATTTATTAAAAAAAAATCCAAAAATATTTTTTTTCCTTGGTTTTCTCCAAAAAAATACAAAAATATTTTCTTCCTTTATTTTTTTAGAAAAATTAAAAAATATTTTCTTTCCATTTGAAAAAAATTTAAAAAATCCAAAAATATTTTTTCCCACTATTTTCTTTCAAGAAATCTAAAAACATTTTCTTCCTTTCATTCTCTAAAAATCCCAAAAATATTTCCCTTTTTTCTCAAATTATTCAAAAACCACAAAAAAAGAACATCTTGAAAATAAAAAATAAAGCCGTGATCGGTATTTCTTCACCCTCACCTTTGTCAAATTATCCAGCAAGACTGACGCTTCAGTCTTGTTTGGAGCTGATTCTCATCACCCAATTTTTCTGTTGGCCCGTGCTTTCATAGATCTTATCTTTAGGGTAAGATTCCATCGGTTTGGCTGAAGACATTTGAAAAGGATAAATTTTCTTACTCAATGCTCTGATAGCAATTTGAAAAGGATAGGCCCCCAATTTTAATTTAAAATCTTTAGCTACTTCAAAAAGAGTAATTTCCTTTTATGAGATGCGGAAGCGTAGATGGTTCACAAAAATACCAAATTTTAATTTACTTCAAATTAAAATTACAACCAAGTGAAATATGATGAAACACACACACAATATTAATTTCACTTAAACACAATTAAATTCAACCCAAGTCCTAGAAATTTGCCTAAGTCATATTTTCAATATTACCAATTTAGGCCAAACCAATTTTATCAAATTAAGTGATGACTTGAATTAAATTAGCATAAACATTACCCAATTTCAAATTAGCACCAATTTAATTAAGTAGTGATTAAAACCAAATTTTATCTTGAATTACCTACGCATGCATCTAATGTGAATTATGCGAAAGATAAAATAAACGATGAATCACTACGCCGCGATGTACGAGGAAAAATCCACAACGAGAAAAAACCTCAGACGACCCTAGCCTTAAGTCCACTAAATATGGTTTTACAATTACAAGACAGATGACTTACTTCCTCGACTCGATCCCTTTCAAGCCTTGACGCGTCTTCTTGTAAACACCTTCACCTAGTCGATAATCCCGGAGCTCCACCGGAACCTTGAAATCCACCAATGAGACATTGGTACACCGTTAACCACACATGGTACCTTTCACCATGTGAGAATGCCGCAGCAAAACAAACTTCTTCTTCTTTGAGGGATTTAGAAGGAAACCCAAACGAACTCTTCAATACGTAGAGTAAACTGGTGCCAAAACTCCAAGCAATGTATATATAAAAGAACTTGGATAAACAAACTTTAGGTGTAAACCAAAGTGTTTTAAGGATTTTCTTGAAAGAATTAACACTTTAAACATGAACTTTTTCTACTTTGAATTTTGCCCTCAAACTCTCTCTTGGAGATGGAATAGCATAAAAAAGTTGAAAAGAAAAAATTGATTTCCGCACTTAATTAATTAGGTAAAAAGTTAGTGGAAAAAGAAGTGGAAAAGTGGGAAAACTGCTCAAAAACTGCCAATTAACTGTTCCCGTCAAAACTCGTTCGAACGAGATTTTCGTTCGAACGAAGTCTCATTCGAATGAGCATTCTAACGAAGTTCCAGTGTATTAAAAGTTGAACTCGTTAGAAATCCCATTGTATTTCTCGTTCGAACATCATTCTAGTTCGAACGACACTTCGAACGACATTCCAGAGGCCAATGTGGGAACTTATTGGCAAACTCGTTCGAACGACATTCTCGTTCGAACGACAAACTTGTTCGAACGACAATTTCGAATGAACTTCCAGAAAGTATAAATTTCTATTTTTAGCCCAAAAACTTTATATACTTTATTTTAAAGTTTTAATAAAATCTTTCTGAAAATAAGCAACAGTTTAAAAACAAAGTATACCCATATAAATATTGTTCCAGGATCCTATATATATATATATATATATATATATATATATATATATATATATATATATATATATATATATTAAAATGCATTCATACCTTAAGAGTAATGGAACCATGTTGATGACGTACAAACGAGGAATAATAAACTCGGCATTTTGATGAAGCTTTAAACTTGGTCGCTACGTCTTCAACTTTAGTATGTCATAGGCTTGAAAGATGGTTAATAACTCTATACTATGACTCAAACGTTTTTGTCCGAAATTGAGCCAAAACTATAAAGGACTCAATTGGAAATCTGTGTCCTTACAAATCTCCCCCTTTGGCTATTCTGGGACAAAAATCAACAAAAATTCTAAAGGGCCGTCAAGCTCTACTAGACTAATAAAAAGTCCCAACCAAAATAAAATTACAATGCTTGACTCAAATAACCCATGGATCAATATCTTTGCCAAAGATGAAAGTTGCCATATATAGAAGAATTCCTGCACACTTAAGCAAACACATTAAACGCATAAGCAATATTAAAATATTAAATGCAATATAAATAAAGAAGAATTACCCCAACAAATAAACACATAGAGAGTGTTTGCATAGGGAATATTAAAATATTAAATACAAGGAGAAGAAGAAATATTAAATACAAGTCTATTTTGGGGTTATTTGTATTTTTAGCAGATTTATCTCAGACATTAATGCGTATTTGGAAAAGAAGATAAAAAAATAAAAATAAAAGAAAAAGAAAAAAAAAGAAAGTAAAAAAGGAGAAGATCTGTCATAGAGAGTGTTTGCATTTTTAGCGAATATCTCTCCCAAAGCTAATTCAGATGGAGAAAAATTATATACAAATCTATGTTTGGGGTTATTTGTATTTTAAGCATATTTATCTCATACATTGATGAGTATTTGGAAAAGAAGAAAAAGAGAAAGTTGCAGTCAAGAAATAAAGACACGTGTTCGTCGTTGTGTAATACACTCTTCTCAAATATCCACCATTCATCCATCATATAACCATCCCATCCTATCCTATCTCACCTCATCCAACATATCCCATTTCTTTTTCCCCTCACACATATTTTCCCCTAGGTGTTCGGGCAAATGAAAATCAACGTGGTGAATAACTCGACGTTCTCACTATAGTGATTAGCATTCTTTCATGAGATAATTTTCTTTCTTACTGTTCGTTCTTTCTTATGTGTGTGTGAAATGTTTGAACTTGATTACATTTACTCACATCCTCACACACAAGAGCGATACACTAACCCATATCTCGAGAGTTTGTTTGAGAGAGATATATCGAGTGAGATTTTAAAGTTGAAGCGTTGATTCCGAAAAGGCAATCTAGGAATTACTCTTATGATACTTGACCCATTTTGACTGATTCACATACACACGTTGAGTTCTAGGAAGGATGTGCCTTGTGTATTTACTTAGCTATGACTTTTGCAATTCTAGCTTATATTTCCCAAAATATTTCTCATGTGATGGATTGTGCGATTATTCTATGTCTAATAAGAGATTGACTGCCGTTCAATAAATCTTTTTAAATAAAGAATTTTGCGGGTATATTCCCTGCAAACCCTCAGGAGACACAACTCATCCTCTAGGGAAAACTATAGGTTTAAAGGCTTGTTGTACATGCTAAGTGAAATCGCAAGTGCCCATGAAAGTGGTACACTTTTGGTTTCTTATATTTCTCTTTCTCTCTATCTTATTGCTCGAGGACTAGCAACGCTCTGTTTGGGACCTCATGGAGCGTATTGAGAAGTATGCCAACGTTGAGGACGTGATTCCACTACACCAAAAATAGCAATCTGACTCGATTTAAAACTGTGCCAGATCAAATCTAGCACGGTTTTGAACTACGCCAGAATCGTGTGTTCCAAACTGGCCTTTTTTTGCACGGTTTATAAGTGTACCAGATTATGCAAAACATGTTCACTTCTGACACACTTTTAAACCGTGCCAAAATTTTATATTTCTGGCACATTTTTGGCACAATTTATAACTATATCAAATTTAGTACATTTTGGTACGCTTTTGGCACTGTGCCAAAATTTTATTTGCTTTTGGCACGGTTTTGAACTGCACCAGATTTTCAAATTAATAGAAAAAAATAATTATAAATAATATTTAAAAAATAATAATTAATCCTACATATCGAGTAACAAGGATTTAATGAGTAACTTTAGCTAATTAAATCTTCTAGACAAATTCTCAGATGAAGACTATTTTTATAGAAAACTTGGAGAGCCAAATTTATTAAAACAAAAAGAAGAACAAGCGGACAAAAAATCCCCAAAATGAAAATAATTGAAGAACATAAAGCCTTATAGAGATGGCTACAAGAAACTAAAGCCTTCAGTTGAGTATTAAACCAATGATACCCATGACAAGGATAATCAAAAACAGAAAAAGTGGGGATTTTTTTAAATGCGAATGAAATATATACATATAAGGAGCACGAGTAATAAAAAGCAAATCCAATCAGTGTAAATTGCTCCAAGACCTTCCCCACAATCATATAGTGAAGTTTATATCCCACGTCCTCATGCTCAAAAGATCCAGCAGTTGGATGATGACCAAACGAGGTTACCAATTCGATTAAATTTCCCAAGACTAGTCCAAACATTAACGAAGGATCATTGAGTTTCATATCATATAATAGAATAATTCTTTTGGGACATTTATAGGTCTAAATGAATCAATCTCAAACAAATATATTGGAAAAGAAATGAAGCTACATAAACTAATGTTTCCAAATAGACCCGGGGGGGGGGGGGGGGGGGGGGGGGAGAGAGAATAGAAAGCTAACAATGTCCGACTTCAATAAAAAAACTGATTTATACTTCAAGTGAAACTAGTAACCAGTCCTCTGTACCTATAAGTATCGCATTTAATGAAAGTCGGGCCGCCCCTTTTCCTTGCCCTGGTAACTGCCTCCTAATCCACCTCCCTCACTTTCAACACATCCATTCCATCTACATGCGTGCTCCGGGCATACAAAATGAAGGCCCCTTCTTACAAATCTCAGTGTCCGAAGTCGTCCTCAAATGCAACATCCCAATAAAGACCGCCAATACTGATTGTAGCTCTGCATGAATGAACCACCTAGCGCTTGTTTGCTGTTTAGCTATGAAATATGCATACAGTATGGTTGGGTCACATCTATGCATGAATAGCTTTGTAATAAGGCAACAAATCATACTTTATCTTAGTTTGTATCGTAATATTAGAAATATTACGTTATGTTTTTTTCACACATCTAAAAAGAAATTTGAATATTAGAATTATATATATATATATATATATATATATATATATATATATATATATATATATATATATATATATAACAACAGTGCTATTGTATTCTTGGGAGAAGTCTCCACGTGAAAGATGATATTTGATTTAAAGCATGATAAGCCATTTATGAGAGTAAGAGAACAAGACCTTGCCAAAGTTTCTAATAACATTCCAAGCTGAGGTAACAATGAATTTATCCATCTCCTGAAATTAGATATCTGAAGAGAAATAATATAATCAACTATATTAGGAGGAAGAGTATCATTCTATAAGTTAAACTTTTCATTCACCATCCTCCCAGCATTAAAAAATAGACTGAGGCCAATTTGGCTGTGATTCAACAAAACTAGTTATGATTCCAGTTCAAACTATCAATCAAGTGATTAGCACACCACAAATTGTAGAATGAAAAGGAATAAAAACCTTGGACTCACATCATGCTTTGTTTTGCTTTTTTGTCCTTATTGATCTTTTTAGACTCACCATGTATGAAAACTGAATATAAAAATCCATAACTAAATAAGTTTTAATTTCTTAACATGAATTCAAATAAAAAATGGAAATTATATGGACTGGTAAGGCTTAGAGTTTCAATGTAATTTTACTTATTTGAGGTAATAATTATCATAGGGTAGTAAAAGATATCCCATCTTGTAGTATTCCCCGAAGTAAGTGAAAAGGTTATGCATTAGTTGTAACATTGAGTAAGAAACAATAAATAATGACCAACAATATATTATAGCAGAATAAGATGGAAATAGTATCAAACTAAAAGAAGTTTTTTGGTTAAAACTCTAAAGCTATAGTGTGTCATATATGTGAAAACTAATGATAATCAAGGCCCATATCAAATAGTGAGTGAAAAGATTTACATATTTTGTTTCTCCTAGACCATTGCCTTAATATTTGTTTCAAATAAGAACAGATTGCTTTAACTAAGAACATAGTTATGCAAAATACGCAGAACCTCCATGGTTGTTTGAAAATATAGCACATGCTTACGACATAAACCTGGTGAAACCGAGTCAGCAAAATGTTGGGCAATACTACGTGTCAATAATACTACTCCAAGTTGAAAAATGAGAAGGACTTTACTACCATAACCCCAATAAGTAAATAAAGAGACTTAGATAAGCTCACCTTCTCACTAAGTTAGCCTAACCCCATGATATATTTGACTACCCCATGTGAGTTAGCATCATCCATTTTTATAAATTTCCTTAAAACCCATAACATTAAATGCCCGAACACTTAACTAATTAATATTTGGATCTCAAAAGGTTTTTAAAGAAAAATATTGTGAAAATACCTAACAGTTAACTAATTCATTCAATCTCAACAATTAGTTGGGACATACCAAAAATACCATCCCCAATTATTATATAGTTATGCCAACATATATCATATAGGATTCCTAACCTGGATATTTTGTCAAAGAACTTGCAATAACCATAAAAGCATTATATGTCATGTAAGTGTCAATAATGAAATATTAAGAAGTCATATGTAGATGGGTGTCAACAATATTTTTACTCACCACCAACATCGATAAAATCAATAAAATGACTTACCTTGCCAATTTGTCAAACCACTAAAATGCACTGCCATATAAAACTCTATAGCCTTTGAACTAAAACTATGCTTCCTTCTGACATGTTTTTGTGATGCGTCTTCTAGATCTGCAAATTCCATATATAGATCATAAACCAACATGCAATTTAATAAAATATATTAGATATAGAATATATATTTCAAAGGCCCAAAACTGAACATAAAACCTTAATTTCAACCATATGTTTGTGAAAGCAAACGTACCAAAAAGGCTTGAGATTCTCAAAAACTAACCTTTCAAACATTTTACACCCTAAATCACATAACACTTAGGTGTAAACTGAAATAAGCCCCTGCAAAATCAGAGACTATACCAGTTGACACCGTCAAACCGAAGACCATGAGTAAACCAAGAGGGATCAGTTATCAAAACTTCGAGTTTGGATTCGGAGGTGTAGTAAACCAAGAAAAAGAATAAACCAAATCAAAGTTCAAAAATATATTCTCAAAATGTAAATTCTTCACTATAGATATATCAACCATAAATGAGAACTAATAAAAAGGAGATATAACAGGGGTGTCCATGGTCATGTCTGGAGTACCACAAAGAATGACCAAACAACAAACAGGTATTAATAAAGGTGTTGCTAAAATAACCAAATAGAAAATAGGTATTATAAAACAACAAACGTTAAAACTAAATCGTATTAGAAAATAACAAACAGTCATCGTATTAACAAGCAACAAACGTCAATCGAACAATAAAAAGCAAACGTGAATCGTATTAACAAACAACAAACGTGAATCGAACGACAAACATCAAACGTATTAATCGACCATGAATTGAAACAGGAAACGTGAATAAAAAATAGGGTATTAATCGAACAACAAACAATGAATTGACCAGGTATAAAATCGGACATGAATTGGCCATTTATATTTACATGTTCAGCATATAAACAAAAAAGAATAGGATTGCACACTAGAATAGGACAACAGCATTTATGTTCCATTTTGAGCAATATAAATATAACACCATAAACACATTAAACCATACAAGAAGAAACTGTGTCAAACAATTCAAAGAGGTAAATTTAGTATACTAAGAAACAATAACTTTACTTGGAATGTTCTTCCTGTAGAGCATCATTAGTTACACTGGATTCGCTTTTCTACTATATTCAATATCATAAAGAAGACATGAAATTATTGAGTTAACTGTCGAAGAAACATTACCAAAAAAATGTTGTAAAAGAGATTTGCAAAATGATGACATACCTTGGAGTATGCAACTAAGTTTTTTTTAATATAAATCACCAGTGGTCACATTTCATAATTATACGAAGTTACTGAATTAGAATTTCTTGTGGTGCATCAGTCTATATTTATAAGCTAAAGTAGATAATTCTAGTTTTCAAAAACTATAAATCAGTGAAGAGGCTTCCCTTATTATTGATGGAGACAAAAGAGAAATTATAATTCTTTATATTGACACTACACAAGGGACTCAATCAAGAGTGAAATGATTCTGATGACAACTACCATTAAAATTTAATTTATATTCTTCCATTACTTGTGAAATTACATGAAATCCTTTAATTGCTCAAGTACTCCCAAATGAAAATTTATATGCAGACATATCATTCCCAGAACAACAGAAATAGATATTAGAGGCTTATGGCTAGAAAAGACCAAGAAAATACCAAGTCCAATTTCAATGAAGTCAAATAGGTATTTTACAATATATATATTCTCTAACACATACTTTATGTGTTTGTTGAAGCTGTTTGTCCTGCTGATTGAACTGAACCCTCAGTCTGTGCAATCTTTGTCTCTATTGTAATAAAATGAGTTCTAGTCTCATCAGATCAGCTCTCGGAGATGTATGAGGCCAACAGAGGGAATTTATGTCAGAAGGACAACCTTTGTTTTCTTTGACAACTGTTCAGTGCTTGAACACTATGGATTGGATAGGGTGGAGTGAATTCAACTATAGTTTTGGTAGGCATGTATTACAACATAAATTTTAATCTTATGCCACATTACAAAACAAAATTCCAAAGAAAGAACAAATGTAACAATAAGCTAAACTAAATATTAACATCTAAACCAAACTTTAACGTTCTAAACAAACAAAATTTTCAGTAATCCAACCCCCCGAACATTTACTTAAGCCATCACAATGCCTACTAAAACTTACGACACACTTTTGGTTACTTTAATCTCTACACCCCCACTAAACATGGTAAGAGCATTCCCTATATTTTGGGTTATTACACATACCTCCCAGGATGTTATAAAATTATAACACATTTCAAATATTCATATTAATGAAAATGATAATCAATAAATCCATGATAGATTACATAATTGCGTACTTGAAATAGAATTTAACTAATGTCATAATCATAAAACATAAAATTATGATCACATGAATGCGTAAAGTGTTACCGTAATATAGAAATCCAATGCTTCCTAAAGTTCCACATGTATATATTGTTGCTCTCAATCCTAGTAAATTTTGACATTGGACACAATATTGAATCTTTAATTTCCAAAGAATCTTTCTTTGCATTGAATCTTTGATGACAAAGTACCGAAAAAATGTTATCATCAAGCATCAGTAAATGTAGATGTAACACCCCGCCTAATTAAATACCGGGTGGCCAGTCCCATACCAAATTAAAACAGAATATACAGTTGACTCATTCTTAGCATCACTGTCGAAAATATTTACAACTCACCCAATACTCAATTAAGCTGGTGTTAAAAACTTTCCAAATTTTAATTTAACAAAATCCATTTCCAGTTTAAGAATAACACAACAAATTTTATTCTACAACACTGATAACCAATTAGATAACACAAAATAATTTGAATGAAATTGGAATAAACATTCCCAAATAATATTAATCCATTACAGTAATCCCATCAATAACAACTGTATTAAAAAGACACGAATACAATAGTATTTGACTCCGATAGAAAATGATAACTGAATCCTTTCGGCGACATGCCCTACTAAGAGAATACTGTGAATCAAATGATGATAGGCGTCTAAGCAAAACTCCATAAATCCATAGCCTGTCATAATCCGCTAAGGTTGGCGTCCCTGTTGCTGGACACCTGATATAGAAGATACAATAGAAAAGAAAATATGAAAGGAAACGGGTCAGAGCCCGAATGTGTAAATGATTTTTAAAACAGCAAGTATTTAACAAGTGTAATAAAGAATTTATTATGTACATGTTAGATCCAACTCTCACTTGTTATTCTCACCTCTCAACTAGAGTGCACACTTAACGTTTCCTATTAACCTCCTAGTTAATGGTTCCTCTTTTCTAGTCTCCATATTATAATTCCATTCCCATATCATAATCCCCGTATGTCCCATACCATACGTCACATTATTATTCATTTACATTTCTCATTTATATGATTAGTTTCTCATTAACATGAATCATTTCTCATTAATATGAGTTAAGCTTTTCAATTCTTTAAGAATAAACATTCATTAACTTAATTCCATTATCTTTCTCTATTCACCGTTATCTACAATTATCACACAGTAGATGATTTAACCACAATAAATCCAATCATATATTTAATCCATTATATATATATATATTCATATATAAAACGGCACCCCGAGTCACAGCTGCGGTGCAATGCATTACTCTGCTATCATGTCCCAATATCGCTTGTCGCCGAATAAGGGACTAAAGGTTCGTTAAGATTCCTCGAACCACAAACAATAACACAATCATTGGAGGTGAACATAGTTCTCATACCCATGGGTCACGCACATACCTACGTACCCATAGTCAGCGGACTTATCAACTCCCCGATAAGTCTTTCATAGACCTATGTTCTCGAGCGACAAATCAAAGATCCCATGGATTCATCAGGATATGACTACCCTCACGCGCAAACCTCCCACCGATAGCAAGTAAGCTAGGTATGTCATACACATAAATCATCAATCAATCAAATAGGTATTATCATACCTATAGTATACTAACAACAAGGTACTCACATTAACCTTAGATTATTCCCTTACGTAGCATTATATCTCTTTAAATCCCACGTATTAAAATGTCATATCTTTACTTCATAATTTAATTATCCTCGAATCCTATAACATATCTCCACTCCCGACGTCGTTAAGGTTCATGTGCGGAGCGTCTCGCAAAGCGAAATCCAAACAAGGAACCCCTCCAATACACTACTACTTAACTTTGTCGATCGAGGAGGTTCGTCAACTTCAAATATGCGATCGGAACAACCTCATCCCCTCTTTCAACCAAATGTGTTCTAAACTCCCATCTCTATCCAGGAGCCATACCACTACGCTCTTGTACTACACTCAGCCCTTGCGAAATCAATAATGAGCTTAAACTCAGTCATTGATGTTTAAATTGTAACCCTAAGGCTACCCAAGTGTTATATTAAATCTCCCCTACTTGAACTATCCTTAATCCTCATACAAATAGATTAGAATCCAACACATGAATCTAGCAACCGAAATCTCTTTAACTTTAATTATCATAATTCTAATCAATTAAATCCCAAATAAATTAATTCAAATCTTAACTAGGGCTTACTGATCTTCTCTAAGTCCCATAATATCCAATTAATAATCACCGAAGATCTACAAAAGTTTTGGGGTAAGAACCAACATTAAAAAGAAACAACATCATGAATTCTCATATTTTAAATACTCAGAAAAATCAGATCCAAAAATTATTCAAATCATCAATCCGACTTCAGATTTGGATTCTACACGAAAAATTGAGTCAGGTATGTGTTTTGAGTTTTTCTTAAATCATATCCAAATGCACTCAAAAAGAAGATCTAAACATTCCAAATTGGCTCTTCTCATTCCACTCGTTTTTGCCTCTTTTTCCAGAAAATTATCAACATATTATCTTCAAGAACACTAAATTATTTTCAGAATTTCTTCCACAAATTGATGAATATTTATTGGATTACTAACTACCTACAACATGAGTTTAATTCCTATATATTTTTAGATTCCAAAAATCCATTAACAACTATATCCTTTCATCTTCCAAGCATGAAAATTATCTCTTTTTATAACTATCCTAACATGGACAATATACGAACTTAAATTGCAAATATCAAACACTTGCCTCTAATGAAGATCTGATCCTTTGGAGTTGAATAACAGAGGTGGTGATGGTGGTAGTGACCTTTGACCTTTGGTTCTCCTCCTTCCCAAGCAAACTTCTTTTTCTTTCCAAGAAATCTCTAAGAAGATGACTTTTAAATTTTGTGCAGAAGAGATGAAATGAACCTACACACACTAATCTCCAAATACTTATAATAAGACAAAACCCGAAATCACTATTCATCCCCCTTGTGAAAATAACCAAAATGCCCTTTTGGGTTGTCTTTTCATTTCCAAATGACCCGAGACTCAAAATTAACATCCAAATAGACTTTTCTGACTATTTCGAACCTTCCGAACGCAACGACCCAGTCGAAATGACTATAAGGTCGATAGAAAATAAATTTCCTTTTTAATTTAATAAATTAGTCCCGACACGTCCCATACCGCGTCTGACTAAAAATTCAAATTACCGAATTTATATCATACCGTCATATCAATGACATCACATTCATATATTACCTAAATATCTTTAAGTAATATTCGAAATCATCCATTTTAATATCCACAATTCGGATAAAACCCAAATGTATTAATTAATAATATAATCCAATTAATCCATTAATTTAAAATATAACCCATTTTAAAAGTCATTAAAAATCACGGGGTATTACATACTTCCCCCCTTATAATAGAATTTTGTCTCGAAATTCAGGAATATAAATCATACCGGTAAGGTCAACTCCGAGTATAAATCTCACATCGCAAGAAATCTAAGACGTACCGCCCATACTATACATTAACGAAAATCCCTATCGATGTTATACGCCAAGCCTCACCATATAGTTCCAACTGAATCGAATATAAACTTTAACCAACCTTCCCTATACCATCCTCGTGACAAACTTTGGGAAAAATGATCCTCACTTATTAAACAAATAAATCCTGAAGTCACAGCTACTTACTGTTTCACAATTTTGAAAACTACTACAATCCAATCATCCAGGGCGCCCATACACCCTATCGTACAACTTTCATTATAATAGCAAAGGTTATAAACTCATATCCTAAAGACCTATCTTATTTCGACTCCTAATGGTTATTAGTTTCATGCGTGGGGTGTCTCGCAAGCGAAATCCAAACAAGGAACCACACTGATACACTACTTCCTAAAGTAGTCGGTCATCGAAACTCCTAAGGTCCTTAGTCAATTATATCAAAATTTGGTTTATAAAAAAAAAAACATATCAGGTTTATCGATTTAAAAAAAAAATTAGGTTTTAATGATTTCAAATAGAGTCTACTCATCTACTCTTCTCTAGAAGACAAGATGCTGGTTAATAGTAGTACATACGCTCTCGTATACCACGAGTCAATGCATGCCGATAGTCACATTATGCTCGGACATGCCCAAAGTAAGTAATTCCGCGATAAAAATAAAACCCACGTGATGACATGAAAATATAGGTATCCTACACCCGTCGGTGAGTCTACGTAAATAACAGTGCTATTGTCAAAGTTTAGCAACCCATTTTCCCATATAATATTAATCGCTACAAAAATCAATATACGCCTTATAATTCCTTAGATAGAGAACATACCCTCATTCATGGATGGTGGTTGTTGAATCCCACTATTATAACTTTGCTCCGATAGGTCAAGAAAAATTTTACCCCAAATTTTCAGTTCTAGTTAACCATACTCCACTATATGTCCAAGCCTTTGAATATATTCCCTTCGTTAGGTAACACACACAATTCCCGCATTTCAAGAACTTCTACTGATGTCTCTCCTCAATTGTCCATAATAGGGGTGACCTCGACTACGGTCATCATACTCGAACATACTTCATAACCTCCTAAGTACGATCTCCGCTATCCATTCAATGGCCCTCATCTTCCATACTTCTTTGTTCGATCACTCCCGAACGTAAATAAGATTCACTGATATATACGAAATCTTACCAAAGAGATCAACAATCCTAAACATAGGGCCCTATATCAAAGAACGCTAAGCTGAAAACACAGTAAACCGTACAGATCCTAAAAGGACACTAGAACCTGATGCTCTGATACCACCTGTAACACCCCGCCTAATTAAATACCGGGTGGCCAGTCCCATACCAAATTAAAACAGAATATACAGTTGGCTCATTTTTAGCATCACTGTCGAAAACATTTACAACTCACCCAATACTCAATTAAGCTGGTGTTAAAAACTTTCCAAATTTTAATTTAACAAAATCCATTTCCAGTTTAAGAATAACACAACAAATTTTATTCTACAACACTGATAACCAATTAGATAACACAAAATAATTTGAATGCAATTGGAATAAACATTCCCAAATAATATTAATCCATTACAGTAATCCCATCAATAACAACTGTATTAAAAAGACACGAATACAATAGTATTTGACTCCGATAGAAAATGATAACTGAATCCTTTGGGCGACATGCCCTACTAAGAGAATACTGTGAATCAAATGATGATAGGCGTCTAAGCAAAACTCCATAAATCCATAGCCTGTCATAATCCGCTAAGGTTGGCGTCCCTGTTGCTGGACACCTGATATAGAAGATACAATAGAAAAGAAAATATGAAAGGAAACGGGTCAGAGCCCGAATGTGTAAATGATTTTTAAAACAACAAGTATTTAACAAGTGCAATAAAGCATTTATTATGTACATGTTAGATCCAACTCTCACTTGCTATTCTCACCTCTCAACTAGAGATCACACTTAACGTTTCCTATTAACCTCCTAGTTAATGGTTCCTCTTTTCTAGTCTCCATATTATAATTCCATTCCCATATCATAATCCCAGTATGTCCCATACCATACGTCACATTATTATTCATTTACATTTCTCATTTATATGATTAGTTTCTCATTAACATGAATCATTTCTCATTAATATGAGTTAAGCTTTTCAATTCTTTAAGAATAAACATTCATTAACTTAATTCCATTATCTTTCTCTATTCACCGTTATCTACAATTATCACACAGTAGATGATTTAACCACAATAAATCCAATCATATATTTAATCCATTATATATATATATTCATATATAAAACGGCACCCCGAGTCACAGCTGCGGTGCAATGCATTACTCTGCTATCATGTCCCAATATCGCTTGTCGCCGAATAAGGGACTAAAGGTTCGTTAAGATTCCTCGAACCACAAACAACAACACAATCATTGGAGGTGAACATAGTTCTCATACCCATGGGTCACGCACATACCTACGTACCCATAGTCAGCGGACTTATCAACTCCCCGATAAGTCTTTCATAGACCTATGTTCTCGAGCGACAAATCAAAGATCCCATGGATTCATCAAGATATGACTGCCCTCACGCGCAAACCTCCCACCGATAGCAAGTAAGCTAGGTATGTCATACACATAAATCATCAATCAATCAAATAGGTATTATCATACCTATAGTATACTAATAATAAGGTACTCACATTAACCTTAGATTATTCCCTTACGTAGCATTATATCTCTTTAAATCCCACGTATTAAAATGTCATATCTTTACTTCATAATTTAATTATCCTCGCATCCTATAACATATCTCCACTCCCGACGTCGCTAAAGGTTCATGCACGGAGTGTCTCGCAAAGCGAAATCCAAACAAGGAACCCCTCCAATACACTACTACTTTACTTTGTCGATCGAGGAGGTTCGTCAACTTCAAATATGCGATCGGAATAACCTCATCCCCTCTTTCAACCAAATGTGTTCTAAACTCCCATCTCTATCCAGGAGCCATACCACTACGCTCTTGTACTACACTCAGCCCTTGCGAAATCAATAATGAGCTTAAACTCAGTCATTGATGTTTAAATTGTAACCCTAAGGCTACCCAAGTGTTATATTAAATCTCCCCTACTTGAACTATCCTTAATCCTCATACAAACAGATTAGAATCCAACACATGAATCTAGCAACCGAAATCTCTTTAACTTTAATTATCATAATTCTAATCAATTAAATCCCAATCAAATTAATTCAAATCTTAACTAGGGCTTACTGATCTTCTCTAAGTCCCATAATATCCAATTAATAATCACCGAAGATCTACAAAAGTTTTGGGATAAGAACCAACATTAAAAAGAAACAACATCATGAATTCTCATATTTTAAATACTCAGAAAAATCAGATCCAAAAATTATTCAAATCATCAATCCGACTTCAGATTTGGATTCTACACGAAACATTGAGTCAGGCATGTGTTTTGAGTTTTTCTTAAATCTCATCCAAATGCACTCAAAAAGAAGATCTAAACATTCCAAATTGGCTCTTCTCATTCCACTCGTTTTTGCCTCTTTTTCCAGAAAATTATCAACATATTATCTTCAAGAACACTAAATTATTTTCAGAATTTCTTCCACAAATTGATGAATATTTATTGGATTACTAACTACCTACAACATGAGTTTAATTCCTATATATTTTTAGATTCTAAAAATCCATTAACAACTATATCCTTTCATCTTCCAAGAATGAAAATCATCTCTTTTTATAACTATCCTAACATGGACAATATACGAACTTAAATTGCAAATATCAAACACTTGCCTCTAATGAAGATCTGATCCTTTGGAGTTGAATAACAGAGGTGGTGATGGTGGTGGTGACCTTTGACCTTTGGTTCTCTTCCTTCCCAAGCAAACTTCTTTTTCTTTCCAAGAAATCTCTAAGAAGATGACTTTTAAATTTTGTGTAGAAGAGATGAAATGAACCTACATACACTAATCTCCAAATACTTATAATAAGACAAAACACGAAATCACTATTCACCCCCTTGTAAAAATAACCAAAATGCCCTTTTAAGTTGTCTTTTCATTTCCAAATGACCCGAGACTCAAAATTAACATCCAAATAGACTTTTCTGACTATTTCGAACCTTCCGGACGCAACGACGCAGTCGAAATGACTATAAGGTCGATAGAAAATAAATTTCCTTATTAATTTAATAAATTAGTCCCGACACGTCCCATACCGCGTCTAACTAAAAATTCAAATTACCAAATTTATATCATACCGTCCTATCAATGACATCACATTCATATATTACCTAAATATCTTTAAGTAATATTCAGAATCATCCATTTTAATATCCACAATTCGGATAAAACCCAAATGAATTAATTAATAATAAAATCCAATTAATCCATTAATTTAAAATATAACTCATTTTAAAAGTCATTAAAAATCACGGGGTATTACAGTAGATTAAAGTGAAAATACCAAGTAGTGAGATTGAACAAAGAGCACCCATGTGAGTAATTCACTTATGGAGATGCATAATCTTCTAAATGATACAAACTAAATGAATAGAAACAAAAATAACAATTAAATTACATCTAACAAAACAAAAACAAGAACACTATAAATGCCAGCAAGCCCCAAATCCAATACCTGAGATGCTTTGACCCCAAAATCCGTACCAAAAAAACCAAAATAAACACAAAACAAGACATAAAGAGGACTCAGAAATCAATATACCACTTGGACCCCTAAACAAGACATAAAATTGTGATCACAGGAATGCGCAAAGTATTACCGTAATGTAGAAATCCAATGCTTCCTCAAGTTCCACATGTATATATAATTGCTCTCAATCTTAGTAAATTTTGACATTGGACACAATATTGAATCTTCAATTTCCAAAGAATCTTTGTATGCATTGAATCTTCGATGACAAAGTACCGAAAAAATGTTAACATCAAGCATCAGTAAATGTAGATTAAAGTGAAAATACCAAGTAGTGAAATTGAACAAAGAGCACCCAAGTGAGTAATTCACTTATGGAGATGCGTAATCTTCTAAATGATACAAAATAAATGAATATAAACAAAACAAAAATAAGCATTAAATTACTCTAACAAAACAAAAATAAGAACACTATAAATGCCAGCAAGTCCAAAATCCAATACCTGAGATGCTTTGAGCCCAAAATCCGTACCAAAAAAACCAAAATAAACACAAAAAAAGACATAAAGAGGACTCGAAAATTCATATACCACTTGAACCCCTAAATGTCTAACCCAAAAACTAAATAGTTGAACAAACATATCAAATTACAAAGTCATTTTGAGGGATTGAAACTCAAAAGTAAAGTAGTATGTTACCAAACCTTTGGATTGATATTGGGTAATTTATAATGAAGAAACTCAAGATGATAATTCAATCTTCAAATCTACAAAAACAAATTTCAACCCTAAAGTCCTAATTTGAATAATAAACCAATTAAAGAGAACAAACATCCATAAAAGCCCTAATTTCAAACTAAAATCAGGAACTGCAATTAAAGCTAAAATCGAAAGGAAAATGCCTGAATACCCCCATACAGTTAAACCAAAAGTTAAATCCATTTAAAACTTAATAGGTAGCAAACAAAATTCGAATTTGTAAAATAAACTAAATGAAGAAAACAAACCTCCACAAATAAAGCCCTAATTTACTATAGATTTGTTGGTTGTTTAAAAAAGGGATTTACCATTATCATCATTCTTAAAGCGTAAAATCTGACATTTATAAGCCGAGGTCTGTATTTTATTGTATGTAAAGATCATGTTCATGTCTTCAATAATTGTTTACCCTGCATCAGGTGGGACATGTCCGAACTTTTGTATGAACTTTCGCATAATCAATGACACAATATTTTGAGCTGACGTGCAGAGGAGGGGGTGTAACTTATATATTTACTTATATCTCTACACCCTATAATCCATGTGGGTTTTGTATAAATAAATTTTTGGGGGAAATGGACTAACAATTACAGAAATCAACAACTAATCTCTACAAAAAAATTAATAAATGAAAAGAGAGAAAAGAGAAATACCATGTGGGTGGAGTGACTGAGATGATAGACTAAGAGAGCTCCCCACACTGACTAGAGAGAGAGAGAGAGAGAGAGAGATGAGTCGAGAGAAATCGAAGCAGAGATAGGACAAGAGGGTGAGTGGGATACCAAAAATTTAGTATAATGATTTTTTAGGGTATTTTATAATTTAGTGAAGTGTACTAAAATTTGGCACACTTTAAAACAGTGGCAAATTTTAGCACTCCTTTAAAGTGTGCCAGATTGTCATTAAAGCATGCCAAAATTTGGCAATATTTTAAACTGTGCCGAATTTTTAATATCAAGGTGTGCCAGATTGTTATTTTTTATGTAATGTTCATACTGGTCCCAAAGAGACTGGTTGCTCCAAAGCGAAAAAGGGAGGGGATAAGGACAACAATCCCAAGAAGGGTAACAAGAACGGGGGACGAATTGTTCCAAGAAGGGGGCAAGGAAGATCTATTGAAAGACATTTAGGTTATTAACAAGGTTTTCAAGGAACCAATCTATAAGATCCTAGAAAAAATCAAAGACCAGTAGTTTGTGAAGTGGATAAAAAAGATGGGTTGTGACCCAATAAAGAGGAAGAACATGCTAAGATGAGTGTTACACAAGGAAAGGACACTAAACAAAGAACTGCAAAGCATTAAAATGGCATTTGGAGGAGCTAGCCCAAGTTGGGCATCTGAATGACTACGTAAACAAAAAAGCTGACAAGGTCGTAACCAATGGCGACCAGAATCCAGATAACGTCTTAGATGATGACGTGGGATAAGAATTCACAGTTATCCACACGGCCTCCTACCTCAAGAAAATCCAAAGGAATTCAGTTCGGATGGAACTGAAGAATGCCATGACCATTATGAAGGCCTTCCAAATTAACCCCGCTAAGAGCCAGGATGGCAAATGTCAATGACCTAAGGACATCGACTACAACAAACACATCGTCTTCACAGATACAGATTTGGTTAGGGTAAGTATCCCACACCACGATGCACTCGTGATCACTCTTAGGATTGAGAATTAGGATAGTGACAGACTTCTGGTTGATAAAGGAGCTCATCTGAAGTGTTATACCCGGAGCTATTCCACAAACTAAATTTTAACTTAGCTAATCTTAAAGTGGCAACTGTTTTACTGGTCGTCTTTGTAGGGAAGATCCTGATGCCATTTGGTAAGGTAGTCCTTTCAGTAAGGGCATGGAATATTTCAAAACTGATTAAATTTCTAGTGGTAGACATAAATTATCCCTATCAAGCCATTCTTGACAAATAGTGGCTTCATGCGATGAGAGTTGTGCCTTCAACCTATCACCATATGCTCAAGTGTATTATAGATCGGGGAGTAGTGGAGATCAGGGGCAACTAAGCCATCATGTGGAGATACTTCATATTCATCACTCGATACCGAAATGAAAAGAAAAAAGAAGAGGAAGTTCTTCTAAAGAAAGCCTAAGATGCGGTTACTCCTTCGAAATAGCAAATACGACATAGCCAACTAGGGGTGGACGAGACCAGGGTCCATCTCACTGACAGAGTCATTGAAAACTTGTAGGAGGTTAAGTTTGATGACAGCCTACCATAGAGAAAATTTCTAATTGGGATAACAGTGGTTGATCACAAGAGGAATGAGCTAGTTGCCTTCCTAAAGAATAATTTAAACTTATGTGCTTGGGAACTATATGACCTGCCAGAGATCGATCCCAAAGTGTCCTGTCACGGTCTTCACGTGGATTTATATTTCAAGCAAAGCACTCAAAAGGCACTCCAAATATCCCATAGAAGACTAAAGTGGTAGAAAACAAATTAGGAAAACTTCTAGAGACAAGGACAATTAGAGAAGTTTAATTCTCGAAATGGCTCTCAAATTAAATAGTGGTACGTAAGAGCAATGGCAACTGGAGATTGTGTACTGATTTCATCGATCTTAATAAGGCCTGCCAAAAAGACAGTTTCCCCTATCAAAGATACACTAGTTGGTTGACGCCACGAAAACACATGAGGGAATGAGTTTCTTGGGTTCTTATTCGAGGTACCATCAGATTCCGTTGTTCTTCCCCGACCAGGACAAGACTTCGTTCATAACCTCAATTAGTTTTTACTGCTACAAGGTCATATCATTCGGCCTTAAGAATGCTAGAGACATATACCAAAGGTTGGTCGTTAAAATGTTCAAGCAATAGATGGGGGAAACTATAGAGGTTTATATCGATGACATGCTAGTTAAAAACAAGAACAAATGTGACCACCTCAAGGATATGGCCCACACCTTCGAAATCCTCAGGCACTTCTAGATGAAGCTCAACGAGAGCAAGTGCTCATATGGGGTCCAGTCAGGAAAATTTCAAGGTTATCTGGTCAGCAAGAGAGGAATTTAGGCCAATCCAAACCAGATTGATGATATCAACATGGTCTAGTAACTGAAGACAGTGCACGATATCCAAAAAATTACTGGAATACCTGTAACACTTAACCGCTTCATTTCCATGCCCTTGAAGCGTTGTCGATCGATTTTTAGCTCCTTAAGAAGGATAAGGGCCTCACTTGGAATGATGATTGCTCAAAATCCCTTGAAGAAATCAAGTCCTACCTCAGCAAACCACCTTTGCTGGAGATTCTCGGTGATGGGGATCCTTTATACCTCTACCTCGTAGTATCAGGTCATGCAGTCATCTCGCCCTTGGTCTGCAAGAAAGAGGAAAAGTAATTTCCTATTTATTATGCTAGTAAGACACTTATGGACGCAGAGCAGTGCCACCTGTCGTTGAAAAAACTAGCTTATGCTCTCGTAATCTCTTCAAGGAAATTTAAGCACTACTTTAAATTCCACTTTGTTATCGTGATAACTTCATTCCCCTTCAAAGTTATCCTTCGAAAAGGTGATATTTTCGGATAAATGTCAAAATGATTGATAAAACTTGTAAGGTTTGATAATCACTTTTAACCAAGGATAGGGATTAAGAATAACTTCATCGCAGAATTCACAGGAGATGGTCTGACTAACCAGTAGTTGACAGAGCAGTCAAAGATCAAGGAAGCACAGTCTGAGGACTTGACCCTATACAGTGATGGGGCCTCCAATTTCAAGGGGGCGGGAGTGGGAATTGTTCTCATAACCCCAAAATATACAATCATTGAGGAAGGAATCAGGTTTGTCTTTGAAACCTCCAACAAAAAAGCCAAATATGAAGCACTTATAGCTGGCCTACGCAAGGCCCATTTACTGGGTACAAATCGGTTCAAAGTGTTCAGTGATTCCGAATTGGTATCCAACCAAGTCAGTGTAGATTCACTACACCAAAATGGTTAAATTGGCACCCTTCAACCAGCCATCCTTACCACGGTTAATGACTGTGACAAAAAAATAAGCATTTTTTATCACGGTCATTAACCGTGATATGGCCGTGACAAAGGCTTGTCACGGTCATTGTTCATGACAAGTAGAGTTGTCACAAACTTGCCACGGTCATTGAGCGTGACATGTCCGTGACAATTATGTCAGTAAAAAAACCCTCCCTCTTCTTTTCTCCCACTGATTCTCATTCCCTGCATTTCTCTCTCTCTCTCTCTCTCTCTCTCTCTAGCGACTGCACACTCTCTCTCTACAACTTTGGTACATTTTCTCTCTCGATTTCTCCTCCATTTATGTGTATGTGTATGTATATGTGTGTGTGTATATATATGTGTGTGTAAATCTGCATGTGTGTGTGGTGTATATATGTGTGGGGGGGGGGAGGGGGTAGGGCTGGGGGAGGGGGTGTATGTGCGCGCGTGTGTGTGTGTGTGTGTGCGTATATGTGCATGTGTGTGTATGTGTGTGTTTATATGCGTGTGTGTGTGCGTGTGGTGGGCAGCGGCAGTGGGGGGAGGGGGGAGGGCTGGGGGTGGGCGGGGGCGGGGGGCCTGTGTGTGTATATGTGCGTGTGTGTATTTTTTTAATTGAAGTTTTATTGGTTTATTAGATATTGTCCCTCATATTGTTGTCCCCCTTGTAAATAATTGATTGATTTATTATTGATTGGTCGTTAATTTTTTTTATAAATTAATATTTAGTGCCCCTTTCATATACAAGTTTGATTGCCCTTAATTGTAAATTAGTAAATTAATAATTGTATACTTTAATTGTTAGTTTAATTAATGAAATGAATTAATTGAGTAGATAAATTAGAAGGAGAACGGGATACACATTTGTTGTTGACATTGCAGTTGGATTATAGTGGATCGATGTTGGGTTGGTTAATTTTAAAAGTGGCATGACCACTGGATTATTGTCTATATGGGGGGTGGGATTTTTTAACTTTTTTTAAAAAATTATTTTGTATAACGAACAATATATATATAGTATGATAATTAAATGAAACATACTTGAAATTACATTTAGTGCATATAAATACTAGCCTTCTAGTTCTTATGCGTACGCATTCAATAGCCCTTAGACCCGTTCGAGAGTCATTACCCCTGTAATGAGATCTCTCGAATTGTCCCATTTGGAAAGTTTGGGACTGCATAATTTCTGTATAATAATAATCTCAGTGGCTTAAAGTTGTTACTTTTGGAGGAAGTTCTGGAGTCATATCCTAACGTTCTCTGGGTACATACTAGATTGACAAGTGTGACTGTTATTACAATTGATCAATTGAAATAACACTCACACTTGTCAATCTACGTCGTGTACTTGGAGAACTACAGGGATATGCTTCCGAATTTTTCTCAAATCGTAACAATGTGAATGAGCTGTTAAGTATATAACAAAAATATGCGGTCTTGAATGGGATATGACCACTCACCCTTTAGAGGAGATGAAGGAAATAGGAATTTTTATTATAAATTGAATTTGAATTTGAAATTTAAAAATCGTATATAAATAAGACATAATTAAATGAAACATACTATAAATCTAAGTTTTGTTTATACTAATCCATGAATATATGCTTCTTAGCTTTAATATGTGATTACTTGTGGTAGGTGTGATGGGATATTCGAAATACAAAGAGTGGATGGGTGAGACAAATAGAATGGGGGATGTGTTTCACAGATGTGCTAATGAATTTGTGAAATACGCAAAGAGATGTCATAATGATGAAGAGTTTTCATGTCCATGTGCTAGGTGTAAGAATAGTAAGGTGTTTGAGTGGAAAATGGTTTTACTACATTTGTTAAGATTGGGTATACAAGATATTTATCGATTTTGGAGTTTTCACGGTGAATTAAAAGTTCCTTTTATCCCCGAACAACCTTCAAAAAGTAGGATAGATGTAAAAGGGGATGACGTAGATCATAATATGTTAGAGGATTTAGTTGATGCATACGGAGTTTATAAAGCAGAGAAGGATGAGGTTACTGATGATGTACAAGGTTCAAGTGCTCGTGAAGATATCACGATAAACCTGGACGATGAATACCAAAGTTTAAAATTTATGGCGACCCAACCGTTATACTCTGGTTGTGAGAAAGATCAAACAACTTTACATGCCTGATTGGTTTGCACAGTTTGAAAATGCAGTACGGTTTGTCTGGAAATAGCGTGACAGGAATTCTGAGATGGTTGAAGGGCTTACTACCCAAGGAGAATACGCTTCTAAATAGCTATCCTATTATGAATAAAAGTTTGAAAGGTTTGGGAATGAAGTATAAATCGATTCATGCTTGTGTGTATGACTAAATACTATACCGAAAGGAGTATGAAAACCTCGATTGTTGTTCGGTATGCGATGAGCCTAGATATGTCTAATCTACTGGTAAGGAAGGCACAAACTCAAAAGTGCCTCCAAAAGTGTTAAAATATTTTCCCGTTGGGCCTAGATTAAAGAAATTTTTCACAGTACCATGGATAGAGGAGGCAATGACTTGGCATGCTAGGGCAGAAGTATGGGTAATCTCATGCGTCATCCTATTGATTCTATAGCCTGGAGGAGGATGAATTATGAGTATCCCAATTTTTCTCGAGAACAACGCAACATTCGTTTGGCTATATCAATAGATGGTTTCAATCCATTTGGAAATCTGAGCACTAATCAGAGTGTATGGTTAGTGATTTTAGCCCTATTCAACCTCCCTCCTTCACAGTGTATGAGACCTGAATTTTCGATGATGTCTTTATTGATACCTGGGCCAAAGGCACCAAGTGATGACATCGACGTCTACCTGGCTCCTTTGGTAGAAGAATTAATTGAGTTGTAAGAAGAGGGTGTGCAATCATTTGACTCTTTTAGAAAAGAAGAGTTTACGCTAAAAGTTATGTTGGTGTGGGCAATTCATGATTTTCCAGCTTATGGGACATTATCCAGTTGTGTAGTACATGGTTATTTGGGGTGTCCTATTTTTGGAGAGGAGACTGAATCTCTTCATCTATCCGTCAGCTAAAAAATGTATACCATTGCCATAGGAGGTTTTTACCCCCGGCTCATAGTTTCAGATTTGAGAAAGGTCGTAATTTTTTATTGGTCGGGGTTGAACATAGGCTACCGCCGAGACAACTTTCAGGTTTAGAAATTGAAAGTAAATCTTCTAAATGTGTCCCTAATATGCCAGGTAAGAATCCCAAATTTAAGAATGTCAAGCATAAGAAGACCCCAACTGGGAATGAAACTGAGACAAGAAAGGCATGGTCTAGGAGGTCAATTTTATTTGACTTTCCATATTGAAAGAATAACTCGGTGCGCCATGTATTGGATGTGATGCATGCAGAGAAGAACTTCATTTAACATATTGTGGGCACTTGCCTTGGGGGAGTCATTCGAAGGATGGAGAAAATGCACGAAAAGACCTTAAATCAGTGAAACTTAAGCCACAACTATGGTTGAAAGAAGATAGTAAGGGAAGGACAATAATTTCCCCTGGTGCGTTTACTTTGACGAGTGGAGAATGGAAGGTAATTTTAGACACAATATATAATTTGAAGGGCCCATCTAATTTTTCGTCCAACTTGTAAAGGATTGTGAATTATGCTACTCATGATTTACATAAGTGTAAGTTCCACGATTGGCATGTGATCATGAAATTGGTTCCTCTATTGTTTAAGCACTGTTTCTCCAAGCACAAGGATTTTTGAAGGGCTAATATGAAAATTAGTATTACCTTATCACTCTTGTGTGAGAAGGTAGTCAATCGAGAACACATAGTTATCGTAAAATTTACGGTGACCAAAGCGATTTGTGTGTTGGAGAAGTACTTTCCCCCAGCATTCTTTGACATAAGTGTTCACTTGTTGGTACACCTATGCGACGAGGCACTTCTTTGTAGTCCAGTTAGATATCGGTGGATGTATCCATTTGAAATATTGATGAAAGTTTTTAAAGATTACGTCAAGAATACACGATAAATTGCAGGATCAATTGCAGAGGAATACATCACCGTGGAGTCATCAATATATACTCGGGAATATATGCCTGCTCTACCAGCGTTGATGACACTGATGAGTTTGTCGATGATGGTGATCATGTGATGGGAAAATGAGTGAAATTAATGAGTTTGCAATATGAACAGGTATCTCATTATCTATTTGACACACATGAAGATGTCGAAGAATGAAAAAAGTAAGTTTAAATTATTTCAATGTTTAATATTATTTTAGAATATTTTAGATTATTTTATACATGATTAATTTTGTAATATGCAGAAAATATGAAGCCTGTGAGAATAATAAAAGACGAAAAATAATGGTACAATCAGACAGCGAATTTAGGCTGTGGTTGTCACAAGAGGTAATTATAATGAAAATGGTCGTTATATAACGTTACGTTACACTCAAACTTTATAACTAATCTAATTAATTTATCTATATTCTCAGATCTTAAAGACGGGTGATGCGACATCAAGGCTTGCTCGTCTAGCCACTCGACCCTTGTTCGTGGCATAAGAGTACAAAAAGTATCGATTTAACGGTTATGTATTCAGTGCAAAAGTGTACAAGGAAAGTACAAATGTACAGAACTCGGGCATTTCATACAAGGCTCTTACTTTCTTTCGAGCGAGCGCAAAAGATAAAAACCTCGTTGAAGCTGAAATGACTTGCTATGGTGTAATTCGAAATATATTTGAATTGAATTATATAAGCTTCAAAGAGGTTGTATTTTACTGTGGCTGGGTAAGAGTTGAGGATAAAAATGCTTGTAAAGACGATCATGTCACCAATTTGATCATGGTTGACTTATCCAAGTTGAAGAACAACGACCACGTGAGCGATGAGCCGTTTGTTTGTGCATTTCAAAAGGTTAACCAAGTGTTTTATTCGGAGTATATCAATAACGAGCCGTGGTCAATTGTCCTACAAGCACCAAAGCATCTAAATAGTAGTTTGGATGACTTGGCTGCTCCTACCGAATATCAATCCATTTTTTATGATAACCCTAATTTGAAACAATTTTTCAATTTGTAATAAATATTCCAATTTATACTTTATCAATCCATTTTTAATGCTTTTAATTGGTTTGTACTTTATCATTTTCACTCTTGTGTAGTGTGCATGGGCAGTAGGGGTGGGGGTGGGGGTGGGGATGTTTCAGATTTTTAGTAATTGTACATATTACGATCTAGATGGTGTTGTTTTGGAATTCAGAATTGAGGTGTTAAACATTAACAATTCATTTGGATTTGTAGTAATTGTACATATTTGCATGTCTTCGTCTAATTTATTTTGATTTTTACTAATAACAACATTTTTTTATAGAAAATGTCTCGTTCAAGTATTAAGGCGAGGATGATGATGCTGATTACGATGATGTCGTCTGGGCTCGGTGGTAGCGGAGGCGGCGAGGGCTCCTCGGCCCCTAGGCTCCCCAAATATGGCAAATTGGGGATGGCCATCGACAACAAGACGAGGATATTAGTGAGATCCCTCGAGCTGGTAAAGAAGATCATCAGCCCGGGGTACAGTAGTTGGAGGGAGGTGCCAAATGAGCTCCAGTTAGTTATTTGGGTGGAACTACATGTAATGTATTTATATTTATATTTATATGAATATTTCAACTTCAATTTTAATTTCATTTCAATTTCAATTTATTCGCAACTAACATTGTATTTGTTGGACATGAACAATTCACCCTGGATCCAAAGCTACACGATTTCGTCTTGGAGCAGTTGAGGGAGCAACACAAGACGTGGAAGAAAAATATGCGGACCCGGTACTTTGGGAAGACCCGAGAGTCCGTTATACAAATGCGTGAATTCGTCCTGTCGAAGGAGCCGATCTCATTGGTACAATAGCAAAAGTTCATTGACAATGAGATCGGGGAGTGATAATTGACATCTCGCCAATCGAGGAGGGAAAATCAGGCAAAAAATACGGACGTGAACTACTCCGACTGGACGTCTTACACCGAGGTGGAGCATAGGATGATGGTAAGATTTAATGTTTGTATAAATACAAAAATATATTATTTTGCATTATTTTACTTTGCGGGGCCGATACTAATTTTGCTTTATTTTATTTCAGGGGATAGGGAGTGGCCTTGGGGGTAGGTCACATAGGCTCGATACTTATGTGGATATTCGAACGAAGAAGGGGAAGGATAAGGAGGTGTCCCCGAGCATTGCGGCCACGATTGTAAGTAATCCGACAATTTACTTTTTGTTAATTATGTTATAATTTTTTTATTTACTTATTTTACTAATCATGTACTTTTTGTCATTTCAGGCAATGCTTCAGAAAGTGCATGAGTCACAGTCTAATGTTGACAAGGCATCTTTGTCCACAGACGCACTCAGCCAAGTGCTTGGCGCTGATCGCAAAGGGGGGTGATCTCGCGGGTGGCCAAATCTAGGATCATCGGATTGGAGATGAGCGACACCGGGTTGGCTGGAACGGTGAACTCGCAAGATGCGAAGCTGTCCCATCTGGAAACGACAATCCAAGATATGTTCTCATTTATGAAGCATTCGTTGGGAGAAAATCGTAAGGGGAAAGGGAAGGAGAAGCTGGTGGAGGAGGAGGTGTAGGATGATGAGGATGTGAACCTCGCTGCTTCATCGCTGACATGTGCGGACTTTGATGATCCACTCCCCTATTTGGCTCCCTTCGACCGACCGATGTCGATACTTAATTGGCCGAGTGTGTTTTTACTGGACATATTTGATGGTTAGCAGATAGGGCGGGGTTGAGGGACCCGAATACCGTCCATTGTATGCCAGTTCATGGATGTTCACTTCAAGACATTGAGTCCTAGGTGCTCGTCACGCATGTGATACCCGGGAAGGAGAACTCCCCATTGTGGTTGCGCGAACAATGCGGCACGATGTATATTGTTGGGTGTGTCAATTTGTATATCGTGTGGCCTACTCGCCTCCTCAGAGCTAACCTTACCCCAGACATGTAGTGACATTATTTGAATTGAATTGAATTGTTTTAAGTTGTTACATTTGAATTATATTTGGATTATATCGTGAGGCATATTGTTTTGAATGTATATTTGCATTATCTCTATTTTATTTGAATATATGATGTTTGAATAGGTATAACGTTGTTATAATAGGTACAAGTATACTGGTGGGCAGTGGCAGTGGCCATACTGCCCAGAAGATTTTTTTTTAATTTTTCCCAGAATTATCAGGATCATTGACCGTGACAAGTCCGTAACTAAGCAAACTTGTCACGGACGTGTCACGGTCAATGATCGTGACAATTTTTTAAACATTATCATGGGTTTGTCACAGTTTATGATTGTGACAAAACTTGTCAAGGTCATAGGACGTGACATGACCGTGACAATTCTAATGAACTTGTCACGATTAATGACCGTGACACATCCGTGACAACAAAAGTTGTCACCCCCCGAATTGTCAAGGTCAATGACCGTGACAATTCGACAGATTTGGTGTAGTGATTTCAACGTAAAAGACGACAGGATGGTAGCCTACCTCACTGTAGTGTGCGATCTCATAATGAAGTTTGAGGAAGTCCACGTTCAACAGTTTCTCTGGGGACAAAATAGTCATACTGACACCTTAGCAGCTCTAAGCTCAGTAGTGGATTGTGACCTTAAAAGAAGAATCAAACTGAAGTTCCTCGCCAAGCCCAGTATTGCCAGAACAATCGTTACCGAGCATGTTCTCACCATTGAAAATGATCCTAGCTGGATGGATCCAATCGTTTCATACTTGCAGAATCAGACATTACCAGTTAAGGAGAAAATTAGCTCACCAAGCGAGAGTGAAGGTTACTCCCTTCTACCTGGGTCCTGAAGGGAAACTTTATAAAAGATCTTTCACAGGACCCTACCTCCAGTCCGTTCATCCAAAAGACATTGATCAAGTTCTTTACGAACTTCATAATGGGATTTATAAGAGTCACGCGGGAGGAAGCTCCCTGGCATTCCAAGAAATTAAGAAGGAAACTAGTGGTCATATATGCATAAATACGCCAATGTTTACATTCGAAAGTGAGAAAAGTGCCAGAAGTTCTCTCTCATGCTTCATTAATCGGCCAGGGATCTGAGACCATTAACCAGTTCGTAGCCATTTTAACAGTGGGGACTGGATATCATTGGACCATTGCCACTACACTAGGGAATCGCAAATATCTATTGGTCATCACATATTACTGCACCAATTGGATTAAGGAGGAACCACTGGCACACATTAGGGATGCCAACATGATCAAGTTCACATGGAGAAACATAATAACCCACTATGGGGTACCAAAGACCATCATCACAGATAATGGAACACAACTTGAAAGTTGTCTTTTTCAAGGTTTATGTAAGGAACAGAGTCAATCACCACTTCAATTCTATAGCATATCCCCAAAGCAATGGTAAGGCAGAGGCCTCTAACAAAATGATGCTCGATGGCCTAAAAAATGATGGA
Source organism: Sambucus nigra (assembly GCA_949130495.1). Lineage (NCBI taxonomy): Eukaryota > Viridiplantae > Streptophyta > Magnoliopsida > Dipsacales > Adoxaceae > Sambucus > Sambucus nigra. Next base: position 157,238,258 of record OX422223.1, on the reverse strand, counting down.
AAGAGTAAGGGCGCTTGGGCGGATGAACTCCCTCACGTTCTCTGGGCATATCATATTATGCCTAAGAAACCCACCGAGGAAACACCCTTCGCCCTCACTTACACAATGGAAGCAATTATTCCACTTAAAGCTAGTCTCCCGATCATGAGGATCAACCTTGTCAACCAAGGACTGAATGACGATGCCTTACGATTTGAACTTAACCTCGTTGATAAACGAAGAGAAAAGCCATGATTAAATTATCTTCCTACCAACAACAGTTGGCAAACCAATACAACAAGGGGGTCAATTCGAGAAAACTAAAGATTGGGGACTACGTCCTCAGTAAGGTTCTCGGCAGCGCTAAAAGATCGTCGAAGGGCAAAATAAGATCTAATTGTGATGGACCATTCAAAGTTATCAGATATAACTTGCAAGGATCTTATCATTTGGAAACTATGGAGGGAAAAGAGATACCTCAAGCATGGAAATCGTCTAACCTCAAGAAGTTTTACTTTTAGTTTTTAGCAACTCAGTTTTTGTAAATTTTCATTTAAAAAATTCTTAATTTCTCTTTAGTTATGAATAAAGGACCATTCGCTTTAATACCATGACTATCTCATTACTGTGCATTATTTATAAGAAACAGGTCCAAAATTGTCACTAATCTTATTTAAGCGCCAAATAAAATTTGACTTAATTACAATAAGCTATTCAGTTTATTTTAATTAAGGAAAATTCCTCGCGCCGAATAAGATTTTACTTAATTACAATAAGTTGTTCATTTTATTTCAATTGAGGAAAAAGGTCCTCATATTTTTTTCATTTAAAACAGAAATTACCTCACAATTTTCTCAGGCAACAAGAAAAGCCCTATGGGGGATCCCTAGGAAATAAAATCGACTCAGGTTGGTCTGATAAAATCCTGAACGGACGGATGACCTACATGCTAGATGAATTTTTTTTATTATTTTCTAAGGCTAGGGGAGTGTGACGACACGACCTAAAAGGTAAGATAAATAAATACAACACATGCTTTGCCATAACGCAATAGAAAAATGCAAACAAATCAGTATCTCATTAATGCATGGACAAGGCCTAATTGCAATGTTATGCTAATTACAAAAGATAAAAATACAAGCAAACATTTACAACAGTTTATGGTCGGCTGTCCAGAAACTCTGCAATACGACTTATCCCACTGTCATCAGGATTGGTAACTGTTGATACCAAAATTAATATGCTGATATGGACGAATAATACGAAGACACGTGTCAATCTACGTGGCACAATAACAACGAGGAAGTTCATTTCCCCGACCAAATCATGTTCTCTCCGAGCAACAAGGATACACCGAGGAACTCTATCACTCCGAGGAACTCCAAACGCTCCTAGGAACTCTTGAGTAATGAGCAACTAAGGCGGTCCGAGCTGTATCTCGGCCCCAGCATTGATTGCCAGATAATCAACAGTTCAACTATTCATTGAATGCTTATTATCTTGATGCACACGCTGCATTAAATGTATTACCCTTTCATATGTATATCGTTTAATGTATCACCCCTTTCATGTACAGCCTAAGGGCTATAAATACCTTGTATCACCCTCATTCAGGGGGACCAGAATTTCTTGATAGCACTTGTAATCGAGAATTTCCGAACACCCAGCAATAACATAATAGTGGACGTAGGCCATTCATATAAGGCTGAACCACTTTAAAATCTTTTGTCTTATTTATTTATCTGTGATTGATTAATTAGAGTAATCTAATTTTTTACATCAACGGATTGGCGCCGTCTGTGGGAACCGATTGTTATTATCGTTTTTCACCAAAAATCATTCATCATCAATGGCGGATAATCCAGAATCTAGCAACCGAAACGCTGGAAATGCTAGAAATCCTCTAAATCCCTCTGCACCTCCAGATCTGGCCGGAATTATGACGAATCTGGCTCAAGGATAAACCGCCATGCAAGACACAATGAGGCAACTCATACAAGCCCTTCATGGCGGTGCACCTGCACGTTCAGGACAGCTAAGTGGTCAGAGGAACACTTATTTACTTTCTTCATGATCCAGGCGTACTGAGTCATATCGTAATGAGGAGTCTGATGATTTCTCTTATCAACCTGGGCGAACTTCGTCAATAAGGGCTACAGATACTGATCAACGTATCACTCTCTCTCCAGAAAGACCCAGTGCCTTAGAAAGACTGAGTAGGGTGTCTCCTTTCAGTCGATTAGGCCCTAGGAGGAATAGGAGTCCACCTAAGACCATATCGAGGAGTTTTCGACAACCATCAGATCTAAGAGAAGGATCAGCACAATCACGACCAGTTGCTCGTCAAGATAGATCTCAAGAGGCTACTTCAGAACGATCTATTGCTCGAACCAATAGGCCCGAGGAAGGAAATGAAGCGTGGAAAGGGTCCCTTCGGCGGTTGGAGGATAGATTGGGAGAAATGGCTAAGGCGAAGAATCCCCTACAACGAAATTTTGTTCAAGGGACACCTTTTGTCCAGGCCATTGTGAATTTTCCTACACCGTCAAAGTTTAAAGCACCAGTAGTGACCCCTAAATATGATGGAAAGACATATCCTGTTCTTCGTATAGAGCAATATCAAGCTGCCGCCGATATCTATGCTGTCCCCGACGAGATGAGATGCAGAGCGTTCTCAGGAACTCTTACTGGAGCTGCCCAGATATGGTACAATAATCTTCCTCGGGGTAAGATTTCAACTTTCTTTCAGTAGGCCGAGTTGTTCATCGGCAATTTCTGTTTCGGAGCAAAGCCAGTAAAACGAGTAGCACACTTGTTAAGTGTTAGACAAAAATCTGGTGAGAGTACTAGAGATTACATAACTCGTTTCAATAACGAGAAGCTGGAAGTCATAGATTACGAGGAGAAGACAGCAATCACCGCCTTGATGAGTGGGTTGTTGCCTAATAAGTTGTATTACACCTTGGCGAAAGATCCACCTAAAACTATGTCAGAGTTGATGGCAAAATCGGCCAAAATCATGAATGCCGAGAAAGCTATGGCTGCAAAGAAGAATATAGATAAAGACACCAAGGTGGACGTCGACAAGTCTAAAAATAAAGAGCATAAGGGCAATGGCGGTGACAAGCGTTCCAGAAATAATAAGTCATCATGGGAAGTCCTGAAGAAATTCGATAATTATACTCCCTTGAAAATGGGTATTAATCATGTCTTGGAAGAAATCAAGAATAGCGAGGAAGTAAAGTGGCCGAAAAAACTGAGGTCAGATCCTGATGCGAGGAACAGGGACAAGTATTGCGAGTTCCATAAAGATCATGGCCATATGACTAAAAATTGCATAGCTCTTCAGAACGAGATTGAAACACTCATCCGAAGAGGAAAGCTAGCAAAGTATGTTGATCGGGGAGTGAAAGAAGAAATAATGATCGAACTAGAGAGAGATCTAGATCTCCTCGTCGAGCAGAGGAGAAAAAGAAAAGAGGTCATGAAGATGATGCCGAGGATGACCCCGATCTTCCCAAGAAACCAAGGCAGCCAGAACGAGAGGTATTTTCCATACGTTTTGGGTCATTTGATTGTAATGTTATTACAGGAGGAGATGCAGGAGGAGGAGATCTTACTGCAGAAAGAAAAGCTTACCTCGGAGAGGCACAAGCTTGCTCGTACATTCAGCGAATAAATTTGGCCGAGGAGGATCATCCGAGGAAGGTAAACAAAGAGAAGCTGGTTATTGGCTTTTCAAAAAATGACCTGGCAGGTGTTCTTTACCCTCACGACGACCCTTTGGTGATCAAAATGAGGATGAAAGAAGTAGTGATTTTAAGGGTGCTAGTAGACAATGGCAGTTCGGCAGACATCATGTACTATTCGTGCTTTGACAGTTTAAATTTGAAGTTATCTCAATTGGAGCCTTATCACAGACCTCTTCTGGGTTTCGCTGGCGAGAAAGTTTTTCCACTTAGGACGATCAAGTTGGATATATTCATTGGAACTTGACCTGCTTGTCGAACAGAGAGAATACGCTTCTTTGTGATGGATAAGAATGTGCAGTCAGCCTACAACATCATCATGGGAAGAGTTGGTTTGAAGAAGTTCGAAGCAGTTACATCTACAGTACATCAGTGTTTAAAATTCCCTACAAATTTCGGGGTAGGAGTTGTGAAAAGTGATCAGAAAGTAGCTCGGGAATGTTATTATTCGTCTGCCGAGCAAGAGGAACTTGAAGAATCAAGGAAAAAGACTACCACTTACCAGGTGGAGGAAGGTACCGAAATTGAAACACTTGATCCCAGAGATGAATCCTAAATTGTAAAAGGACAGGTGGTGGAATCTACAAAAAATGTTATTCTAGACGACGAACATCCTGAACGAGTAACCCAGATAGGTTCATCGTTAGATGCTTCAATAAAACAGGAGTTAATAACTTTCTTGAGAAACAGGAAGAAAACTTTTGCGTGGAGTCATGAAGACATGCCAAGAATAGATCCAAACTTCTTATGTCACGAGCTCAATGCGAATAAGGAGATCAAGCCAGTAAAGCAGAGAAGAAGAGTATTTAGTCCCGAGAAGAATCAAGCCATACAAGAGGAGGTCGAGAAGCTCCAGAAAGCCCAATTCATTGAAGATGTGAAGTATCCAGACTGGTTGGCAAATGTGGTGATGGTGAGGAAGAAAAATAATAAATGGAGAATGTGTGTTGATTTCACTGATCTCAACAAGGCATGCCCAAAGGATCATTTTCCACTGCACAGAATTGATCAACTAGTGGATGCTACCTCGGGACACGAGCTACTCAGCTTCATGGATGCTTACTCTGGATACAACCATATCAAAATGAAACCTGAAGACAGGGAAAGCACTTCTTTCATTACCCCTAGGGGAACTTATTGTTATAATGTTATGCCTTTTGGTTTGAAAAATGCAGGAGCGACATACCAGCGGCTGATGAACAAGGTTTTTGCCGAACAAATCAGTTGCAATATGGAAGTCTATGTCGACGATATGCTGACAAAGAGCAAGAAAGCTGCGAATCATCTAGTTGACTTAGGTCAAACCTTTGATCAACTGGATAAATACCAGATGAAGCTCAACCCAACGAAGTGCACCTTTGGAGTACGAGAAGGAATGTTCTTTGGGTACATCGTCAACCAGCGAGGCATTGAGGCAAATCCAGCAAAGATCAAAGCTCTTTTAGGGTTGCGATCTCCAACAACGAAGAAAGAAGTGCAGAGTCTTACAGGACGAGTTGCAGCGCTCAATAGATTTGTATCTCGAGCAACTGATAGGTGCCTTCCCTTCTTCAAAACACTCCGAAAAACTTTCGAGTGGAATGATGAATGTGAAAAAGCCTTTCAAGACTTGAAGAAATATCTGGGAACACCTCCATTGCTATCCAGACCAGTGATGGGAGAAAAGTTGTACTTATACCTGGCAGTATCAAAAAATGCGGTCAGCTCGGCATTGATCAGATTGGAGAATGGAGTCCAGAAGCCAATTTATTACACAAGTAAGGCTTTCCGAGGTGCAGAGATCAGGTACCCAAAGTTGGAAAAATTAGCATTGGCATTAATTGAAGCAAGTAGAAGAATGAGGCCATATTTCCAGGCACATGCCATCATCGTGTATACCGACATGCCATTAAGACAAGCCCTTCATAAGCCAGAAAAGTCAGGAAGACTGATGTACTGGGCAATAGAGCTCGGTGAATATGATATTGTGTCTGAACCCAGATCATCCTTAAAAGGGCAAGCAGTAGCAGACTTTATAGCAGAGTTTACATATCCTGATACCCCCGAGGAACAAAAGCTGCTCGCTGACCAACCTGTGGATGTTACAGGATCAATAGACATAAGTCCAGACCAACTCCGGTTGTTAAAAGGGCTTGTGGATGTAGAAAGATCATCAAATTCAAACCCAGACCAACTCCGGTTGGTAAAAGGGCGAGAAGAGATGGTCGACGAGGAGCGAAAGATACCAGGGGAGGATGAGACAAAACAATAAATATTTCATCGAGGAACGCTGTCAGATAAGAATTTTGAAGATGAGTTACCTATGTGGAGATTGTATGTAGATGGGTCATCTTGTACAACAGGTTGTGGAGCAGGGATTGTTTTGAACACTCCAGACGAGATTGACGTGGAATATGCCTTACGATTCCAATTCAAAGCTTCCAATAATGAGGCTGAGTATGAAGCCTTGATAGCAGGTCTTAATTTAGCAAAGATTATGGAAGCGCAACAAGTGATGGTATTCAGTGATTCTCAATTAATTGTGAATCAGATGATGGGAACGTATGCAGTTAAAGGAGAATTAATGGTCAAGTATCATGCAAAGGCGATGGAGTTGTTGGCAAAATTTGATGCCATTCAGTTGATCAGAATACCAAGAATGGAGAATGCACAAGCAGATGCACTGGCCCGATTAGCATCAGCTACTCGTACCGAGTTGCGAAGAACGATACCAATTGAGGTTTTAGAAAGTCGAAGCATAGATGAAGGCCTGACGATGAATGTTAATTCCCTTGATTTAGGACCATCTTGGATGGATCCCATCAGGGCATATGTCGAGGAAGGAGAATTACCGGAGGATAAGATAGCTGCCAAGAAATTGAAGTTTAAAGCTGCTAGGTATGTACTAACTAATGGTGTTTTGTATAGACGAGGAATTATGGTAGGTTTGCAAAGATGTGTACATCCCTCCGAGGTGAAAGAATTGATTGAAGAGATCCATGAAGGGTCCTGTGGAGCCCATGTAGCAGGTCGAACACTTTTGCAAAGGGTGATGACACAAGGATACTACTGGCCAACGATGAGGGCTGATTGTATAGCCTATGCTAAGAGATGTGATAAATGCCAACGTTTTTCCTCCATCCGACGAACTCCACAAGCATTGTTGACGCCCATAACTTCTCCTTGGCCTTTTGCCATGTGGGGAATGGATTTGGTGGGACCATTGCCAACGACCCGAGGAAGATTCAAGTACCTCGTAGTCGCAGTGGATTATTTTACTAAGTGGGTAGAAGCTAAGCCTTTGATTGATATGACATACGAGAAAGTGTACCAATTCGTTTGGAAGAATATCATCTGCCGATATGGTCTCCCTCATGCCTTCATCACAGATCATGGAACACAGTTTGATAACGAGGAGTTTGTCACCTATTGTCATCAGTCAAACATTTTGAAGGTTCATTCAGCACCAGGCCATCCTCAAAGCAATGGACAGACTGAAGTGACGAACAGAACATTATTAAATGGTTTGAAGAAGAGGTTAAGTGAGGCTAAAGCTAATTGGATTAATGAGTTACAATCAGTATTGTGGGCTTACCGAATAACTCCCCGAGCAGCAACTGAAGAATCACCATATATGCTGGCGTTTGGAAGTGAGGCTGTAATACCTGCTGAGTTGGGTCTCCCAACACACAGAGTGCTGAATTTCAATTCCCCAGTCAGTGACTTGATGAGAAGATTAGATTTGGACATGCTCGAAGAGGTTAGAGAAGAAGCAGCCATTATGAATGCTGCATATCAACAACGAACAACTTTGTTCTACAACAAGAGGGTGAAGAAATACGATTTAAAAGAAGGAGATTACGTGCTAAATAAGGTCATTCAAAAGCACAATAAATTGGAAGCAAATTGGCATGGACCTTATCGAGTTACAGAAGTTGTTCGACCAGGAACTTACCGAATAGCAACTCTAAAAGGAGAGGAATTCAAGAATGCATGGAATGCTGAACACCTACGCAAGTATTATCAGTAATGTAAAATGTAAAGCAGTTCTATCAATATGAATAAAACGATGATGTTTCACCATCTTTTCTCCTTTTATTGAAAGTTTTTTGGGGAATACTAGTGTACAACACTACGCTGCTCGACAGCAAAAAGAAGACGATAGTTCAGACCCACGACCAACTCCGGTTGGTAAAAGGGCGAGAACAAACTATACTCCTTTGGTTAGGAGGCATACACTAGCGTGACCAACTCCGGTTGGTAAAATAACTAGTGGACACTGATAGTTCGAGCGTGATCAACTTCGGTTGGTAAAATATCAAGAACAAACTATACTCCTTTGGTTAGGAGGCATACACTAGCGTGACCAACTCCGGTTGGTAAAATAACTAGTGGACACTGATAGTTCGAGCGTGATCAACTTCGGTTGGTAAAATAGCGAGAACAAACTATACTCCTTTGGATAGGAGGCGTACACTAATGTGATCAACTTCGTTTGGTAAAAGAGTTGGTGGACATGATAGTTCAAACCCATGACCAACTCCGGTTGGTAAAAGGGCAAGAACAACATTCTTAAAAATGCCAACTTCGGCTGGTTAAGAAACAAAATATGCCAACTTATATTGGTCGGAAGGTAAAACTATTCCAGAAAATACAAAGTATTCCAAAATGAACCAAGTATGGTTAGTTGGGGATAAAAACTCTCACTAATTGTAATTGGTCGACGAGCACAATTTAACAACCTTGGTTGGTTGGAAAATTTTTAAACATTTTATACTCATTACTTTATTATTAAGTGATCGAGCAACATTTTTGATACTTGTAATCTTTTATTACTAGATTGGTCGATGATCCACAAAGAATTGTTATGCAATCACAAATATAAAAAGTGTTAGACAAGTACAAAACAATAGCAATACAGATTTGCAAACAGAAAATGAAAGTCTTTCATTAAAATTCAAAATGAATTACAAATTACATGTATACTAACTATTACATTGAAATCCCTATTCTATTGGTTTCTTTCCTTCAGCTTTTGAAATAGGTTCCTCGCCAGCAGGAGGATCATTTAAGGTCTGAGGAGAATTGATAAAATTCAAGTCCTTCAACATTCTAACATTCATTACTGAAGGAGTGTCCAATAGATGCTCGGGACGAGATACCTCAATCTGAGAATGAAGATTATAATCACCGAGGTATTGTGCAATTAAACTCCGAGGAATGGCACGAGCTGGGATCCATTCCTTGTCCAAATTGAACGGTGTCACAGGCAGGTCAAGCACCCCGGGGTCATAATAGTCCCACAAGTAATGCCCCTGTTCAAGTTTCAACACGCATAAGGCATTCAACCAGCCTTGTTTATAGCCCTCATTAGTGGCATTCTGGATACGAGCATCTAAATGGACTAATGCCTCGTTGTACCCAGCCATCCAAAATTCCCTGGGCTGCTTATGGAATTGGAAGGTCAGTCTCTCCAACTGCTCGTGAAGGCTTTTTGCAAAAATGTCCTTATTCTCTAAAGCAGACTTCGTCGCAGTAAGTTGATCCTCCAAAGTTAGGATTTTCTTGGACATTTCAGACAAAGCCCGATCTTTGGCATTCAGTTGGTACGCTTGGGTTTCCAATGTTGACAGAGTACGAGCTTCTTCAATACTACGAGGAGTTCTTGATCGACCCCGAGCAGCTGGAGTACTTTGTTCCTCGACAACATTCTGGGCAGCTCTTCCTCGCCCACGAGAACCTCTTCCTCGTCCCCGAGTAGAAGTAGAAGTACCAGATCTTTGCAGGACATCCAACTCTTGCCTTAATTTGGCATTCTCAACCTCTAAAAAGGAAAATCCCTCATCGGTCACTGGGATTACCGCTGTTGAAGAAGAGGCTGCAGACTTGTATTGTGCTAGTTCTTTCTGCAAATTATTATTCTCTTGCTCCAGCAGTTCAGTAATTTGTCTACAAGCTTCAACTTCTCCCTTTAGGGTCCTCTCCCTGACATCATACCCACCAAGGAGTTTGTCATAGCCTTTCTCGGCAGAAAGCTGTTGATATTTCTTTTCATACCCCTCATGTAACAAGGCATTTGACTCCTTATACTAAGTCTGAAGATCTTCTAAAGTATATTGAAGCTCCTCGATCATGTCATAGTAAGCCACGTTATTGGCCACTGCTCTATCAAGTAAGTCCTTCAGGTAACGATAAGCTTCGATTGCTTGCTCTAAAGCACCATGGACAAGGATGTCGGCAACTTCTGATGCACTGAGGTCTGTGTGACCAGCTTTATAATACTCATGGCATTGCTGCATCAACTTTGTGTCGTTAGCAGACAAAAGATCCATCATGGCCAGAAACTAACAGAGAAAGAAAAAGAAGATCAAGACAGAGTGCAGATAAAGAAGAGACAATCGTATGGAAGAAAAAAACTCAAATTTTATTAGATCATAAGGCAAAGTTACAAAGATCTGAGATACAAAGTACAAGTAAGAAGAAAAATAGAAAGATAGTACCGAACAACTTCACACCTTTTCCTTGTCTCCCAAGACTTTCTCGGGAGGCTGGGACGAGGAGCTTGGTTGCTCGGTGGGAACACTGATTTGATCGGCTGAAGTTGGGATTTGTTTAAGAGAAGCAAACAAAGAAGAAATCTCCTCAGCAGATGTCTGGTTGGGTTGAGGAGCAAGGATTTGATCACCCACAATCATTGAAGATTCTTTAGATGCAGCTTCGTCTTCATCTTCGTCTTCAATAACTGGAGGAGGACCAGGGAGATGTTGTTGAAATAGCTCGGAGTCCTCGCTCACCTTCAATTCCTGCAAGGCAGCAACCCAACCATCATGGAAGTATTTCAAACTTCCATACTTCACCTGGGTCATCATTGCTGCTACCCCCCTATCCCATCCTTTATCCCAACCAGTTCGAAAGGATTTCTTCACAGTTATTTTTCTCTTTATCTCATCCGAGGAAAGCTTCTCGGATAGAAGGTCCTCGGAGGCTTTCAGCTTGGCCTCCAACGCCTCCTTCTGACGATTTGCTTCGCGCAGAAGTGTCAGCTCTTCCTCAGCTGATTTCAGCTTATTTTCAAGCTCCCCGAAAGTAGTGAGCTTCTCGGAGTATTTCTTGTTCTCCCTCTCCAAGTCCTTCACTTTGTTTCCCAACTGCACCTTCTCTACTTCAGATGCAGCCAATTTCTTCTCCCATTCACCTTTATCCTCGTCGTACTTCTGACGGGATTCCTTCAGAGATTGGGTCAAACCCTGGAATGCATCCTCTACTCCAGACGAGGAGCTTGAAGCCTTGAGCGCTTCATCTTTCTTCACAATGGTGTTAAAACAACTCACCAGCTGAAAAAAGAAGGTAGTGATGAGTTAGTGCCGAGATACATATATTGATAGAAGGAAAAATTCAAGATAAAAAGAAACTTACTGAAGCAATGTGACGAGTAGCTAGGGATGTCAGCATATCCCTAGGCATGTTTTCCTCGATGCCTTGGACTTCAGGAATAATCCAAGTCTTTACCGAGCTCATTGCAGAGCTCGGGGGAATGATGGTTGGAACACCATCTCCACTGGTTTGGAGCTGGGGAATGGCTTCAGAAAAACTAACTGAGGAGGATTTCTTCAATCTCCTCATTGGAACTTCAGCAGTTTCAGCCAAAGAACCTTTGGTGGGGGAAATAGTGACCACTTCCACAGAAGTACTTCTCTTGCTCGGAGCCATTGGAGGCTTCTCGGCAGCCTTCTGAACAGCAACAAAGGAACAGTATCAATTTTCTTAGTCCCCTTAGGGACTTCATCCTTGTTCCTCTTTCCTTCCTCGGTAGAGGAAGTCTCCTCGAAGATAGCAGGAACTCTTCTCTTGCCCATCTTCTGACTTAGAGGAATGTGAGATTCTGGTGAAGATTCCTCGGAAGCTGGCAATGGGTCACTAATGCTGACCACAGGACGAGCAGTAAAGGATGATGTGTAGCTCATGTACTGCAGAAAATATGAAGCAGACCTGATGTGCTCGTCTGCAACTCTTCGATGCAAACTCCAGATATGTTTTAAATGCTTGATATTAACTTCTGTTTCTTTTGGAGTTTTTCTCTTGTTGTCAACTGCAAATAAAAACATAGTGAAATATCAGTCATACATTTTGTCAAACACAATGAAATCATAATTTCAAAAAACAAAATACGATGAAAATAACCTATCCTATTGCCATATGGGGGGCATCTAGGACCCTCATATACTGCATCTCCAACCAAAGGGGCATGTTGCCAATTTTTTATAACTACCCCATGTTCAAAATAATCCCTGTTTGCATGAGGGAGATTGACTACTAAGGCCCTATTCAAAAACCTAGTTTTTAAATAAAAAACATTGTCTAAAATAGCCCATCTGTAACAGTACATAATCTCAGGAATTCCTATACGAGTTCCATGAGTTTGATTTAACCTATGTACCCCATTAACTATTCTCCATGTGTTGGGGGCTATTTTTGCAGGGACAACATCGAAGTACTGACAGAACTCTAAACACAACGGATTTGGTGGAAAAGAAAATCCACATTCAGCAATAAATAGGCTAGGGAACCAGTGTCCCTCAGCCAAATTAAAATAAGTTGAAGGTTCAGAAAGACTCTCCAAAGTTACCTAAGAAGGAATAGAGAAGTCAGAGCGGAACTTCTCAAGAGATTCGATAATATAAACCATGGTGAATAAAAAGAAATGAAGAAGAAGGAAGAAAATCTTACAGGAAAAAAGGAGATCTGTTGACAAACAAATGAAGGAGGAAATGAACGCACAAGAGAGAGAAAAGCTTTAGAAAACTCGAAAGCAGAAATTGAAAAGGTAGAAGACGATGGGATTGCCTCTGAAGTTTAAATACCTTGCCTTGGGAAACGGCGAAAGAAATGATTACAGAAAGGAAACTATTATGCTACCGGCGGCTAAAAGGACAAAAAATGCACAAAGATCGAAGCGCTTTTAAAAATACAAAAAGGCGAATTCTGCGAATTTGGAATGAAATTTAAATACGAAGAAAAAGTTCCTAAAACCTAGGAGGGTCATTTAATATTGCCATATACCGAGAAAGAATGTTCCATACTCCTCAAAGTTTGAAATATGAAACATTGGGGGCTTCTGGTGATACCAAAATTAATATGCTGATATGGACGAATAATACGAAGACACGTGTCAATCTACGTGGCACAATAGCAACGAGGAAGTTCATTTCCCCGACCAAATCATGTTCTCTCCGAGCAACAAGGATACACCGAGGAACTCTATCACTCCGAGGAACTCTTGAGTAACGAGCAACTAAGGCGGTCCGAGCTGCATCTCGGCCCCAACATTGATTGCCAGATAATCAACAGTTCAACTATTCATTGAATGCTTATTATCTTGATGCACACGCTGCATTAAATGTATTACCCTTTCATATGTATATCGTTTAATGTATCACCCCTTTCATGTACAGCCTAAGGGCTATAAATACCTTGTATCACCCTCATTCAGGGGGACCGGAATTTCTTGATAGCACTTGTAATCGAGAATTCCCAAACACCCAGCAATAACATAACAGTGGACGTAGGCCATTCATATAAGGCTGAACCACTTTAAAATCTTTTGTCTTATTTATTTACCTGTGATTGATTAATTAGAGTAATCTAATTTTTTACATCAACAATAACTATATATCTTCGCTATCATGATCCATAAGGTAGTCATTAACAATTAAAGAGGATTATCTTCCAAATGGACCCACTTTTCGTTTTTCCTAAAATGAGGTCAATAGTACGCAAGGAATCTACATAGTACATATACCATAGATGAGACTCTGTAGGTTCTTTTACTACTTTGAGGGTGTTCAACCATCCATGTTTATATACCACACTTTGGGCTTCTTCCAATCGAACAGGGGCATATTTCTAGCCTTTATCATAGCCAACCAATGAGGATGCTCGAGGGCCCATTCTGAACAGATACCGAATCTTCTTTACGTCATGTTACAACCCAGTTATAATAATATTGCTTCTCTAGGTCTTTCCCTCCGACTCATCTAGTTTTTTCTTTAATTCATCATTCTGAGACTGAACCATAGCATCGACCATGCCTGCACCCTTCATCTTGGCAAGTTGGGCCTTCAGATCATTTATCTCTTTCTCCATTAAGCAACTCACATCCTCCAAGTCTTTGGGACCATCTTTCAATTTGATGACCATTGTGGACTAGTCCTTATAATCTTTGATTATTTTCCTTAATGCCCCATACGAAGTCATGATTGCTCGTATAGCCTTCCCGCTCGCATCTAGCCTGAGCAAGTTGTCAAGGTTTCTGGAAGAGGGGAATCTCCCCGACAACACATTGCAATATTAGAGAAAACAAAAAAAAATAAGAAACAATTACGCATAAATACTTTAAGGGATGAGCAATTAATGAAATAGAAAGATCTTCCATTGATAATTGGAGTAGTCAGTGTCATTACATATCAACAAAAGAAGAAGGAAAAAAAGTACAATGTACAGATAAATCCTCAGACTAAAGAGCCTTATTTCGTCACCTGCTCCCCAACATCATCCTATTTTTTCTTCGTCAAAGCCTTAGACGCCACCTCCCCAGTTTGCTCAGTAGGGTTATTGGAATAAGGATCTTCGTCAACTCTAGGAGGTGAACTAGGGTGGTGCTCGCCGAAAAATTTGGACTCAGATGGAACTCCATCCTTCCCCAAAGCTTGATCCCATCCTTTCTTGAATCTCACCTTCCAATCGTAGGTGATCTGGATCCTGGCATCCACGTAGGCTTCATCCCATCCTTGCTAATAGCTGGCATCCTTTGCGATGGGGAATGCAGCAACCTCAGTCTTTGATCGAGAATTGTCAGTCTTGAGTTGAGTGACCTTAACTGTCCAAAAGCTATTTTTACTCTTCATCGAGGCCATGGCCTCAATAGTGGATGACAACAGGTGTGAACCGCGACGCAAGTATAAAGATATAAGTTGGCCGTTATGATCGACTCCCACTGCTATGCAAAAATCTAGACAATTGACTACACACTTTTAAGAGAGTACATAGTTCAGTTAGAGTATCAAAAATTCACAGAGACTAGTTGTTAAAATTATATATGGATTTAATACTTAAAGCATAATAGTGTAAAAGATAATGGATAACAAAAAGAAAAGATAATCTAGGCATGTGTATTTAAACTACGATTAATAAAACGGAATAAAAACTATACATTGAGACTAATATCCCATACCTTGAGTTAATTGGTATAAATGGTTACATGGGACTACAAGTTTATCAAGATTGAATTTCATTTCAATATTTAATTAAATCTAGAGTATTTACCCCCTAAATCATCATAAAAATCTACTATGATTTTGGCGTCAATAAATACCCTGGAAGTTACACACACAAGGTCGTAAATACGGAGCATACATGATATACCCTATTAAATCTCCTAGGCATAAAGTCAAGAGCAACTCAATCGAATTAAACTTATAAACTCCATCGCTAAAGAAAAGCAACCAAATCAACCCAAGGTGAGTTCAATCAATCTCAACCTAAATTAAATTAGCTACACAATATAATGGAATACAAGTATTCAAATGAAATAAAGTAAAGAAAGAAAGTAAGAAAATCAAGTAAATGAAAGAAATAAACCTAAGTTACAAAGTAAGTAAATAAACAACAGAGCAATGAATAAACAATGGAAGCTTGGATTAAAGAATAAGAATATGATAATGTTCTTACACAGCCTATATAGGAAAACCCTAGGAGGGAGAAATGGCACAACCAAAATCTCCTCCAAACCCTAACCTCCCTAAGAGAACCAAAACCTAAAGCTAAATAAAAGAATAGATATTTTATAAAACAAACCTAATTTGTTTATATACTAAGTTGAAAAAGAAATAAAAAGGAAAGAAGCGTTGGAAAATTGGTAGGACCGGTCGACCGCGACCAGGGGTTTGGGTCCAAGGTTTTAGACCCCCTGTTTGCTTCGTTGGCTTAATTTTGATTTACCAGTTGACCGAGGGCTCAGGTCCGGTTGATCGATCCCTTATTTTCTGACCTTCTTCTATCTTTACATGGGAGAAAATGTGCTTAACGGAATCGACTATAACTGGATCATCCAGACTCTAAATGATTTGCCATTTGTGTCCAAGTGAAGCTAACTCGATGAACTACGCTTCCATGAAATTCCACTTAGTTGGAGATGACATGTGAAATGTATAAAATGCCCTTGAAGTTGAGTTCGACATCGGAACTTCTCCGAAATGCAAATAAACCTCACTTTATGCGTTCCAATACCTACAAAAGCTCAATTAAACCCTGAAAAGCATATATATATATATATATATACAAATTCGAGGTTGTCTAGTTAACGAGCTTAAATATAAGCATAAGGAACACACAGAGTGCTAGAATGCATAAAGATAACTTATCTAATATGCAATATTAATGACTAATCACACCCCCTAACTTAGACATTGCTAGTCCCTAGAGATGAAACAACAAAATCAGTCCACAGAAGGCGATATAAAAAGTATATAAGCATAAAATATAAATGCCACTTTTGTAGGGAACACGATTTAATTTATCATATGCAATAAGCCGTTAAAACCCTTGGTTACCCTAGTGGACGAGTGTCGTCCCACAAGGGTTTTCAGGGATGAAGCCCATAAACATCAAAGTTTACTAAAAAAGTATGCCCAACCAACATCCACAAGTTCAACCATAGAGAAAAATATTTCAAACATGTTATTAGCAAAATGAATGAATTCACACAAAATTCCATATTATTAACATTATAGAATGAACTTCGTAGAATTAAAACCTTATAATATGGGAGGAGAGCGAGCACATGCAAAATATGATTTGGCAAAAACTTATATAAACCGAATAAGCATTAAAGTGTGCATAAATCAATGTTCATCGGGTATTACACTCTACAAATGAAATCCATGTGAAATGGGAGGTAATACACAAGACATGCGAGCATACAGAGTAAATATAAATGGAAACTAGGCTAGGCACATGCCACTAAAGAAAAACGATATATATATATAAAATGAAAAACATGTAATCCAAATAAAAGATATCGTTATTAAATGGGGGAAAATGTATTTTCACATATTATCAAAACTATTAAATTTTTTTTAATTGAATTCACCCTAGGATCATATAAGACTTTTATAGGGTTGTAATGTAGGTTTAGGGTTAAGGGTAGGAAAAGAAGGGAATATGTACAGATTCAAAAATGTTCGGGGATAAAAACTTGAGATAATGGAAGCATTGGACATGAAATTTGAGAGAGAAAACAAAGGTTATTGAACGCTATATACAACACATACATACTTTCTATTTATATTATTTTCTTCTTTTTCTCACTTTTTCTTTTGTTTTCTTTTGTGTTTTCTTTCTTTTTCTTTTCTTCTTTTTCTTCACTTTTTCTTTTCATTCACACTCTCACATGCTTAATTGTAACTAAATGACACGAACATCATTCAATCCTAAGTATCATTCCAAACAATGGTATAAAAAGTGAAATATATGGTTTATACTCCAATGTGGAGTTAGTTATTGGATTTTGGGATTATGAAACGAAAGGCTATATTGAGGCTCAAAGGGGTTTATGAGGTAACACATTTAAGGTGAGGTCAAGGCCAATATCAGTGATATAACGAAGAGGGCCTATGATTCGTTCCTAAAATTTACGCAATTCTCGAGTAAAAACAACTTTGAAAATCATGATCAAGTAACACATTTCAATATATGAACTCAATTAATGAACGATCAATGAAAGAGTAGTGAGATTACTAAGGAATGTAACATTTTCAATGAGGATAGAGAAGTGTATAATACTCACAAATGAAGAAAAGCGCAAAGCTCACTAGGTGTAAGTATATACGATGCAATAAAAGATTACCGAGTTATAAAAATCTTAAACCAAATAAATTAAACAAGAAAAGCGCATGTGCTCATACAATTAAAGTTTAACTCATGAAGTTATTCATAATATCAATAATTGAGGACTACAGTTTAATAACTTCTAAAATCAAGTACATGAATCATTGAATTTTCAATTGGATCAGGCATTTATTAAAATTTATCATCGGAAACAAAAGCAAAATGCCTAACAAAGGAGAAAAAAGAAAGAAAATCTTTTTGAAATTTTTAATTTTTATAAGAAAAGCATGCTTGGGAAAAATATATAATCAAATCATGGAAACTACCAATGAATATATAGAATATCCCACACCCCCTAACTATAACCTGACATTATCCTTAATGTGAATTAAGAACAAAGCTAAAGAAAGAAAAATATCGATATTACCCAAAATGGAGCGATCTCGTGAAAGTAAAAGTCCAATGAATCTAGAAAATATGTTAGCACCAAGAATAACAAAAATAATTAACAAAAACTTAACTAATTACGCAAGATAAAAAAGAAGAATAAAGGAAATGAAGGGGAAAAAAACTAACTATTTATAACCTACAATTTGAATTTCTAACTAACTATACACTAGAATTTGAAATTTTTGATGGTCCACCCAAAATACGATTTGACTTTGAAGGATCAACGGGGAACCCTCACTTTCATGCAGACCTTTCGAAAAATAAGAATTTCATTCAAACAACGAAAGGTATGTGCAAGGCGGAAGAAATGAACCATCATCAATAAAACTTTTGGGGGTATGATGGGGGATTTGGATTAAACAGGTTAGAATACAAATGGGATCCAAAAAAATAGAGTTTGGAATGGGAGGTGTCTAACATGGAGGCAAAATTGCCTTCATGGAAAGCAACTCGGGCAAGTAATCCTCATCGGTGAAAGGGTTAAATATTTTAAAGTTTTGAACCGATTCATCGAAAACTTGTATTGGTTCGATAATGGAGAGTGAAAAGGGGGAGGAAATAAATTCAAACTCAAGAGATGAGTCATTATGGCTTGAAAATTGAGTTTCGAAGGAAATAAGATCATTTTCAATGAAATATTCTTCTGTGGGGACCAAAGAAGAAATCATTTCATTGCAAATGGATACGACGTACATTTATTCCTTATTTTCATTCTCTA
Source organism: Sambucus nigra (assembly GCA_949130495.1). Taxonomy (NCBI): domain Eukaryota; kingdom Viridiplantae; phylum Streptophyta; class Magnoliopsida; order Dipsacales; family Adoxaceae; genus Sambucus; species Sambucus nigra. The sequence continues at coordinate 157,219,499 of OX422223.1, read as the reverse complement.
TTAAATCATGGGCCAAGTCAAGAATGATTTGTTCCAAAGTAGGCACAAAATCCTCATTTTGTTCAAAACATTCCTCGACTTCGAAAGTCTCGAAAGAGAAATCGTCATTGGATTTTAATAATGCATCCAAATCTTACTCCCAACAACGATTTTCTTCCCGATAATGGTTTTCAAAATTTTCATTCTCAAGAATGCGCAAGCCCTCATGCAAAGTCATTAGTGGAGGCGTGGATTCTTGAAAATGAGAATATTGGAAACTATCCTCGAAACTACAATTAAAATCATTATCATAAGAATTTTGAAAGCTATTGCAATTTTTTTCAAAATTCTTATCATAAGGATTTGGAGTCCCAATATCAGAATGATCATTCTCAAAATTCTCATAATCTATAACTTGACTTTGGTAATACTCACCAAAGACATTTTTTACATTTCAAGTTTTTGACTTTGCGAGAGTATTCACTAAAAGTCATAGGTTAGGGAGATTTTGAGAATTATCACTACGCTTACCAAAAATATTAGAATAAGACATACTTAACCCAAAACTAGATCAAGATGGAAAATTTCACAAAGTATGTGCGCTCGAAAAATTCAAGCGTTTCTTGGCGCTCAAATGTAGAAGTCCTACAAAAATAGTTAACAAAGAATAAAAATCAACAGAAAAATATTATGAATTACTAAATCAATTAAATTCTTAAATAAACAAGTCCCCAATAACAATGCCATTTTGATAGCAGGTGCGAACCGCGGCGCAAGTGTATAAAGATATATGCTGATCGTTACGCTCGACTCCCACGGGGATGCAAAAACCTAAATTATTAACTACACTCTTTTAAGGGAGTATAGTAGTCAGTTCGGGTATCGAAAATCCACAAAGACTGGTTGTTAAAATTATATTAATTCAATACTTGAGGAATAAAAGTGTAACATATAATGGATAACAAAAAGGAAAGATAATCTAGGCATGTGTATTTAAACTACGATTAATAAAACGGAATAAAAACTATAGATTGAGTCTAATATCCCATACCTTGAGTTAATTGGTATAAATGGTTACATGGGACTACAAGTTTATCAAGATTGAATTTCATTTCAACAGTTAATTAAATCTAGAGTATTTACCCCTAAATCGTCATAAAAGCCTACTATGATTTTGGCGTCAACAAATACCCTAAAAGTTACACACATAAGGTCATAAATACGGAGCTTACATGATATACCCTATTAAATCTTCTAGGCATAAAATCAAGAACAACCCAATCGAATTAAACTCATAAACTCCATCACCAAAGCAAAGCAACCAAATCAACCCAAGGTGAGTTCAATTAATCTCAACCTAAACTAAATTAGTTGTACAACATAATGGAAAAAAAAAGTATTTAAATATAAGAAAGTAAAGAAAGAAAGTAAGGAAAGCAACTAAATTAAAGCAAAAAATCTTAGTTACAAAGCAAGTAAATAAACAATAAATAAATAATGGAAGCTTGGATTAAAGAGGAAGAAGATGAGTAATGTTCTTACACAACCTATATGGGCAAACCCTAGGAGGGAGAAATGGCACCTCCAAAATCTCCCCAAACCTTAACCTCCCTAAGAGAACCAAAAACTAAAAGTAAATAAAAGAATAGATATTTTTCAAAACAAACCTAATTTTTTTCATATAGTAAGTTGAAAAATAAATAAAGAAAAAAGAAATAAAAAGGAAAGAAGTGCAGGAAAACTGGTAGGACCGATCGACTGCGGCCAAGGGGCCAGTCTTCCGGGTCCAAGGTTTGAGACCCCCTATTTGCTTCATAGGCATAATTTCTATTTACCGATCGGCCGGAGGCTCAGGGCCGGTCAACTGGTGCCCAGTTTTCTAGCCTTCTTTAGTCTTTACATGGGAGAAAATGTGCTTAACGGAATCGACTATAACTTGATCATCCGGACTCCAAATGACATGTCGTTTGCGGCCACGCCTAACAAACTCGATGAATTATGCTTTCATGGAATTCCAATGAGTTGGATATGAAGTATGAAATGTATAAAATGCCTTTGAAGTTGAGTCCGACTTTGGAATTTCCCCGACATGCAACCAATCCTCACTTTAAGCGTCCTAATATCTACAAAAGCTCAATTAAACCCTGCAAAGCATATATATATATATATATATATATATATATATATCCAAAACCAAGGTTGCCTAGTTAAAAAGCTTAAATATAAGTATAAGGAACACAAAAAGAGCTAGAATGCATAAAGATAACGGACGCGAATATGTAATATTCGTGACTAATCATTGGCATTCTTATCATGATCATTAAACTTTTGAGCTTGAGCCAAGGCCTCCTAGGATTTTTTTAGTGCCTCACTCAATTCATCATTGATCTTGGACTGGTCGGCATGACCATCTAATAGGCTTGTAAACTCTTCCACAGACTACAAGAACAAATGAGAGGTGTTAAAGGCATTCACAGACTTATAAATAGACATAAGTATTTATCAGAAAGAAGAATAGTCTCACCAATGACAAATTTCGTAAAGCTCGGACTGACATCCGATTGGTCTTCATCATCATCAATCGCTCATCAGCTGTGAGCACAACCCCCCCTTCAATAGGCCATAGGCTAGAGAAGGGTCTAGAACCATAGACGCGGATGGAGTAGATTTGGTAGAAAGGGAGGGAAACTCCCCTCTCCTAGTGGAAGTAGGGGCTATGAGGGCCTTACCCTTCTATATATCTTTTTCTTCCTCATCTTCCTTCTTATTTTTTTCTCTCTTTTCCTCCTTCTTTTTCTCCTCGGCATAATCAGTCTTGAAGGATTCCGTCTTCGTTCTCTTCTGAACTTTGGATTTAGGGGGGGAGACAACATCATCGTCGTCACTTATCAACAAGACCCTCTTCCTTGGGGGAGCCATTAAGTCTTCCTCGAGAGAGATAGAATTGACATCCAAGGAATCAAAAGAACACAAGACCTCCTCATCAAATCTGGGAAGGCCAGGAATATCTTCTACCGATCGAGCTGTAAAACTACTGGTGGTATTGATATACTTTAGAAGAAAATAAGTAGTCCTTTATTGCTCGTCGTTGGGAAGACAGTCTCTTAATTTCCAAACCATTAACAAATCAGAAATATTGAGGTCTTAAGAAAAGGATCCTTATTTTTCTTGCGATCTGATCAACAGACAACAGAGAAGAGAAAAAATATTAGTCAAAGTGAAACAAAATGATAGATAAACACAAGCAAGGAAAGAAATAAGTGTTAACCTATATCACCCCTCCAGTCAAGGCATAAAACCCCCGTGTATTCTTCGCCATCATGGAGCGGTGGATGTTGCCAATTTCTGACGATGAAACCCTGATCCCAGTATCCCTTATTGGAATCAGGAAGGTTGACGACCAACACCCTATTAGCCCTTCTTGCCTCTAAGTAAAGAAGACCATATGTAATATGAAACCAAGTATAGCAGTACCAGATTTCTAGTATATCAAGGTTGGTCCCATAGAGCTCATTGATCGTGTTCACCCCATTGATGATATGCCAAGTATTGGGGGCACACTCAGCTTGGACCAACCCCAAGAACTCAAAGAACTCGAAGAACTCAATGAAATAAGCGTTTAGTGGAGGGTCAATCCCCTATGGACCACAACAAAGGTGTGAGTCCAGTGCCCCCCATTGATAGCAACAACATCTCTCAGCATAGAGGCACAGTCGATTTTGACCCAATAAGGAATGGAGTATGATTTCCTAAATTCATCTACGTTCTTTGCATGGAGCATGTTCGACATTTTTCCAGAAGGATATTACAGAAGAAAAATGCGAAGGCAATAAGATGATAGAGAAGAAAACTTACAAATGAAGTGGGAGTAAAAATGCTCGGCTGATTTTTCAAAGGAAATATCAAAGTACAGAACCGATGAAACAGAAACAAGAGGAAAAAGGAAGTTTCAAATGATGTGCACAATCAGTTGGTGTGGGGATCGAGAGGATTCTGGCAATTCACAATCTCCTTGGACTAGCGTACCCTTGTGATATTCACCTATTTATAACACTGCTAAGTCGATTTAAGTGTTCATTGAAGATGGGTTGAAAATAGATGGGCTTCTACAAGGGTGAAATCCTTCGGCTTAATGACTTTTTAACTAGAATTTCGAGGCCAATTATGGGGACCAACCCAAAATTGGGCCCATTCCAGGTCTGGCTAACCAAGCCCAACAATAGTGGGACATGCTCGGCCAAAATTATTCAATATTAAGACAAATATTAAACATTTATCATGTGGATAATAACGAGGCTTCCATTATCTAGAATCACTCATATCGGTTACCCAAAAATCTCGAATGAGATATTTGGGGTGTCACCACGTGAGTTTATCACTTTTGAGGCAGTTCCTTCAACAACTTAACCACTGTTATTTACAACTATAAATATAGCCCAGACCCAGGTACAAGGGGATGTAATTTTACGATCTGGAGAGATATACAAAGACAGAATTACGGTGACCTCTCCATGGACATAGGCAATTTTCCAAACCACGTATATTATGTGTTGTGTGTGAGATTGATTTTCTTTCTTTATTTACTTGCTTTCTGGGAATTGTTTATTGTGATTCTTTTGCACTTATACTATCAAACCGGATAAATAACTTGAGACTATGAAAATTTATAAGATCTTGATCAAGGAATTAAAGTGCTTACATTATATTTAAGGGTCGATTTATCTTCATAACTTAAAGTCGAAATATTGTCAAATGATTTGTTGACATATTTAAATACACCCTTAAAGTTTCAAACTTCTCGAACCACCATAAATTGACTGACATTTGCATAATCCTCAATATTTCTAAAAGTTCAAATTTGCTGATACGAGTATTCTATATCTGAGATTGATTTTTTGAATATTTTGATCAGTCGAGTCCTTAAGGGAAAAACGAGCTTGAGCTGAACTATTAGACATACCCAAATCATAATTCAAATATGGGGTTATGTGAGGACTGAAAATTTTGATAAAAATATAATCCCATGACTTGCTTCCACTTCCTGAAAATCAGAAGACTTATTTTGAAAATCAGATTGAAGATTTTTCTCTATTACTTGGGATGCCACGCGATTAATAGTTTTTTTTTTTTGTAACATACCATGAGGTATTCAGGCAGTTTACGCGCACCTTGACTAATCTCCATTCACGATTCGTAGCTTTCACTGAACAAACATTATTTTAAATATACCAATGATCAAATTAAAGACCGAACTTCATCCACCTTCAATAATATCCCAGTAACAATTTCATATCGCTGAATCAAAAAATGTTTTCCAAAGAAGGCATATCATGGGCCAGGGGCGGATCCACCCCAGGCCGAAGTGGGGCGGCCGCCCCAGTTCATTTAAAAAATAAAAAAATAATTTTTTTTAGGGGTTTTTGTGTAAAAAATTAAACCTGGAGGTTACTTGAAATTATATTCAAAGTTCAGGGAAAAATCTGTAATAAACTAAAAAAAAACTTAAAGGTCTGTTACTCCCTATTCTCCCGTACCAAATAAAAAAAAATCATATTTTCTAAAGACACTACCGCCGCTCTCTCTCTCACCCTATTCTCCAGCCTCCACCGCCTCCGCCTCTGCCGTTCACCACCCGCTGCCTTTCCCTGTGCCACTCGCTGCCCTGCTATCTCCTTTCCACCCGCTGCCCTGCTCTCTCTCCTCTCCACCCGCTGATGCTCTCTCCTCCGAGGCTCTGCTCCACCCGTGGCGGCCCGCCCCCTGCTATCTCCTCCACCAGACCAGCCTACCTACCAGGTAAATTTTGTGTATATTTGTTTATATGTAGAATTATATTTATACTACTGAAATTATACTAAAAGTATTTATACTAAAATGAAATTAAATTTCTAATGTGAATTTATAAATTTATTTTGTGTATACTTGTTTATATGTGTCTGTTTATTTATTTTGTGCAAATTTATATAAATTTATATGTAAATTTATATGCTGTTTATATGTAAATTTATATGAAATTAAATTTATATGCGAAATTAAATTAAATTTGTAACTATAGGGAATCAATGGAGAAATATTTTAAACGAAAAGAGGATACAACGCATCAACCGTATCCGAAGCGAGGTTCAATCATTTCCCACTCCAATTAGTGTTGAAAATGAATATTATGCCCAAAAAGTAAAAACAATCCAAAAAATGCTCGAAAAAACTCGAAATAAGTTAAAAAAAAATCGCCTCGGGGGCTCCCGCCCTCGAACCCCCGACAACTATCGAAACTTTCGCCCCAGTTCACACAAAATCCTGGATCCGCCACTGTCATGGGCACATATCTTTTCAAATTGATAAGGCTTTCTACACCTGAAACATCCTCGTGGGTGTTAGAGATGTCTAGATCTGACAATTTTTTACCCGATAACCCGTTTATGGTAATAATCCGAAATGATCCAAACATGACCCGATTAGTTTGTATAGATTTAAAAGTACCCAAAACTTATACTAGAATAAAAATCAACGCGATTCGAAAATGACACGACTAACCCGAATTGTCACCCCTGGATAACATCATCACATGTCTCTTCAAATTTGAAAGACTCAATCCCTTGATTAACGACATTTACTGTTTGATGTTGAATCTCTGCCATGTTCTGAATTTTTGAGCATTTAGTTATTTCTTCAGTGGCCACGTGTGTAGGAGGTATTTGATCAGATTTACGTGTGTAGCCACTGTTATCAACAGTAAACATGTCATTATCATTTTGTAGATTATCTAAAATACCCACTTTCTCCGAAATCAACTCTTTGCGGGTAATACTTCACTGATTTTGTGGGTCATTTTGAGACGTTTCTTGATCCCATTGTTCTTGCAATGGGATTTCTCAAACCATTTTTGCGGGTAATACTTCCTCAACGTCGGACTTGAATATTGGATTCATCCCAACTTTTTTTAAAAACCGTGACTTGTTTGGAGCATTACTAGATATTGGAACACCTTCAAAATTTCTCCTGTTGCATTGAACATTAACACTTTTTCTAATCACTTTGCAAGCTAATACTGGATGACCTACAATCCCACATAAATCACTCTTAGAAAATGGGTACTGGATTGTAAATTTTGAATAATTTTGAACTCAAATTTAGATGAAATTTACATTGCGATAATCGTGAGACCATATACGAACGCTTTCTCCTTCACAAGAAAATTAACGTGGTATATTCATATGTACAATTCCATTAAGTTATGAATGATAAATATGTTCCCAAAGTGACTCATAAACCAGTGAAAATTAATGAATTAGGTATGTTTTAACTCTTGTCTCACATTGAAAGAGAAGTGAAAATTTGAATAGTTAATAAGGCTCCGATTATGGACTAAGGCTTGAATGCCTTTGGGGTATCCCAACTCTTTGAAGGGGATATGACCTACACTATGCAAGTGTTGGGTTTGGGCCAAAAGCTCACATATGCGCGCCGTCCCTCCTGCCGGCGCGATTCGGTTTGGGCTTTAGCTTATAAAAATCCCTTTCATTTTGGGCTGAATTAATTAATTAATTAATTTCGTAATTAATTAATTAATCAATCTGTTTAAACACCGAATTAATTTATTCCGTAATTAATTAATTAATCTGTTTAAACACTGAATTAATTGATTCTGTAATTAATTAAACTGTTTAAACAGTTAACTCCCAAGACTCAACTGTTCAAAATTAAATGCACGACAGTTTATTTGAACAGTCAACATAGTTGCTATATAAACATCTCATCGCCCTCCATTTGAGACTAATGAGAAAATTTCCCTCTAAATTCTGTCCGAAAATGCTACTTCAATTTTTCTAGAAAATCTCTGCTACTGCATACATCCCATACATATTATCTCTGTTGCTTGGTTTAGTACAAAAACACGGAATTGTGTTCGCAGAAATTAATCATATACTATTTGATTAATTTGGAAATTTGTTCTATCTTGGAAGACAATTATTCATCACCTTTAGCACATTGGAGTGAATAAATTTGTCTAAAGGAGACTGTTCTAAACAGGGCTCAGATTATTATCTTCTTAAAAATCATTCTTATTTTCTGTAAATTCAGTCGACTACAAGTAAGTTTCTAAATATATTTATTTCTGTAATTTCTGTATTTATATACATTCTGTTTTAATTTCGAATTTATAATATCCGTATTAACAATCTTAAGACAGATTTATACATTTACTGTTTTATAAATTCATACATAATCATTTCTAAATTAAAGAAATTTTAGTGTCATATAAAAATGTTTTACATAAATTTTGATATTTTATTGTTTTATGAGAGAAATTTAATAAAAGAGTTAACATTATTTTAGTGTTACAGAAAATTAATTTTGTATACTGTTCATAAATTGTATCATGTTTCAGAAAATATAATTTTATTTGTAATTTTTTTTATGAGAAATCTGTTTGAATAAGATTTTGTTTAAATCTTAAAATTTTAATTCTGTTTTGTACGAAATCTTTAACTTAATTTTAAAAACAGCTTTGACACAGTTTTTTTACTTAATTTAGACTAGTAAAAACTAGTGTTTAAATATTTTAGTTTAATTTTGTGTTATAGAATTCAGAATATTGTGTTATAGAATTCAGAATATTGTGTAGTATATTTCACAATAATGGATTCAATTTTGCTATTAATTGTTTATTTCCAATTAGAAGCATCGGGCGAGGATATTACTTCTTTGTGTGATTGAGGTTCATTTTCTAGCAATAATTGGAAAGAAGCAATTAATAGAAATTGAACCAATTTTGCAAAATCATACTTGGGAACTAGTGGATCTTCCACTAGGTTCAAAACCGTTAAGTTACAAATGAATCTTCAAAAAGAAATTGAAGGCCGATGGATCAATTGATAAATATAAAGCTAGACTTGTAGTTAAAGGCTATAGAAAAAAGGAAGGGTTAAAGTACTTCAACACATACTCACCGGTAACAAAAATTATCTCTTTGTATGATTAATGAATTTTGGCTCTTGAAAAATTGTTGCATTGGTTGTTATTGCTTAAGCAGGGTGGATAATCTAGTAAACAAGGGAGATTACGTCCATTTTTTTCTAAATTGACACTTTGTTTATTTGGTACATAATGTGGATTCGGTTGATGAATATTATATATTTCATGTTATATGTGAATTTATTTGATGAATTTAGACTATTTGAATGTTGTTGGACATTTATTATTCGTTAACAGGGTGGGTAGTCCTATAAACAAAGGCGATTATGGCCATTTTTTAAAAAATTATACTTTGTTGTATTGGGTAATGAAATTTTTGTCGTTTTGCAATTATGTATTTTAGAAATTTTTTGTCGTTTTACGATTACTTACTTTTGAATTTTTCTCCGTGGTACGGGAATTCCGCTAGTATATATCTATATAATAAAGTAGAAAACTTATGTATGTCATAAGATCAAAAAATGATGTCATCTGGATAAGTTTTTCTTGCATTACCAATTTTGTCCCTCAAATCTTTGATTTTTCCCTCTTTTTTTACTTACCAAATTTACACTTCAATTCAAAATTAGGGATACTTTGGTCTAAATCACTTCATCATTTTGTTAACACTCTCTCTCACTTCTCACACAAACCACTCATTCTCCCGTTCTCTCATCAACAAGCAAAAAAAAACCTTCCCTCCCCACTATCCCGCACTCACCCCTCTGTCACGGTCGCCCTTAACCCGTTGCCGTCGCCGCCCTCATCCCACTGTCGTTGCCTCGCTCAGGTAACCTTGATCTCTACTTTTCCCCTCACTCTCTCTTACACATGCACATGCACACACTCACGCACATACAGTTTTCCAGCTCTGCTGCTGCACACACTATTCACTGACACTCGCACACGATTTGTTTTCTCTGAATCACATTTATTGGTTTGTAAATCATAGTTTTGAAATGTGTTTATTTATATTTTGTTCTTTGATTATCAGTTTTGCAGATCGCACAGTTTAGAAATTATTTTTTTATGGTTTCATGTTCAGTTTCATATGCAGATCTGAGGTTTAGTTTGTTGAGTTTTTATTCATGCTTACTTCTTTTATGGTTTTATTTGGATCCTTTTGTTAGATGTATTTTTGTTTGTGTTTTTCATATTTGGGGAAAGTTGTAGCAAGGAATGACCAACCACCGTGTAGCAAGGAAAGTTATATATATTTGGGGAACGTAGTAGCAGATGTGAGGTTTAGTTTGTGTTTTTTAATCATCTCGCTTCCTCTCTCTCTTGCTTTATTTTTTTGTTATTGTTGAATAGGTGTTTACATGTTGAATGGGTGTTTACAGTGTGCATTTACAATTGAATGCTTAGAATTGAAAAATGGTTTATTTGAACTTTGATTTGGCGGTTGAAATGTTGATTTACGGGTTTCAATCCCCACACCAATTTAGCTTTTCGATGTCTTCTGTTGCAAGACTAATTACAAATTCAAATGTATGGAACATATCTCTTTTTTAATGCTCAAATAGGTTTTCCGATGCTTCCAATAATATGTCTTCTGTTGCAAGACAAATTTAAATGTATGGAAGAGAAAATTTGAAGATGTCTTTTGTTGCAAGACCAATTAGAATTTGCTGAAAGATCATTTTTGGTTGGTACAGATACTTGATACCATCGCCACTTTGTTTATTTTATTTTCTCTTTCCATTTGGTATGGATTAGGGAAATAATTTATATTTTCAAAGTAATAACATAAACTACATATACTTGGATAAGAGAATAGAATTGAAAAGAGTATATAAAACTGAATACCAATTTAACACTTTCAAATCCAGGCTCCATATTTGATTTAATAATAGTTATGTTCTGTTGTTCAAATCCATGCTCCATATTTTCTTAATAACAGTTGTGTTTTGTTGCTTTGTCATTAGATCTTCTAATTATGGAGCGTGAATTAAGCTTAATTTATGCTCCATATTTGAATAAACACACCCATTTAATTTTTGTGCGGATTTAGTTTTTGCGATTTGGGGTTCTTATGAAATATCTATGCGGGTTTGAAACTTATTGAATATAGGTGTGTTTATGTTGTTGTAGTTTTATTGTTCCATTTATATAGAAATCTACGCGGGTTCCATTTATTTTTTGTGCGGATTCAGTTTTTGTGATTTTGGCTTCTTATGAAATATATGTGCGGGTTTGAAACTGATTTAATACATGTGTGTTTATGTTGTTTAATTTAGAATACACAAAATACAGGTTGTTTTAGGTAACTTGAAACCCCAAGTAACTTGATTTGTAATTTTTTTAAAAAAAGAATTCAGATTGTTGGAATATTGGCATGCGTTCATCGTCATAAAGTGACTTTGGTTATTAGCCCTGGTGAATTGTTTTATATTGGGTGTCACCTAATATAAAACAATCCTCGTGTGTTTATGTTTTTCTTAGGATGATTTATCATATTCGGATGTCTAAAGTGTTAGATATAAAAAATACACTAATGGATGAATATTGGATTTTTTTACACATTATGTATGGACAACTCCACCCTTATAATGTTTTATTTCCTTTATTTTGTTTGATGAAGTTAATTGTTGCAATTGGTGGACTTGAGCGGAATCCGTGATGATCCTATTAAAGATGACATCACCGCAAATGAAATTGAAAAGGCACAAACACCAGTGCTTAATCAGCTCCAACAAAACCAAAGCAATCCAGACCAAAATGGGGTCATCTCCATTTATTCTAAAGTATGGAATCATGTACAAGGGGTCATAATTAATCAGGTAGCATACAACCTATTTTCATTCTCTTTTGATTAGGAAGAGGATTGTATCAAACCACTGGAAAGGTCATTGTGGACCATTTCAAATTACTCGATGATACTTAAGAGACGAGATTCACATAAAGAACTCAACGGGGAAAGTTTTGACACATTTGAAATTTGGATCTGAGCCTTCCTAGAGGCATGTTCGGCGAGAACAACGGTAAGACGTTTGGTGATCTTATAAGGAAATATGTGCGAGCCAAAATGAAAGAAACTTTCTTCTCCTTTCTTCGCATTCGAGTTACTTTTGAGACCAACATACCCACCCCCGTGGGATCTTGGATGAATAAAGTAGAGCACCGAGAAATATCGATTGATATAACCTATGAAAGGTTAGGAGTTTTTTGCTACAATTGCGGTTTCCTCGACCACGAAGATACGAAATGTAGTCATATTTTAATGCTAGGTAAGGAAATGAAGAAATGCACCATGTATGGATCCAACATAAGAGCTAAAAATTCCCCTAATTTTAGATCAGATTAGTTAAAAACCAGTCCAACAAATGCTATGTTAATAGAGCCTTCCGCCCTTAATAAAGTGAAACAATACATAGTTCCCATGACTCTTCCTATGAATTTTCTTATGGAGAGGGATAACGAAAAATCACCAATGTTAACATCGACGAGGAATAATCTCATGCCGACTGCGAGGGAAACAACAAGCAAACATTCAAGTGGGGATGTGATACTTTCGACTGTTAACAGGATACAAGAATAACCAAACAAAGGGGATTTGAAAATTTGGGGACCAACATTACTAAACACATAGAGTCATAGATAAAAAGGGGCAAACCCAGAATTCAGATATAACTTTCAAAATGGTACATATGTTTTTCTTCCGGCTTCTTTGACTTATATTTGTTTTACAAGTCTGAAAATTGCAGTTCCAGGTCTAAAAATGGTGCATTATTGGTGTTAATTAAATTTGTTTGCATTACTTTGTATATAGCTTTCGGTCTGTATTGTTCATAATGTCACATATGTATATGTTGTGCTTAATATCGAACATTTTACAATTATAGAGGGTACTTGGTGTTCCCCAATATATTTGTGATTTCATTGTTTTGTTTGGGATTTTATTTTTTGTTTTTAAATTTTTGGGCTTGAGTTTTGTATGTTTTTACTTAAATTATAATTTAAGGGTTAATTTGTTTCATTATTTGATTCATATCGCACCGAAACACTTGAGGAATCTGCTTCAGTACATCCATTTTGATAACTATTTCAGTACATCTAATATTTGATGTATAATTCTGCTTTAAAATTTTTCATTCGGTGATTCAAAATTTGGATACTTTAGTTCTTATTTCAACGCTTAATTTTGTAGGTGTGGTAATTACACGACTCTCATGAACGTGGACGCCGTAAACTTGGCACATATGGTGTCTCATTTTAACATACGATTGGTGTCCCACTATTACTACTTATGTGAATCATTTCACTTATATTTTTTTATGCTTATAAGAAACATTTCACTGTTATTGTGTTTTTACTATAAATACTTTTGTTGTTAATGTTATGTGTATTAAATGAGCTAGTGTGAATTTATATATACTATTTTTATGTTTTTTAACGCAATGAGACAATCTGAATTTATTTGTTCAATCACAGGCGGATCAGAGGAAACCACATCAAATTTTGGCTTCGTATACAAATCTAAGGTGTGAAAAAAAAGTATCAAAATACAAGCAGATTTATATGATTATTTGCTCGATCCTCGAAGGATTCACATCAAGTGGAATCAAACCCACCTGAGCAATACGCTCATATCTCAGCTCTCCACCAATGACATTACAACTCTGTGTGATCATAGTTTGATATGAAATCAACAAAAAATCTCAATCACCCGATTTTTTCATGGTTGGTCGGCCTTAGGGTAACGTTGCCAGAGGTCGGCGACCATTAAACATCCAGTCCCACACATCAGCAATTTGTAAGAAGTACATCCAGTCCCACACATCAATAACATCACCATTCATGGTCGACAACCACAGCTCATCGATGGACTGTAATCGTTGGTCGATAGCCACTAACAAGGTTTGGTTGGCCAACGTTTTTTTTTCATGGTTGTAACCGATTTTTTCATGGCTAGTCAACGTTGGCACAGGCTCGGGACTTGTTCGACTAACTATTATTGGTCAGTGACCGGTACAACACAGACTGGGGGGTTTCCCAACCACTTATTATTGGTCAACGACATGGTACCAGAGTCCCTTTTAACAGGACGAGTGTTTCCTGACCACCTGTTTTATTATTGAATTTGGTAGGCGAAAAATTGGAACGACGCTGAAAATACGTTTGAAATCTCTTTGAAGCTCGAGTTCAGCTGGGAAATGTGTTTAAAACTCTTTAGGTTTGTTAAAATTAGTGTTTGTTGTTAAAGGATTGTATGCAAATTTGGTCGGCGGTTGCTGTTTTCACCGGTTGTTTCCTCGACCAACATGTCGCAGTACCGTAATCTCCTTGACTTGCTCGGCGGGTTTCCCCGGTATTAATTGGTCGGCGGAATTATACTACAGAAATAAGTCCGGAAGGATTTAATGCAAATCTATTCGGCAGCATTAATTGTTTTGTTAATACTTATCTTTGGATTTCTTCTTATTCACTACTTGCATAACTTACTTGCACATGGATATAGCCATACACAAGAGGAGAGAAACATTTCATGGATTTTACAAGGTACACAAGTCCAACATAGCGATGTTGGTAAACTTTTCCTCTTCTATCTGTATCTATATTGGTTGCTTGTACGTTGCTTGAAGTTGACTTGCATATGAGGTGCAGATCTGAAGTACGTAGCTTGAACTCTTCAGTTGCTCAATATTCGAATACTAAAATATTGCTTTAACTTGACTTTCTTGGTACGTTTAGAATGGTGACTAAGATGTATCAATGATGTTAGGGTTGAATACATTTCATTATTTTGTTCATTCTATTCTTTCTTTTCATATAAAATATCTTTTAATGTTTAAACTTCATGCTAAAATGTTCTGTTATTATAGATATGGTGAGTACCTATATGCAGTTCATTGGATTTTTCAGTTCGATACTTGAGGTTTGGTGAGGGCAGTTCGATACTTGAGGTCTGGTGAGGGCATTGATCTGCGTTGCTGATTGATATTTAAATACTCCAAAACTATATTTTCTTTTTGAGTTTTTTTTCTTTTTTTCTTTCTAATAAGATTTATACGCCGCCTAATGTTGTTGGGTTTTGACGTTTGGTTTTGCTTAACTAAAGATCATTATTTTGTTCTTCCATCTTTGGGTATTTCATTGTTCTCTCTTTACACAATTTTTATAGGAGATTTACATCTGATAAAAATCAACTTAGGGGCATTTTCCTCTGTTTTAATGCTCTGTGTACGTGTTTACATGAAAATATATGATTTGTTGCTCCGTATTTATTTCTCTATTTTTTATGATGGTTATTGTAATATGTATTTTTTACTGGCAACAAAGCTATTTCGAGTTACTTTTTTTTTTTACAGTATTTATTTGATTCTCTTATCCTTATATTCTATTTCCTTATGTAAGTGGTGGTAATTCTAGGTTGATATGTCTTATGAGGTGTGTAAATATTGCTTTTAGTGTTTGTTCTTCTACTTTTTATCTCATTTTCTTTTGTGCAGGGCACCCCGACCATGTATATGACGATGTTATTTCTCTAAGAAGCATTCCTGGAATGCACTCTATGACAATATTATTTTACTTATTCATGTAAAATGGCCACTTATAATTCTTTCTACAATGGTATGCATCCCATTTAGAAATGTATTTTCAAGTGTTTCATAGTTGAACAATGCGAAAGTTTTTAATTTTACTATGATTACACTGCTTTGATTAGTTTTGCAACTCTATGTAATAACATATGGGTTTGGGATTAATAATATTCTTAGTCAATTAGGTTTGGGATTGTGGTTTGGATTTGGATGTTGTTGGGATTGGATGCATATTTATAGAACATTGATTTTGCACTTAAGAGTGAGAATCAAGTTTAATTAAACTAAATGGTGAGTATATATTCATTAGTTTTTTAAAGTTTGGGGTTTTGATTGAGTTGAATAATTTGTGAAAATAAATAAATGATTTTTTGAGATACTTTTCCGTTGATATTTCTCTATATAAATTGCATGAGGCCATTAAGTATATGATGTAACTGGGTGCAAATATCCGATAGTGTCATGAAGTTAGATTTGTTGTAGATATTTATTAGTTACATAGTTGGTTAGTATATTTTAATTGATTTCATTTCATTATCTATTTATCTAAAGTTGTGAGTTTTGTTATTCAAGAGTTGATGAATAGATCTGGTATGAAATTTGTCATATGTAATAAACTAGGAAAAAAATTGTAATCATGCCACCGACGCAGAAACAAAACACATAAGCTTCCTATTATGTTATTTTATGCACGGGGTCAATTTACGCGTTCAATTGCATGTATATTATAGGAGGTTTTCCTTGAAATGGACTTTTGCATGTCGATGAAGATGGAGATCAAGATTGATATGAAGAAGAGTAGATAAGAATTGGCAGGTATGCTTGGAACTTTTGTGAGCTACTTTAATAAGGCGTTGTTTGTATATTTATTATGAATTTGAATTAACACGTCTATTTTTTGTTGTTTGATTTTCAGATTATGACAATATGAGGAGTATGTGTCGATTATAAGCTTGAGTTTGGGAACACGTTCAACATTTATCCCCATTCCATCCCATTACAGATGTGCCACGAGTTGTTTGATCGATCCACGATTTATATTTTTTATTAGATTGAAAATTTATTATTGTGTTTAAGTACTATTTTTATCATCATTTTGTTTGTAAAATTGCCAACAATGATTTTTTGCGTGTAATCATATCTGAAGCCTATTTTAGTCATAAATTAATGATTTTGTTTATATAATACCTGGGATGGACTATTTGTATACTTGAGTAGTTTTGGTTTCTTAAACAGGTAGATAGTCCTATATAAAAGGAGGAAATTATTCCCATTTTTTTAAAATCGTGTACACATTTGTGTTTTATAATAAATTCTATGATTACAAGTCTTAGTTGACGTAATTTTTTAGAAGTGTTCGTTATTCCTTTAGGCACATGCATACTATTTGAATGTTATTGGACTATTTATTATTTGTTAAGCAGGGTGGATAATCTGATAAACAAAATATATTATTATCAAAATTTTAAAATTATCCTTTTGTTTTTTTGGGAAATGAAATTTTTTCCGTTTTGCAATTACGTACTTTAAATTTTTTTATCGTTTTGCTATTATCAGCGTGCCTTCAGGCATGGACATACCCTATATATATATATTATTGGTTTCTCTCTTTTTCTCTCTCTATCTATGGAAGAAAACACACAGAGTAAGAACAATTTTTATTTTATTTAAAAAATGGAGACTATTTTATTCATCATACGATGTTACAAATAGGAAAAGGATTGCAAACAAAACACACTAAAATTACATCTTTGTTTTCACAATAGCAGACTCTAGCTTATTAATAACCACTCTAAGAAGACAAGACAAAGACCACTGAGTTACCTTATTTAAACCACCCATTTTCCATCAACCCTAGATATTGAAATTGACAACAGATCTATAAGTTTTCCCAGGTTGCCAACCTGCCGGTATAACGTTATTGGCAACAATAGTTTGGCCAGATTCTGAAATAAGTTTAATTGAAAATGGTGCCTGTAGTATAGAACCATGATCCACTTTCCAGACAGCACCCCATGATTGGTGCATGGAGATCCAATTGTCACAGTCCAAGGCCTCTTTTAGGTCAACTCCAGATAGGTTTCCATCTCCATTTTCGTATTCAACTACGACAGCAAAATAGTAAGGGTTTGAGCCAGAGTCCACATGGAAGGCCATGGTTGTTCTACCATAGTTGCACTTCACTCTGCTAGCCACCCAATAAGGCTTAGAATTATATAGTTATCATTTATGATATGATATGAAACTAACTAATTGGGAATAGTGAACGAAAATATGATTGGATAGTGGGTTACGAGTTTAGTTACTATAATATCATTTCTAACCATATCATAATATTTAACGATTTAGAATATAATATAAAGATTATTAACACTTTGATTTTTGAAGTTTGTTCCCTTTGTCATTTTAGATCCCGAAGTATATACAAATTGTAACATAAATTCTTAAAGTTTGATAGTTCAATCACTGTAGTCCAAACTTAACATCCCATAAAGTTTATTTAGCAGGAAACAAATTTTTCGTTATATATATCCGTTAAATTCTTAAAAAAAGTCATAACTATTTATATTAAATTCAGAAAATTGTGAAAAAATATCGTCGGAATCGCGTAGATGTTTTTATACACAAATTTATAAAATGTGCAATATTGATGACATACTTTGTATTTTTTTTCTTTGTGTTAATTAACGGTTACCAGACATTACATTATTTACCAAGTTTCGGTTCATAATTGTATACAGGCATGTTATAATAATTAAATACATATTTTTAAACGAAAAATATAATTTTATCACTGAATTTAAGTAAGGATTCGTACATTACTATATTAATTCGAACATGTATTGGGTATGCTACTTTAAAAAAAAAATTAAAACTCGAATCATTCATGAAAGAAGTTTATTATTATCTACATAGTTCAAAAACTATTTCAATAATCTTTTTTTTTGTATTTTACAATAGATATAAATATTTAACTCATATAAGTATTTAATAGTAGTAATAACTATTTTGGTTAAATATTTATATCTATTACAAAAATATGTTGTTAATGAAAAATAGTTTTTGAATAATTTCGATAATAATAAACATCTTTCATAAATGGTTCGAGTGTTAAATTTAATAGAAAGTAGCGAAACCAATACGTTCTATAATTAATATGATATTGTACGAATCCTTACCTAAATTTATAAATAAAATTATATCTTACTTCGAAAAATATCAATTTTTATTATTATAAGAACCAAAACTTAGTAATGATGTAGTGTCCGGTGACCTTTAATTCACAAAAGATCAACAATACAAAGTACGTCAACAATATATCAAATTTAATAAATTTATATATAGAAACCACCACGCGACGACACGAGTCCGATGATATTTTTTCATATTTTTTTGAATTTTATATAAAAATTTATTATCTTTTAAAGAATCTAACTAATAAAATAAACGAAAAATTTGTTTTATACAAAAAATCTTAACGAACCGTTAAGTTTTGGATTAAAGTGACTAAACTACTAAACTTTGGGATTTTCATGAAAAACTTTAAAAGTGAGTCAAATCACCCTCATTTTTTTCGGTTCATTGTTCAACTTCTAATAAAATTGAACTATATTTTCAAAAAATATTTCAATTATGTGGAAAAGAATTATGGCGCCATTGATGCCTATTCAACTATATCTATATGTAATATGAGACTTGAAATACAGCCCGACATTCTGAATTGAAGCAGTCGGCTAGAAATATGAACGACAGAGACAGCAAATTGTAATTGTTTGCTCGGGATGACTTTGTGTCTTGTTTGTGCCGGTCATGAATAACCCGACAGTAAGTAATTGTTCGTTAATATTCCACCCAGTAAAGTCAAGAGAATGAAATCAGCAAGACTTATAAACAAACATATATTTTTGTCACACTCAGAGCATCCACAATGGGGGAAGAAGAAAACAAGAGATTTTGTAATTTTACAGAATTTGAGGCTTGTAGTGGTGGATGAAAATGAACAAATTCTGTAGAAGAATTTGTAAGCGTTCTTCAAGTTTAGAGAACGGTTACAAATTCTGTAAGGGTTCCTACGAACTTCATTTGTTCGTAGCAATTGATACGAACAAATGAAGTTCGTAAGAAATATAAATAATCATTTTTATCATATTTTTGGGTTCTTACGAACAACAGAAGTTCGTTAGAATTCTTACGAACTTCTGTTGTTCGTAAGAAGATTTAATTTTGTTTCCTACGAACTTTTATTGTTCGTATGAATGATTTTACAATTTTCAGACTTTTCACCACTGTGAGAGTTAATTCTGACGAAAGGCAAAGTCTACTTTTGGATTTGTATTCTTACCTTTCACGAGACTCCCCACTGTTGACGCTCTTAGAACATACTACTGTTTTTTAATAAAAAAAATAATACGACTTTTGCCTGCACTTTGTTATAATTTTATGTTACAATTTTTTTTGCTGAGAATTAATATATACATACAAATATATGATTAAAGTTAATAAATTGTCGGATATTTAGGGATTGTTTTTTATTTTATTTTTTACTTCAGTGATATTGTTTTAAAATATTGTTTACTTTATTTAAAAAAGCATAAGGGTGTAATCCAAAATATGAAACAAAAGTTAGGGTGAAAGTAAAAACCATTGGAAAAATGGTTAGGGTTGTATAAACATTTCACGTGGAAAATGAAGCATTTTTTTTTTTTGCTCTGGCATTGTTTGATTGGTCATGTTTTCCTTGGGAATGTTGTCCACGTTATGGAAGGTAAAACTACCTGAACATTTACTTCCTCAGCTTTTGAATTTTTATTTTCCCACGTCTCATAACAGTTCGAATATCATGCAAAGTCGGAAAACGTTACCTTATATATATATATATATATATATATATATATATATATATATATAATGCTCTTGTTCCGACTAGTCCGCATTTTAAGAGTGCGGACCGGACGCGTATTATCTTTCGGTCATACCGTCAGGTAATACATGTCTATATAATGCACTTGTTCGGACTAGTCCGCATTTTAAGAGTGCGGAGCGAACACGTATTATCTGTCGGTGATACCGTCAGGTAATACATGTCCGGTCCGCACTCTTATATATATATATATATATATATATATATAGTCCTGCTCTTGTGTGGAATAGTCTGCATTTTAAGAATGCGGACCGGACATGTGTCACCTAACGGTAGCCCAGAAAAGAGAGGGAGTGTGCCTATAATTTACGCGATAATTTATAGGGCACCGTTAGGTGACACATGTCCGGTCCGGATTCTTAAAATGCGGACCCGACATGTGTCACCTAACGGTGCCCCTAGAAATTATCGCATAAATTATAGGCATACTTGAGGGAGTCCAAAGAGCTTGTTCGTGTGGAGGTTCACGGTTGTCAAAAAAATAAATTAAAGGCACAATCTCTCTCTTTTTTGGGTTTACCGCCAGGTTACACATGTTCGGTCCGCACTCTTAAAATGTGGACTGCTCCACACAAGAGCAAGATTATATATATATATATATATATATATATATATATATATATATATAGAGAGAGAGAGAGAGAGAGAGAGAGAGAGAGAGAGAGAGAGGATCAAGTAAGGACCCTTAGTTTGAGAACCCTGAATGAAGTCAATTTTTTCAAAATAGTGAAAAAAATATTTTAAAGCTGATTTTTTTTTCTATTGCTTTTAAACATTTCACTATGATCATAAAAAAATAATCAACTTAAAATGAATTGTTTTACTATTTTAAAAAATCGGTTCAACTTTATCCACTTTTAACAGCTTAAAAACTGACACAATTTGACCGATTTTTTTAAAATAGCAAAAAAAATCATTTTGAGCTGATTTTTTTTATGGGCTTACTGAAATATTTAAAAATCATATAAAAAAAATCAACACAAAAATATTTTTTTTACTATTTTAAAAAAATGGACCTCATTCAGAGTTCTCAAATTGGAACCTCACTTGATCCTTTTTCTATATTTAAAAGATAGGTGACGTGGATGGTGATATATATATGTACGATATTTTCACCTTTTTATGCATGATATTTCATGCATTCCATGGGTGCATGAAATGTCATACTAAAAGGTTAAGTATCATACATATTAAATCTATACTATACTACTATTATACTACTAATATACTATTATTTTTTAAATACATGCTATTAAATTATTTTTTTAAATTCAAAAAATATATATTAAAAAAATAGTTTTTTTTTTTTTACATTTTGTTTTCATTTTTTTAAAAAAAGATGGATAATTATGAATTGAATTTTATTACGGAAGCAAATTTATCGCCGTGTCCTCGACACGGACATCCGCTAGTGTATATATATATAATACACCTACCTACGATATTGTATTGGTAAGACTCCGGCATTGCGTAGTTGATTAGCCTTGCCAGCAATAGCCATGGCTCCGAAAGCAGTACCACTTAAATCAAAATGTGCAGACTCAGATGTACAACCAGCGCACTCATCTGTTATAACTACTGTCACCCGATTTCCTGAGCACGCCTCATTTTCTGTGCATTTCACCTGAAAATTTAAACCAAACCCTTATATATACATATTTGTATTTATTAGCATTAACAAGCTCAATCGCAAAGTTTGCATGGATTCAAAAATGCTCCTTGTACTAAGAACTTAAACTAATAATATCTCTACCCAAAGTATTAAAGGGTAGTCATTATCGGTGTAAAGTCTTGATACACATAGCAATACCTGCATTCATTTACACTAGTGACATGCAATAATAATGGAAAATATATATAAATAGTTATTTGATGGGTTTGATTGCACCTGATAACAAGCTCCGCATCCTTTTCCAGATTTAAACAGAGACGGGCCACCGGCTGATACTAAGGATGAGAATGGTTTTTGCCCTACAACATTACTATATCCGCAAGCCCCACCTGTCAACAACAATATTGTAATATCAATCATTCTTACATGTTAGTTTTTTTTAGCAGTTTGGATGATCAAGAAATTAGGTTGGAAAATTCGTTCTCTTTCTCCTTTTATTTTTTTTCTACATCGGTGGAAAATTGAACACAAACATTTACATTGTTATGTAATAGTTGACCTCGTCACCTAGTAGGAAATACACATCATTAACGATAATTCTACAAGCGTTAGGTAAGCCTCCTAACCGTGCATATGTTGTAGACCTAACAATATAAATCCCCCATAGAGTAATGGAAGTTATGCTGAAAAACTATATTCTAATTAGAAATCATTATTTTATTATAAGGGAAATCAACAACTTTTATTTTGAGATACACAATTAACGATTTATATTTATACGTATAAAGAAACCACACAAAAAGTTACGCAAAATGATGTGGCAAATAATATTACATATTATTTATTATATGAGAGTGTCCAACATTTTATTACACTGGTAAATCATTTCGGGTACGGATAGCATTTTCCGTATAACATGTAGTATTATGCATACCTATATTGTGATTAATTCATATTTTATTATCCTCATTTAGGGATAATTAAAATCAACAAATAAACTATTTGTTTGACGATCTATTAATTATGATGTGTGCCCCATAAATTTAAATTGTTTAATAATTGTACGTGAAAGTTATGCTAATTTAATAACTAAAAATTAGAACTATAAATTACTGATCATGGCTTCCATAAAATTAAGATAATTCAAATGAGTACTGTTATATGTCTCAACTACATTCCTAATTCATCCCAACTGACGTGACATGTAGTAAAGTATTGCACTCTGTAATTATTACAGAATAATGTACAACAATTATTGCACCGTCACATGAGTTGAAGGATGTAGCTGAGCCTTTTTCCAAATTAAACATATTGAGCCAATCATCAATTATCTTTTAAGAAATGAAAATTTAATGGAATTTAAAATTCATAAGAACTTGGCAATAATTTTAAATCAATAAATTTGGATTTAAACGTTTAAACTTAAATAAATCTCAAATATTTGTTGTCGTATGCAACCAAATATTGAAATGTTGAAACTCAGATAAAGTCCCAAATTGATCTTGCAAATTGAGACTGAACACAGTATTAGGAGCTCATTAACCTTACTTTTAAAATAGCAATATAGATAGAGATAAACATAGTCGGATTACGTGAACTTGGTCATATTCAACATGAACACAATATATGTAGAAATTAGAGAATTTGTGAGAAATATATATTATGACAACTAATTCAACATGGATAGACGAAGTTTTGTACACAAACCTAATTTAACACGACATGAACATGAAGTGGGATAAGCGAAAGCAGCCTCTTCATATATGGGGGTAAGACCTCGAATTCGGGTAAGACCTCTCAATGTACACAAACAGCGATTGGTCTCGTGTTTGAGACATGAGATCAACCTCTTCATATAAGAGACAAAGCTAGCGGACATCCGCTTTTCCTACCCAGGAGTTAAGCAGAGTTTCGTGAACTCTTACTATTGTTTTTTTTCTTTTTTTATGAACATTAACGTGGTGCCTAAATTTTGACACGACGACACTTTATTAACATAAACTCAGTCTCTCTCTTACCATCACTTCCTGCACCAGTGGCACTTCCAAACCAAGTTGCTCCAGCCGGAGACCAATAAGAATCGGGTTGAATTTTTGAAACGTTTAGGAGCTTAGGTTTAAAACAATAACAAGATTTGAGTACAAAAAGTGAAAATAGGGCAACATATCTGTGGTAGGAGGATGTTCGTTGAGCAACAAGGGCCATGATTATGGTACTCAACAAATGCCTAGTGGAATATATGAGCGTAGCTGCAGTTTCTTTAGTTGAGTGGATGGGTTTAATTGATAACTGAATGCTATTTATAGACTTATAACAGTGACGGGGATCTACTGTGAATCTTTGCAAGATAAATTATATTAAACCTCTTGCAGTTTTTATGGGTCCACTGATTTTTCCCTATCTATTTTTCTTAACCCCGCAAATTATGGCGGGCGTCCAATTTTTGGCAAAACTATTACGTGCTTGTCACATGTTCTCCATTTCATAACATTACTGTTTTATGACCGATATAAATTGATAGAGCAATGATATTCGTACCGGATTAAGCCCACCGGTTTAACCTACGGGCTGATGTGGTCACATGAGGTGGCCACATATATACCATTGCAGCTTTTTACTTTAAAAAAATGTATATAAAATTGCTGCTTTCTAAAAAAAAAAAAAAACTTGAGAAATGCTTTTAGAATTTTTTTTTAATAAAAACAAAAAAAAATTTGCAAAAAATGTTTTTTTACCAAAATACATTTTCTAAACTGGTTTTAACACGCCAAAAAACATTTTTTAGCAACAAAAAAACACAGTTTGACCAAAAAATAAAAAACATAAATGCACAAAATCGGTGCACAAAACCGGTGCAACTATCATTTTTCAAATAAAAAAAGGTTTTAACCAATGAAAATAAGTTTTTAACGTGTCAACATCATTTTTGTTTCTTCATAAAATGACATTTCATAAAACCGATATATTTACTGTGTTAAGTACACAAACAATGATATATGAAATAATTTTATATCTGTAACATTTTTACAAGCAGTAATATTTACTGTGTTAATATTACATAGATAATACATTTTTTTATTGAGAAAAGTTACGTCGACACAGATGTCGACAAAGTATTATAAATTATTGGATAAAAAAACGACACGACATAAAGTAAAATGACATAGTGAAGTGTCAACTGACACATATAACACGACAAAAATAAAAGAAAAACATTTTTTTAGCAAAAAGATGTTTTTAATGAAAAACAAAAGATTTTTTTAATGAAAAGAAAAACAAAAAAAATTGGTTATTGTCGCTGGGGGGGATCCACATTCATAATACAATTGTCAACGCAACACGTCATATCAGCGTATCGCAACAATTTTACCGAAAAAAAACTTTATCAAAATAAATAAAAATTTAAAGCGATTTGTCAGTGCCGCTGACGCGGACCCACATCCATTAAACGATGTGGATCCGCGCCAGCGACAATAACCGATCACTGACCGTTTTTTCTAATATGTTGGTCCGCGCCAGCAGTATGTATAGGTAGTCGGATTCCCTATGCATACCGCTGGCGTGGACCAACATATTAGAAAAAATGGTATGCGCCAGCGATATGTATAGATGGTCGGACTGCCTATACATACTGCTGGAGAGGACCATTTTTTTAAATATAGTAAAATAATTTTTTTAAATAGTAAAAAATGGTCAGCGCCAACAGTATAATAAAGTACGACTCAATGTCGTGTCACGTTTTAATTTGGATCGTGAACGTGTTTGTTAAAAAGTAAAAATTTATAATCGCATTGTGTAATTTTTTTAATTGGTTTGTGTAAAGTGAAAAAAAATCATTTCGTGTTGTCTTGTTGTATTTTAACACATATAATTTTTTTACATATATTTATATATAGCTTGTATTTATGTTTTTTAATTAGACTGATTTTTTTTTTAAGTTAAAAGTTATATATTGTAAAAATAAATAATGGTTATATATTGTAAAAATAAATAGATTTTTTTGGCTTACTAAATGGCGTGGGTGGTTACCATCTCATATGTCTTTTTTTTAATTTGAAAGTTATATCTTGTAAAATAAATAATGGTTATATATATGCCAAAAAATAAATAGAATTTTTTGGCTTATTAAATGATGTGAGTGGCTGCCATGTCCTAGGGCCACATCATTTGGTTGATAAAACCGGTGTATTTACCCGGTACCAAAAGCTTTTCTCAATTTGCTATCCTTAAATTCTACTCCGTAAATTGTACTTCTAATCTTGAGGGTCCGTTTGGTTCGAAGTAATATACTGTTAATTGCAGTAAAATGCAAAGTGGTAAAATATTTTTTCACATATTTAAATTAATTTTTTTTTTGAGTTGACATTGTGAATAAGTCAAGGTTCTAAAAAACGCGGGGCATGATCGAGTCGTCGAGGCGAAGCCTTAAGCATTAGGAGCCTAGGCGGGCCTTACGCGTAAAAAGGCGTTTAGGCCTTTTTAATATATTTTAATATTTTTAACTATACCAAAACTATTAAAAATACTAAAATGGTACAAACCTTAAAATATGTCTGAATATATGCAATCTAAAATACTTTTTTTTTAAATACTCAGAAAAAAAGAAAAAACTCGCGTTCTTTTGGACGAGACGCAGAGAGGTTTGGAATACCATTTGTCTTTTGATTGTTTTGAATGAGATATTGATCCGATTTAAAAAAAAAATCTTTAAAATGAGATATTGTTTCACTAAAGCGTTTTTGTTTTAAAAAAAAGTGTGCCTTAAACCTTTTATCAAGAATAAGGCATAAAAGGCTTAAGGCGGGGCGTTTCTCCCAGGCCTTAAGCCTAGACGTGCCTAGACGAACTTTTTAGAACACTAGAATAAGTGCGTACCCAATAATTATAAAACTTTAGATAAGAGTAGAAAAGAAAAATTAACTCTAAATAGGTGAAAACATATTTCACCATATTACTTTTCATCATGTTGAAAAATATTTTATCCCGAAACCAAATGGACCCTAAGAGTCAAATAACTTTAACCAAACAATGAGATCAAACCTTGTGCTTACCCACGACCACCTCCAGCTGTAAAACTCAAAATTTCTACGAGTATTTATAAATTGTCTCACTTCAACAGTTTTTATTATATATTCGTTCTATTGGCTAGTTAATTATTATATATGTTCAATCTTTAGAATATATACGTATGTAGTGACTAAATCATACCCATATTTTATTTCCAAATGGTAACAAACATTGTGATTTTTTTCCACAACTCCCACGAACACCTCTTCTCTTTTGGTTTTGGTCAACGTTCTAAAAAACGCGGGGCGTGATTGAGGCGTGGAGGCCAAGCCTTAAGCCTTAGAAACCTAGGCGGGCCTAGGCGTGAAAAGGCGTGAAAAGGCGTTTAGGCCTTCTTAATATATTTTAATATTTTTTAACCATAACAAGGCTATTAAAATACAAAAATTGCACATATCATAAAAATATGTCTGAATATATGCAAATTAAAATACTGTTTGATTATTTTGGATGAGATAATGGTCCGGTTTGTAAAGAAATTCTGTAAAAGGCGATATCATTTCACTAAAGCATTGTTGTTTTTAGAAAAAAGTGCGCCTTAAGGGTTTTACCAAGAATAAGGCGTGAAAAGCGTAAGGCGAGGCGTTTCTCCCAAGCCTTAAGCCTAGGCGTGCCTAGGCGGAGCCTAAGCGGGTTTTTTAGAACAGTGGTTTTGGTACACAACCTCAGACAATGACTTATTTATCTTTAGAATACGTTAGAAGCATATAAAGATACTAAATACTTTAAAGTGTCTTTCGAGTCCTTTTTATCATTCCCTCTGTTCAAAGGGAAAAAGATTCTGTTATAGTCTCATTTCGAACCAATGGTTCACATACTATAGTTTCAGTTCCTATAACATAGGGATGGGGAGGACGGTCTGACATGGGTTATTGGAAAGAACGGTGTTTTCTCAGTTAAAAATTATTATATGCTTTCTATGAGGTTAGGGAGTGTGATATATCTATGGAAAAAAGTGTAGAGAATGACGACGCCTCCTAAAGTGGCATTTTTCATGTGAACGATGGCAAAGAAGGCCATGCTGACTTCAGAGAGGCTGCAAAGGATGGGTATGAGAATGACCAACATGTGTTGGTTGTGTGGGGAGGCAAAGGAGACACACAATCATATGCTTCTTTATTGTAGGATGACGAGCGGGTTATGGGATGCTTTTCTTTCTATTTGCCGGATCACTGGGGTCATGCCAACGATAATGAATGACTTTTTTGCAGCTTGGAGGATCCCCAAGGGGTGAAAGGGTGAGAGAGTTGTGTGGTGGATTGTACCTATCTGCATTTTCTGGATGGTGATATGCCCAAAGTGTACCCTCATACTCAGAACAACAACATCGGCCAACCTCACAGCCGAGTCATCAGGAGGTTCACAACAACCATCAGAGAGATCGTCCTTCATAAGGTCGGCTCCATATTGATCAATATCGTCTTGCCAACAGCCAAGTTCAGTAACAACTTTCATGGGCTCACCTATGGCCATTGCATCGTCGTACTATGCTTAAGCCGACACCACAACTATGCCTAATACCTAACCTCGTCCAGTTATTAGACCGAGGTCATACTTATGATTAGTAGACTAACACAGCTATCGAACTCACCAACATCGTACTTGGCTGAGCCGAGGTTACAGTCGATGACGTCATAGGTTCGAGTATACACAAACACATAGAAGACTTGGAACACGTGGACAAAACCGTTATAACCGAATCATTCCCCTCACGTGAGGGAATATTCAATCATCATTATCTACATGTGGCACGGCCAGGTGCCCGCATGAGATTGGCTAAATCATCACACTCATGCTGATTGCATGCTTGAGGGTACGCTACACCTCCGAAGCACTATATATACTTGTCTTCCCCTACCTTGTAGAGGGATGAAGACTGTAAATCCTAGCGTAAGATCTATCAAAACACACAGTAGAGAGAGAAAGTGAGAGAATTGTATCACAGGGCCATTAGTGTCTCTCTTTTATAGCGAAGATCACTCACTTTCACAGTGGATCTCCTCATCTCTTTCTATATCTATATTGCTTACTAGCTGCCATTGTTATACTTATTTGAGCTCAACAACACCTTGATCTGGTGGTGTTATTTCTAGCATCATCATTTTGGCACCGTCTGTGGGAATAAGAAGCTTCATCTCTTCCTTTTTATAACTTGGGCTCATAGGAGACTCTGGTAGTGAACCAATCATCCCCCTTTGTGTGGAGTTCTTTCACCATTAAAAGAGATCCATTAAGGTTCTCAAGTTACCAGTCTCTTAATCACAGCTCAAACATATGGAACCAAAGTTACCACCACCTCCTCCACCAGATGGTGGTGGAGGGCCAAGTTCCAGTCACGCACCACTGTAGTTCGAGATGGATGAGGTGGAAGTAGCCTTAAGTCCTTGGTGGATAGTCAACAAGTTATGAAGGAGTAATTTGCCCAATTCAACCAAAACATGATGATGAGGCCACCCAAAATCTCACCGGAGATGATCACTGCGGCAACTGCACAAGAACAACACCTAGAGCCTAGGGGACCACCCCAGGAACCATGCAAAGATCTTCCTCCTCCCTAATAGCGGAGGGATGTTGCTGACCCTAGGCATTTACGCCTGGGGAGGCAAGTAGACCCTTGTCATGAGGACCAGTACGACGATGTGGAGGCCGATGATGCTCCCGTAGAATGTTAGGATCCATATGAGATTTCCAGAAATACTATACGACCCCTCCTAGAGAGCCGAGGAAGGTATGGTAGACGAGATTCTGATGCTTGCCCAAGAGGCTCAACATTTGACAGATTGAGTAGAGGGGCCGACCTTTGAAAGGCTCGACCCAGTCAATGACCTGAGAGAGAGGTTACCAAGGTCAAGAAGTCTTGTTGGCCCTAGAAGAGAAGAGGAAGATTGTCGGCCCCATCGTGGTCGACCCGCACATGGCCGAGATGGGGGCCAGGGGTAGGTCAATAGCCGATGTCGCGCTGCAGCGGGGGAACACCCAAATGAACCCTTGGAGAATGCAGGGTATAACATCGGCCAGGTCGATATTGCTATGCTATGGAATGACTCAATTGAAAGGCTTGAACATAAGATTGAGGATATCCTAAAGACCCGAGACCCCTTACATATGGAGTAGCTATAGGGTTCACCCTTCGTAGCAAAGATCGTCAGTTTTCCAACCCCAGCCAAATTCAAGCCTCATATAGTGTCTTATATGTACGATGGAAGCACTAACCATATCCATCATATTGAAATGTCCCAGTCAGCAGCAGATATCTACTCCATCTCTAATGAGATGAGGTGCCGACCTTTCTCAAGCATTTTAACTCGGGTTTCACATGTATGGTTTACATACCTTGCAAAGAATTCCATAGAGAACTTTAAAATATTGGTCGAACGATTTATCCACAACTTTTATTTTGGGGTGAGACCTCAAAAAAAGACAACCCATCTACTTTTTGTCAAGCAAGGTAAAAATGAGAGTCTAAGATACTACATCGCAAGGTTAAACAAAGAAAAGTTGGAAGTGGAGGACTACGAAGAAAGCATAGCTATGACAGCCCTCATCGGGGGCCTCCAAAAGGGAAAGTTTTTATGGAAGCTTGCTGAAGACCCTCCCAAGTCAATGGACAAGTTGCTGGCAACAGTTGGGAAGGTCATGAATGCAGAGGAAGCAATGGATGTTAGGTATGAGGATAAGAAAGGAAACATCAGTGGAGGCAAGTTTCAGAAAAAGAACAAAGATGGAAAGAAAAGGTCGGCTGACGATAAGTTTATAGACTACACTACGTTGACTATAAGCTGTAACACAACCTCAATGAGATAAAAAATGACCGGTCTTTAAGGTGGCCAGAGAAGCTAAAGGCTCCTCCTCATAAGAGGAACAAAAATTTATGGTGTGAATTCCATCAAGACCATGACCATCTGACTGACAAGTGTTTCATCTTGAAGTACGAGATTGAGAAGATGCTGAAGTCCGGGAAACTAAGGAAGTACGTAGATAAAGGTTCCTCACAGGGTGGCTGAGCCAACCCTAGGAAGAGAAGGAATGACAAGTGTCGAGGAGATGCCCCTTCCTAGCGCGATGATCCCTCGAACGATGATGATGATGACCCAGACGTCCAACCAAAGGACAACATTGTCCCAGTAAAGAGGTTAAACATGATTTTGTTTGAAGATGGTATGATATGTGGGGGACTAGAAGGAGGAGGATCTGAGATAGCCAACAGAAAAGCTCATGTTGCAGAGGCAAATGTAGTTACAAAGGCTAAGGTTGTGCTCTCAACTTTAATTAATATGAAATCTAAGAAAAGAAAGAAGGTGGACATGGACACACTGATAGCCGGCTTCTCAAGATTGGATTTCAAGGGTATCCTAGCTCCATATGATAAACCTCTCGTAATCACCACCAAAGTGCATAAATGTGAGGTGTCGAGGATCTTAGTTGATGGGGGAAGCTCGAGCTCGACAGATGTCATATTCTGGACTTATTTTAAGGCGGTGGGGCTTAGATGGGCAAGGCTCGTCCCCTACCACCATCCACTGATCGGCTTCACCCACTGGGAATGTATGAGTTGGATATAAGAATGGGAGGTGAGTGGCCAAAATGGCTAACTAGAAAAATCAACTTTTTTTTATCATGGAAGAGAATGTCTTCTCAGCATACAACCTCATACTTTGATGAGTGCCCTTCAAAGAGTTTAAGGCCCTGCCTTCAACGGTCCACCAGATGATAAAATTCTCGACTCCTAATGGAGTATGGGAAGTTCAAGGTGACCAAACGACGACACATGAATGTTACTTCAACTCTGCTGAGGAAAGAGAGGCATACAAAAGAGGAACCACTACTTACAACATTAACACTCTTGATCCGAGAGATGAGACAAAGCTAAAAAATGGGGAGGTCGCGAAAGAGGTAGAATCCATAGTCCTCAATGAGGACGAGATGGAAAAAACCGTCTAGGTCAAAAAAGCCCTAAAACCTGAAGTCAAGGAAGAGCTAATTAAATTACTGAATAAAAGATAGAGCATCTTTGTCTGGAGTCATGCAGACATGCCAAGTATTGACCCTAAGATCATGTGTCACAAACTTAATGTGGTGGAAAATGCCAAGCCAGTTAAGTATAGGAGAAGGATATACTCCCATAAAAAGTATGACATGATCAGAGACAAGGTGAAGAATCTTGAAGAAGCCGAGTTCATTAGAGAAGTTATCTACCTAAAATGGATGTCCAATGCTGTCATAGTGCCAAAAATCAATGGGAAGTGGAGGATGTGCGTGGACTTCACCGATGTGAACAAGTATTGTCATAAAGATAGTTTTCCTCTTCCTCGTATTAATCAGATGGTTGACGCCACCGCAGGTCATGATCTGATGAGCTTTATAAATGCATATTCTGGATATAACCAAATCTTTATGGACCCGAATGACTCAAAGAAGACAACCTTCATTACAAATAAAAGGACTTATTGCTACAAGGTCATGCCTTTCGGACCGGAGAATGCAGGGACTACATGATGATGTTGTAAATAGCACCACCGGTAAGAGGTGTTAATAAGCTCAAGCTAGCAATAACAATGGCAACACAAGAGTAAATATCTAGTAGAGGGAGGTGAGGAAAAGAGGAGAAACACTAGTATATAAGTGGTTCAGACAATCTGGCCTACGTCCACTATGAGGGTGTGAGTAATTTCATTAGATGAAGGCACTAATGGCCATAGATTCAATCTATCAAACTTTATCTCTCTACTGTGTAAACCAACATAGATTCGGCTAGGGTTGAAATTATTGATCCTTTTCCAAGATAGGAGAAGGCTTGTATTTATAGTGCTTGGGTGGTGTAATTGTACCCCCAAGCATTCCATGAGCATGTATGAGTTGAATGCACCAATCATAAGTGGACACCTGGGTGTGCCATATGTAAGGAATGATGACTAAATATTCCCCCCACGTGAGGGAAATGATTCGGTTATAACTAAATTTCCACATCCTCCAAGTTTTCCATATGCTTGCGTATGCTCGGACTTGCAATGACACTTGATATAACTTTGGCATGGCCGAGTACGAGGTTAGAGGAGTCTGACTGTTGCTTTATCTTGTCAATCGTTGATATGGGCTCAGCTTGGAAGACTGGATGAGGTTATGCATGAGGTAGGGTGTAACGTCAGTTGAGGCAAAGTACCATGTTGGCATAGCTTGATCCCATGACTCTGATGACCTGGGCTGATGTCCAGCCGAGGTTGGTAGATGAGGGGCCGACCTTCCGAAAGACAACGTTTCTGATGGAAGTTACGAGCTTCTTGTCAACTCGACTGTGAGAGAGGCCGAGGTTAGTGACCCTGAGTACGAGGGTGCACTTTGGGCATATTAATCACCCCTAGCCTTTAGCCTTCTATATGTAGAGATGGATGAGGGGTATGTATATATTCTCGGTTGATGGAATGTATGAGTAGTCATTTGGACACAAGTTAAGCCTGGCGTCTGCCCCAAGATAGCAACTAATGCGACGACGCCTTTTAGGGTTTTGAGGTGAAATGATGAGTTGTCTTGGTTTTGGCGCCTAATCACCACAAGGGTTTAAATTGATTTCTCTTTCCTCTTTCTTCTTTCTTCCCTTTTCTTCCCATTTTAGCACAATTCTTCTGCAACTTTTCCTCCAAGAATTATTTCAGCATTCTTGCATCCAAGGTTCCTCGTACTTCGGCCTCTCTTTCATCTTTCATACTCACTCAGGTATCGATCTCCTCTTTCTATTCATTCATTAACTTTCATTTTTGGGTTTAAGCTTTTCCGGTGCCTTTTTCTTTTCTTTTTTTTCGACGAGGGTTTCCACCACTGTCAAGTGGTTATTAGGTTAGGCTTGCAGCGGTTAGGTAGTTTTGGGACTATTTTAGGCTGCTCTGATGTTATTTCAACCATAAACAACACTCTTTTAGGTTTTTTGGTGCCCCTTGGTCATATTCTCCGGTAACTAGCTTAGGGTGATCTTGGTGTTCTTGTGCCCGTTGGATTCCTTATTTGATATTTAGTTCAAGTAGCACAAGTTGTTAGCCTGTTTGTAGTTTGGACCTTCCCTAAGTGTAGTGTCATCTTCTATATGCTAAGACCCTTGTACCAACTTATAGAAGAATTTCCATCTCTTCGTGAGAAGACCCTTGAGAAGATTAAGTAGATAGAGCTAGCCCAAGAGGAAGCTCGTAGGGCTGAGGCGTTTCCCCTCAGACCAATCTTTCCTCCTTTAAAGGTCATATACCCTGAGCCTGCAGAGTTTGTAGAGGTTCCTGATCCAATGTCTGAGGATAATGCTGCTTCTGACCCAATGTCAACGTCTGAGGCTCGTGAATCTGTAGACTCTTTTCAAGAGGCTATAGATTATTATCCTAAGCATGGTGAGGTTTCGAAAGACTCCAAGGTTTCAAGCAGAGCCTCGTCTCATAGATAAGCTATCACCTCACGTAGATCTACTTCCATAGAGATCATAGGGCCCAGCGTAGCAATTCCACCTCCCATTGATGCCATTCCGCTATCAGTTGCCACCGGGGTTGAGTTTGCAAAGAGGTTTCCTGGTGGTGTCCCTACCACTGCCCAAGCCAACGCTGCTGTGGATAGTGATGATGGTGAGGAGAAAAAACTTGACACCTCTGAGGCGACCGAGTATGAGAGTACTATGAACGAGTACGACCTTCTTTCTTTTAAGAAACTGTATTCCATAGATTCTTCAATCATCCTTAGGAAACCATTGAAGGATGAGAGGGCCTTCGATGTCCGAGATTGAGAAGTCTGTGTTTATGAGCAGATGTTTGAGTTGGGCTTTCGTCTTCCTATCCACCCAACCATTTGAGCTATACTCTCCCACATAAATCATTCCCCTTCCCAACTGTCCCCAAATGCCTGGAGGTTAATGATTGGGGCCATCGTCCTTTGGAGGATAGTTCACCATTCAATCCTTCCAGTTAGAATTTTTATAGGTTATGACGTTCCCTTGTCTTTAAAAAACCACCCTAGATACTACCACTTCTTATCTAGGAAATTAGAGAATAATATGCTCTTGGTTACCCAAACTTAAAATCATAATTGGAAACCTCGATACTTCTTTGTTTTCGGGGCATGTGAATTTTGTTCAGATGAGGCTTCTGGGACGTCAGTTCTAAGGACCCCTATGATATGGGTGAAGGTATCCCTTGCTTCTAAAGCAGACCCTGAACTTAGCTAGGATAACTAAAAGAACGTTGAGGACTTTCGCAATCAGGGTGAGAAAGGTCGTCTCGTTAAATATGAACATCTGATGACCCCCCATTACCTTTCTCAGACAGGTTTGGGGGGTGGTCCCCTGGAAGAGCTTCGTAAGTCTTCATTTTTCTTACCCAAGTTATACCTCTTATATTTTTTTATCTCTAATTGACTAAATCAGAGACTCGTATTTTTCAGAGCGCCCAACAGGCATACCAGACGAGTTTTGGGCAACGTCGTCACCTAGTTTAGTGAAGCTCATGGAAAAGTGATGTGGTAAGAGTGCACCACCACCGGCATAAAAAAAGAATGTCGGTACCTCCAGGGCCGATGCTAACAAAAAGAGGAAGACCATGGCTGACCCGGCGCAATGAGGCCGAGCAAGACTCGGGCTAAGGATTGTGCCATACCCATTTCTACAGACGATGCCCTGGATGCTCGTCTATCTCAGCTCAAAAATGGGGATAGCTTGATCGGCCACAGTCTGAAAGTTGTCGATGCTATTAGTGCAATAATGACTGAGGAAGATAATCATTTTCTACGCACATTAGATGTCCCTTTATTGGCCGAGTTTTCTCTCCATAAGTTAATCCAGGTATCAATTTTTTTCTCATTTGCTCACAAGTGTGACATCGGCTTTTTATAAATTATAACTCATATGCTCATACGTCTGATCTTCTTCTGTAGGGTGTCTTGTCTTATCATCGTCTTGTTGATTGGACTTTGAAGAAGACCCCCCTATAGAGAAGGGTAAGGAAGAGGAGAAGGTTGAGGCCTCTCTGAATGTAGAGGTTGAAAGGTTGAGTGGAGTAATCAAGGATATGGATAGCCAGTTGTCTCAGCTCAAGAAGGATCACAGTAAGGCTTTGAAGGCCAAGGATGATGTTCTTCAGTCTAAGGTTGATGCTGCAGTCAAGGCTGCTTTGGAAGATGCTGCTGAGAAGACCATCGATGACTACAAGGTCTCTGATGAATTTGTCAGCTTCGGCTTTGAGTACCTAGAGAGGGGCATCAAAGCGACTGGAAAATGGGCAGCCCTGAAGGAGAACGAGTCCGGGAGCTTGACTGCTGAGGACTTTGTTGGTCTCAGTTTTGAAGACCCTCGGCTCGCTCAGGCCTCGAAGAAAGTTGAAGAGGGTGATGCTGCTCTAGTCGATACTGCTCCTCTCGAGGTTACAGAGACTAAGGATGCTACTCATCATGATGATGGAGTTGAATTCACAAACGTCAGCCTTGACTAGACGACTGATGTTATTGGTGGGTCGGCTCCCACCGAGATATAGGCTCTTTTGCTAGTGAAGCTTTTCAATAGTTGTAATTTTGATGATCTTTTGTCAGTAATTCTTATATTCATGAACTCTGATGGCTTCTTGACACTCTGGCTTGTAACTCTAAATCCTTTTTATGATAATCATAAGTAGTTCAACTTCTTCAGATTTTATTTCTTCATATGATGTTTTGTTTAAAATTTATATGTTGGTGTTGCCCTATAATTGCAATGTTTTACCTCTTATTTTCACCATTCTAAGGTTGTTTGAGGTATGAGGTCACCAAATTATGGTATTTTACCCTCATATTTTCACCAAATAATGATGTTAAATACACACACATCAGAGCAAGAGAATTAACACAATGTTGCTACTTTTTCATTGACATTATCTATTTAAGTTGATACATATATTACAAATAGAAGAATAATTGTAACATCATAAGTAATATTTCTTTAAGTGATCGACATACATTTGTGTATGTCATCAATTACCCTATAAGGACCATGCCAATTAGGATGGAGCTTTTTATTTTTTGCCACGTCTTCTTCAGGAGTAGGTCCCCTATAGCTATCGGCCTTGACTTTACCCTCTTATTATAGAATATCGCAGTTCTCTGCTGATAGGCTACATGTCTTATCTCTACATCCTCTCTTCTTTCCTCAATCAAATCAAGATCGAGTCTTCTTTCTTACCCATTCCTCTAAGGGTCATATGTTTGAACTCTATGAGTGGGAAGTCCTACCTCTGTTGGGATGACGACCTCTGAGCCATGGGCTAACATAAATAAAGTTTCTCCTGTTGGTGTCCTCGATGTCGTCCTATAGTCCGAAGGCACAGCATATACCTCCTCTATTCATCTTCTATTGGCCTCTTCTAACCTCTTTTTTATCCCATCAAGGATTTTTTGATTTGTGACCTCATTCTGGTCATTTTCCTGGGGTCGGCCAGGAGAAGAGAAGAACTGCTTCATTCCCACTCTTTCGTAGTATTTTTCTAAGGATATTCTCTTGAATTGGGCTCCATTGTCTGAGATGAGGGTGTTTGGAAGACCATACATGCATATGATGTTCTTCCAGATGAACTGGAAGGTCTTCTGCTCAGTGATTGTGATCATTAGCTCAGCTACTACCCATTTGGAGAAATAATCAATTGCCACTATTAAGAACCGATAGTTATTTACAGCTCTTGGTAGGGGTCCTACTAAATCAATGCCCCATACTGAAAATGGCCAAGGGGAGATGATTGAAGTCAGAGGTTGGTTAGGCAGATGAGGGATGGTAGAGAACCTTTGACACTTATCACACTTCTTCACATACGCGGCTGCATCGTTGGCCAAAGTCGGCCACCAGTACCCCTAAGTGATTATCCTCTTAGCCAATGGCCTTCCTCTGATGTGACTGGAATAAGAGCCCTCGTGCACATCGTTCAAGATGTGTGGAACCTCTGAAGGGTGGACACATATGAGGAGAGGGAGCAGGAATGCCTTTTTATACATGGCATCTCCTACAATTGAGAATTTAGCAGCTCTGAACCTCGTCTTTATCCTTTCTAATTTCGACTCTGGTAGCTCTCCCTCTACGATGTATATGATAAAAGGATCCATCCATGAGGCTCCCATACTCAGATTTAGGAAAGGTCTACCAACCTCTTCCACTTCGATCGTCGGCTTGAGCAGAAGCTCAACTGGCACGGTTCTCCTTATGTTTATCCTTATTATTGAGGACAACCATGCAAGTGCATCTACTCGGCTATTATCTAGCTGAGATATCCTCTTCATCTTTACTTACCTGAAGCTTTCTAGCATCGATCTCACCCTCTTGAGATATCTGGCCATTCTTTCTTCTTTGGCTTCATATACCCCCAAAATTTGGTTCATGACTAACCTTGAGTTATTGTGGACTAGGAGCTGGCCCACATTGAGAGATTTTGCTAAAGAGAGACCTGCTATTAATGCCTCATACACTGAATCATTTTTAGAATCTTTGAAGTTGAACCTCAGCGCATATTCAATATCGTTACTATTCAGTGCTGACACTATCAGCCCTGCTCCACTTCCGCTTTCACAAGAAGATCCATCAATGAAGAGGTTCCAAATGGTTGTATTTGAAGAGAAGTTTCCCTCTGATAAGGCCCCCTGTTTGAAGAGGTATCTATCTTCCTCATTCTCAACTATTCTCTGCTTGGATATACCTGTCTCGGCCTCGTCTGATATTCGGCCGACTTTTCTCTCTTGTGTCTCATGTGCAGCTACTTGATTAATCTCAACATCGACCTTATCCCAAGTAAACTCGGCCATAAAGTCCGCGGGTGCTTGTCCCTTGATGGAAACCCTGGGTTGATAAATAATATTATATTCTCCCAACACGACTACCGAGGTCATTAACCTTCCTAACTTTTCAGGCTTATGGAGGACATGTCTTAGTGGGGAATCAATGAGGACGACCACGGAGTGGGCTTAAAAGTATGGCTTCATTTTCCTAGATACATGTATCAAAGCATAGGCTAATTTTTCAATCCGATGGTACTTCTTCTCGGACCCTTGAAGGGCCTTGTTATTGAAGTACATTGGTCTCTGCACTCCATCCTTTTCTCTTACTATTGCAGCACTGATGGCTGACTCAGAGACAACTAAATATACGTACAACTTCTCTCCCTGAATTGGACGAGATAAGAGTAGCTTTGTCACATTCTTCATTCCATTCGAAGCCTTTTTTAAGAACTTTGAAAAAAGGAAGACATTTATCTGTAGCTCTTGAGACGAACCCGTTAAGTGCGGTAACTTATTCGATTTGCCTCT
Source organism: Sambucus nigra (assembly GCA_949130495.1). Classification (NCBI taxonomy): domain Eukaryota; kingdom Viridiplantae; phylum Streptophyta; class Magnoliopsida; order Dipsacales; family Adoxaceae; genus Sambucus; species Sambucus nigra. The sequence goes on along the minus strand of OX422223.1, from coordinate 157,180,147 downwards.
GAACGTCATTGATAGTTCTGGGTGTCTTCATTTCCAGCAACGCCTTGATCTTATCGGGGTTAGCCTTTATTCCCCTTTGATTGATGATGAATCCCAAAAACTTTCCTGCTCCTACCCTGAAGACATATTTGGCCGGGTTGAGCTTCATTCTGTATCTGTCCATGGTGTCAAAAGTTCTTTCGAGGTCGGCCACATGAGTGTAGGCCTTCAGAATCTTCGTCAGCATATCGTCCACATAAACTTCCATGGATTTTCCTATCTGATCTTCGAACATCTTATTTATAAGACGTTGGTAAGTAGCCCCCTCATTCTTCAGTCCAAAGGGCATGACCTTGTAGCAATATGTCACACTACACCAAAATGCTAATTTTATGACTGTCTTTTTGTGAGTGCTAATGGGGGTGACAAACTTATCACTCCCGGGAGCAGTCACAAAATTATTTGTAACTCCCATTAGGGGTGATAAAATCAATGGGTAATAAAAAATTTGAGTCAATGAGTTTGTCACCGCTAATGACAGTCACAAATGTTACCATATAATTAATTTGTGACTCCTATAAGCGGTCACAAATTTATAATTGTCACAAGCAGTCCCAAATTTATCAATAGGCCTAAGTTATGACTCTTATGAGCAGTCACAAAATTATAACTGCTATGAGGAGTCATAAATTTTGGTTTAATACAAAATTTGTGACTGCTCCCGGCAGTTATAAATTTATAACTGCTCGTAGCAGTCACAAATTTTGGTCTAAGAGTTAATTTGTAACCGCTATTGACAGTCACAAATTTATAACCGCTCCGAGCGGTCACAAAATTTGGTATTTTGGAGTCACAAAAATTTTGCCCTGACTTTAATTTCCCTCTTCTCTCTCTTTTCACAACTCCTGCCCCCGCCCTCTCTCTTTCATTTCGCTGTGTAACTGTGAGAAAAGTTGCTACTGTGAGAACAGTTGCTGTGAGTTTTTACCCCTTTCTCTTTCATTTCGTTTCTCGTCGCTATGAATTTTTGGTTTCGAATTGAGTATATAAGTTTTCATTTCGAACTGAGTATATAAGTTTTTTGGTTGCTGTGAGGTTCATGTCTTTCATTTCGCCCCTTTCTCTGACATTTGCAAAGAAACGTTCGATTCATTGAAACATTTATTTCGTAAAACCACTACTACATTTTCAATCTGATTAGACACTTTCTAATGTGTACTGGTTTTCTAATAGTGTCAAACCACTACTACAGGAGTATATACAATGTGTACCTCTAAATGAATAAAAATGGGTTAGTTTTTATTTTAATTCAATATATGAAATGATATCTTGTGGTGGTCTTGTTTTCACATTTTTCTTCTTGGAAACTATATTAATGTGTTTAGGCATTGTCTTGTATTTGATTGAATTATTTTTATCCAATTAGATTAATACCCATTTTAAGTTGTGAACTTGTTTTGGTGTCCATGGGTTGATGATCTTTTTTTTCCCTTTTCAACAAAGAATTGAGGGATGCTTATTTGTGAAGGTAAATTGTGATATTGACATGTTTTTCTTCCTTATATCAAAATTTTATATTCTTTTCAATGGCAATCATATGTTTTTCATTGATGGGTAATTGACAGGGTTCATTGGCGTTTAAATATTTGATCTAATCCCGTGCATTGAAGTTATAGTATCGTCGAATTGATACGAATAAAAGGTAATTTTAATTCTTAGTTATTGATTAATATCATTAGTTTTTGTACTTGATCGATTTGTAGTGGTGATAGGAGGTTGAGGGTGAGCCAATTGAAAACCCGGATTATTAATTGGTTGTTTTAGTATAATTTTAGGATCAATTTATGGGAATATTTGTATACTTGTTTATTTGAATTTATGTTAGAATTATTGCTCTGTTTGTTTGTGTTAATTTTTTAATGTCATTTGGAAGTACTTTATGCCATTAATTTGATTTACTATTTCATTATGATTATATTTAATAATATATGTGGTGGACCAATTAATTCAAACATGCATCACCGTTGAAAAGATCGCCAATGTTATCCAACACCATATAAAATTGAAAACAACAATGAAGTATCCCGAATAGAGAGACAAATACCCCAAAAGGTACCAAGATAATCTAAAAGAAGTCACTGTGTCCTTGTTGGACTCGGTTTTCGAAATTGATTAGTTTATACTTGTTTTGGTGCTAAAAATATGATTTAAGGGGCAAAAGCTAAAAATAGCAACCCAGTTTTTCGAAGAGAGACAGGCACATACTCCCCAAGAGGTTCAAACGTAACTTATAGGTAGTGTCTATGGAACATAGGTTGGGAAAACTCAAAACAACAATTGTGTGGCCCAGATAGATTTACATACACCCCAATAGTTACAAAGTAACTTGTAGGAAGTGGCGTGTCTCATTGGACTCCTGGTTTTTAAAATTGACTAGTAAGTGTTCACTTCGAGGCGAAAATGGTATTTAGGGGGTGAAAACTTAAAATAGCAATCGAGTGACCTAGACAGACCAACAAACACCCTTAGAGGTACAAAATTAACTTACATGAAGTGTCAGTGTCCTCATCGAACTCGCGGTTCTTGAAATTGACCAGTAGACGTTCTTTTCGGGTTAAAAGAGGGCATTGGGGGTGTGAAAAGCAAAAACAACAATGAAGTGTCCAGGAAAGAGGAACGTATAACCATGAAGTGTTTATTAAATAACTAGCAAACTCTTGTAATTATACACTACTCGTGTTTAAGGTACTATTTGCGGCTACCGAATGAATCATACCCATATGGGCTCACAGTCCAATTGTCGGTCATTTTAATATGTTTTAGTAAGTTCGTGAGCTAAAATATAATTTCTTAAAGTTATATAGATGTATAAGAGGAATTTCTTGGTGGATATCAGAATACAACTACACATGTATGTGTGAATTTTTCTCTCTTATAGTGAACATACCCTACCTTCTGGATTAGATCTTCAACAGGAACGCATTTTGATAAAACATTCCACACAAAAGTAGACATATTTGGAGGGAGTTTTATATCAATTATGATTAGCGAATTTAACTCCTATATGAGATTTAATAAGAGGATGATCAATCCTGATTAAAAAAATTTGATCACCATCTATTAAAACATCACTATGAATCCCATGCCTCCAAAAACACCATATCTTATTCAATTTTTTTTGGATTAAAAACCAAAAGATGTTTGACAACTCAAGTGAAACACAAAACAATTACATTAAAGTATGTATAAAGGAGGAAACAAATTATGGAGAACACTGGTTGAGCTCCTCTTTAGCATTTTGATAGGGAACTCCGATAATACTATTATCGGAATTGAGCGCCACTCACACATTCTACTTCTGTAAAAAAGAATAGAAAATATTAAGTTTGGGATCCCAAATCTTGGACTGAAAGACAAGACCATCTGTGTTCCAATATCTCGGACTGCAAAATGCTTGCAGTCCCATGATAAGTGCCCTACAAAATTTCACATCACACATGGCGTTAGATAAATTTTCTTTCTATACTATAACAACCTTTATATTTGACTATTTATAATACGCACTGCAGAAGTATGACGGTCAAATATACAAATATTCGCTACTAGCTGGGATGCTCTATGTGAAAACTTCTAAATAAAGGAACAATACTAGAGAACTAGAAGAACAAATACTATTTTCCAAACACAGTTTCATAGGAAATAATACTCATTATTCTAAACTATGAAGTTAGGGGAACATATTTGAATCTATAATTTCCCCTCTCTGATCTACATTCAAAAATTCGGGAATCACACTTCCCTTTCCCCTGCTGCTCATATGCACTTCCTGTCCTCAAGCACCAAAACCTATCAGGTTTCTTGTTGTTCCTCCTGCAGTAATGAGGGTACCCTTGGGATAAATAATCAGATGGATTGAAGACTGGAATCTCCTTTCTAATTGCACCAAAAATTGGTGTGTTTGATTTTGATGCCTCCAAAAAATCCTCTATCACTCTTGACTCTTCCATAAATATGGCTCCGATGTCTTTCATTCTTCCCACAATCTTATTATACCTCCACCTCTCAGTAGGAAATAATCCCTTTTTATCAGTGTTATTATATGGGACTCTATTTTACTCGATACAAAAATTATTCCCTCTCTCCAAGTCGAAGGTTGCTCTTCTTTCATTGTCCGAAAGACAAGCATGTGCCTTCCATAATCATGTCATATATTAGTCTAATTATGGATGTAAGGTGAATATAATTATTTATCTGTCCCTCTAAAGTATGAAGAAGTTGGGAATAATTCAAGGAGTTGGGAAAAAGGACACTTAAAGGTGATACCTCAAATTTATTGTACTTTAGGGCTTTATCATTTTGAAGTTTCATTCTGACACACTTTGCAAGATCCAAAAATAGTTCTAAAAAATTTGAGAGATATCCATATCTGGTTTTGATGAAACAGACATAATAGATCCCATGTAAAATTCGTTTATCAAACTTCATTGAGATTTGTGGGACATTCCTCCTAACCACTAAATTAAAGATTTGGCAAGTGAGACAACAGAATACTACAACTTGCATGATTGCTTCTATTTGGTAATTCAATAATTTAGGACTCCCTCCCAAAGGCCCTTGTTAAAAAAAGAAGAAAAATCTGGCAACTAGTGTGTTGAGGGTTGTCAATTTCTTACACAATCTGGGGAAGGATGAGGGTGTTAGGTTGTCCGCAGATGATAGGAAATTTGGGTGTTTTATCATCACCAGCATCAACATCAGCGTCGTATAATAGTTTAGATGTGGTGTGTCGATCCCAATTTGAAGCACTAAATTATCTCAAATTCGTATTACACGATGCTCTCGATTCTTCTGACGTGGATGCCACCACCCATGCCCATGCCCGAGCAGCAAGGGAGGGATTTTGCTCAGAGATTGAAAAATTGTCAGATGTCGAGAGGGACACCAGCATTAGCATAAATAAAGAGGTTAATTTGGGGAAAATAACTCTTTATGTAGCAGCAGAGGATGACTCGCTCATTTCGCACTCTTTGGTTCCACTTCCTGTTGATGCTTTCACTGAGAGATTGGATGATCTTTCTATGAGTTACTGCATACACTACAGCTCTTCATTCAGATCATCACTGGAAAACTTTCTTGAGTTTTTAGAAAGATACTTGTATGTTAACAAGGGTTTTCGGAGAAATAAATCAAGAAATCAGTTAGAGCAAAGGTCCCTTTATTTGCATTCAGTTTTGACACATCGTTTAGGTTATGCGCCTATGCTTTAACTTATATACTCAAAGATCCTGAAAATGCTTCGTTTGTGGGGTCTCTTGAACTTTGATGTGGAGATTTTCTTCCCTAGTGATTCTAATAGTTCTCCTAGAGGCTATCTTAAGCAGAAAAGCAAGGAGTCTGATTAACCCCATATTATGACATCACAATTACTATTAGTGAAGATCTTGAGAGATTTGAAGGATGTCTTCTGGCCATTCCAACTTGATCACACTAGAAGTTTATTCTTAAGGGCAGCAGAGGCTGCGAACTGTTCAGATGCATCAAATAAAGTCCAAGAAAGTGGCTTTGAGCTTACATCTGCTAGGGTTGCTCGGCATTGGCTAGAACATGGCATTTGGACCAGCGTATGTTTTGGGGATATGAGGCGTGCACTGTCTGCATGTGAACGACTTATTATTTTAGAAACTGATTTGAAGGACTTAAGAGATTACAGTGTTCTCTTATACCACTGTGGATTTTATGAGGAATCATTGCAATACCTAAAGTTGTATCATGATTTAGAGAAGCAATCATCTGATTCTGTTAGTAACCCGAAGGAAGACCCTGTGAAGAAATTGATGGTACGCCTGAATCTCATTTTGATGGAGGAAGGTTGGACCAGACCTTCACATGCTAGAAATTTTCTCTACAACTCTGAACCATGGTAATAGTTTGTTTTCACCATCTCACCTAAAATGTATGTGAGAAACCAACGACATGTGCGAGAATAAGATACTCTTTGTTTTCATTACAATTTGAAGAGGAAAGAAATGATTACACCTGGTTCCCTAAAATGGAATGGAAAGTCGGAAGATCACTGCTCAGAATTTCCATTCCACGCTCTTGGTTTAAGCTTAATTGTGTTAAAAGTTATTGTCATCTTACTAAACATCCATAATTTACAAGCAGAAGCAAATAGCAGACCTGTCAATTTTTGTTATGCCAATCTTCTCCATTTAACCATTTCACATTTGATTTCTGTTGTGAGAAACTTTTTTCCCTATTCAAAGCTATATTCAGCTTAACTTTAATATAAAATAAATCACTTTTATTGTTATGATTAGGATCGAGCACAAAAGAATTTTCTTTGATGAGAAGTTGATCCTAAAATCCTTAATATACTGGAATTTTTTTTGAATTGATTGATATTTTACTCATTCGGGTAGTCTTTGAGTCTCTCGAGTTTTAAAGCAAACAACTTCTCAAGATGAGCTACTAAAGGAGATGACTATTAATATTTTCCAATTAGAGGTCTCGATATATATATATGTATATACATATATTTGAGTGAAATTTCGTATGCACTCCCTGTTCCAACTAGGTCTATTATTACGAAAATGAAGTTGGTATTATTCTTTCCAGGTTTTGCTCTATATATGTATATACATATCTTCTTTTATAGAAAGCCTCTTGCTGTATTTTCAACACTAGGCATTATTATTTCCAGGTTTTGCTCTTCGAGTATTTAAGTTTTTGGTTATAACCCTTCTACAATATCCATAACCACCTTAGGAATCAGCTAATGCTTCTTCTGGTGTTAGAACTTTTCATAAGTGATGCTTTACGTAGCTCGGTTGTCATTTCCTTAAATTCTAAACATATATTGAAATGTATGTCCTTGATATGAGTGCATTTCCAAAAGGTTCCTTTGAGGCAGTTATTGATAAAGGTACCTTTTGTTAAATACTATTCATTTTAATGTAAAGCATTTCAAACCTGTTTATGATATCCTAATTTTGCATATGATCTTTCCAGGTACTTTGGACTCTCTCTTGGTGAGTGCTTTATGTGATACAGAAATATCTGCATAGAGCTGATTATTTACGAAAAATCTTTCTATGCAGTGTAGAGACAATTATAGGCCAAATGCTGCGAAAATGCTTGAGGAGGTTGTAAGGTATATTGAAACAATTTACAACATTTTTCAATTGTTTCTCATCATTATAGTTTTACCTCTCCTTCTTGATCTGTTCATTTATTAAAACAATTGATGACTGTAGGATCCCGAATGATAATGGAGTTTATATACTGGTGATTATACCTTATTCTTCTTCAGTGCAATAGAAAATCCATTTCTATACACTTAATACCTTTTTCCCTGATTAAATTTGTAGCGTTGACTCAATAATTCTACATATCACTTTTTTTTACATTACACTGTTATCATAGCATTGTTGACTGATGAAGCATGAAATTTGAACCTCTAAACACCAACTAGTGATGCAAAGGCATAAAACTCCTTATCTCATGGATTATCTAGTTTATTCATGTTTGAATTCCCACTCTGTAGAACAGTTTTTCTCCTATTTGTTAACTGTTTTTAAGTATATGCAGACCCTTTACGGCCTACACCGATAATTATTTTCTAAAATTAAAAACTCTAGACAAGCTAGATATATATTGTTATTAGAAAGGAATATGAAATAAACTACCCAAACTAATTAAAAACTCTAGACAACCTCTCTTTCACACTACTGTTTGTTCAGATTCTGAATCCCGTGCTGGAATTATTACCGTAGCACCTGTTTATGCGTGTGTGTGTCATTCATGATTTTTATTGTTGATACAATTCACACTTGCTATTGTTGATTTTTATCTTTTATATTTTCAGAATCTGGAAGTCATAAGTGGCATTCGTGATGAGAGGGATCAAACTGGAATGCACGTGGTCATTGAGGTATACATACGATCAGTGCTTTTGCATTACTTTTGTCAATTCACATCTTTACCTCAAATATTAGCATCATTTGGCTTCTTTCATGTTATTTATTTCAAATATTAAAAACAAGCCGTTTAAGGGTGAAAATCCAAACCAACCCCCAAACGGTCCTATAAGAGGCATGAACACCTCGCACGGGACCAATGTAACATGTAGGAACTGACTACGTAGTCGCGGGCCTCCCGGTTTAAGATAATGACGATAATTTCAAAATACGTAGATTAGGCTTGAAAACAAGCCATTTGAGGGTGAAACCCCCAAATGGCCCCGTAAGAGGCACAAACACTTCGCACGGGACCAATGTAACTTGTACGAACTGACCGCGTACTCACAGGTCTCCCGGTTTGAGAATATGACGATAATTTCAAAATATGAGGATCCATCAAGTTTCTAGTTTAGAGAAATGATATGTTAATATCTGTGTACATTGGGTGCTATGTATTATTTTGGGAAGATCACAGGCTCACATTAAATTTGAGTTATGAGAATTCTTTCAACAATATTTTTCCTTCTATATTTGATTATTTTAATGTCATTTATATATATCATGTGAGAATATCTGGGAGGCAAGGAAGTGTTCATCATTGATAAAACCAAAGTTGTCAAAATACGAATCGAAATCTGAGTCGAAAATCGGGAATCCTATCTTGAATTAAATCATAAGATTTAGTAAACAAAATACGAAAAAATGGTAATAAATAATGTATAAATATGTTGGAAACATCAATTATTAAACGACAAAACATATTATCATCTCAAATTAGTAATAGGACATGGTTACATCATCTAATGGTACTCTTTGTGAAGTTGGATTGAGATTTATGCATTTTGACTCTATTTTTTGTCTTGATTGGAACTATATGTGCTCCTTTTGCATTAGTTAATTGGATTGAGATATGTGGTCATTTTACTTTAACTTTATCATCACATGATAATAACTACATTTTATTGTTTTTCAGGTATTCACACGGCATACTCGGCATATGTAGTATTCAAAGGCCTAAATCCAGGTGCTTACACTTCGTGGCAAGCAACACAAGCACAAGGCTATGGATACCGAGGCACCGCATATAAAAAAATTGAGTGCATTGAACTTGCTCAGCAGGCATACTCCGAGTACACGAGGGAGGTTATCACCACATCAATACCCCCATGGTTCATATACCTAGTCTTCATGGAGCGTATCCATCGCGTGGTGATCCCTGGTCGGTTCAGGATGATTTGTTATATGTTCATGGCATTTTATGTCATCAAAGTGTTGTGCCGTTATTTTTTTAGTTTATTTTTAATTTGATGTTTATTTTGTATTTGACACTCGAGATGGGTTAGTTTGATGTTAAATTAAGTTTAAACAAGTTTTATATGTACAGGATATTTGGAATGTCCGAAATATAAATGAAATTTTGTCCAATTTTTTTAGACTTGTTACATATTCATGACATTTCATCTACTTCTTTATTTTAGTTTACTTTTATTTTATTTTACTCTCACCATTTCATCATTTTGTGAAAATATAATGATATTTGTAACAACTTTACCACATTTAACAAATTCAAGATTTGTAACTGCTAACAGCAGTCACAAAGTTGTCACTACTGTCAATTTTATAACCGCTAATAGCAGTCGCAAATATAAGATTTGTAACTGCTGACAGCAGTTATAAATATTAGTTTTATAACTGCTAACAGCAGTTACAAATATTTTATTCGTAACTGCTGACAGCAGTTACAAACAGCAGCTATAAATTGGGGTCACTAGTCATAACCCCATAGGGGTTATAAAATTTTTTGACTGCTGTTAGGAGTTACAAGTTTCCTTTTGTCACCCCCCAAATTATGACCGTAAATAGCAGTTACAAAGGTCGTTTGTGACTGCTAACAGCACTCACAAATCTCCCATTTTGGTGTAGTGTCCCCTTATCTATAATGACGGCTGTCTTCTCTGAGTCTATCGAGTCCATGAAGATTTTATTATATCGCGAATATTCATCCATGAAGCTCATGAGCTCATGTCCTGCTTTGGCATACACCATCTGATCTATACGAGGCAGGGGGAAACTATCTTTCGGGAAAAACTTGTTTAAATCAGTGAAGTCTACACACATCCTCTATTCCACATCACTCTTGGGTACTATGACAGCATTGGATAACCACTCAGGGTATATAACTTCTCTGATGAACTTGTCCTCTTCAATCTTTCTAACCTCATCTCTAATGACATCATACTTCTCTCTTAAGTATAGTCTTATTCTTTTCTTGATGGTCCTAGCATCTTCTACAACATTGAGTTTATGGCACATAATCTCAGGATCAATACCTGGCATGTCTGCATGGCTCCAGGTAAAAACACTTTTTTTTCCTTAATAGCTTCACTAGTTTCTCCATAATCTCAGTGTAGACACTCCATTATGTTACTCCTTAAACTCTCCATAGGTCCTTAGCATCTCCCTTTATCACTACAAACCCAGGTCATACCTCGAGTACTGACCTAGAAGCCATCGGGCACTCCTAAGCTCCGTTTGAACAAAATTCAAGGTCTTCAGCTCAACTGAGACTGAATGAATCTTCAAAGGGTCCTGAAGCCCTTTTCCAATGGTCCATCCCGTGCATGATTCCGACTTACCATGCGGACGGACGACCAATTTTCCCCGAAACCTGATCTAGAGGCCACCGGATGCTCCCAGGCTCCGTTTGACCTAAGTCAACTCTTCAGCTTGACCAAGACTGATTGAATCTTAAAAGGGCACTGAAACCCCTTTCCAATGGTCTGCTCCGTGTGCGATTCTGACTTACGGTACGGACGAATGATCTATTTTACTCCGAGAGGTCACCGAATGCTTCTTGGGCCCGATTGACCAAAGTTAAATCCCCGATCCAGATCAAACTCTTTGGAATGTCGAAGTACATCTCTTAACCTTTCAAACGGTATTCTCCGTTCATGATTTGGACTTACCATGCGAACGAACAATCCGTTTACGTCCGATGATTCCTCGTCCAATGGGCCGACAAATGCTTTCGAGCCACATTTGACCCAAAGTCAACTCCCAAATTCGAAAGATGTCCAAGGACTTTCAAAGGTCTTTGAATTACCTTTCCAATGGTCCACCCCTTGCACGATTCGGATCAACGGTTTGCGCTCTGCGACTGATTTTTTGAAAAGGCCTGAAAGACACTGCCAAACGGCAGTTCCCAGACCCTTCCTATCGGTAGTGTGCCTAAACGCACCATGCTGATCGGCAATGCCATGGGCCTATAAAAAGGAGGCCTTGTTCTCATTGCAAGGGGGGCCTAGATCAGAAACATATAACTCTTAGTCAATCCAAAAAACCTCTCTCGAAGTCAGCGTGATTTCCACATCCAAATCCATTTTTAACCTTCACTTTTCATCATCTTTTTCATCAAACTTTGTAAATTAACCACTCTCCATCATCATCCAAGTGCAAGGGATGCTCTCCAATATTCAAGATCAAGATCAAGATCTTCAAGAAGGTCCAATTTTCTCAATATTCTCCTTAAATTCTCATAAATTCGCATTAACTTGTTTTATTACTTAGCACTTTTATTCTCTCATCTCACATATCCCAATATACTTTTTATTTTGTATTGTTGTACATCTCTTATTTTCATACAAATAAAAAACCAAAAAAATAAGAAAAAGAGGGTTTGCTCATAAATTCCAAACGGGAATTGTCACACATTTCTTACACTTCTCTCACAACTAAAACATTTTTTCTACACACACACACACACACACACACACACACACACACAAATAAGAGAATCCCCCGATTGTATTTATGGGATAAACCCACCACCTCGTTTTACATGCGAACTACCTGGACTTTGATGCCTTTATAGGATACGTAGGCGTCTCGGGGTAAAATCCGAGACTCGAGTCCTATTTTTATTTTTTCTCTCCTTTTCTATTTTTCTCTAAACTCCATTCCTTTATATTCTATATATTTATTCTTAGTAGCGTATTATCCATATGCGTTATCGTTCCATTGTAACGATCAACGTAAGGATAATCGCGTAAATCCTATTTTCTAATATTTTTATACCTTCCTACGGATGACTTGCTTTACATTTTCCATGGTACTAGTCGATAATTACTATCTCCACTATATATACACATGCACACATATCACGGGGAAAATAAAGGAAAATAGCAAAAACCCATGAGAGACCTTAAGGGCGGAATGTGTGCCTAACACCTTCCCATTTCGTAACTTAGCCTCCGAACCTTTTTCGAATTATTTTGGTTTCGTATGCATCCGTATGTCTTTGGATCCTGTCCTTCGGGGTGGCTCCCTTTCTTTTGTCTGTTTTGAGTAAAATAGACTGGTGACTCTATCTCTCTACATTTTTCACCTCACCCAATTGACGTCGACCGAAATGCTCCCGAGAGGGACGCGCGGGACCTAGGATCCTCCCTCTTGTCGCCCGCCCGCCGCAAGGATCGGGGATGGTCACACTCAGACTTTAGGGCTTTACCAATTTGGATGGTTTTTTATGGCTCGTCCTCATTGAGGACGATGGATTCTACCTCCTCCATGACCTCTCCCTTTTTGAGTTTTGTTCTATCCTTAGGATCACGTGTGTCGATGTTTTACATGGTTGTTTCCATCTTATGATCCTCTCTCTCTTCTGCAGAGTTGAAGTAGCATTCACGTGTCGATGTTTGGTCACCTTGCACTTCCCCTACTCCATAAGTAGTCATGAATTGTATCATTTGGTGGACCGTTGAAAGCACGACCTTAAATTCCTTGAGGGCTACTCGTCCTATGATGAGGTTGTAAGCTAAGAAGACGTTTTCATCCATCACAAAAAAAAATGATTTTTCTAGTTAACCTCTTAGGCCATTCATATCACATTCTAACATCCATTTCATACATACCCAATGGATGAACCTTTTCAGCGCTAAAGTCAATCAAGGGATGATGATAAGGATCAAGCCTAGATCTGCTGAGGCCTAGGATCTTAAAATAGGGCCAAAACATAGCGTCTGCAGAACTACCCCCATCGACGAGGATCCTCTGAACTTCACACTCATGCACCCTTATGGTGATGACTAAAGGGTCATCGTGGGGAGCTAAGATACCCTTGAAATCAAGTCGTGAGAAGCCGACCAAGAGGGAGTCCATATCTACCTTTTTTCTCTTCTTACGTTTAACTTCCGTAGATGCCAAGTTCATAACCTCGACTTTAGTCACAGCTTTGACCTCCGCCACATGAGCCTTGCTATCAACTACCTCTGAGCCACCCCATTCTAGTCCTCCACAGATAGTCATCGAAAAATATCATACTAACCCTCTTCACTAGGACATTATCGTCTTTTGGTGGGAGGTTAGGGTCATCGTCATCATCATCTGAGTCATAAACTCTCTAGCAGGGGCATCTTCTCGGCATTTATCATTCCTTTTCTTTTTAGGGTCATATCTTCCCCCCTTAGAAGCTCTACCATCCACATACTTTCTGAGCTTTCCAAACTTTGATATTTTCTCAATCTCGTCCTTCAGGGCGAAACACTTGTGAGTTAGATGGCCTTGATCTTGATGGAACTCGCATCATAAATTATTATTTCTCTTATGTGGTGGAGCCTTCAGCTTCTCTGTCCATCTCTGGGATCTATCATTCTTTATTTCTTTGAGGATGTGTTCGCAGCTCACAGTTACAGGAGTGTAGTGTGCAAAATTGTCGTCTGCGGTCCTCTTCTTTCCATCATTTTTTCTTTAAAACTTCCCACTGCTACTTCCATTATCATACTTATACTTCACAACCATTGATTCTTATGTATTCATGACCTTTCCAGCTGTTGCTAATAGCTCGTCCATTGACTTAGGAGGGTCTTCAGCAAGCTTCTAAAGTAGCTTTCCCTTCTGAGTCACCCAATAAGGGCTGTCATGGATATACTCTTTTCATAATATTCGACCTTCAATTTTTCCTTATTGAACCTCGCGATATAGTCTTTGAGTCTTTCATTCTTCCCTCGCTTCACATAAAGCAAGTGTGTTGTCTTTTTTTGCGGCCTTAACCAAAAATAGAAGTTATGTATAAACTACTCGGCCAAACCTTTAAAACTCTCAATTGAATTTTTAGGAAGAGAAGTGAACCAGATATGTGCAGCCCTAGTTAGTTTGCTTGAGAAAGCTCGACACCTCATCTCATCAGAGATTGAATAAATGTTTGCTGCAGACTGATACATTTCAATATGATGGACGGGGTTGGCACTTCCATCGTATTTGGGAGACACTATTGGGGGTTTAAATTTGGCAAGGGTTTGGAAATTGACAATCCTTACCACAAATGGTGAACCCTCTGAGTACCCACTCTGTAATGGGTCGCGGCTATTTATGAGATCCCATATGTTATCTTCCAGCCTTTGAATATAGTCATTCCATGGTTTGGCAACGTCGGTTTGGCCGAGGTTGTCCCCGGCCACTTCCAATGGATGGACTGAGGGTTCCCCAGCTTCCACACAACGTAGGATGTTGACCTCCCCCTAACCACAATCTCGGCCATGTGGGGGTCAGCCATGACGAGGCCGATGATCACCACCTTCTTTTTGTGAGCCAACTATGCTTCTTGACCTGGACATCCTCTCCCTCAGATCATTAATTGGGCCAAGCTTTTCAAAGGCCAACCCTCTACTCAAGCGATCAAAAGTTGTTCCTCTTTGTCGTGCATCACCATCTCGTCTTTCACACTGACCTCGGCTCTGCTGTACAGGACGCACAGTGTTGTTTAAGACCTTGTACGGCTCCCAACAGTCTGCAGGAGCATCCTTTGCCTCAATATCATCGTACCTATCCTCATGGCAAGGGTTTCCTTGCCTCCCGAGACGTAAACATCTAGGGTCAGTAACATCCCTCCTCCGATGAGGAGTAGGTTGGTCCTTTCTTGGTGCATGGGGTGGTCCCCCGACCTCATGAGGTGGATGAGCTGTTGCCGAAGTAATCATCTCCGATGAGACCCCAAGTGATCTCATTATTATGTTCTGGATTAGCTGGGAGAATTGCTCCTAGTTCACTTGTTGAGTTGCAACTAAGGACTTCAAGGCTGCTGCCACCTCAACCATCTTAGACTGGGGTGGTGCCTGGCTAGAGCTGGGTCCTCCAACACTAGATAGTGGAGGAGGTGGTGGTAACTACGGTGCCATATGTTTGAGCTTTTGATGAAAACAATATAGAGCTTGGAAACCTTTAGGGACCTCTTTCAATGGTGAAACAACTCCACACGGAGGGTGAGGCCTAGTTCACCACTAGAGTCTTCGGTGAGGTTAAGCAGCAAAATAACAAGAGATGAATCCTATTGTTCCCATAGATGATGCCAAAATGACGATGTTGTAAATAGCACCACCAGTAAGAGGTGTTAATAAGCTCCAGCTAGCAATAACAATGGCAATACAAGAGTAAATATATAGTAAAGGGAGGTGAGGAAAAGAGGAGAAACACTAGTATATAAGTGGTTTAGCTAATCTGGCCTACGTCTACTGTGAGGGTGTTAGTAATTTCATTAGATGAAGTCACTAATGGCCATAGATTCAATCTCTCAAGCTTTATCTCTTTATTGTGTAAACCAACAGAGTTTCAGCTAGGGTTGAAATTATCGATCCTTTTCCAAGGTAGGAGAAGGTTTGTATTTATAGTGCTTGGGTGGTGTAATGTACCCCCAAGCATGCCATGAGCATGTATGAGTTGAATAAACCAACCATAAGATGACACCTGGCCGTGCCATATGTAAAAAATGATGACCAAATATCCCCCCACGTTAGGGGAATGATTCGGTTATAACTGAATTGCCACATCCTCCAATTTTTCCATATTCTTGCGTATGCTCAGACTTACAATGACATTTGTTGTAACCTCGACATGGCCGAGTACGAGGTTGGAGGAGTCTGATTGTTGCTTTGTCCCGTCAATCACCGATATGGGCTAGGATTAGAAGAGTGGTCGAGGTTATGCATAAGGTAGGGACGTCGGCTAAGGTAGAGTACCACATTGGCATAGCCTGATCCCATGACTCTGATGACCTCTACTGATAGCCAGCCGAGGTTGGTAGATGAGAGACTGACCTTCCGAAAGATGACGTTTCTGATGGCAATTAGGAGCTTCTTATCAACTCCGCTGTGAAACATGACGATATTAGTGACCCTGAGTATGAGGGTGCACGTTGGGCATATCACTACATATCAGCGTCTGGTAAATAATATATTTGTGGATCAGATTGGAAAGTCTATGGAGGTTTATGTGGACGACATGCTGACGAAGAGTCTAAGGGCCGACACTCATGTGGCCGACCTTGAAAAAACCTTTGATATTATGGATACATACGGGATGAAGATCAACCCTTCCAAATACATCTTTGGGGTCGGAGATGGAATGTTTTTAGGCTTCATTGTCAACCAAAGGGGAATAAAGGCTAACCTAGAGAAGATCAAAGCTTTGCTGGAAATGAAGGCACCTGAGACTATCAAAGATGTTCAGAGACTTACTGGACGAGTGGCAGACCTCAACTGGTTTGTTTCTAGAGATACTGACAAATGTCTTCCATTTTTTAAAATCCTCAGAAAAGCTTTTGAATGGAATGAGTAATGTGATAAAGATTTTAAAGAGCTTAAGTCTTACCTCGGCTCTTCCTTATTTCTATCCCGACTCGTACAAGGGAAAAAGTTGTATGTGTACTTAGTCATCTCAAAGTCGGCAATTAGCGTTGCTATAGTGCGAGAAGAGGATGGGATATAGAAGCCAGTGTATTTCAATAGCAAATCCCTCCAAGGATCTGAGCAGAGATATCCTAGGATGGAGAAGTTGGCTTATGCTTTGATTCATGCTTCCAGAAAGATGAAACCATACTTCTAATCCCACTCAATAGTCATCCTCACTGACTCACCGCTCAGACAGGTCATCCACAAACCTGAGAAATACGGGGGATTAATGGCTTGGGCAATTGATCTAGGAGAATTTGACATTGTCTACCAGCCAAGGGTGGCAATCAAAGGGCAGGCACTAGCTGACTTTTTAGTCGAGTTCACTTGGGATGAGGCCGAGGTTGAAAAAGAAAAATGTGAGATTACAGATAGCTATATAAAAAGAAACATCGGCCCTCCTATAGATGAGGATGAGACAAGCACAGTTAGAGGAAAGATAGCCGAGAATAAAGAGGGAAGGTATCTCTTCAAATAAGGATCCCTAATAGAGGGAAACTTCTCTAAGGCTGATGATGTATGGAGCCTCTTCGTTGATGGGTCGTCCTACAAAAATGGAAGTGGTGTCGGAGTAATAGTGTTAGAACTAGGCAACAAAGATATAGAGTACACTCTAAGGTTTAATTTCAGTGCCTCCAACAATGAGTCCGAATACGAAGCTTTAGTAGCAGGTCTCTCTTTAGCCTGAGCTCTTAATATTGGCCAACTCGTAGTCCATAGTGACTCAAGACTGGTGGTAAATCAAATCTTGGGAGTATATGAGGCCAAGGACGAGAGAATGAATAAATATGTTAAAAGAGTAAGATCGATGTTAGAAAGCTTCAAAGAGGTAAAGCTGAAAAGAATACCTCAGCTAGACAACAGACGAGTCGACGCGCTTGCGAGGTTAGCCTCTGCTACAAGAACTGACATCATAAGAATAGTGCCGGTAGAGGTCTTGCTTCGGCCATCTATTGAAGAAGGCGATGACACATTCAAGTCTTGCCTGAATCTAATCATGGAAGCTTCATGAATGGATACTCTTATAAGATACATCAGAGAGGGGGAGTTCCCCTCATCAAAAGACAAAAGAAAAAAGATGAGGTACAGAGCTGCCAAATTCTCCGTTATAGGAGACACCATGTACAAAAAAGGGTTTTTGCTCCCTTTTGTCAGTTGTGTTCATCCATCTGAGGTACCGAATATCCTAAAAGATATACATGAGGGTTGTTTCTCTAGCCATGTTGGGGGAATATCATTATCCAAAAGGATCATAAATCAGGGGTATTGGTGGATGACCTTGGCAAAAGCTGCAGCAGCATATGTGAAGAAATGTGATAAGTGATAGAGGTTTGCTACCATTCCCCATCAACCTCTGACATCCATCACATCTCCCTGGCTATTTGCAGTATGGGGAATCGACTTGGTAGGACCCTTGTCAAGAGCTGTGAATAACTATCGATACTTGATTGTAGCGATACATTACTTTTCCAAGTGGGTGGAGGCCGAGCCTATGATCACTATCATAGAATAGAAGACATTCCAGTTCATCTGGAAAAACATCATCTGCAGGTATGGCCTCCCAAATACCCTAATCTCAGATAATAGAACGCTATTTAAGAATGTCTCTTTGGAGAAGTATTATAAAATAATTGGAGTCAAACAATTCTTCTCCTCCCCTGTCCGACCCCAGGAAAATGGGCAGAGAGAGGTGACAAAATGAACGATCCTTGATGGAATTAAAAATAAGCCAGAAGAGGCAAATGGAAGATGGATTGAAGAAGTCTATGCTATGTTATGGGCCTACAGGACGACAACCAAGACACCTACAGGGAAACCCCATTGATGTTGGCCTATGGCTCAGAGGTTGTCATCCCTACTGAGATTGGCCTTCCTACTCATAGAGCTCAGATGTACGACCCTCAGGGAAATGCAACAGAGAGAAGACTTGTTCTTGATTTGATTGAAGAGAGAAGAGAATATGCCGAGGTGAGGCAAGCAACCTACCAGCAA
This sequence comes from Sambucus nigra, assembly GCA_949130495.1. Classification (NCBI taxonomy): domain Eukaryota; kingdom Viridiplantae; phylum Streptophyta; class Magnoliopsida; order Dipsacales; family Adoxaceae; genus Sambucus; species Sambucus nigra. The sequence continues at coordinate 157,161,495 of OX422223.1, read as the reverse complement.
AGGAATGCCAAATTTTATAATCAAAGGGTGAAAGAGAGGCCGATAGTTGTGGGAGACCTGGTTTTGAAGAAGATATGGAAAAAACCCAACAAGGTCTATCCAAATTGGCATGGCCCCTATAGGGTAACTGATGAAATTGTCCCAAGAACATACCGATTGGAGAATCTAAAAAGAGAACCCTTTTCAAACCCTTGGAATGTCGACCATTTGAAGAAATATTACTTATGATGTTGTGGTTGTCTCATTTTCTTGTAATTCTGGCATCAAGTTATGAAGTAAATATGAATGAAAAGTATCAGTGTTCTGTTAACATCTTTCTACTAGTGTATGAATATAAACATCATTGATTTAGTGAAAATATGAGGATAAACATCATTAATTTGGTCACCTCAGATCTTTAACATCATTAGTTTGGTGAAAATATGAGGATAAACTGTAATACCCCGCACTTTTATGGATATTTAAATTCCATAAGTGAGTGTAATTTGTAGGGGTGGCAATTCAAACCCAAACACGACAACACGACACGATCCAACATGAAATTAACACGAAATTAAAATAGCTTTTCGTGTTCGGGTTGTGTTCGGGCCTATTTTTTAAGCCCGTTAGCGGGTCGTGTCGTGTTTATGCCAAGAAATCGACACGAAATTGGCCTGACAATGACTCGTTAGAGCCCAATTGACACGACCCAATTTTAACCCAATTAGAACCCAATTTAGACCCAAATGGACATAATAAATTGACGGGTTATTGTGTCGGACCGTGCCAATCGTGTCAAATTGATACGATTTTTTATCACGCTATTCGTGTCGAGTCGTGTTATTAATGGATCATGTTCGTGTTGGTAAAAATAAACACGACGTCGTGTCATGTCGTGTTCGGGCTAGATAAAATCGAGTCGTGTCGTATCGGGCCAGACCCAAACACGACCCATTGGCCCCAATTGCCACCCCTAGTAATTTGGTAAGTTGAGGAATTTTAGTGAATAGTAAATTATGGATTAATAAGCGTTAGATGATTTACAATGCGTGCTACATTTACTTTGAAGACTGAGTAAATGAGTTGGAATGTTTTTATTACATGTCGCACTTGGTTAAAGTGACGAAGGATAATATTTTTATTGAAAAACTCGTATGGAGATGTGTTGGGTTTAATTAGTGAATTGTAGTTAAGTGACTTAGATGGAGATTTCGAATGTGCGGTTGGTTTCAGAATGGCCGAGATAGTCAAAATAGAGTATCCGGGAGTAATGTTTAGGTTCTAGGGATTTTTGGACTAATAGGGACTCGCAATTGAGTAAACCAGTCATTTTTTGGCTGATATGGGATACACCCTTATTTCTCTCCTATATAAATCATGAGAGAGTGGGAGAAAGGAAATAAAAGAGAGAAAGAAGAGAAAGATAAGAGAGGAAGGAAGAAAAGGAGATTCCGGCCAAACTCCGCGGGATTCGACTCGAGGTCGTCGGATTTTATCCACGAGCCAAGTGTTTACTTGCTTATTTTTTTAAGCATAAATCTCATATTATAGTTGGTAGTGAAAAACTATAAAGATTTTTGGGTTTGAGTTTTCATGAATCAAAACGGGTTTTTCGAAAGATTAACGAATAAACCCCGTAAAATATCAAATTCGAGAAACTCATAAATTAATCGAAATTAACTGTTGGATTTGGGTTCTATGATGATTATAACCCTTTTTATGTGTGTGTATATATATTGGTTTGAGGTTGGATGATGACAAGAGAGGAGTTAGAATCTTTGGGTAAGCTTTAATGGCCGAAACAGAGGCTCGGAGAAGAAGCTTCCCTGTTCAGTCAATCGATCGACTGCCAGGGGTCGATCGATCGACCCTACAAAATTTTTGGCAGTTTCAACTAGTGTTGTTTAAATGGGATAAATTCCCAAATTTATGGGTTTTAGCTTGTTTATTTGAGGAAATAAATATCCAACTAGGGGAATGTATTCCTAGTCATTTAAGGGAATTTATTTGGACTAGGAAGGTGCAAAATGGTGTGGCACCTATTGCATGGTTTTGAGGAAAATAAATCGTGGAGTTAGATATTTGGGGTTCCTAAAAATAGAATGGGTACCTCTAAATTATTACTTGAGTGAAGTGTATACTTTGGGTTCGTGGAAAGCAAAACCCATGACTTATTAATTTAGGGGTGTTCGGGACGAGTAACACTCGGGGTGGTATTTCGGCGGACGTTTATATATATGTATCATATTATGCGTGTCGAATATATTTATATACCGCCTTTATGGTTGAGTAAATCCTAGGATGTGAATAGGATGGAGAATATCGGATAGGGGCTAGAGATGTTTGGGTGGCTATCCGGTGTCGGTTGACGACTATTATTAGGTAATGTGATACCTATGGGACTCAAATAAGTTGAGCGTATACTTATTTAATTATTATGAATTGGTATATTTGGAGAGTATATATAAATCCTTAAACGTGATTAAGGTGCGAGTTGTATTTTAAGTGAGAAAATACTTATCGGTTTAGTATTTTAAGTGTGCAAATACTTATATATACTATTACGAATGGGAACATTTAGTATTATTGGATATAGCTATGAGAGTTTGGCAATTATAGCCATATATATATTGGGAAGCGATATAATATATATACGTAAGTTGTTAAAGTATATATATGTGATGATATGAATAAATATATCTGTGTGTGATTGGTATATTTGTATCTTAGAGGCTGGTTCCACGGGCTTTCTTTTGGCATAGGGTTGGAATAGCCAGATTATATATTTTCTCTAGTGCGATCCGGGGAGGGTGCGCGATGTGGGTGAATTCCCAAGCTTGAGGAGCAGAGAGAGTATATCCCCAAGTCATCTCATCCCACGTACGAGTGTGATGTGTGTACTCCACTTGGAGAGGGAATATGACTGCCTCCACCGTTGTATATTTTTACCATGACCATGAGTGAGTATGGCTTGGTACCGCGGTTGAATGAGTAAATTTGGATTCAGATAAGCACTATGAGACCGCATCCTCGAGTTATAGCTCGGTGGTATGGTTATTATAATTATGATTGTGATATGTATAATTATACTAGTTGTGTATTGTATATTGTTTATATATGAAGATGAATAATCATATAAAGCAAACTTGTGTAAAGTGAAAAGATTGAATGAGAGTGATTCCCATTCCAGTAGGTTTATATATGTATTTATATGAATATGAATTATAAGTTCTATTTAGAACTATATATTTATCTATATATATATGAGTTATATATATGCGTTATGTGTTGAGGGTCTAATGGATCTCAATGATCAACATTGCCAGGTAGTAGTGTATCGGGGGGGGGGGGGGGGGGGGGGTTCCTTGTTTGGATTTTTCTTGGCGAGACACCCCATGCACGAACATAGTGCAGTGTTAGGAATGGGTAGAAGTTTAGACCTTAGTACTCCGGCTTATGAGGATGTTTAGAGGACGCGTAATATCGTTTAGTTAGGCAGGGTAGCTTAACTAGGTTGTCAAAAAGGTATGCGATAGGAGTGCACTACTAAAAGAGGGGTGAGGGGTATCTCATGGGAGTGCGATACCAATTTAAATATGAGATAAATCACATTTTAAAGTATAGAATTTATGCACTTGCTAAATTATTTTGAAAACTCGGGCTCTGACCCGTTTTCTCTATTTTCCTCTCTCTCTCTCTCTCTCTCACCTACATCATGCACCGTACATCACACCTAATTCTAGGGACTAGAATTTTTTTTTCAAATTTTATATTTTCCCCTTGAAATTAACCTTCCAATCAACCCATATGCCAAAAATTAGGTCAAAATACATTTTTTAGCTATTTTTAAAAAATCTACAAAAAACTGCTTACCAGGCCCTTATAAATAAGGTATTTTTAGTAGTTTTTTGTGGATTTTTAAAAAATATCTACAAAATGTATTTTGACCTAATTATTTTGCATATGGGTTGATTGGAAGGTTAGTTTGAAGGAAAAAATATAAAATTTGAAAAAAAAAAGTTTTTAGGGCCTAGAATTAGGTGTGATGCACGGGTGATGTATAGAGCATGATGTACTATAGCCTGACTCTCTCTCTCTCTCTCTCTATATATATATATATATATATATATATAGGTGTCCAGACACAAGGATGCCGGGATGATGTTTCCTTCGAGTCAGACGTTTGCTGCAGTAGCTGTGGATTATGTAGGTTTATTTTAGATGCTTCTATCCTTGAGATCTAGATAGGAGGTATTGTAGAAACATTCGGGCCGAAATCCCAAAAGTATTTATTTATTCTTTTACCACCCTTTAGTGCCGCATTCGATTTGATTGTATTATGTTACCGAGTGTTTGGTTATTTTATTTCATTTCAGTTTTCGCCTATATAAACTGTGTGAATGTTTTATTTGTATAATTTGATTTAAAAGATTATTTAAATAAAATTTTGACACCGGCCTAATAGGTTATTAGTAATTAAATTGGTTTTTGACAGTGATGCAGAGAATGAACCATATGAGACTCTTGTTTTAATTTGGTACAGGATTGATCACCCGGTCTTTTATTAGGCGGGGTGTCACATAAACATCATTAATTTGGTGACCTTAGACCTTTAACATCATTAATCTGGTGAAAATATGAGGATAAACATCATTAATTTGGTGACCTCAAACCCTAACATCATTAATTTGGTGAAAATATGCAGATAAACATCATTAATTTGGTAACCTCAGACCTTAACATCATTAATTTTATGAAAATATGAGGATAGACATCATTAATTTGGTGACCTCAGACCTTTAACACCATTAATTTGGTGAAAATATGAGGATAAACATCATTAATTTGGTGACCTCAGACCTTTAACATCATTATTTTGGTTAAATTATGAGGATAAACATCATTAATTTGATGACCTCAGACCCTAACATCATTATTTTGGTGAAATTATGAGGATAGACATCATTAATTTCATGACCTCAGACCCTAACATCTTTAATTTGGTGAAAATATGAGGATAAACATCATTAATTTGGTGACCTCGGACTTTTAACATCATTAATTTGGTGAAAATATGAGGATAAACATCATAAATTTGGTGACCTCACACCTTTAACATCATTATTTTGGTGAAATTGTGAGGATAAACATCTTTAACTTGGTGACCTTAGACTCTAACATCATTATTTTGGTGAAATTATGAGGATAGACATCATTAATTTGGTGACCTCAGACCCTAACATCATTATTTTGGTGAAATTATGAGGATAAACATCATTAGTTTGGTGGCCTATGTTATTGTAGAGCAACAAAACATGAGGGTAAAAGAGTAATAGAAACAATGACATTGAATCTCATTACGCTCATAATAAGAAGGTGTTGCAGAGTTTACATTTAGCCTAACCAAAAAGTTACAACCATGAGTTCACAAAAATAAGGATCACAAAAGATTCATGAAAAAATTAATGATGAATAGGAGAGGCCCTCAGAGCTCGATTTGTCCCTCGGTAGGAGCCGCCCCATCAGCAGGTGGATTTATTTGGTCAAGGCCAAAGTTTGTGACCTCAACCTCGTCTTCATGTTTAGCAGCATCTTCAGTCTCCTTGGCTTCCAAGGGACTGGTCACGGCTAAACCACCTTCTTCCACTTCCTTTAAAGCCTGAGCAAATTGAGGGTCGACAAAGTCGAGACCAAAAAAATCCTCAACAGTCAGGGTACTAGATTCACCCTCCTTCATAGCCGCCCATCGATTGGTCGATTTGATGCCTCTCTTCAGATAATCAAAACCAAATCCCACGAATTCATCAAAGACTTTATAGTCTTCAATGATCTTCTCTGAGGCATTGGCCAATGCAACCTTGATAGTAACATTAACCTTTGATTGAAGACTATCATCTTTTTCTTTCAGGGACTTATCATGGTCTTCCTTTAGCTGAGTGAATTGTTTATCTTTATCTTCCAGATCCCCTTTCAACCTCTCTACCTCAGTGTTCAGATCTGCCTCAACTTTCTCAGCATCCTTATCCTTTTGTATAAGGGGCAACCTCTTCAATGTCCATTCAACTAGGTGGTGAAGATACACCACACTCTGCAGAAGAAGATCAGACATATGAATAATAATTTTTAAAGGGCATAGAAAACACTTGGAAGAAAAATTGATACCTGAATCGCCCTATAAAGTGTAAACTCGGCCAATAAAGGGACAACTAAGGCCTAAAGAAAATGCTTGTCCTCATCAGTCATGATGGTGCCAATAGCATCGGTAGCTTTCGAGCTATGGCTGATCATGATGTCTCTTATCTTGAGATGCGACAGACAAGAAGCTAATGCGTTATTGGTGGAAATAGGGATGGAATGGTCCCTAGCAGGAGACTTTCCCGGCCTCGTATGAGCACGATCAGTAGGAGTCTTCCTCTTCTTGGTAGCACCGGCCGTAGAAGTGCCAACTCTCTTTTTTGTTTGGGCAGGAGGGGGTACATTCTTACCACCTCGTTTTCCATAAACTTTGTAAGGCTGGGGAGCGACATCTCCCAAAAGTCGTCAGAAATGATTTCTGGTCGCTCTGCAAAAAGATAAGTCTCGAAGTTAGCAATTCAGAAGATAAAATATGAGACATAACTTGGCAAAGAAAATTATTGAAACTTACGAAGATCGTCTAAAGGACCACCCCACAAACCTGTTTGAGAACGGTAATAGGGGGTCATCAGATGTTCATATTTGATGAGACGACCTCTCTCCCCTTGATTGTGAAGGTCCTCAATGTTATTATAGTTATCCTGGTAATAGGGGGTCACCAAAATGGATACTTTAATCCATCTCATAGGTGTCTATGGATCAGACATCCCACCAGCCTCATTTGGGCCAAAATCCCAAGCTCTTGATATAAAGAAATACAGAGGTTTCCAGTTATGATTGGAAGTTTGGGTAACTAGAAGTATTTTCTTCTCGAATTTCCTGGCTACAAAGTGGTAGTATCCTGGATGATTTTTAGCAGATGAGGGAGTATAACACCCAATAAAAACCCTAACTGGAAGGTCGGTGTAGTGAACGGCCTTCTACAGGACAATAGACCCAATCATGACCCTCCGGGCATTTGGGGACAGTTGGGAAGGGGCAAGGTTTATATAAGAGAGTATGGCTCTGATAGTGGGGTGAATGGGAAGACAAAATCCTAACTTAAACATCTGCTCATAAATGCAGATTTCACCCTCTTGACCATCAAAGGCCCTATCTTCCTTAAGAGGTTTCCTCAGGATTATGGAGGAATCAATGGAATAAAGGTGTCTGAAGGCTATAAATTGATACTCATTTACAGTACTCTCGTACTCAGTAGCTACTGAGGTATAAAGTTCACTCTCTTCATCTTCATCGCCATTCCCAGCAACCTCGGCATATACACCCATTGGGGCACCACTGGAAACCTCTTTACAAACTCAACGCCAGTGGTGGATGATAGAGGAATGGCATCAATGGGAGGAGGAACCACGACGTTAGGCTCGAAAATCTTTATGGAGGGATATCTATGTGAAGGGCCAACACCTTGGTGAGACGAGGCACGATCTGAAACCTCCTCATCCTCAGAAACTCCACTTCACCCGGGGGAGTAATCCATAGCCTCTTCAAAAGAGTCTACGCTCTCAGCAACCTTAGATGTTGACATGAGGTCTGAAGCAGCTGACTCAGACATTGGGTTAGATAACTCAGCAGGCTTAGGGTGTATGACAGCTAATGGTGGAGAGAAAATTGGTCGTAAGGGAAAATCCTCGACCTCACGAGCCTAGGCTTAGGCTAACTCTATCTGTCCGATATTATTGAAACACTCCTTGCACAGAGTTGGAAACTCTTCAGCAAGTTTATAGAAAGGTTGTAGCATCTGTTATACGACACTACAGTTAGGGGTTTCACCCAAAAATATAAGCAGGTTAATTACTTCTAACCCCTAGGAAAAAGATCAAAGCTTGGAATTTGGATGGTTTCCACTAAGAACATCAAGAACATTAAAAATTATGTCCACCGGAGATGGTGATCGGAGTATAACCGAAAAATTAAAAAGGGGGGATTTTGACATAAGACAGCCTCAAAACAGTCGCACAAGGCCTAAAAGGCACCTAACAACTACAATCTCGACCTTAGAACCACCAAACAGTGATAAAAAAGCTCGCCGAAAAGAAAGCAGGTCACCGGAAAAGCAAAAAAATGAATTGCAAACAACAATGAAAAAATAAAGTTTGGAGAACAATACCTGGAGGAGGTTAGATAATGGAGGAAGATGAATAAGAACAGAATCTGGTGCGTAGAAAAGTTATGGAGGATTTTGTGGGTTTTCTTATAGAAAACTTAAAATGGGAAACCAAATGGAGAAGAAAGACAGAGGAAAGAGAAAATGGAATTTAAGCCATTATGATGATTTGGTGCGAAAATTAAAATACTCATTATTGCACCTCGAAACCCTAAAGGGTGCCTCTATATCAGTTGTTGTCTTGGGACATACGCAAGACAGTTCAAAGGATGATATGTGTCCCAATGGTCATTCACATATCCCAATATGAAGAAATGTCTTTTCATCGCTTCAACACATATACCCCTCTGCCATGTACTCATATAGAAGGCTAAGGGCTAGGGGTGATTGATATGCCCAAAGTGTACCCTCATACTCAGAATAGAAACATCAGCCGGCCTTACAATCGAGTCATCAGGAGGTTCACAATAACTAACAGAGAGGTCGTCCTACACATGGTCGGCTCCACATTAATCAACCTCGGCTTGCCAGCAGCCGAGTTCAGAAACAGCTTTCATGGGATCGCCTATGGTCACTGCATCATCATACTCTGCTTAAGCCGACACCACAACTATGCCTAATATACCTAACCTCGACCAGTCAGTTAGGCCTAGGTCATACTTATGATTGGCAGACCAACACCGCTATCGGTCTCACCAACATCGTACTCGGTTGAGTCGAGGTTACTATCGATGACATCAAAGATGGTATAAGAGCGTTCGTTTTGAGTGTCCTTAAGATTTTTACGGACTTGTCACATTTCCATCATAACGTTCTTTTGATATAGAGCCCTATTATTAGCACTGTTGCATTTATCCTTATGTGTTTGGGACATCATACTTCTGCCTTTAAATTTTGTATTAAAGGTGAACTCATACAATTCATTTTGATTTCACTTGTCGCTTGAGAAAGAACAATAAACTAGCACCATTGGAGATATTAATGCTAGATATGTACAACAGGAACCTCAAGTAGTACAGGGAATGGTGACAGTCAGCGAAATGGCGAGTATTGTAGCAAAAGCGGTTATTATTGCACTATTTCTTTTCTGAGATTGCCATTTCCAGTAGATGGGGAGCATAAGAATGAGAAATATTTGTCAAACGAATAGTGCTGAAGGGAATAGTGTTAGTGAATCCCCACAATAGCAAAAGAATACCTAATAGGGACAGGGTTCGCAACAGGGGGATTTCGTCAAGAAATCCCGACCAAGAAGTTACAGACCATAGGGTCAATATTTCATATATGGCCAGCAGAGTTCTTAGAAGCGATAAAAACATGCTCCTCAAGGCCGCAAGGGCCAAGGTGGCAATGTGAGAGGTCAGCATGGATGAGGCATCCAAGGACAGCCCTAGGGTCAGCCTCGACTTGGCCAGGAGGGCCAAGGACGAAGACATTGAGATCGCTCAGACCATTATTTCTTGTTTGGGAGAAAAGGCCACTAGAAGATGGAATGGCCCTTTGATGGTCGTTGTTTTACATGTGCTGAGGTGAGTCACCAAGAGAAAGATTACCTATAGCAGAATAGCATACCACAACAGAGTGTTCAACAAGGAAAGTTACTCCATATAGCATCAACTCCTCCCCAGCAGGTGCAACTAACGTATGGAGATGCCTTAACATCCGATATGAAGTTATGGCAAGGGCAAGTACCACTAGAATTTAAAGTTACGTTGTTTTCTTAATTTTTATATCCTTGGGGAAATGGAGAACTTTTGATGACATGGTTGCATCACAATATATAGTTATTAACACTAAAATTAACGGGCAAGTTGGGTTTAGTGGCTGCATTAATAGTATTAGCCTTATAGTTGAATGATTGTATTTACCATCGAATAGCGGGGCTTTTTGGTGTTGCCTACGGGGAGGAGGGTGTAAAAAATAAGTGGATATAGGTCTGTCAATGGGTCGGAGCCGGGTCGGGTTTAGGGAGATCCAGATCCGTGTAATCGGGTCTTCATCGGGTTCGGGTCTAGGTCCGGGTCCGGGACTTCATCGGGTCTACAATATTGGATCCAGACCCGAATTTATTCAGGTCTTTGGGTCTCGGGTTCGGGTCCGGATCTGGACAAATATATACATTTATTTTATATTATCCCCCTTCTTTATTTTTTAATCTTAAATTAAAATATTTTGTAATGTATTATAGAATATTATTAGTATAAATAAAACATATATTGTTTATATTTATTATATACATAAATATATATTTTTATATATATTACTTACATGTTATATTGATAAGATATATGTATAAATATATATAAATCTATAGTATATGTATATATATTTAAAAAATAATAATGGACATTCCGGGTCGGGCCTTCGGGTCCGGGTCTTGTATAAGATCCAGACCCTACTCATTTAATAAACGGATATTCGGGTCTTCGGATCTCGGGTCCAAAAAAATATGCTCAGGCCCTATTATACGGATCGGGTCCAGATTGGGTCCGGCATTACACCAAAAACAGGAATCTGGCACGGTTTAAAACTGTTCCAGATCAAATCTGGCACGCTTTTGAACTGTGCCAGAATCAGGTGTTCCAAAATGGCCATTTTTTTCTGGCACGATTTAAAAGTGTGCCAGATTTGACCAAATAGGAACACTTATGGCACACTTTTAAACCGTGCTAGAATTTGATATTTCTGGCACACTTTTGGTACAGTTTTGAACTGTGCTAGATAGAGCACATTTTGATAAACTTTTGGCACAGTTCAAAATCGTGCCAAAATTTGATACACTTTTGGCACAATTTTGAACTGTGACAAATTTTTGGATAAAAGAAAAAAAAAATAATTGAAAACTAGAAAATTCACAAATTTCAAATCTTTCACATTGTTGATAAACTAATGTACATACAAACTTCAAAATATTACAAGTCTTTAGTAGTTCACAGACCAAAAAAAAATTGGACAGAGTTTCCTCTATTTTCTGGACATTCTAAAACCTGCTAATATAAAACCTGGATAACATAAAGCCCGCACAACCACAAAATATAAAAAATAAACTTACAAAAGCCCGCACGGCTATAAAAGTTTACAATAAAACTACAAAAGCCTGCACGGCCATAACACAAAAAAATAGTATCATGAATAAACCCCTTGTAAACCATTGGGTTCTCCGTGTGTTCCCCATGAATAAATGCCAACGATAAAATGTTATCCTCCAAACAAAATAGGATACAAAAAAGCTACAATATTAGTAAACAAGTAATTTATAAAAAAAGCTTACTCAAGCTAAAAAATTACATATAGGAGTGGCAATTATTATTATACTCTAAAATTGAAAATCTTAGATAAGTTATGACTACCTGAGAGGCTCGTAACTATGCAATCATTTCGTACAAGTTACATTGCTCCCGTACAAGGTGTTCGTGCCTCTTACGGGGCCGTTTGGGGGCTGGTTTGGGTTTTCACCCTCAAACGACTTATTTTTAAGCCTAATCTACGTATTTGGAAATTATCGTCATATTCTCAAACCGGGAGACCCGTGACTATGCGATCAGTTCGTACAAGTTACATTGGTTTTGTGCGAGGTGTTCGTACCTCTTACGGGGCCGTTAGGGGGCTGGTTTGGATTTTCACCCTCAAACGGGTTATTTTCAAGCATAATCTACGTATTTTAGAATTATCGTCATATTCTCAAATCGGGAGATTCGTGACTACGCGGTCAGTTCGTACAAGTTACATTGGTCCCGTGTGAGGAGTTCGTGCCTCTTACGGGGCCGTTTGGGGGTTGGCTTGGGTTTTCACCCTTTAAGGGCTTGTTTTTAAGCTTAATCGATATAATTTCAAATTATCATCATATTCTCAAACCAAGAGGCCCGTGACTACGTTGTCAGTTCGTACAACTTACATTGGCCCCGTACGAGGTGTTCGTGCCTCTTAGGGGGGCGTTAGGGGGCTGGTTTGGGTTTTCACCTTCAAATGGGTTATTTTGAAGCCTAATCTACGTATTTTGAAATTATCATCATATTCTCAAATCGGGAGACCCGTGACTATGCAGTTAGTTCGTACAAGTTACATTGGTCCCATGTGAGGTGTTCGTGCCTCTTACGGGGCCGTTAGGGGGCGGTTTGGGTTTTCACCCTCAAACGAGTTATTTTCAAGCATAATTTATGTATTTTAAAATTATCGTCATATTCTCAAATCGGGAGACCCGTGACTACGCGGTCAGTTTGTACATGTTACATTGGTCCCGTGCGAGGTGTTCGTGCCACTTATGGGGCCGTTTGGGGGCTGGTTTGGGTTTTCACGCTTTAAGGGATTGTTTTTAAGCTTAATCGATATATTTTCAAATTATTGTCATATTCTCAAACCGAGAGGCCCGTAACTACGCTGTCGATTCGTACAACTTACATTGGTCCCGTGCGAGGTATTCGTGCCTCTTACGGGGCTATTTGGGGACTGGTTTGGGTTTTTACCCTCAAACGACTTATTTTTAAGACTAATCTACGTATTTTGAAATTATCGTCATATTCTCAAACTGAGAGATCCGTGACTACACCTCTTACGGAGCCGTTTGGGGGCTGGTTTGGGTTTTCACCCATTAAGGGCTTGTTTTTAAGCTTAATCGATATATTTTTAAATTATCGTCATATTCTCAAACCGAGATGCCTGTGACTATGCTGTCAGTCCTTACAACTTACATTGGTCCCGTGCGAGGTTTTCGTGCCTCTTAGAGGGCCTTTAGGGGGTTGGTTTGGGTTTTCACCCTCAAATGGCTTATTTTTAAGCCTAATCTACGTATTTTGAAATTATCATCATATTCTCAAACTGAGAGAGTCATGATTACGCGGTCAGTTCGTACAAGTTACGTTGGTTTCATGCGAGGTGTTCGTGCCTATTACGGGGCCATTTTGGGGTCTGGTTTGGGTTTTCACCCTTTCCGGGCTTGTTTTTAAGCTTAATTGAGATAATTTTAAATTATCGTCATATTCTCAAATCGAGAGGCCCGTGACTATGCTGTCCGTTCGTACAACTTACATTGGCCCCGTGCGAGGTGTGGTGCCTCTTTGGGGGTCGTTAGGGGGCTGGTTTGGGTTTTCACCCTAAAATGGGTTGTTTGCAAGCCTAATCTATGTATTTTAAAATTATCATAATATTCTGAAATTGGGAGACCCGTGACTACGCGATCAGTTCGTACAAGTTACATTAGTCCCGTGCGAGGTGTTCGTGCTTATTACGGGCCATTTGGGGGCTGGTTCGGGTTTTCACCCTTTAAGGGCTTATTTTTTAGCTTAATCGATATAATTTCAAATTATCATAATATTCTCAAACCAAGAGGCCCGTGACTACGTTGTCAGTTCGTACAACTTACATTGGCCCCGTACGAGGTGTTGGTGCCTCTTACGGGGCCGTTAGGGGCTGATTTGGGTTTTCACCCTCAAACGGGATATTTTCAAGCATAATCTACCTATTTTGAAATTATTATCATATTCTTAAATCAAGAGACCTATAACTACGCGGTCAGTTCGTACAAGTTAGATTGGTCCCGTGCGAAGTGCTTGTGCCTCTTACGGGGCCGTTTGGGGGCTGGTTTGGGTTTTCACCCTTTAAGGGCTTGTTTTTAAGCTTAATCGATATATTTTCAAATTATCATCATATTCTCAAACTGAGAGGCTCGTAACTACGCTGTCAATTCGTATAACTTAGATTGGTCCCATGCGAGGTGTTTGTGCCTCTTACGGGGCCATTTGGGGGATTGTTGTTGTTTCACCCTCAAACGGCTTACTTTTAAGCCTAATCTATGTATTTTGAAATTATCGTGATATTCTCTAATCGGGAGATCCGTGACTATGCGGTCAGTTTGTACAAGTTACATTGGTCTCGTGAGAGGTGTTCGTGCCTCCTACGGGACCGTTAGGGGGCGGGTTTGAGTTTTCATCCTAAAACGGGATATTTTCAAGCATAATTTACGTATTTTGAAATTATCGTCTTATTTTCAAATTGGGAGACCTGTGACTATGAGGTCAGTTTGTACAGGTTACATTGGTCCCATGCGAGGTGTTCATGCCTCTTACGGGGCCGTTTGGGGGCTAGTTTGGGTTTTCAACCTTTAAGGGCTTATTTTTAAGCTTACTCGATATATTTTGAAATTATCGTCATATTCTCAAATCGAGAGGCCCATGACTATGCGGTCAGTTCGTATAACTTACATTGGTCCCGTGCGAGGTGTTTGTGCCTCTTACGGGGCCATTTGGGGACTGGTTTGGGTTTTTACCCTCAAACGGCTTGTTTTTAAGCCTAATCTATGTATATTGAAATTATCATTATATTCTCAAACCAGGAGACCCGTGACTACACGGTCAGTTTGTACAAGTTACATCGGTCCCATGCGAGGTGTTCGTGCCTCTTACGGGGCTGTTTGGGGGCTGGTTTGGATTTTCATCCTTTAAGGGCTTATTTTTAAGCTTAATCGATATATTTTCAAATTATCATCATATTCTCAAACCGAGAGGCCTGTGACTACGCTATCAGTCCTTACAACTTACATTAGTCCCGTATGAGGTGTTCGTGCCTCTTAAGGGGCCGTTAGAGGGCTGGTTTGGGTTTTCACCCTCAATCGGTTTGTTTTTAAGCCTAATTTACGTATTTTTAAATTATCATCATATTCTCAAATTGGGAGACCCGTGACTACGCGGTCATTTTATACAATTTACATTGATCCCATACGAGTTGTTCGTGCCTCTTAAGGGCCGTTTGGGGGCTGGTTTGGGTTTTCACCCTTTAAGGGCTTGTTTTAAGCTTAATCGATATAATTTCAAATTATCGTCATATTCTCAAACCGAGAGGCCCGTGACTACGCTGTCAGTTCGTACAACTTACATTGGTACTTTGCGAGGTGTTCGTGCCTCTTAGGGGGCTGGTTTGGATTTTCACCCTCAAATGGCTTATTTTTAAGCCTAATCTACATATTTTAAAATTACCGTTATATTCTCAAACCGGGAGAACCGT
The DNA here is from genome assembly GCA_949130495.1 of Sambucus nigra. Lineage (NCBI taxonomy): Eukaryota > Viridiplantae > Streptophyta > Magnoliopsida > Dipsacales > Adoxaceae > Sambucus > Sambucus nigra. The sequence continues at coordinate 157,146,281 of OX422223.1, read as the reverse complement.
GACTACGCGGTCAGTTTTAACAAGTTACATTGGTCCCGTACGAGGTGTTCGTGCCTATTACGGGGCTGTTAGGGGGTTGGTTTGGGTTTTCACCCTTTAAGGGCTTACTTTTAAGCTTAATCGATATAATTTTAAATTATCGTCATATTCTCAAATCGAGAGGCCCGTGACTACTCTGTCAGTTCGTACAACTTACATTGGCCCCGTACGAGGTGTTCATACCTCTTAGGGGGCCCTTAGGGGGCTGGTTTGGGTTTTCACCCTCAAACGGGTTATTTTTAAGCCTATTCTTCGTATTTTGAAATTATCATCATATTCTCAAATCGAGAGTCCCATGACTATGCGGTCAGTTCGTACAAGTTACATTGGTCCCGTGCGAGGTGTTCATGCCTCTTTCGGGGCCATTTGGGGGCTGGTTTGGGTTTTCACCCTTTAAGGGCTTGTTTTAAAGCTTAGTCGATATATTTTCAAATTATTGTCATATTCTCAAACTGGGAGAATCGTGACTAAACGGTCATTTCCTACGAGTTACATTGGTTATGTATGAGGTGTTAGTGTCTCTTACAGAGTCATTTGGGGGCTGGTTTGGGTTTTCACTCTTTAACGTGTAGTTTTTAAGCATTTCATTTAGCTAAATGTTTTTCATTATCAAACAGTTCCATTACAAAAGTGATGTGGAATCCAAGGCCTTGTATATTATGTGGATTAGTATATATGTCTGATGTGACAAACACCAAAAAGAGAAGGGAGATGAAAGAAAAAAAAAAATAAGGGAAAAGATATGTTTATGTGACTACCTGTCAGGTAGGAAAATTTCCTTCTCTTCTCTCGCATTTGAAGGTGATTTTGGTTTTTCGTCTCTATAAATCCATCTCTTTTCTTCATAGTTATGAGTTAGCTCAACTTCCTAGTAGTTATTTGATTTCTCATTTCCCATGGCTGAAAGAAAACACCAATCAAATGGACTTTTAACCAACAAGTTCTTCATTCATAAAACCATGTCTAACATGAATTACTGAAGGCAAGAAACTAAAGTGTGATGCTCACACTAAATAAATGCAACCTGATCTTGAAGCTAAGTGTCCAGCATAGCAGATCTAACCCGCAGTAATAGCAATACAAAGTAACAGAGTTATACTAAATATTCTACTCAAATCTAATGAAAGTAAATTAAAAGCCACCAATAAGGTTACGTGCTTGCTACTATGTGAGATTCTTCCTCTCACAGAACCAATGGTTTTCTTTTTATGGTTGTAGCCATCAACTTTCTTCCTATGGTTGGTTCCCTTTTACTTTTACATGTGACATGCTCGATTCAAATGAAGATGGAAAGCATTAGATAATAAGAAGATTGAAAATAAGGTAATAATGTAATAATTTGACATGAGTTCTCATTTCTTTACTTTTGTATTCAAGAAAATATTGGCATTAGTTCTATAGATACCTAGACTGTGAATAACACAACCTGTGATTTATATAGAGTATAGAGATTTATACAAACATAAATGGTGTATAACACATGTATAAAAAAACTACAAACATGCCCAAATTTATTTTTGTACATATTAGGTAGTTGGGCATTAAGTAGTTATTAGAACTTGAGTGAAATAGAGTGTGAGATTAATTCTAAACAATGTCTATTCAATAAGGTTTTTCTATCATCTAGAATGTATAAACTTATTTATACAAAATGGAAAATTTAGAAACTTAGCATTCAGTTATCTACAAAACTTCGATCATCTAAAACTTTGAAACAAAGTTCCAATGAAAAGGAAGAAGTTCACGCATACTTTTCTTTCCCACCACATCGAAAAGAAACATCGTCTTTCAAACCAACTAATATCACTAACTTAATTTAGTTAATATATTAACTAGATTTATATTGAAATATATGAATAAAAATGTGAATTCCAAAACTTATGAGACACTATATCAAATTTAAACTATAAAAAACGAAGATAATTAAGTACTTCAACATTGAAAGATAATTGATTTGCTATATCATTATAATCACCTCATATTTTATCAAGAGAGGATTATAATGCATCTCTTCTCCCACGGTACTTACTTAAAAATCGATGGTGTAGAGCTCTCGAACTATTTATGATTCAAAGCATTTTGAATCAGCAACATATAAATACTTAGCCATCCAACATCAATATTTATACAATAGGTTACCGACCAACCTCTTGATATGATAAGACTCAATTTATAGATGTAATAAAATAATAAGTAAGAAAGAGAGCAGAGAATGGCAAACTCAAGTATATATATATATATATATATATATATATATATATATATATACATAAACACACACATACACAAACAAACAAACAAACAAACAAACTTATAAAATTAAACAAAACCCACAACTAATTAACACTAAACACATACAAATCACCAAAATTCAACAAAATCCAAGTTTTAGCCCAATTTCACAACATGCACCTACACACACACACACACACACACACACACACACACATATATATATATATATATATATATAGAGAGAGAGAGAGAGAGAGAGAGAAAATAAGACCTTCCAACGAGCAGGTACCGCCAGTTCCAAAGAGACAACATCTTCCATCGAGCTCGCCATTTCATCTACTCAATTTCAAAACCCTATAAATCACAATTATATACATACATATAAACATATCATGGAAGATGTTAATCATTAATGATGAAACCCCAAAAAAAAATGTTAATCAAAACCACAAAAAAAATCTCACCATTAAAACCCCCAAAAAATATTAATCAAAACCATTAAAAATTGTTAATGATGAAATCTAGTATAGAGAGAATATGAAGTGTTACCTTGAGGGTTTCGGCAAAAATTTGTGAGCGAGAGAGAGAAAGAAATATGGTTTTGGGACTGAAATGGGACTCCATAACTGTTGGCGTTTCCTACCCCTAACTCCCTTAACCAACCTCTGTAACCGGAACCAATACCCGGACAACAACCTCAAACCGGTTCGAACCCATAGCCAAATAGAAACCCACTTACCTGACCCATATCCATACACGCTTTAGTGTATCCAAGCATAACAATCAGTCCATTATCGCAGGAGAGAGAGAGGGGGGGTTGATGCCGGAGCAGACACACCGAGGGGTCGGAGCCGATGAGCTTTTGGTCGAGAGAAATAGAGGGGGAGCGGGATATTGAAGATGAGAGAGAAGAGGGAAAATTAAACATAGAATAAAAGTTAAGTGTAATTATTTTTTAGGGTATTTTATATTTTAGTCAAGTGTACTCAATTTTGGCACAGTTTAAAGCAGTGCCAAATTTTGGCACTGTTTTAAAGTGTGCCAGATTATTATTAAATCGTGCCAAAATTTGGCATAGTTTTAAACTGTGCCAGATTTTTATTACCAGGGTGTGCCAAATTGCTATTGTTTGTGTAGTGCGGGTCCAGACCCGACCTATTGACGAGCCTAAGTGGACATGTATAGAATATACTATTTTTACTCCTTTAGAAAGGTATGAGAATAAAACGTATTATTATCCTGAGTGTAGGATAGTTAGCAATAGTTTAAGTGATGGTAGGAGGTTGTAACAAGGCTACCGTGTTCACTGTGTTAGGGTAGAATATATTTTGAAGTATCACGAGGAATCGGGTCGAGCCGGTATAAGTATTTTTTTTATTTAGAGACTGTAGAGAGCATGTATGTCTTATTATAGTGGATCCTCGTGAGTAGGGGTGTTCACTGATGTGATTCAGGATATATTTGGCCTACTATAGAGTGAAGAGATTTAGCTTCTTATCGATTTAGCACTGAGGACTTAATGAATGTGAGAACACTGTGTTTATGTCGTCCTTTGGACATGGGAGTGAATGAGTAGACTTTTATATTGGAGGATGGGATATTGGGGGTACATGTTATGTGTTAAGGGCTTATAGAACTCGACAACTGACAATGCTAGGCTGTAGTGTATCGGGAGATTCCTTATTAGGATTTTATTTTTTGAGACATCCCACGCATGAACGTTAGTAATACGTTGGGGGTTGGGAGACGTCTGGTCATTAAGACATGGGTTAGTACCTTAGATATTACACGTATACATAGTTATAACGGGAAGCTATTAGTCATATCTTCGAGTTAAGTCCAGTGGAGCCGAAAAACATTTATGTGTGAACTATTGTGGACATTCACACCACGAGTCGATCGTTTGGGCAATCAGGAGAATAGTCAAGTTGAGATTAATGTACTTAATTAAGTACACACTTTCTAAATAGCCAAGCTAAACATGCGAGGCTTAATTTAAGACAAGGATATTACATTCAGACATATGGTGTATACACGCCCTAGTTAGTGAATCATTAATATCATCTACAATAAGGAGAAGTGGGGATGTATGGGCAGAACACATTTGTGTGGTTTACCGGGAGTTAAATAAAGTTACGATATGGAATAAATACTGTCACCATGAATCGATGACTTATTCGACCAGTTAAGAAGGGTCGTTTACTTCTCTAAGATAGATTTGAGATAAGGATACCACCAGCTACGCATCCAGGAGCAACATGTATCTAAGACCTCCTTTTTGAGGAGATATGGGTCATATGAGTTTCGGGTTATGCTATTTGGGCTAACCAACGAGCCAACTATGTTTATGGACTTGATAAATAGGGTGTTCACAGAGTTCTTAGATGAGTTTATCATTGTCTTTATTGATGACATCCTGGTTTATTCTCAGACTGAAGAGGAGCATATAGGGCATCTGCGTAGGGTTTTACAAACTTTCCGTGAGCATCAGTTGTATGCTAAGTTTGAGAAGTGCGGGTTTTAGCTGAGTGAGGTAAAGTCCTTAGGTCACATTATATCTGACATGGGGATATCGGTGGATCTGGGTATGGTATCAGCGGTGAGGGAGTGGGGACAACCCATGACATCGATGGAGGTACATAGTTTATTGGGGTTAATCGGTAACTACCAACGATTTATTCTGGGTTTTCAAAGATTGCGGGTCCATTGATCAACTTGACTCGCAAAGGGGTACCATTTATTTGGGATGAAGCTTTTCAGTTAGCCTTCGATGAGCTAAAGGATAAGTTAACTGCAACACTAGTACTCGTACTGCCCAGGATGGGAGTGGAGTATCTATTTTATACTAATGCATCCCTACAAGACTTGGGGGTGTGCTTCAACAGGAGGATCAAGCTATAGCTTATGCTTCCCATAAGCTTAAATATCACGAGAGGAATTACCCCACCCACGACTTGGAGTTAACGACAGTCGTACTTATGCTTCGTACTTGGAGACATTATCTCTTGGGGGAGAAGTTTTCCTTATTCACATATCATAAGTCACTACAGTATTTATTCACTCAGAGAGAGCTCAATATGCGTCAGCATAGGTGGCTACAATTTGTGAAAGATTACCAGTTCCACATCCAGTACCACCCGAGGAAGGCTAATGTGGTGGCAGACGTATTGAGTCGTAGACCAATGGGGGACGTGGAACAAGTTCTGAAGGAAAAATATAATGAGTTCGGACATCCGGATTCAGTTTCCAGGTCATTCATGTTAGTTATTACCGTTACACCCCAAATTGTCACGAGGGTTGTATAGGCTCAGGCAGAGAATGAATTTTGTCAGGATCGTATTCGACAACTTCTAGTCGTAGGAGCAGAGTCTTACTCCATGAATTTAGAGGGAGGCTTGTGCTTCAATGGGAGACTGATTATCTTAAAGGGAGAGGACTTGCGACACGTGATGATGTCAAAGTCACATGGATTACGATTTGAAGTACATCCCGGAGGGGATAAGATGTAGCAGGATATGAGATGATAGTATTTATGGAGGGGAATAAAGAGAGACATTACAAAGTTTTTCTCGAGAAGTGCCACATGTCAGCTGGTGAAAGTAGACCATCAGAAACCAGTAGGGGTTCTACAGCCATTCCTATATGGAAATAAAAGAGCATTTCCATGGATTTCATTACTAGGTTGACTACATCTCGAATGGGTCATGATTCTATATGGGTGATAGTCAATCGGTTGACTAAGGTAGCACACTTCCTGCCAGTTCTGACGGATTATACCACGGGACAGTACGCCCAGATCTTCATCACCGAGATAGTAAGACTTCATGATGTGCCACTTGATATCGTGCCCGATAGGGACAAGATCTTCGTGTCTCATTTTTAGCAGAGTTTCCAGGAGACCATGGGTACGGAGTTAGGATTGAGCCCGACCTATCACCCCCAGACGGATGGGCAGACTGAGAGGATGAATCAAATTTTAAAATATATGCCGCGGATGTGTATCTATGATTTTAGCGGGGGTTGGGAGTGGTATATTCCAATGGTGGATTTTGAGTATAATAACTCCAATCAGTTTATGATTGGCATGGAACCATTCGAGGAGTTATATGAGAGACCTTTTCGTTCACCCACTTATTGGTTAGAGGTGTGGGGACAACAATCTTCTCGGACCAGAGTTTATTCAGGATACTACAACGAAGATTGAGTTGATTCAGAGTCGCATGAGGATAGATCAAGATAGACAAAAGAGTTATGCTGATGCCAAGCGGTTCTTTCTTCAGTTTAGTGTGGGGGATCATGTGTTGCTACGTGTATCTCATATGAAGGGGATAATGAGGTTCGGGAAGAAAGGGAAGTTAGCACCAAGGTATGTGGGGCCATTCTCTACTATTGTGTGAATTGGTCCAATTGCTTATAGACTCGGGTTGCCGAAGCACTTGCATCAAATTCGTGATGTGTTCCACATTTCTTTGCTAAGAAGATACCTCCGGGACGAGTTATCTCACACTCGTGTCGTATTGGAGGAGATTGACTTACAGCCCGATATTTCATACGAGGAGAGGCCCGTTGCTATTCTGGAACATAGTGAGAGGAGACTGAGGTCAAAGGTAGTTCACTTCTATGTGTTTAGTGGGGGCATCACAATGTCGAGGAGTTTACTTGGGAGCATGAGAATGAGATGCATGACAAATATGCAAAATTATTTATACTAGGTATTTTTCTGAATTTCGAGATGAAATTCAGTTGTTAGGGGAAAGTATTTAGCACCCCGTATTTTTAATGATTTTTATATTGAGATTAATTTAAATTAAATTGGGAAATTAATCCCAATTAAAATAAATATTAATTAGCGAGACAAGGGTTAATATTTTTTAGGTGAATTATATTTAATATTACTTAGTGAACAAGTAATAAATTATTAAGACTGCATTACAATTTTCGCTAGTGAAAAAATACGACAGTTACAATAATTTAGTCGAGATGCGTGTGTCAGTCATGTCGGGACTTAATTTTATGAGATAAAAAGGTAAGTTATTTTTGAGTCATTCAAATGGTCATTTAAGATGCATCAATATTTTTTAAAGGGTCAAGATAGTGAAAAAAGTGCACTCTGGGGTTTGGATTAGGTCCCATGCCATTTTTTGGCCAAACCAGCACCCCGAGAGGGCATTTTGATCTTTTGAATTTTTAAGCAAAAAAGACCTACGAATTTTATAAGTTTATATCAGTATATGTGTTAAGGAAGTTAGGGTTGTCAGTTACAAAAGAGGCCATCAGAGAAGGGATGAGGAGAGTTCTAAGGCTTTCTACACTGTTTTGCACCACAACCACCACCGAAATGTATATTAGGAGGAAAGGAAACCAACCATACCATTCTTTTTCAGAGATATATACCTACTAATTCAGGCAAGTATTTATCTTGCTAAATTTTGAATAGATATACCATCCATGTTAGTGTAGGATGAATAATCTCTTTAATTCATGCATTTTGTCTTTAATTTAGGAGATGTAAATCATGTTATTAAGGTAACAATTATTATAGGTTTAATCCTTTTATGCATGTAGAGAGAATTTGATGAATTACTATTATGGTCATGTGAAGAAATATGGGTTCTTGTTGATGTTCTTGAACAATTATGATAATCTAGGGATTTTGAGATTAAATATTCAATTAATTCTATATAAAGGAATTTCTTGATGATTTAATGATTCATTTATGTTAGAAATCATTTATGCATGTTACTATGATGTTGGTACACTTATTTGGGAGTTTGGTATTGTGTAATGGAGGTTTTAAGGGTTAAAAATGGTGAAACCCGTAACAGTTATAATGGAGAATATGAGACCTAATATAGGAGAATTGATTAGGCTCCTTTACCAAATCGATTCAGAAAGCGAATTGATTCGGACCAAGACCAAATCAACTCAATTTCCCATAATTGGACAATATTCCCCTTTTTGCTTAGAACTCGTGAGAAATGATTGAGTTAACTTTTGAAGTAATTTTAAAATATAATGGGAGATATTTTAATTACCAGTAGGCCAATGTTGGGATTGAGACTTAGTCACATGAAGAGAATTTAGGGCTAAGGTTAGTTCGGCATAATTGGGTAATAAAAACCTAATTTGGGGAATAATGTCATGTCACGGGGAAACGGGGGGACCTATGACTTGGACCAGTAGAGTATGAGTGAGATGAATACATAAATAACTTCAGGGGTATTTGATGACCTTAGAGTAATGGGAAATACTCCGGAAGGTACGATAAGGGGTATAATGGTAAATAATTAATGTGTAGGATATTCGAGAATTATATGCTGTGTACGGGATATATTACAGGTTACGTGTATACAATTCTCGTGAATTATATGCTATGTATAGGATATATTCGATAATTATATGCTATGCACGAGAATTATATGCTACGTATGGGATATATTCGAGAATTATATGCTACGTACGGGATATATGCTATGTAGGATTTTTAGTATTAGATTTGGTTTTATATTATGGATGATTGTATTTGGATTTCAGTCTGGAGTGTTTATTCTAGTCACCTTTATTTATTTAGATGTTCTAGCATTTATTATGTTGTTATATGGAATGGTGAATGTGGTTTAGTGATTTATGTTCATGCATGTTAAAATAAAAATAAAAATTTTGACACCGGGCCGTTAGGGTATTAGTAATATACTTATGTTTCGACAGTGATGATAAGAATGAAACCATTAATGATTCCTATTTAATTTGATAATGGACTTATCACCCAAAATTAGAATGGGTGGGGTGTGACATTGGGCATATAACATGTCTTTCATTTATTGTCAAGTCTGCTTAGAGTTAGGTGGTAAACTCATAAACTATGTGAATGATGCATAAGTGAGTGAACTGGAAAATAAAAGCTGTTTTAGATACTCATTTGTCCAAACATCAACACATTCACTAGTAAATCTAGCAATATGTTCCACAATGGACTGACTTCTTTCTCGTGAAAAGAGGGTAAAGATTGGGAATTTGAAATCTTTTGGGAGTTCTATCATATATATCCACCTAGGATATGGATTCCTATAAATTGGGGTCTTCACCCCTTGATACATTGGTCCACATATTTCATGTATCAAATCCCAACGTTATTTCTTCTAACTCCCCCAGGCAATTACCTATTCGGTGGAGACATTGTTTCATTTATTAAGGGAGATGCTTGCACTAAAGGTAATGGCACTTATGAAGGCACATTCTGTTATGCTTGATAAGTTTCAGGCTCGGACACTTAAGGAATTTGGTTGTCAAATATCCTATTATTTCCAACCCCCAAGTTCTTGTTTAAACACATGATTATTAATAATCCCATATTTTGAAGTAATCGGGAAACCTAAATTGGCATCATTTTGGTATGGTCTAATTCTCCCTACCTTTAGGAGGGATGTTCTCCCTATTAGGTTGTTGTATCCCAATTTTTAGTAGGTATTAGATGGTCCTAAACTTTTCATTGGGTTGTTGATACCTAGACTAGTTGGATTGGGGTATCCTCCTATCCTTAGGTTGTTTCAAAAGTTCAATTCACGAGTGTTAAGCATGTAATGCCATGAGTTGTTGAATTTACACCAAATTATGGTGCATATCCCTCACCATTAGACACTTCATTAATAGGTATAGACAACCTTCTTCTCACTATGATGATCATAATATTAATATTCAACATTATGTTCCAAATATGAACAAAAACTAGGTTCAGTTGGTTGATCAATTGGTCTTGGACATTTGTGGGTGCAGCAATAACTGGCGTATTATGCATATTATCGGCTATTGGAACTGTTGGTATGTTTAGATCATTACTATGCGTAATTGGTCCCAATTCGTGGGTTTTATTAACCATTGTTTACTATCAAATAGCAACATATTGGTGGATTAAGCCAATTTTACCAACATTTTCTATTTCATCTTCGTTTACATGCTTCTTAGCCATTGTAAACATCAATTCAGCACTTGCTGTCCCACCGGGTGTGCCAAAAATACGTTTGGGTATTTTTCACTTGTCTTGGTTAATAAGTTTAGCAGTAATTACGAGTGTTCCATACAAGGTTGTGGTCTTTCCAACTAAAGTATCTTATCCTTGTGATAGTATCAGACGATTGTGTACCGTTCGATAATTCAATTAAGAAGACTTATTCTTCTCTTAGGGACAACTTTAGTGTGTGAGTTAAATTACTACAAATAACTAAAACAAAATAAGTTTAAAATTTCATGAACTAAAACAAATGTAAAACTTTGAAACTAAAAAAAAAAGTAGGTGTGATAAAGTAAAAGATTACACTACAATATGTAAAGAAAAAAAAATAAAAGAAATCAAATCTAAAGGCAAGAAACATTTAATAAATTGTAAAAGAAGTTACAATCTACTTAAAATGAAAGAAAATAAGTAAAAAAATGAAAGGAAAATAAAAGAAAATATAAAACAAGTAAATGTAACTTTTTGGGTGAGGTGTCCTTCTTTCCTTTGTCTACCCGTTGCTTATGCATAAAGTTTATGGCCATGCAACATAACTCCCTATAACTGCTAACTGGTTATTCATGCAATTATTTCCTACTTAGGTGCACTAACACCCACAAGTAGATCATTTTTCTCTATTTTCTACACCACATTGATCACTATGACAGGTATCACGCACGCGTACTTTTAATTATGTTGAGCTTGTGCATTATAGTTCTGCTATTGTTATGGATTTACACTACACGATATATCTCCAATGGTCACAGTTTTGACCCATGACCACAAGTTTGGGTCACGATCTTCACCCATGACAATATTAAGCGTGACAAATTTTTAGGTCACGATAGCTACCCGTGACCCACATGGGAGAACTCGGGTCACGATCTTCGTTTGTGACCAGTCACGGTAAAGACCCGTGACCCTATGGGTAGATTATTGTTCATGCTACCCACCCATGGCAACTGTCACGGGGAGGGTTACGGTCCCCTTTTTTATTTTTTATTTTTAAAAACCTTTGTCACGGGTCTGGTCACGGTTACTGACCGTGATCGCTATTTTTTATTTTTAAAAAATTATTTTGGTCATAGTCTTATATCGTGACGACCCTTATTTTTTATTTAAAAACAATTCTTTTGGTCACGGTCCAGAATTGTGACCTAATAAAAAATTTTAAGAAATTGAATTTATTTTTCTGCATTCCAAAAATGCCTGCACAATTTTCAAACCCGTTTACAACTGCAGACATAAATATTTACCCAATATGTAAGGTTAACAAACGTATGCTTGCATGAATATGTACTAATACAACACAAGTTAACTAATGAATGCTTGCGTGAATATGTACTAATATGACACGAGTTGACTAACGAATGCTTGCATGAATATGTAATATTATACAATGCATCCTCATGTGAATATGTACAACGCAAAAATAAAATGGAACGTATTTTGCATGAATATGTACAACATAAATAAAAATACAATGAATGATTGCATGAATATGTTCCAAATGCTCCTTCTCCATTGAGGCCTACAAAACAAAAAATCAGACATGTCACAAGCGGTAAGTAACAATGGACTTGAAAATTGTTACAAGTGGTAAGTAACAATCGACTTGAAAAATGTCACAAGTGGTAAATAACAAAAATTTAGGCCTAAGTCTAGCTATTTTTAATTTTTAGTCATGTTATTAAATCGGTCATCCCGTAACAATGCAGTTAGTTGCTACGTGCTACGTTGGTTCTGTAGAAGGTGTTTGTGCCTCTTGCGGGGGGAAATTGGGGATTATATTGCATTTTCACCCTTCAACGACATGTTTTCAAGACTAAGCCTAACTATTTGCAATATTTGATAATGTTTTCAAACCTATCATCCCGTGACTATGCAGTCAGTTACAACGTGTTACGTTGGTCCCATGAGAGGTGTATGTAACTCTTACAGGGGCGTTTGGGGGGTGTTTTGTATTTTCACCATTCAATGACATGTTTTGAAGCCTAAGTCTAACTATTTGTAATTTCAATCATGTTCTTAAACTGAGCATCCCGTGACTACACAGTCTATTGCTACATGTTACGTTGGTCTCGTGGGAGGTGTTTATACGTCTTGCGGGGGCTTTTAGTGGCTGTTATGCATTTTCACCCTTCAACGAAATATTTTCAACCCTAAGTCTTTCTATTTGTAATTTTTGGTCATGTTTTCAAACTGGGTGTCCCATGAATATGCAGTTAGTTGTTTGGTGTTACGTTGGTCCCGTGGGGGGTGTTTGTGCCCCTTGCGGGGGCCTTTGGGGAGCATTTTTCATTTTCACCTTTTAGCTGTATGTTTTCAAGCCCTAGTCTATCTACTTGCAATTTTTGGTCATGTTATCAAATCGGGCATCCCGTGAATATGCAGTCAGTTGTTACAGGTTATGTTGGTTCTATGGGAGGTGTTTGTGCCTCTTGTGAGGGTGTTTGGGGACTATTTTACATTTTCACCCTTCAACGGCATGTTTTCGAGCCTAAGTATAGATTTTTTGAACCATACCTGCGTGCATGAATAGATTTATACTTTAAACCCAAACTTTTAAAGATTTTCTTCATGCTAGGGTAATTGTCTAATAACATGTTCTCTTTTGTGAGAATGCCTTTAACCCACTTAAGAATTCTAGTTACACCGTTTTTTGACAAAACCCAATTGACTCTTCAAAATATTCAAACCGATTATTGTGTACAATATCGAGTGACCATCTTTGCAATTTTTATACAATGGTATACCTCCATCGGCTTTCAACCATATGTATTCCCGATCTTTTGGTAATTTAACATCAAATTGTTCATTGACTTGGTCATGATACACATTAACCATAACCATAGGCTAGTTATTTTGATTGAGGTGGACTCCGTAAGTATCATCAATTAGGTCGGTCAAAGGACAATTGGATGGATATTCATTCACCACTTCCACCTAGTGGGATTTCGTCACGCGGTCATGTACCAATAATTCTTACAGAAAATATGGTACATTGTTTTCCCCTTGGAATGTCCATATCTTATAGTCTTGCATCATACCCCATATTAATAAATTCAATCAAACGTCTTCCACAGACTTAAGTTTTCTATTTATACATTGGTTGCAAGGATACGAAATCTTATCACAATTAAGATTTCTATTTGCATATTTAATAAATTCCCGAACACCTTTCACATGATTATAATATGTTTTGTGACTCTCTCCCATCCACTCTTTGTATTGTGGGAAAGCCATTTTGAATTCTTCAAAATTTGAAACAAATTCAAAATAAATTCATTAAACATGGTAAAAAAGAAATATTACAAGAAAATTCATTCAATCAAAATAGAAATTACAAAAAAAATCATTAAAATATTACATTATTCAATTATCACAATTAAATTCGAATAATAGTACAAAGAAATTCAAATGAAACCGATATTAAAAAAAACATTGTTCAAGTTGCCCTGGCCAACAAATTAACTGGCCAAAGAATATAACAATTTACATAAGCTGAAAATAATGGCCCTTCATTTGAATTTGTTGTAAAGTTTTTATTTTGAACGGATCACTTGTTTAAATTAAAAAATGAAAACTTCCTCAACTAGATTTCTTTATCGACAATTTTCTATGCTATTTGCATCCTCGGTCTTCTCTCACTTACTGTATGTAATATATATATATATATATATATATATATACATGCTTTTAAAATCAGTAACTTTTAAAAAAAATTGGCTTTTAAGAAAAAAATGAAATGTATAAGAAAAAGTAATAAAGGGAAAATAGACGTTTGTGATAAATGAAAGGTAGATAAAAATAAAAATAAAATGAAGGGAGAGATGTAAGTGAAAATAATCAAATTGGAGAGAGATAAATACATTGAGAGAAAAAGAAATATATAAATGAAGGGAGATATATAAGTGAGAAAAATAAAATTAGAGAGAGTTAAAAGAAGGAAGAGAGAAAAAATATACATAAATGAAGGGAGAGAGTTAGATGGGAGTAATAAAAGTGGAAGCTTTAAATGTTGACACGCGACATAATGAGAGAGTTCAAAACTACATATTACTCCATTACATATCGATAAGTGTGGTTCGACACGTTTAATTTTGAACCGTTCTAGTGAATTATGAGAAAAAGCAAATAAAGTTTAGTGATGGAAAAATATGGTACGAAATGGAACAATCACTTAATAAAGAGTTTTCAATGGAAGAAGTTGACACCCCACTTTTTTATTTTATTTTTGATAAGTGAAAAAGTGTCATTAAAAAACTATGCCTTAGGGAGCGGAAATCCATATACAGGAAGTATACCCAAAGAACAAAACAGGATCGACATAGTCAATCCCAACAACTACTAAACACTACTTTACTTTATGTAACTCTTTCGGGAAGTCCAACAAGAAAGGACGGTAATGGGTTGGGTCTTTCGTATGTCAAAGAGTTCAATCCTATTGTTTCTTCTTCTTCTTTTGTCTAAAATAAGATTGTTAAAAGATTCTTGTAAGCCTTCATACTGTAAGACCCTGCTTAATTAAATACCGAGTGATCAGTCCTATACCAATTAAAATAGAATAAACAAATGGCTCATTTTTAGCATCACTGTTGAAAAAAAATTATCCCATAATATCCAACTAAGCAGGTGTTGAAAACTTTTTCCAATTTTAGGTAAATTCCACTTTTAACAATTTAAATAGTTTAATAATATATCCATCCACAACAACGAATAAGGATCAATAACTGTATATCATAACCACTGAATAAACCTATAGATGGATTATAACTCACAAGTTTAAAAGTCTCAATACAATATCCAATAAAACTAAATGTATTGAAAACCAACAGAAGTACATCATCTAACTGGTAGAATGGAAGTACTAAAATTCACTTAAACGACATGCTCCAATACGAAAGGTCACTACAGAGTATGAATCAACGAGAATGAAATAGTCTAAACAATGTCCACAACTCCATAACATCCATAGCAATGTCAATAAACCCAATACTCTATGGTTGGCGTCCATGCGGCTGGACACATGATATATATATATATATATATATATATATATATATATATATATATAGAGAGAGAGAGAGAGAGAGAGAGAGAGGGAGAGAGAGGATAGACGAGAGAGAAGAGAATGCGCAAGTAAACGGGTCATAGCCCGAAGTGAAAATAGTTTTAAAAACAGCAAGTGAGTAAATGCTAGATTTAGCAGTTATTTTATACATGTTAGCATATCGGATTCTCTCTTGGAATTCTCACCTATCATCTAGAGTGCACGCCTATCGTACCTCTAAACCATACTAGTTACAAACTCATGCTAACTAGTTCATCCCAGTGTATCCACTAACCATAGCGCAATTTGTTCCCACGCATTACTCTCGTAATACATGTAATAGTATCATATGTATCCATTTAGATTCAACATGGATAAGCCCCTTATTATTTCAATTCAATTGAGTGTTCTCATAATTAATTAATTCCAGATATCATTATCTTTCAATTCTACTTTAGTCACACAGTAGATATCTTCATATGTATATATATACATTCACTCCATTATATATATATACGATCCTACACCCCGAGACACAGCTGTGGTGCTGCATTACTCTGCTATAATGTTCCAATACATCTCGTCACTATATGGGGGACTATAGTTTCAGTAAGGATCCCTCGAACCACAAATACCAAATCACAAATAATGGAGGTGAACATAGTCCTAAGCCTTTGGACTATGCACATACGTACGCAACCAAATGGCTGTTCTATACCATTATTCTCACCAATGGTAATTGACCTAAGTCCTATATTCTCGAACGACAAGTCAAAGATCCCCCATATAGGCTCATCAGGATGTGACTTCCCTCATGCATGGACCTCCCCCGATAGCAAGTAAGCTAGGTATGTCATATACATAACAATCAATCAATCAAATAGGAATTATCATCTACCTATTTAGTATTAGGTACTCACACGACCTATATCATATTAGGAATTTATACTATCCCAAGTACCCGTCGTATTTCTCGAATACCACCCGTACTTGTTAATCACTATTATCATCGTATATTTTATTATCTAATTATAACCCACATAATATTTTATCTGATCCAAGTACCCGTAAATATATCATCAATATAACCCGTACTTGATATAACGATTATTCTCCTCTAAATCGTAATATAATTATGTAGATATCTCTCACATAATTTTAATCCTCAAATCCAAATAATTTTCCAACAATAACTCAGGTCCCTTGCTCCTTGTTAATGTGCCAAAATTATTTAAATCTCACCATGGGCCAAATTACCATTTTCAAACTTTTTTTTTCAATAAAGCTACATTTTGCCCAGAAATATAAAATTACAATATGAGGATTTTTGGCTTCTATTTTGAAAAACCTTAAAGCTGCAAAGGTTTGCAGAACGTGATTTTATTTAAAAACATGTGTGCACACCGCCAATTTCCTCTTAAAACAATCCTAAAATTGTCATATAATGTTCATCCTTTTTCAATAATTTTTCATGCATTTTTATCCATTTTCTTTCACCCAAACTCACATGAAATATATTCTAACGAATACCAAATATCCCAACATCATTTCTACATAATTATGGGTAGTTAAAATACAAGGAAAAACATCTAAATCACTAAGTTTATATGAGAATTAACATCAAACCCAATTAACCCTTAAAATTTCATTCATCTAAATTCTCCATTTTTATACACCTAAAAAAACTCATAATTTAGAATTATGATTCCTTCTCTAAATCATCAAATTTCATATTAAATCACGAGTAGGGTTCATCTACATGCAATACCTATCATCATTCTCCATTTTCTCCATAAACATATATTTTTTCTAAATGTTCATCCTAACAAGTTCATCATGTTCATAACCTCTACATGTGAATAATCGACTATATGAATTTGAATATCCATTAAACAAGATTTATCAATCATTTTAATCCCAAATTCATAAGTTCATAATCCCAAAGAAAATGTTATCCTAACATGGATATTACAAACACTGAAATAGAGCAAGAATCACTTGCCTCTTACTGTAGGTTTGAACCTTTGGAGAAGATAATGTTAGAACCTCCTCTTTCCTTTTTTCGATGACTTTTCGGCGACCCTCCAGTGGTGGTACAAGGTGTAGAGATGGTGGTTTGTGTTGGTTGTCCCCTTTGATTGCCCAATATGACTCTTCTTCTTTAAGGCAACTCTTCCTCTCCACAAGGTGACTTTTCGTTTCTCTCAAAGTCTCTTCACTTTCTCTCAAAGAACTCACAAATGAAAATAGATGAAGTGAACCTTATGTAGAGTTTAAACCCACTTATTTTACAAGTCTCCAAGGGAAGATAAAAGACAAAAATGTGGATACAATTCATCTCCCAAGCCAAATGACTAAAATACACATTCGGGGCGTCCTTTCATCTTCCAATTGACCCGAGACCCAAATCAAAATGTATAGTTTTTTTTGCCTATTTTGAACTTTCGAACTTAATGGTGCACTCGAAATGATCATCCGAATGATGTTTAATTAATTTACATTTTATTACCCAACTTTAGTCTCGACGCGACTTATAAGCGCGTATCGACGTAAGTTCTATAATTGTCGTATTTTATCTCACGAAAATATGCATAATTATCTTAGTCACGTATCACTTATATATCACTAAGTATTATTTAATAATATATTACCCTTATCAGCAGTAATATTCAATCCACATTAATCCCAATTAATTAATTAATTATTTCCAATTAATTCATAATAATTTGGCCCATTAACTTTTAATTATTCTCAATTTAAAAGTCATAATATTACGGGGAATTACATACTTCCCCCTTATAACGAAATTTCATAATGAAAATTGAAAAATAAAGCAAACCTGGTACGAATAACTTCGGGTGTCTGTCGCGCATCTCATCATCGCGCTCCTAAGTAGACTCCTCAATGTTATGGTTCCCACTAGATACACACCAATGGAACTACTTTCGATCTCAATCGCCTCTCACTATGGTCCAAGATCGCTACCGATCTCTCCTCATATGAGCTATCAGGCTGCAAAAATCAATCTCCTCCAACAGTACATGAGTGTAAGCCAACTCATCTCGAAGATATCGCCTCAATGAAGAAATATGGAACACATCATGATTCCTTTGCAAGTGCTCCGGCAACCCCAATCTATAAGCAACCGATCCAACCCTCTCAATAATAGGAAATGGTCCAACGTATCGTGGTGCCAGTTTCCCTTTCTTCCTAAATCTCATTATTCCCTTCATAGGAAATGCCCGCAACAATATTGGGTCCCCCACCCTCAACTCCTGGAAGAACCACTTCCCATCGACATAGTTTTTATGTCCGTCTTGAGCTACCTGAATAAGACTACGAATCGTCTCAATCCTGGTAGACGTATCCTGTATCACCTTTGGCCCAAGTAGCTTGTTGTCCGCCACCTCTAACCAACACGCAGGAGAACGATAAGGCCTACCATACAGTGCCTCAAATGGAGCCATACCGATGGTGAACTGATAGGAGTTATTATATGCGAACTCCATAAGTGGAAGATATTTCTCCTAACCTCCCCCAAAATCCAGGATGCACATGCGTAACATATCCTCCAACATCTGTTTAGTACGCTCTGTCTGCCCATCTATCTATGGGTGATAGGTCGTACTTAATCGAAACTCAGTACCCATGGCCTCATGAAAACTCTACCAAAATGGGGATACAAAGATCTTGTCCCGATCGGACACAATATTACGCGGTACCCCATGTAACCTCATTATTTCAGCTATAAAAATCTAGGCATACTGTCCCGTAGAGTAATCAATCCGAACTGGAAAAAAGTGAGTTACCTTAGTCAATCGATCCACAATCACCCATACGGAATCGTGACCCCTCTGAGAAGTAGGTAACCCTGTGATGAAGTCCATGGAAATTCCCTTCCATTTCCACATCCGGATCTCTAATGGCTGAAGAAACCCAGCAAGCTTCTGATGATCCACTTTCACTAACTGGAAAGTGGCACACTTAGAGACAAACTCAACAATGTCCCTCTTCATCCGACCCACCAATACTGCTGTCATATATCTTGGTACATCTTATACCCACTGGGATGTACCTCAAATCTGGATCTGTACAACTCTGTCATCACTGCATGTCATAAATCCATACCCTCTGGAACAATCAACCTACCATTGAAGTGCAAGCACCCATCAAAAATCAATAAGTAAGACTTTGCTCCCCCGGCTAAAAGTGGTCGAATTTTCTCCTAACAAAACGGATATGCTGCTTGTGCCTGAACCACCCTCGTCACAATCTAAGGTGTAACAGTTATAACTAACATAAAAGATCGGGCAACTGTATCCTGATGTCCCAGTTCCTTCCATTTCACCTTCCACACCGCGGCCAACTCACCTAACGTCCTTCGGCTCAATGCATCTGCTACCACATTAGCCTTCCCTGGGTGGTAATGTATCTCAAACTGATAATCCTTCATGAACTTTAGCCACCTACGTTGACGCATGTTCAACTCCCGCTGAGTGAACAAATACTACAATGACTTATGATCCGTGAACAGGCAAAACTTCTCCCCTAACAAATAATGTCTCCATATTTGAAGAGCGAACACGACTGTTGCTAGCTCCAAGTCGTGGGTGGGGAAATTCTTCTCATAAGGCTTAATCTTTCTAGAGGCATAATCTATAGCCTTCTCTTCCTGTTGTAATACTCCACCAAGACCTTGTAATGATGCGTCAGTATAAACTAAGTACTCCACTACTAGCCTGGGCAGTGCTAGTACCGGTGTTGAAGTCAACTTATCTTTCAACTCATTAAATTCCAACTGACATGCATCATCCCATGTAAATGGTACGCCCTTACGGGTTAGATTAGCCAACAGACCCGTTATCTTTGAGAAACCACGGATAAAATGTCGATAATACCCGGCCAATCCCAATAAACTTCGCACCTCTGTTGGTGTCGTGGGTTATCCCACTCCCTCACCGCTGATACCTTGCTAGGATCCATAGATATTCCCATCTCAAACACAATATGCCCCAGAAAGTGAACTTCCCGGAGGCAAAATCCACACTTCTCATATTTCACATATAATTTATGCTCACGTAGTATCTGTAGGGCTTGTCCTAAATTCTTGGCATGCTCCTTCTCAGTCCAAGAATAAACCAGAATGTCATCTATAAGGACAATGACAAACTGATCCAAGAACTATCTGAATAATCTATTCACCAAGTCCATAAATACCGCCAGTGCATTACTTAGCCCAAATGGCATAACTCGAAACTCATACCACTACACCAATATGGTCAAATTGGCACCCTTTAAGCTCTTAGCCTTGTCACGGTCATTGACCGTGACAAGGCCATGACAAAGGATTGTCATGGTCAATGACCTTGACAAGCCTATAAAGTTGTCATGGTTAATGACCGTGACATGTCTGTGATAATTTTGTCAGTAAAAAATCCTCCCTCTTCTTTTTTTCCCACCAATTTTGTTCATTCCATTTATCCCTCTCTCTCTCTCTCTCTCTCTCTCTCTCTCTCTCTCTAGCGGCTGCTCTTTCTCTCTCTGTACAACTTTGGTATGTTTTCTCTCTCTATTTCTCCTCCATTTATGTATATGTGTGTGTGTGTGTAAATATGCATGTGTGTGTGTGTGGTGTACATATGTGTGTGGGGGGGGGGGGGGAGGGGGAAGGCAGTAGGGCTGGGGGGAGGGGAGGGGGTGTATGTGCGTGTGTGTGTGTGAGTTTGTGTGTGTATATGTGCGTGTGTATGTATGTGTGTGTGTGCGTGTGGTGGGCATGGGCAGCGGGGGGGGGGGGGGAGTGGGAAGGGGCAGCAGAGGGGAGGGGGTATATATGTGCATGTGTGGGTATATGTGCGTGTGTGTATTTTTTTTAATTAAATTTTTATTTGTTTATTAGATATTTTCCCTCATATTGTAGTGCCCCTTGTAAAAGAACTGATTGATTTAATATTGATTGGTTGCGAATTATTTTTGTAAATTAATAATTGGTGCCCCTTTCATATGCAAGTAGGATTACCCCTCATTGTAAATTAGTAAATTAATAATTGTATACTTTAATTGTTAGTTTAATTGATGAAAAGAATTAATTGAGTAGATGAATTAGAAGGAGTACGAGATACACATTTGTTGTTGCCATTGCGGTTGGATTATAGTGGATCGATGTTGAGTTGGTTAATTTTAAAAGTGGCATGACCACTGGATTACTGTCCACATGGGGGTGGGATTTTTGAACTTTTTTTGAAAATTACTTTGTATAACGAACAATATATATATAGTATGATAATTAAATGAAACATACTTGAAATTACATATAGTGCGCATAGATACTAGCCTTCTAGTTCTTATGTGTACGCATTTAATAGCCCTTAGACCCGTTCGAGAGTCATTATCCCTATAATGAGAACTCTCGAATTGTCCCGTTTGGATAGTTTGAGACTGCATAATTTCTGTATAATAATATTCTTAGTGGCTTAAAGTTGTTAATTTTGGAGGAAGTTCTGCAGTCGTATCCTAATGTTCTCTGGGTACATACTAGATTGACAAGTGTGAATGTTATTTCAATTGATCAATTGTAATAACACTCACCCTTACCAATCTACGTTGTGTACTACGAGAACTACGGGGATATGCTGCCGAATTTTTCTCAAATCGTAATAATGTGCATGAGCTGTTAAGTATATTATAGAAAAATGCGGTCTTGAATGGGATAGGACCTCTCACCCTTTAGAGGAGATGGGGGAAATATAAATTTCTATTGTAATTTGAATTTGAAATTTTAAAATCGAATATAAATAAGACATCATTAAATGAAACATACTATACTAATCCATGAATATTCTTTTATAAATCGACTATAAATCTACGCTTCTTACCTTTATAAATCTATGTTTATAAATCGAATATAAACATACTATACTAATCCATGAATATACGCTTCTTGCCTTTAATAGGTGATTAGTTGTGGTAGCTGTGATGGGATATCCGAAATACAAAGAGTGGATAGGTGAGACAAATAGAATGGGGGATGTATTTCACAAAGGTGCTAATGAATTTGTGAAATACGCAAAGAGATGTCATAATGATGAAGAGTTTTCGTATCCGTGTGCTAGGTGTAAGAATGGTAAGGTGTTTGAGTGGAAAACAGCTGAACTATATTTGTTAAGATCAGGTATGCAAGATAGTTATCGATTTTGGAGTTTTCACATTGAATTAAAAGTTCATTTTATCCCCGAACAACCTTCACAACAACCTTCAACAAGTAGGATAAATGTAGAAGGGGAAGACATAGATCATAATATGTTAGAGGATTTAGTGGATGATGCGTACGGAGTTTATGAAGCAGAGGAGAATGAGGTTACTGATGATGTAGAAGGTTCAAGTTCTCGTGAAGATATCACAATAAACCTTGACGCTGACTACCAAAGTTTAAAATTTAAGGCGACCCAACCGTTATACTCTGGCTGTGAGAAAGATCAAAAAACTTTACATTTCATGGTTGGTTTGCACAATTTGAAGACGCAATATGGTTTGTCTGGCAATAGCGTGACAGGAATTACGAAATGGGTGAAGGAGTTACTTCCCAAGGAGAATACGCTTCCAAATAGCTATCCTATTATGAAGAATAGTTTGAAAGGTTTGGGAATGAAGTATAAATCGATCCATGCTTGAACCAAAACGAGTATGAAATTATCGATTGTTGTTCGGTTTGCGATGAACCTAGATATGTCCAATCTCCTGGTAAGGAAGGCACAAGCTCAAAAGTGCCTAAACAATGTTGAAATATTTTCCCGTTGGCCCTAGATTAAAGAGTTTTTTCATAGTACCATGGATAGTGGAGGCAATGACTTGGCATACTAGGGCAGAAGTAGGGGGTAATATCATGCGTCATCCTATTGATTCTACATCTTGGAGGAGGATGAATTATGAGTATCCCGATTTTACTTGAGAATAGTGCAACATTCGTTTTGCTATATCAACAGATGGTTTCAATGCATTTAAAATATAAGCACCAATCAGAGTGTATAGCCAGTGATCCTAGCCCCACTCAACCTCCCTCCTTCACAGTGTATGAGACCTGAATTTTCGATGATGTCTTTGTTGATACCTGGGCCAAAGGCAGCAAGTGATGACATCGAGGTCTACCTGGATCCTTTGGTAAAAGAATTAAATGAGTTGTGGGAAGAGGGTGTGCCATCATTTGACTCTTTTAGAAAATAAGAGTTTACACTGAAAGCTATGTTGATGCGGGCAATTCATGATTTTCCAGCTTATGGGACATTATCCAGTTATGTAGTAAATGGTTATTTGGGGTGTCCTATTTGTGGAGAGGAGATTGAGTCTCTTAGTCTATCCTTTTAGCTCAAAAAATGTATACCATTGCCATAGGAGGTTTTTACCCCCGGCTCATAGTTCCATATTTGAGAAATGTTCCAATTTTTTATTGGGCGGGGTTGAACAAAGGCTACCGTCGAGACAAGTTTCAGGTTCCGAAATTAAAAGTAAATCTTCTGAATGTGACCCTAATATTCCAGGTAAGAATCCCAAATTTAGGAATGTCAAGCATAAGAAGACACCAACTATGAATGAAACTGACACAAGAAAGGCATGGTCTAGGAGGTCAATTGATTAGGCATATATTCTTTACATTTATCCCCGTTAATTTCTGTATTTTTATGATCACGTGCGGTGTAAATAGCTTGGATTTGTCTCATATTTATGCTACTAACCCTTTTTGGCAAGTATTTCATATTTTATGTATCTCTTATGTGTTTTACAGGTATTTCATACAAGTTAGTCCCAAAGAGAACTCAAAACAGTGAAAGAAAACCAAGAAATGGAGAGTTAAAGGGCATTTTCGTAATTTTACATCCTTATTCCGGAGTTGGGGCCAACTGGAAAGTTGAAGAGCTTTCAATTGTAAGAACACTGGAAAAAACGGCCCCTCAATCCGAGCAACGGTGAAGAAGTGATGCCCATTTGAATTTGAGAAGAAATTCAAGAAAAAAAGTTGTCAGGCCCAAACCGAACCGAAGCTAGGAAAAAGAACTGGTCCGCCCATTTGTCATGCACCAGATCCGTTAAAAAATTTGTCACACTTTCTAAGTGCGACAAATTGGCAGATACGGGATTTTTATTTTGTGCTTATCTTTTAGCCAAAAGAGTTTTATGTTTTGGGGACTCTTCTAAATGACCTCTAGCCTATATATTTAGTCATTAGGACTCTTTTTATTAAGATTTCATTCATGTAAAATCTCCACAACAAGTAGGAACATCTAGGAGAAGAATTTACATACTTTGCACCATTAATTCAAGAGCTTTTTCTGTTTTTCTTCAATCTTTGAATTCTTCTTGCATGTTTTTGTTCTTCAATCGTGGTAACTTTTATTTCCAGCACTTTTATTATTATTCACCATGTTAGGATAGGTTTGTAAAGGTTGGTATGCATGAACCCAACCTGATATGGTAGTTGCATCTGTATAAAATCAATCCTCTAAATTTAATGATTTATTACGACCATATTCCGTAGAAACACGACAATTGTAGATATTTGGATCTCGTTTGCTTCAGGGTAACTGGGATGACTCATAATGAAATTCGAGTGTCACTATTGAAATACCGATTTACTCGTCCTCAAATTAAGTATGGTGCGGGCATGAACCTCATATACGTAATGCTTGGGAGTACTAAATTTTGGGTCAAATTAATCACTTAAATTTACGATTAGTTTTATACCATCAGTACTCTAGGGTTGGGGGATTGTGTCTCTACCTTAATTTTCCAATTAGTTTTAGTTAACTTCTTTATTTTTCCCTTTATCCTTTCTCACTCAATCATCATCTTTTACACTTTATTTTTTGAAGTAATAAATCAATTAAAATCTATCAAAAATTCCCTGTGGATTCGATACCCAGACTCGTCACTAGACTCCGCAAGAGTGTAGTTAAAGTTTAGGTTTTTGTATTGCGATTGGAAGCCGATAACAACGATTAGCATATTTACACGGATGCTCGATTTCCAACTCGATAAAAATGGTGCCGTTTCCAGGGAGTGTTTTGTTATAGATTATAATTGATTTACTATTTCATAAGATATTTTTTTTCTTTTTTTGTTTTAACCTTTTTGCAGGATTGCACTATTAAGCGCTAAGAAACGTTGAATCCTTAACCGCACACCTCCTTATGTGGATTGTCCATTTACAAATCATTTGGTAATCATGTCTTTTCATAGTGAGTTCGGTAATTATAATGGTTTATATGGGAATAGTTCTCAAACTTTTTATTTTCAAGAATCCGTGCCTCGAGCTATTACCATTGGAGAGGGCCTTCGAATTATTGAGAATGAAAGGCTTGAGAATATATATTGGGAAGAAAATCGTTTTGGAGCTTTTTGTTTTTAAAAACCTCGTCATCGACCTATTACCATTGGTGAGGCGTATCTATGTATTGAGTATGAAGGGCTTGAAAACAAATATCGGGAAAAAAATCGTTTTTGAGAGCAAGATTTTGATGCATTATTCGAATCCAATGAAGACTTTTTTCCCGAGGTTATATAGCCAAGGAATCCTACTCAGGAAGAAAGAATGTTTTTTATAATCAAACAAATACTCCATATTCTTTCCACCCAAAGCACGATGAATGTCGATATTGGTTTTATTAAGGAAATTCTCGCACTTTGCGATGAGATGCGTTATGATTAGAAAAACAAAGAGGAGGTTGAGACTTGTGTGTCACCTAAAATTTTTGAAGAACATCTCATCGAAAGTGAGTATTTTCCCCTTGAAATTCAATCTCCAAGTGATGATGAATCACTTGAGATTGAGTTTATCTCATCACCATTCCCGTTCACCGTTATTGAACCATTAGAAGTACCGCTAGATTCCTATGAGTCGGTTCAAAATTATGAAACATTTACACCTTTTACCGACAAAGACACTTTGCTAGAATTGTTTTCTAATATGGACTCTTCCTTTTTGTGTGCCCCTCTCGCCATACTACTTAAAAAATATTTCGGAGGTGATTATATTTTTCTTTGATCTCAATTATAGTCCCTCCTAGCATCAAAACCACCCATCATCCCGTTAATTTTTTTTTTATTGGTGATGGTTTATTTTTTCCATCTCACACATGCCTTCCGTTGTTCAAACGAAATCCTTATATTTCGGGAGGCATGCATCCTAGTGAGGGTACACCATTAATCCCTCAAAGTCATATTGTATTTTGGATAGACCCTCAAATTTTTCGACTTCTAGTCTATAACTTATTAGAATTTGAAAATCGTAGGTTGTACAACAGTTAGCTAATTTTTTTTTAGTTTAGAGTTTTTGTTATTCTTTTTGCTATGCTTGGTTCTAACATGTTTTGTAGATTCAATGGACTCGTACTTTTAGGGGATCACTCCATTTGGGGTAATATCTTTCTTTTCCTCTCTTTATGTTGTGTTCTCGATTCGTATTGAGGACAATGCAACATTTAAGTTAGGGGTGTGGGATATTCTTCCTGTTTATTGTATAGATTCATTGATTCGATCACATGTTCTTTTCAAGAGTGTTTTTTTTAAGAAAATAAATAAAAAATTGAAACATTTTGAAAAAAGCCAAAAATATTTTTCTTCAAAATAAATAAAGATTGGAATTTAAAAGCTTCAAAAATGTCACAAATATTTTGTCTCAAGTTGTAAAAATCAAATGCACAAAGCCGAAATTGACCAAAGATGGAAATTGTGCGAAAATTGATGACTTAACGAAGAATTGTGGAGATTAACAAACCTCGGTGAGATTTCGAGCCTACCGATCTTTTTGAGTTTTTAAATCAATCCGAGTTCATGGTTAACTCATAGTTCTAATTCAGCTTGTTTTACGAAAGTCGTTGATGATCTCTATTTTACTGTTTTGATTGATTATGGAAAAGGGAATGTTGTCTAGAAATGCACGCTAAAAATCTCTAAATTAAATTAATCTCGAGACGCATATGGTAAATTAATAAGTAATTCGGATAATGAAGTAGGCCATCATTTGTTACCCAAAAATATTAGCCATAAAAAGATGTGAAAAATTATCCCTTTGATAACCCAATTGAGCCGAATAAAATTTATCCTTTTCGTTTGGTAACCCGAAATACCCGAGTAGCCCGGAATTGCGAAAATGAAATATTAATTTAAGTTCGGAAAGTGCATAAGAAGGGGCGAGAAAAAGAATAGAAATGCTCAACAAAAATAGTAAGAAAAGAAAAAAAGTGAAAAACAGAAAAAACAGAGAAAAGGAATAGAAAATGAGCAAAAGCCCGAAAAATCACTAAGGGACATCATAAGAAAAAAATTCCAATTCCAAATTTTCCAACCATTTCCATGTTACCCAATTACACCTTACACCTGAAAAAGTCCTAACCGAGTCCGAATTGCGAAATTAGTTATCGCGTGGAGAGCTATGGCACCAAAGATAATAAAATAGATTACATGGCGTGAAAGAGAGATGATGTTTCCCGTTTCCCTATGACCGTATTTCGATGAAAAGATCTTTTCACCCATATATTTTCGTCTTTCAATTTATGTGCGTGACTTTGCGTCCATTATATTTACTCTTTATATCCCGCGCACCGAGAGAATAGCCACAATTCGAGAGATTCGTTTGAGAGAGCATCCCGTGATAAATTGAATCAAAACGAATGTTCGGAAAGTAATGTAATGATCAATCGATGGAAGTTAGCGGTTCGATTTTTGCCTCGCGCACACACGCTATGACTTGAGACTTGTAAATATGACTTTAAGGTGACCATTTTTAGGGAGTTTAAATTGTACAATTTTTAAGTATTCAGATTTTTTCTTTGAGTCAATAAATAATTTTGTGGGTATATTCACTGCAGACCCTCATGAGACAACACTCCTCCTACTAGGGTAACCTCGGGGTTTAACAGCTTGTTGCATATGCTAAATGCAATCGCTTGCCCGCGAAAGAGTTATTCTATCCCAATAAAGTTTTTGAAGGGTATTTAACTCATACTCTCATTCTTTTACATTGCTCGGAAAGCGCAATTTTCTAAGTTAGGGCGGTTTGATTAGGCATAAATTCTACACATTTATCCCCCTTAATTTCGGTATTTTTATGATCCCGTGCGGTGTAAATAGTTTGGATTTGTCTCATATTTATGCTACTAACCCTTTTTGGCAAGTATTTAATATTTTGTGTATCTCTTACGTGTTTTACAGGTATTTCATACAAGTTAGTGCCAAAGAGAACTCAAAACAGTGAAAGAAAACCAAGAAATGGGGAGTTAAAGGGACTTTTCGTAATTTTTCAGAATTATTCCGGAGGTGGGGCCAACTGGAAAGTTGAAGAGATTTCAATTACAAGAACATTGGAAACAACAACACTTGAATCCGAGGTACGGTGAAGAAGTTATGCCCATTTGAAGTTAAGAAGAAATCCAAGAAAATAAGTTGTCAGACCCAAACCGAACTGAAGCTGAGGAAAAAGAACCGGTCCGCCCATTTGTCACGCACCATATCCGTTATAAAATTAGTCACGCTCCAGATCAGCTACAAAATTAGTCACGCTTTCTAAGTGTGACAAATTGACAGATACGGGATTTTTATTTGGTGCTTATTGTTTAGCCATAAGAGTTTTATGTTTTGGGGACTCTTCTAAACGACCTCTAGCCTATATATTTAGTCATTAGGACTCTTTTTATTAAGATTTCAATTATTTAAAAGCTCCATAACAAGTAGGAACATCTAGGAGAAGAATTTACATACTTTGCACTATTAATTCAAGAGCTTTTCCGATTTTTCTTCAATCTTTGATTTCTTCTTGCATGTTCTTGTTCTTCAATCGTGGAAACTTTTATTTTCAGCACTTTTATTATTATTCACCATGTTAGGCTAGGTTTTTAAAGGTTGGGATGCATGAACCCAACCTGATAGGGTAGTTTCATGTGTATAAAATTAGTCCTCTAAATTTAATGATTTATTACGACCGTATTGCGTAGAAATGCGACAATTGTAGATATTTGGATCTCGTTTGCTTCAGGGTAACCGGGATGCTTCATAATGCAATTTGAGTGTCACTATTGCAATACCGATTTACTCGTCCTCTGATTAAGTTTGGTGCGGGCTTGAACCTCATATACGTAATGCTTGGGAGTACTAAATTCTGGGTCTAATTAGTTACTTAAATTTACGATTAGTTTTATACCATCAATACTCTAGGGTTGGGGGATTGTGTCTCTACCTTAATTTTCCAATTAGTTTTAGTTAACTTCTTTATTTTTCCTTTTATCCTTTCTCACTCAATCATTATCTTTTACACTTTATTTTTTGAAGTAATAAATCAATTAAAATCTATCAAACATTCTCTGTGGATTCATTACCCAGACTCGCCACTATACTCCGCAAGAGTGTAGTTAAAGTTTTGGTTTTTGTATTGCGGTTGGAAGCCGATAACAACATTTAGCGTATTTACCCGGATGCTCGATTTCCAACTCGATAAAAATGGCGCCGTTGTCAGGGAGTGTTTTGTTATAGATTATAATTGATTTACTATTTCATAAGATATTTTTCTTCTTTTTTTTGTTTTAACCTTTTTGCAGGATTGCACTATTGAGCGCTATGAAACGTTGAATCCTCAACCGCACACCTCCTTATGTGGATTGTCCATTTACAAATCATTTCGTAATCAGGTCTTTTCATAGTGAGTTCGGTAATTATAATGGTTTATATGGGAATAGTTCTCAAACTTTTTATTTTCAAGAATCCGTGCCTCGAGCTATTACCATTGAGAGGGCCTTCGAATTCTTGAGAATGAAAGGCTTGAGAATATATATTGGGAAGAAAATCATTTTCAAGCTTTTTATTTTCAAAAACCTCGTCCTTGACCTATTACCATTGGTGAGGCGTATCTATGTATTGAGCATGAAGGGCTTGAAAACAAATATCGGGAAAAATCATTTTTGAGAGCAAGATTTGGATGCATTATTCGAATCCAATGACGACTTTTCTCCGGAGGTTATAGAGCCAAGGAATCCTACTCAGGAAGAAAGAATGTTTTTTATAATAAAAAAATACTCAATATTCTTTCCACCCAAAGCACGATGAATGTTGATATTGGTTTTATTAAGGAAATTCTCGCACTTTGCGATGAGATGCGTTATGATTAGAAAAACAAAGAGGAGGTTGAGACTTGTGTGTCACCTAAAATTTTTGAAGAACATCTCATCGAAAGTGAGTATTTTCCCCTTGAAATTCAATCTCCAAGTGCTGATGAATCACTTGAGATTGAGTTTATCTCATCACCATACCCGGTCACCGTTATTGAACCATTAGAAGTACCGCTAGATTCCTATGAGTCGGTTCAAAATTCTGAAACGTTTACACCTTTTACCGACAAAGACACTTTGCTAGAATTGTTTTCTAATATGGACTCTTCCTTTTTGTGTGCCCCTCTTGCCATACTACTTAAAAATATTTCGGAGTTGATTATATTTTTCTTGGATCTCAATTGTAGTCCCTCCTAGCATCCAAACCACCCATCATCCCTTTAATTTTTTTTTATTGGTGATGGTTTATTTTTTCCATCTCACACATGCCTTCCGTTGTTCAAACGAAATCCTTATATTTCGGGAGGCATGCATCCTAGTGAGGGTACACCATTAATCCCTCAAAGTCATATTGTATTTTGGATGGACCCTCAAATTTTTCGACTTCTAGTCTATAACTTATTAGAATTTGAAAATCGTAGGTTGTACAATAGTTAGCTTATTTTTTTTAGTTTAGAGTTTTTGTTATTCTTTTCGCTACGCTTGGTTCTAACATGTTTTGTAGATTCAATGGACTCGTACTTTTTGGGGATCGCTCCATTTGGGGTAATATCTTTATTTTCCTCTCTTTATGTTGTGTTCTTGATTCGTATTGAGGACAATGAAACATTTAAGTTAGGGGTGTGGGATATTCTTCCTGTTTATTGTTTTGATTCATTGAGTCGATCACATGTTCTTTTTAAAAGTGTTTTTTTTTAAGAAAATAAATAAAAAATTGAAACATTTTGAAAAAAGTCAAAAATATTTTTCTTCAAAATAAATAAAGATTGGAATTTAAAGGCTTCAAAAATGTCACAAATATTTTGTCTCAAGTTGTAAAAATCAAATGCACAAAGCCGAAATTGACCAAAGATGGAAATTTTGCGAAAATTGATGACTTAACGAAGAATTGTGGAGATTAACAAACCCCGGTGAGATTTCGAGCCTAACGATCTTTTTGAGTTTTTAAATCAATCCGAGTTAATGGTTAACTCATAGTTCTAATTCAGCTTGTTTTACAAAAGTCGTTGATGATCTCTATTTTACTGTTTTGATCGATTATGAAAAAGGGAATGTTGTCTCGAAATGCGCACTAAAAATCTCTAAATTAAATTAATCTCGAGACGCATATGATAAATTAACAAGTAATTCGGATAATGAAGTAAGCCATCATTTGTTACCCAAAAATATTAGCCATAAAAAGATGTGAAAAATTATCCCTTTGATAACCCAATTGAGCCGAATAAAATTTATCCTTTTCATTTGGTAACCCGAAAAACCCAAGTAGCCCGGAATTGAGAAAATGAAATATTAGTTTAAGTCCGAAAAGTGCATAAGAAGGGGCAAGAAAAAGAATAGAAATGCTCAACAAAAACAGTAAGAAAAGAAAAGAAGTGAAAAACAGAAAAAATAGAGAAAATGAGAAAAAGCCCGAAAAATCACTAAGGGACATCATAAGAAAAAATTTCCAATTTCGAATTTTTCAACCATTTCCATGTTACCCAATTACACCTTACACCTGAAAAAGTCCTAACCGAGTCCGAATTGCGAAATTACTTATCGCGTGGAGAGCTATGGCACCAAAGATAATAAAATAGATTTCATGGCGTGAAAAAGAGATGATGTTTCCCATTTCCCTATGATCGTATTTCGATGAAAAGATCTTTTCAACCATATATTTTCGTCTTTCAATTTGTGTGCGTGACTTTGCGTCCATTATATTTACTCTTTATATCCCACGCACCGAGAGAATAGCCACAATTCGAGAGATTCGTTTGAGAGAGCATCCCGTGATAAATTGAATCAAAACGAATGTTCGAAAAGTAATGTAATGATCAATCGATGGAAGTTAGCGGTTCGATTTTTGCCTTCGCACACACACACTATGACTTGAGACTTGTAAATATGACTTTAAGGTGACCATTTTTGGGGAGTTTAAATTGTACAATTTTTAAGTATTTTAATTTTTCTTTGAGTCAATAAATAATTTTGTGGGTATATTCACTGCAGACCCTCACGAGACAACACTCCTCCTACTTGGGTAACCTCGGGTTTTAACAGCTTGTTGCATACGCTAAATGCAATCGCTTGCCCGCGAAAGAGCTATTCTATCCCAATAAAGTTTTTGAAGGGTATTTAACTCATACTCTCATTATTTTACATTGCTCGGAAAGCGCAATTTTCTATGTTAGGGGGGTTTGATTAGGCATAAATTCTACACATTTATCCCCCCTTAATTTTGGTATTTTTATGATCCCGTGCGGTGTAAATAGTTTGGATTTATCTCATATTTATGCTACTAACCCTTTTTGGCAAGTATTTCATATTTTGTGTATCTCTTGCGTGTTTTACAGGTATTTCATATAAGTTAGTGCCAAAGAGAACTCAAAACAGTGAAAGAAAACCAAGAAATGGGGAGTTAAAGGGACTTTTCGTAATTTTTTAGCCTTATTCCGGAGGTGGGGCCAACTGGAAAGTTGAAGAGATTTCAATTACAAGAACATTGGAAACAACAACACCTGAATCCGAGGTACGCTGAAGAAGTTATGCCCATTTGAAGTTAAGAAGAAATCCAAGAAAAAAAGCTGTCAGACCCAAACCGAACTGAAGCTGAGGAAAAAAGAACCGGTCCGCCCATTTTGTCACACACCATATCCGTTATAAAATTAGTCACGCTCCACATCCGCTACAAAATTAGTCACGCTTTCCAAGTGTGACAAATTGGCAGATACGGGATTTTTATTTTGTGCTTATCGTTTAGCCAAAAGAGTTTTATGTTTTGGGGACTCTTCTAAACGACCTCTAGCCTATATATTTAGTCATTAGGACTCTTTTTATTAAGATTTCATTTATTTAAAAGCTCCATAACAAGTAGGAACATCTAGGAGAAGAATTTACATACTTTGCACTATTAATTCAAGAGCTTTTTCGGTTTTTCTTCAATCGTTGATTTCTTCTTGCATGTTCTTGTTCTTCAATCGTGGTAACTTTTATTTCCAGCACTTTTATTATTATTCACCATGTTAGGCTAGGTTTTTAAAGGTTGGGATGCATGAACCCAACCTGATAGTGTAGTTGCATGTGTATAAAATTAGTCCTCATAATTTAATGATTTATTACGACCGTATTGCGTAGAAATGCGACAATTGTAGATATTTGGATCTCGTTTGCTTCAGGGTAACCGGGATGCTTCATAATGCAACTTGAGTGTCACTGTTGCAATACCGATTTACTCGTCCTCTGATTAAGTTTGGTGCGGGCTTGAACCTCATATACGTAATGCTTGGGAGTACTAAATTCTGGGTCTAATTAGTTACTTAAATTTACGATTAGTTTTATACCATCAATACTCTAGGGTTGGGGGATTGTGTCTCTACCTTAATTTTCCAATTAGTTTTAGTTAACTTCTTTATTTTTCCTTTTATCCTTTCTCACTCAATCATCATCTTTTACACTTTATTTTTTGAAGTAATAAATCAATTAAAATCTATCAAGCATTCTCTGTGGATTCATTACCCAGACTCGCCACTATACTTCGCAAGAGTGTAGTTAAAGTTTAGGTTTTTGTATTGCGGTTGGAAGACGATAACAACGATTAGCGTATTTTCACGGACGCTCGATTTCGAACTCGATCATCAGTTTTATTTGAATTTCCTTATTGAAAGAATAACCTGGTGCGCCATGTATTTGATGTGATGCATTCAGAGAAGAACTTCATTGAACATATTATGGGACCTTTCCTTGGGGGGAGTCATTCTAAGGATGGAGAAAATGCACAAATAGACCATAAATCGTTGAAACTTATGCCACAACTATGGTTGAAAGAAGATAGTAGGGGAAGGACAATAATTCCCCCTGATGCGTTTACTTTGACGAGTGGAGAAATGAAGGTTCTTTTAGACGCAATATATAATTTGAAGGGCCCATCTAATTTTTCGTCCAACTTGCAAAGGATTGTGAATTATTGTACTCATAATTTACATAAGTGTAAGTTCCACGATTGGCATGTGATCATGCAATTGATTCCTCTAATGTTTAAGCACTGTTTCTCCAAGAACAAGAATTTGCGGAGGGATATTATGCAAATTAGTATTACCTTCTCACTCTTGTGTAAGAAGGTAGTCAATCGAGAACACGTAGTGGCCGCAAAATTGGCAGTGACATAAGCGATTTGTGTGTTGGCGAAGTACTTTCCCCCAGCATTCTTTGACATAAGTGTTCACTTGTTGGTACACCTATGCGATGAGGCACTTCTTTGTAGTCCAGTTAGATATCGGTGGATGTATTCGTTTGAAAGATTGATGAAATTGTTTAAAGATTACGTCAAGAATACGCAATATATTGCACGATCAATTGTAGAGGAATACATCACCGTGGAGTCATCAATATATACTCGGGAATATATGCCTGACTCGACCATCGTTTATGACACTAATGAGTTCGTCGATGATGGTGATCATGTGATAGGAAAATAAGTGAAATTAACGAGTTTACAACATGAACAAGTAGCTCGTTATCTATTTAACACACATGAAGATGTCGAAGAATGGAAAAAGTAAGTTTAAATTATTTTAATGGTTAACATTATTTTAGAATATTTTAGATTATTTTAATGTTTAAATTAATTTTGTAATATGCAGAAAATATGAAGCATGTGAGAACAATAAAAGACGAAAAAAATCATACAATCAAATAGCGAATTTAGGCATTGTCACAAGAGGTAATTATAATGAAAATGATCGTTATATAGCGTTACATTACACTCAAAATTTACAACTAGTCTAATTAATTTATTTATATTCTCAACTCTTAAAGACGGGTGATGCGACATCAAGGCTTGCTTGTCTAGCCACTGGACCTTTATTCATGGCACAAGAGTACAAAAAGAATCGATTGAATGGTTACGTATTCGGTGCAAAAGTGTACGAGAAAAGTAAAAATGTACATAACTCGGGCATTTCATACACGACACTTGCTTTCTTTCGAGCGAGGGCAAAAGATAAAAACCTCGTTGAAGCTGAAATGCCTTACTATGGTGTAATTCGAAATATATTTAAATTGGATTATATAAGCTTCAAAGAGGTTGTATTTTACTGTGACTGGGTAAGATTTGATGATAAAAATGCTTGTAAATTTTATCCTGTCACCAATTTGATCATGGTTGACTTGTCCAAGTTGAAGAGCAAAACCACGTGAGCGATGAGCCGTTTGTCTGTGCATTTCAAAAGGTTAACCAAGTGTTTTACTCAGAGTATATCAACAATGATCCGAGGTCAATTGTCCTACACACGCCAAAGTGTCTAAATATTAGTGTGGATGACTTGGCTGCTTCTACCAAATATCAATCCATTTTTTATGATAACCCCAATTTAAAATAATTTTTCAATTTGTAATAAATACTACAATTTGTACTTTATCAATCCATTTTTAATGCTTTTAATTGATTTGCACTTTATCATTTTCACTCGTGTAGTGTGCGTGTGTGTGGGCTATAGGTGAGGGGGTGGGGATGTTTTGTATTTTTAGTAATTGTACATATTATGAGCTAGATGTTGTTGTTTTGGAATTCAGAATTGAGGTGTTAAACAGTAATAATTCATTTGGATTTGTAGTAATTGTACATATTTGCATGTCTTCTTCTAATTCATTTTGATTTGTACTAATAACAACATTTTTACAGCAAATGTCTCATTCAGATGTTAAGGCAAGGATGATGATGTTGATTATGATGATCTCGTCTAGGCTCGGTGGTAGTGGAGGCGAGGAGGGCTCCTCGGCCCCTAGGCTCCCCAAATATGGCAAATTGGGGATGGGCATCGAGAACAAGACGGGGCTATTAGCGAGATCCCTCGAGCTGATAAAGACGATCATCGGCCCGAGGTACACTAGTTGGAGGGAGGTGCCAAATGAGCTCGAGTTAGCTATTTGGGTGGCACTACAGGTAATGAATTTATATTTATATTCATATGAATATTTCAATTTCAATTTCGATTTCATTTTATATTTATATTTATATTTCAATTTATATTTATATTTTTTCGCAACTAGTATTTATTGGACAGGAAAAATTTAGCCTGGATCCAAAACTACGCGATTCCGTCTTGGAGCAGTTGAGGAAGCAACACAAGACGTGGAAGAAAAATATGCAGACCTGGTACTTTGGGAAGACCTGAGAGTCCGTTGTCCGAATGCGTGAATACGTCCCGCCGAAGGAGCCGATCTCATTAGCACAATGGCAAAAGTTCATTGACAATGAGATCGGGGAGGAACTATTGGCATCTCGCCAATCGGTGAGGGAATATCGGGCAAAAAATATGGACGTGCACTACTCCAGTCGGACATCTTACGTCGAGGTTGGGCATAGGATGATGGTAAGATTTAATTTTTCTATAACTATAGAAATATATTATTCTGAATTATTTTACTTTGCGGGGCCGATACTAATTTTACTTTATTTTATTTCAGGGGACTGGGAGTGGCCCTAGGGGTAGGGCACATAGGCTTGATACTTATGTGGTTATTCGGACGAAGAAGGGGAAGGATAAGGAGGTGTCCCCGAGCGTCGCGGCCACAATTGTAAGTAATCCGATAGTTTACTTCTTATTAATTACGTTATAATTTTTTATTTACTTATTTTACTAATCACGTGCTTTTTGTCGTTTCAGGCAAAGCTAGGAAGTGCATGAGTCGTAGTCTGATGCCGACAAGTCATCTTTGTCCACAGATGCACTCAGCCAAGTGCTTGGCGCTGATCACAAGGGGAGGAAAAGGGGGGTGAGCTCGTAGGTGGACAAATCTAGTATCATCGGATTGGAGACAAGCGACACCGGGTTGGCTCGAATGATGGACTCACATGACGCGAAGCTGTCCCATTTGGAGGCGATAGTCCAAGATATGTTCTCATTCATGAAGCATTTGTTGGGAGAAAATCTTAAGGGAAAAGGGAAGGAGAAGGTAGTGGAGGAGGAGGTGTAGGAGGATGAGGTGTAGGATGACGAGGATGTGGACCTCGCTACTTCATCGTCGACACGTGCGGACTTTGATGATCCACTCCCATATTTGGATCCTTTCAACCGACCGATGTCGAAACTTGGTTGGTCAAGCGTATTTTTACTGGACAAATTTGATGGCCAGTGGATAGGATGGGGGTTGAGGGACCCGAATACCATCTAGGGTATACTAGTTCATGGACGTTTGCTTCAAGACATTGAGTCCAAGGTGATCATCATGCTTGTGATACCCGGGAAGGAGAACTCCCCCTTGTGGTTGCACGAACAATGTGGAACGATGTATATTGCTGGGTGTGTCAATTCATATATTGTGTGGCCTACTCAACTCCTCAGAGCTAACCTTACCCCAGACATGTAGTGACATTATTTTAATTGAATTGTTTTAAGTTGTTACATTTGAATTATATTTGGATTATATCGTGATGCATATTGTTTTGAATGTATATTTGAATTATCTCTATTTTATTTGGATAGATGATGTTTGAACAGGTACAACGTTGCTATAATAGGTACAAATATACTGCTGGGCAGTGGCTGTGGCCATACTGCCCAGCAAATTTTTTATTAATTTTGTCCAAAATTACCACAGTCAATCACCGTGATAATGTTTTATTAAATGTCACGGGTTTGTCACGGTCCTTAACCGTGACAAAACTTGTCAAGTTCAAGGACCGTGACATGATCGTGACAAGTCTAACGAACTTGTCATGATCAATGATCGTGACAAGTCCGTGACAACAAAAGTTGTCACCCCCAGAATTGTCACGGTCATTGAGCTTAACAAGTCCAACTTGTCAAGGTCAATGACCGTGATAATTCGGCAGATTTGGTGTAGTGTACGTTCCATATCTGGTCAAGAAAGCAATCTTAGAAACATCCTGCTCCCTGATACGCAGCTGATGATACCCAGATCTCAAGTCTATCTTTGAGAAGTAGGCTACTCCTCTCAACTGATCAAATAAGTCATCGATTCTAGGTAACGGATACTTATTCCGTATCGTGACTTTGTTAAGATCCCGATAATCCATGCACAACCATAAAGAACCATCTCACTTTTTTACACATAGCATAGGGGCTCCCCAAGGCGACGTACCCCTGCGGATAAACCCCTGACCTAATAACTGCTTTATCTGATCCCTAAGCTCCCTCATTTCTGCTGGAGCCATACGGTACGGTGCATGAGAAAAAGGCCGAGTGCCCGATGCTAAATCTATCACAAACTCAATCTCCCTACTGGGAGGCAACCCCGATATCTCCTGGAATACATCCGCAAACTCAAAAACTACCGGTATCAAATCAAGGGATAACACCACTCCCGTAGAGGTCTCCTCCTCTATATAGTATAAATGTGTAGACGATCCTCCCTCAGAACGAGGAATCACCACTAGGAACATCTCATGTCCTGAGATAGTAAAAACAATTCACCGGATATAACAATCAATCATGTCCCTATATGCAATGAGCCAATCCATTCTAAAAATCACATCGTACTCGAACATGTACAGAACAAGTAAATCAGTCGGTAAAATCAGACTCCCAATCTCTATACTCACTCTATGACATATAAAGAATCAAGGTGTATCATTACCCAACATCGAGTCTACATATGTAA
Organism: Sambucus nigra; assembly: GCA_949130495.1. NCBI lineage: Eukaryota > Viridiplantae > Streptophyta > Magnoliopsida > Dipsacales > Adoxaceae > Sambucus > Sambucus nigra. The sequence goes on along the minus strand of OX422223.1, from coordinate 157,107,055 downwards.
CAATGATATCCGTTATATCTAATAACTCTGCATACCGTGCAAATCTAATGGCTATATATGAATATGAGGTCCCCGTGTCAAATAAAATGCTCCCCATAGATAAAAAACATACTCGCAATTACAGGCATTGACTGCTGAACCGCTTCCTGGTGGACATTGTATACATGCCCATACTGACCCTATTTTGTTGGTGCTGCTGGAATGGCAGGTAATGCTGGCACTTGAGCTGATGCTGGGAGAGCGGTTGGAGGAAGAACTGGCCTCTGAACACCCTGCTGCTGAAGTAATTTTCCCTTATTAGGACAATCCTATCGTTTGTGGCCAGTCTTGCCACACACGAACCACTTTCTAGTAATGTTTCCCCCATTCTGTCCCTGCGGATCACGACCCTGCTAGCCGTTACCACCTCTTCCTGAGCCTTGCTGGCCCTACTTCCCCTGTCTATTACCTCCATGCCCATATCGTAATCACTTTGCATAGTTCCCAGGCTGGGAACCCTGCTCACGCTGACGCTGCGGACTCTAACCTAACTGTAGTCAACTGGAACTACCTCCACCAGTCTTGCCCTACTGGCCAAACTCAAAACCCATCTTATCACCCTTACCATGTAGTTTATCAAGGCATTGAAGCATCATAGCATTTAGAACATCTGCGTAAGTATGTAGTGAAAGATTTCCCAATAAGTGCTGGCAAATCTTCTAGTTTAGGCCATCAATTAACATCTGAATTATCTTTTCTTCAGTAGGTACCTCTCCTGGCACCAAATTAGTCAGCCTAGTAAACTCCTCCTCATAATCTTCCATCTCTCCTCCCCTACTAGGTCAAGTCAAGTAGTTTCCACCTAATCTCTGTCTGAATGATGGAAGGAAAGTACTTGCGGTCGAACTGCACCTAGAAGTCCTGGATAGTCATCGTATCTCTCTCCTCGGTAGTGGTAATATCTTCCCACCACTGTAGAGCTTCCCTAACTATCTTAAATGAAGTTAGTATCTGAAGCTAAACCTCCGTGCATTCAAACATTCTCAAGTGCCTCTGGATGTCCTTCTTCCATTGGCTAGCAGTCACGACATCAGAACCTCCCTGAAACTCAGGTTTATGTGCCTTTTAAAAAGCATTCCTAACACGTTCCCAAGATGGTACCTATGCTGGTGCCTGTTGAACAACAGCTAAAGGTGCATTGACTACTTGAGCAACTATGGCAGCAACCTCTGCAGCATTCATTGCACCCTCAGTTAAGGCGGTCTGAGGTGCACGTCGAGGAGGCATCTGGAATGAGAGAAGCTTTTTTCCATCTGTATTCAATATCACAGAATAACTGAAGAACGTATATGCGTAAATAAGAATTCAACAGTCCTAATGGTAGGGCTCTGTATCATAGGACGCTAAGTAGAAAGCATAATAAACCATTCAGATCCTAAAAGACTCTAGAACCTAATGCTCTTATACCACTTGTAACACCCCGCTTAATTAAATACAGGGCAATCAGTCATATATCCAATTATAATAGAATAAACAAATGGCTCATTCTTAGCATCACTGTAGAAAAAAAATTACCACCTAATATCCAACTAAGCAGGTGTTGAAAACTTTTTCCAATTTTAGTTAAATTCCACTTTTAATAATTTCAATAGTTTAATAATATATCCATCCACAACAATGAATAAGGAACAACAACTGTATATCATAACCACTGAATAAAATGTAACTGGATTATAACTCTATAGTTTAAAAGTCTCAATACAATATCCAATAAAACCAAATGTATCGAAAACCAACAGAAGTACATCATCTAACTGGCAGAATGGAAATAATAAACTCCTCTTAAGAGACATGCTCTAACATGAAAAGTCACTATAGAGTATGAATCAATGAGAATGAAATCGTCTAAATAATGTCCACAACTCCATAGCATCCATAGCAACGTCAATAAACCCAATCCTCTATGGCTGGCATCCCTGTGGCTGGACACCTGATATATATATATATATACGTCCACAACTCCATAGCATCCAATGACCCAATCCTCTATGGCTGGTGTCCCTGTGGCTGGACACCTGACACACATATATATATATATATATATATATATCCACAACTCCATAGCATCCATAGTAACGTCAATAAACCCAATCCTCTATGGCTGGCGCCATGGCTGGCGTCCCTGTGGCTGGACACCTGATATATATATATATATATATATATAGAGAGAGAGAGAGAGAGAGGATAGAAGAGAGAGAAGATAATGTGCAAGTACACAGGTCAGAGCCCGAAGTGAAACCAGTTTTACAAATAGCAAGCGAATAAATGCTAGATTCAACAGTTATTATATACATGTTAGTTTATCGGACTCTCTTTTGAAATTCTCACCTCTCATCTAGAGTGCATGCCAATCGTACCTCTAAACCATCCTAGTTACGGACTTATGCTAACTAGTTCATCCCAGTGTATCCACTAACCATATCGCAATTCTTTCCCACGTATTACTCTCGCAATACATATAATAATATCATATGTATCCATTTAGATTCAATATGGATAAGCCCCTTATTATTTCAATTCAATTGAGTGTTGTCATACTTATCTAATTCCAGATATCATTAGCTTTCAATTCTACTTTAGTCACATTGTAGATATCATCATATGTATATATATACATTCACTCTATTATATATATATATACAATATTGCACCCTGAGACACAGCTGCGGTTCTGCATTACTCTGCTATCATGTCCCAATACATCTCGTCACTGTATAGGGGACTATAGGTTCAGTAAATATCCCTCGAACCACAAATATCAAATCATAAATAATGGATGCAAACATAGTCCTAAGCCTTTGGGCTACGCACATACCTACGCACCCAAATGACCATTCTATACCATTGTTCTCACCAATGCTAATCGACCTAAGTCCTATGTTCTCGAACGACAAGTCAAAGATCCCCTATATAGGCTCATCATGATGTGACTTCCCTCATGCGCGGACCTCCCCCGATAGCAAGTAAGCTAGTTATGTCATACACATAATCATCAATCAATCAAATAGGCATTATCTTCTACCTATTAGTATTAAGTACTCACACGACCTATATTATATTAGGAATTCATCCTATCCCAAGAACCCATCGTATTTCTCGAATACCACCCTACTTTTTAATCACTATTATCATCGTATATTTTATTATGTAATTATCACTCACACAATATTTTATCCGACCCAAGTACCTATAAATATATCATCAATATAACCCGTACTTGATATAACGATTATTCTCCTCTAAATCATAATATAATTATGTAGATATCTCTCACATAATTTTAATCCTCAAATCCAAATAATTTTCCAACATTAACCGAAGTCCCTCGCTCCTTGTTAATGTTCCAAAATTATTTAAATCTCACCATGGGCCAAATTACCATTTTCAAACCTTTTTTTCCAATAAAGGTACATTTTGCCCAGAAATATAAAATTACAATATGAGTCTTTGAACTGCAAAGTTGTGCAAAACGTGATTTTATACAAAAACTCGCGAGCATACTGCCAATTTCCTCTTAAAACAGTCCTAAAATTATCATACAATGTTCGTCCTTTTCCAACAATTTTTCATGCGTTTTTATCCATTTTCTTTCACCCAAACTCACATGAAATATATTCTAACGAATCCCAAATATCTCAACATCATTTCTACCTGATTATGGATAATTAAAATACAAGGAAAAATATTTAAATCACCAAGTTTATATGAGAATTAACATCAAACCCAATTAACCCTCAAAATTTCATTCATCTAAATTCTTCATTTTTATACACCTAAAAAAACCCAGAATTTAAAATTATGATTCCTTCTCTACATCATAAAATTTCATATTCAATCATGAGTAGGATGCATCTACATGCAATACCCATCATCATTTTCCATTTTCTCCGTAAACATATATTTTTTCTACATGTTCATCCAAACAAGTTCATCATGTTCATAACCTCTACATGTGAATAATCAACTACATGAATTTTCATATCCATTAAACAAAATTTATCAATCATTTTAATCCAAAATTCATAACTTCATAATCCCAAAGAAAATCCTATTCTAACATGGATATTATAAACACTCAAATAGAGCAAGAATGACTTGCCTCTTAGTGTAGGTTTGAACCTTTGGAGAAGATAATGTTAGAACCTCCTCTTTACTTTTTCCGATGACTTTTCAGCGACCCCCGGTGGTGGTTCAAGGTGTATAAATGGTGGTTTGTGGTGGTTACCCCCTTTGACTGCCCAATATGACTCTTCTTCTTCAAGGAAATTCTTCCTCTTCACAAGGTGACTTTTCTTTTCTCTCAAAGTCTCTTCACTTTCTCTCAAAGAACTCACAAATGAAAATAGATGAAGTGAACCTTACATAGAGTGTAAATCCACTTATTTAACAATTCTCCAAAGCTAGGTAAAAGACAAAAAATGTGGATACTATTCATATCCCAATCCCAATGACTAAAATGCTCCTTCGGAGTGTCCTTTCATCTTCCAATTGACCCGAGACCCAAATCAAACACTCCGGTATACTTTTCTGTCTATTTCGACCCTTTCAGACTCAACAGAGAACTTGAAATGATCATCCGAATGATATTTAATTAATTTATATTTTATTACCCAACTTTAGTCCCGACATGACTTATAAGTGCGCCCCGACTTAAGTTCTATAATTGTCGTATTTGTACGTCACGAAAATATTCATAATTGTCATATTCACATACTACTAATATATCACTGACTAATATTCAATAATATATTACTCTTATCAGTAGTAATATTCAATCCGAATTAATCCCATTTAATTTATTAATTAATTAATTCCAATTAATCCACAATAATTTGGCGCATTAACTTTTAATTATTCTCATTTTAAAAGTCATAAAATTATGGGGTATTACACATACTAGGGTGTATTCTGTTTGTAGAGTTAAATGACACCCAATTAATTCTAATAGTAATATTAGACCAACACCAATGTATAAACTGACAGATAAAATGACGCATGCCCAAATCAGGTAAACAATTGGGGATAAAAATGCATTTCTGATCAAAGACCAAATAATAAAAAAGAATCATCAATATAGAAGGGACAAATAACAAAAGTGGTTATAATAATTATTTCCCGGGGAGTCTTAATTATTTTATATAACATGTATGTGGGTCCCATTTCAAATGTCCCCCTTGGGCCTCTTGAAGCTACGTGTCAGCCCAAGTAAAAAAGTAGACTTTTTTTTGAAATTATTAATTTTGTAAATTCATCCCATAAACGAGCAACAACCAACATACTTTAAGTTTATTGAAAAAATCTTTCAAAAATATTCTTATAACCCCATGTAAACCCAAAACTCTCTCTAACTCTTCGGTCTATATAATTATATAAGGATGGAAAAGTAAACATGAAAACTAGTTTCTTGTTCTTTTTAATGAATAAAAATTGGGATAAAAACATTGTTTTAGTTTCTCTAATATACAAAAATTAGGGGGAAAAAAGAACACGAAGTTTAAAAAAAAGTGTGGGGGAAATGTGAAGAAAAAAACAAGAAATAAATTAGGACAAAAAAAGTTCAAAAAAATATTTTTCTGATTATTTAATAAATAAGAATTGGGAGGTAAAAGAAAATTATATTTTCCAATAAATAAAAACTATGACTTAAAAAACTATTTTTTGTAATATATGAAAACATGGACAAAAAAGATAACACAAAATATGTTTTTCTATTTTTTAATAATAAAAATAAGAATGAAAAAGAATAAAAAAAAACAAATTTTTAAAGGTAATGGAATGAATGATCTGCTTCAAATGGAGAAACATAAAAACCCACTTTGGGGTACCAAAGACCATCATCACAGATAATGGAACACAATTTGAAAGTAGTCCTTTTGAAGGTTTCTACAATGGGCACGGAGTCAAGCACCACTTCAGTTCTGTAGCATATCCCCAAAGCAATGATAAGGCTGAGGCCTACAACAAAATGATGCTCGATGGCCTAAAAAAGGTTGGAAATATTAAAGGGCGCTTGGGCGGACGAACTCCCTCACGTTCTCCCGATATACCATATTAGGCCTAGGAAACCCACCGAGTAAACGCCCCTCGCCCTTACTTATGAAATGGAAGTAATCCCACTTAAAGCTAGTCTCCCGACCATGAGGACCAAACTTGTTGAGCAAGGGCTGAACAATAATGCTTTATGCGCTAAACTTAACCTCGTTGACAAACGAAGAGAATAAGCCATGATCATGGCAAAGCAACACAACATGGGGGTCACTGCAAGGAAATTCAAGATTGGGGACTATGTCCTCAGGATGGATCTTGGTAGTGCTAAAACATCATCGGATGGAAAAATGGGACCTAACTGGGAGGGACCATTCAAAGTTATCATAGATAACCTGCAAGGATCTTAACATTTGGAAACTATGGACGGCATAGAGATACCTCGAGCATTGAATGCAACCAACCTCAAGAAGTTTTACTTTTAGTTTTTAGCAACTTATTTTTTGTAAATTTTCATTTCAAAAACTCTTGTTAACTCTTCAGTTATGAATAGAGGCCCATTCGCTCAAATATCTTGACTATCTCATTATTGTGCAATATTTCCAAGCAACAGGTCCAAAATTGGCACTAATCATTTTTAAGCGCCAAAAAATATTTGACTTAAATACAATAAGATGTGAAGTTTATATTAATTAAGGAAAATTCGTCGTGTTGAACAAGATTTTACTTTTTACAATAAGCTCTTCAGTTTATTTCAATTGAGGAAAAAGGCCCTCAGGTTTTTGTCATTTAAAACACAAATGACCTCACGAGTTTTGCAGGTAACAATAAAAGCCCTATGGGGGATATCTAGGCAATAAATCTGGCTCAGGTTGGTCTGATAAAATCCTTAACGGGTGGTTGACCCGCATGCTAGGTGAACTTTTACTATTATTTTCAAAGATTAAGGGAGTGTGACGACACGACCTAAATGGTAAGATAAACAAATACAACACATGCTTTAGCATAACGTAATAAAAAAATGCAAATAAAATAGGATCTCATTTATGCATGGGCAAGGCCTAATTGCAATGTTATGATAATTACAAAATATAAAAAAATAAAATAAAAAATTTACAACAGTTTATGGTCGATAGGCCAGAAACTCTACAATAGGCCTTATCCCTATATCACCAGGATTGGGAACGTATTCATATTCACTGTCATGATCCACAAGGTAGTCATTAACCAGTTAAAGAGGAATGGCATCCAAAGGTACCCACTTCTCATTTTTTCTAAAATGAGGTCAACGGTATGCCAGGAATCTACTTAGTACATATACCACAGTTGAGACTCTGTAGGTTCTTTAACTACCTTGAGGGTGTTCAAACATCCATGTTTATGTCCAATCGAACAGGGGAATCTTGCCAGCCTTCATCATAGACAGTTGGCTAAGATGCTCGAGGGACCATTCTTAATAGATACTAGAGATTTTTTATGTCGCTTTGTAGCCAAGTTATAATAATGTTGCTCATCTTGGTCTTTTCCTCAAACTCAATTTGTTTTTTCTTCAAGTCATTGTTCTTAGATTGAACTATAACACCGACCTTGCCAGCATCCCTGATCTTATCAAGCTGCGAATTCATGTCGTCTATCTCTTTCTGCATTAAGGAGCTCACATCCTCGAAGTCTTTGAGATCATATTTCAATTTGGTGACCAATGTGGACTGGTCCTTATAATCTTCGATTCTTTTTTTTAATGTCCTATAGGAAGTCATGATTTCTCGGCAAGCCTAACCACTCGCATCTCGCCCGAGAAAGTTGTTATGTTTTCTGGAAGAGGGAATCTCCCCTGGAACAGGCTGGTGAGCAATTAAAGAAATAGAAAAATCTTTTTATTAATAATTAGACTAATTTGTGTCGTTACATTCCAACAAAAGAAGAGGGAAAAAGAAGTACAAGGTACAAAAAAAACTAGGACTAAAGAGCCTTATGTCCTATCCTACTCCCCAACATCAACCTTTTTCTATTTTATCAAAGCCGTAGACGCCACCTCCCTAGTTTGCTCAGCAGGGCTACTGGAAGAAGGATCTTTGTTAACTCTGGGAGGTGAACCAGGGTGGAGCTCGTCGGACAACTCGGTCTAGGATGGAACTCCATCCTTCGCCAAATCTTGATCCCATCCTTTCTTGAAGCTCACCTTTCGATCGTAGGTTATCTTGATCTTGGCATCCACGTATCCTTCATCCCATCCCTGCCAATATTCGACATCCTTTATATCATGGAATGCATCAACCTGAATCTTTGATCAAGAATTCTAAGTCTTGGGTTGAGTGACCATAACCATCAATAAGTTGTTCTTAGTCTTAATCGAGGCCATGGCCTCAATGGTGGCATTCTTCTCACGCTCATGAACCTTTTAATCTTGAGTCATAGCCTCCTGGGATTTTTTGAGTGCCTCACTTAATTCATCATTGATCTTAGACTAGTCGGCATGACCATCCAAGAAACTTGTGAACTCTTCCACAAACTACAAGAACAAATGACAGGTGTTAGAAGCATTCACAGAATTATAAATAGATAAAAGTATATATCAAAAAGAATAATATTCTCACTAGTGACAGAGTTTGTAAAGCTCAAACTAACGGCCGAAAAAGCTTCATCATCATGAGTTGCTCGTGATCATCTGTGAGCACATCCCCCCTCAGTTGACCAAATCTTCCAATATCCCTAATTAGAATCAGGAAGGTTGACAACCAACACTTTATTGGTCCTTATTGCCATCAAGTAAAGAAGGTCATATGTAATATGAAATCAGGTATAGCAGTACCTGATATCTGAGATACCAAGGTTGGTCCCATAGAGCTCATTAATCATATTCACCCCCATTGATGATACACCAAGCATTAGGGTCACGATGAGCTGGGACCACTCTAAAGAACTTGAAGAACTCAAGAAAAAGGCATTTGGGGGAGGGTCAATCCCCAATGGACCACAACATGGGTGTGAGTCCAATTCCCCCTATTGACAACAACAACGTCCCTGAGCATGGGGGCACAGTTGATTGTGACCCAATAAGGAATGGAGTATGCTTTTCAATATTCATCTACGTTTTTTCCATGGAGTATGTTCGACATTTTTCTAGGAGGATATTACAGAAGAAGAATACGACGGCAGTAAGATGATAGAGAAGAAAACTTACAAGTGAAGTGGGAGTAAAAATGCTCTGGATGCTTTTGCCAAGGACATATCAAAGAGCATAAGTGACGGTTAGAATAGCAGCAAGAGGCAAAAGGAAGTTTCAAATGATGTGCACAATCATCAAGTGTAGGGTTCGAGGGGATTTTGGCACTTCACAATCTCCTCAGACCAGCGTACCATTATGTTCCTCACCTATTTACAACACTACCAAGCCAGTTTAAGTGTTCATTGAAGATGGGTTGAATACAGATGGGCTTATACAGGGGTGAAATCCTTCAGCCCAATGACTTTTTCACCAAGAATTTTGGGGGCAATTGTGGGGACCAAAACCATAATTGGGCCCATTCCAGGTCTGGGTAACCAAGCCAACAGTATTGGGTCACATGGATAATAATGAGGCTTCCAGTATCTTCAATCAATCATATTGGTTACCCAAAAATATCAGATGACATATTTAGGATGTCACCACATGAGTTTATCACGATTGAGGAAGTTCTTTCAACAACTCAACCACTGTTATCTACAAGTATAAATATAGTCCAGACCCAGGTCCAAGGGGATGTAATTTTACATTCTTGAGAGATATACTAAGACAAAAATACAGTGGCCTCTGTATGGACTTAGACAATATTCCAAACAACGTATATTATGTGTTGTGTGTGAGATTGATTTTCTTTCTTTATTTACTTGCTTTCTGAGAATTGTTTATTATGATTCTTTTGCACTCACACACTATCAAACCGAATAAATAACTTGAGACTACGAAAATTTATAAAATATTGATCGAGGAACTGAAGTTCTTATATTATATTTGAGGGTTGATTTCTCTTCCTATCCTAAAGTCGAAATATTGTCATATGATTCATTGACATATTTAAATATACCCTCAGAGTTTTGAACTTCTCGAACCACCGTAACTTGACTGACTGATGATGCTAAGAATCAGCACCACCGTGTAAGGTGTTTTCAAGCTCAATACAAGAATAACAATGGCAGCACAGTTATATAAAGATATAAGAGAATGAGATGAGGATAAGAGGAGGTGACACCGGTATATAAGTGGTTCAGCCTAAATTGGCCTACGTCCACTGTGAGTGTGTGTGAGTAATATCACTGAATGAAGGCACTAATAGCCATGGATACAACCTCTCAAGCTTTCTCTCTCTACTGTATATCTAGACAGAGTTTTAGCTAGGGTTGAATATCTGGGATCCTTTTGCAAGGTAGGGGATAATCCCTATATATAGTGCCTAGGGGGTGTAATGTACCCCCCATGCATGTAATGAGCATGTGTGTGATTGCCTCACCAATGTGGGAGTGCCATCTGTCACTGTCACATGTAAGGAATGATGATGAAATATCCTCCTCACATGTGGAGAATAATCTTGTTACAACTAATTTGTGCCCATGTGTCCTTATCCAAATGTCAACAGATGCTCGGCTGCCATATTGGTGCATGACCTCGGCCTGGGTGAGGCCGAGCTGTAAAGGTTCGATAAACGTCTTCCGAGATGTGCCATGGGGAGTCTCGGCCTGATCTCAGCCCAGACATTATGCTAGGGTCGGCCCCAGCCGAGGTTGGACTGATTCCATGAAGATCACCAAGGCTTCTTGTCACCTCGGCCTAAGTCGAGGTTGGACTGATTCCATGTTGAAGGTTACCAAGGCTTCTTGTCACCTCGGCCTACACTCGGCCGAGGTTGCCATACCTAGGTATATGAGAATGTTGTTGATGCCTGTGATGCGCGTAGTGTCCATTGGGAATGTAGGTGGAAGTGTCAGCCTGGGCCGACCTTACTAAGGCCGAGGGCTGATATCATGGGCCTATGGCTTGTCTAGGGTCGATCAATATCTCGGCCATCATCTCGGCCGAGGTTGGTGTCTCTAGGCCGAGGTTACACTTGGGGCATATCATTCACCCCCCAGGCCTTAGTCATATGCGAGAGCAAGTGGCTAGGGGATTACTACACCTCCGAGGCATGTTCGTCCCAAGCTAATACCTACATGACACCTGTCCACGCTAGAACGTACTTACTTGGCTGGCGTGTGCTGTCAGCCATCCTTTGGGGTTCCCAAGCCAATGATGGGCCTTGGGAAACGTGCCCATGTATTTAAGGGTTTGAACCCTTCTTTTTCTCTTTCTTCTTCACTTCATTCCTGCGCACAAACTGTTCTTGCGATTTTCTCTCTTAAAAGCTTCCCTACTCAACGTTCTTCTGCAGAGGCATCTGTTGGTTTTCTTGCGAGTTTTCTTCATTTTCCCTCATCGTTCCATTTCCAGGTACTTTCTCCCTTTCATTTCCTCTGTTTTTCGCTTTTGGTTTGCATTTTCCGGTGAGTTTTTAAGTTTTCCGGCGAGCACCATTATCTCAGGCGAACTGTGTTTGCTTTAAACTTCTAAGTTTGATCTTTAAACTCCTTTATTTTACAAGTCAATCGTGTTTGTAGTTTTAGGAGTTTTTCCCAAGTTTAGGGTCGTCCTCTGATGCTCAGACCTTTATACTAGCTTCTTGAGGATTTACCCTCTCTCAGAGAGAAGACCCTAGAAAAGATTAGGCAAATAGAGAGAGCTCAGGAGGAGGCTCGTAGGTCATAAGAGTTTCCCATTAGGCCCTTGTTTCCACCACCTCTGAGAGTGATATATCCTGACCCCCCAGAGAACTTCTATCAGACAGGGGTTCCCGCTAATCCAACACCTATGTCTGAGTCTGAATCTTTTACCTCAGACCCCATGTCAGTGGACTCTTTCCAGGAAGCTATGGATTTCACACCTCGGCCTGATCAGGCCCCTGATCAGGCCGAGGTATCCAGCCGAGCTTCATCCCATAGTGGCGCAAGCACCTCAGCCTCTTCTTCAGAGGTTAAGATTCTTGAGCCGAGTGTGGCTGTGCCACCCATTCTTGACTCCATCCCTCTGTCGGCTGCCACAGGGGCAGAGTTCGCTCAGAGATTCGCTAGTAACCCATCTACATCTGCTCCGGCCGACGTTGAGCTTGATGATGATGAAGATGCTGAAAGTGATGTTGACATCTCTGAGGCGGCCGAGTTTGAGAGCACAGTCACTGAGGTGGATCTTCTGTGCTTCAGATATTTATACTCCATTAGTCCCTCCATAAAATTAAGGAGACCCCTGAGGGAAGAGAGGGCCTATCACAGCCGAGATGGAGAAATCTGCCTGTACGAGAAGATGTTTAAGTTAGGGTTTTGCCTACCCATTCATCCCATCATCAAATCCATTCTCTCTTATATCAACTTGGCCCCCTCACAGCTATCCCCCAATGCCTGGAGAGTCATTATAGGGGCCATAATCCTGTGAAGGGCAGTCCACCACTCTGACCTCCCAGTTTAGGTCTTTGTTGGTTGTTATGTCCCAACCTCGGCCAAAAACCATCCGAGCTACTATCATTTCGTGGCTCGGAGGCCTGAGAAGAAAATGCTCCAAGTGACTCAAACCTCAAATCATAACTGGAAGCCCCGCTATTTTTTCGCCTCAGGACCATGGGAATTTGGCCCATGCGTCCCCTCTTCCACAGTTGAGCCAAGGATACCCCTCGAATGGGGCAAGGTCACCATGTCTGCCAGGGCCGATCCTGGTCTAAGTCTTCAGAGTATGCAGAAGGTGAAGGCCCTGCAAGACCAAGGGGCACATGGTCTGTTTGTCAAGTTCGAACATTTGCTGACCCCCGAGTATCTCTGGGGGACGAGCCTGGGTGGAAGTCCCCTTGTTGACTTTGGTAAGAATTTTTATTTTAAGTCTAACCTCTGAACTCATTCATATCTGATTTCTAACCCATATCTTTTAACTTTTGTAGAGCGACCACAAGACATCCCAGACGAACTGTGGGAGATGGCTGCTCCGAGCTTGGCGAGGCTTGCCAAAAAGGCTGGTCTGAGCGCTCCTCCCCCAGCTCCCTCAACATCCAAATCTCAGGCCTCAAGGAAGAGGGCCCTAGAAACCCATGCCTCTGAGGATCAGAGGCCGACCTCAAGGCAGAAGAAGGCCTCTGATGCTGCGATTCCAATCTCTTCGGCCGACATCCTGACGGCATGTCTGGATCAGCTAAAGTTAACCGATAGTGTGGTCGGACACAACAGGCAGGCCATGGACGCAATCGGCTCTGTAATGACCGAGGCTGACAAGCGCTTCTACAGAGCTATGGACACCTCCCTGCTGGTTGAGTTCGGCCTTCACAGAGCCGTCCAGGTATGATTTGTTCCTTCGTCACAATTTTTTAAGTGCAACATCTGACTTTTCTCCCGCTTAACCTCTTCATCAAATGTGTAGGGAGTGACTGCTATGTATCAACTATCGAACTGGGCTATGAGGAAATTGCCCCTTATCCAGAAGGGGCAGGAGGCCGAGAAGGTTGAGAGTGCCCTAAATGCTGAGGTCGACCGTTTGAAGTCAGAGCTTCAGAACTCTGAGGGTAAGGTTAAGGGGTTGGAAAAAGACATCTCTCTGCTCGTCAAAGATCATGCCAAAGCCCTGAAGTCCAAAGATGACGTCCTGCAGCAGAAGGTCAGCTCGGCTGTGAAGGCTGCCCTTGAAGATGCCTCGGACAAGATAATTTCTGACTATAAAGGCTCAGACGAATTCATGGGTTTTGGCTTTGAATATCTTGAAAGAGGTATCAAGGCCACTACCAAATGGGCTGAAGTCAGAGAGAGGGAGGTCGTTACTCTAAAGGCCTCTGACTTTGTAGGTCTCGGCTTTGCAGATCCCCAGTTTGCACAGGATCTTCAAGAGGTAGAGGACGAGGCTGCTGCACCTGCTAAAACTACAACTCTTGGAGGGACCGAGGTCGGAGGGGCAGACCACACTGATGACGTGGCCGAGGTGACCAATGCCGATCAAGCCAACCCAGCCGAGACTGTTAATGTTTCCCCCTCAGACCTTTAGTCTTTTTTAACTTGTAACAAAATTGTGTATTTTGTAACTTGTAACACCTCGGTATTTTGTAAGGAATATTTTTTACAATGCCTCTGAATGCTATATGATCTCTTCCTTTTACTGAATGTCAATCTCTTCTATTATTTTGTTGCAGTGTTCTTATTTATACTCAGTCAATAATCCTGGCCTCAGGTCTCTTCACCCCTGAATTGTAATTAGGCTCTGAGGTCATCACCTAAGATGTTAGCCTCAAAATAAATTTCACCAAATTAATGATGTTAAGGGTCTGAGGTCATCTCATTATGGTGTCTGAGCTCAGACCTCGTCACCACCGAGTGATGTTATGAAGGTCTGAGGTCGTCATCTAAGACGTTATCCTCATAATTCACCAAATTAATGATGTTAAGGGTCTGAGGTCATCTGCTAAGGTGTCTGAGCTCAGACCTCTTCACCACCGAGTGATGTTATGAAGGTCTGAGGTCATCACCTAAGATGTTATCCTCATAATTCACCAAATTAATGATGTTAAGGGTCTGAGGTCATCTGCTAAGGTGTCTGAGCTCAGACCTCATCACCACCGAGTGATGTTATGAAGGTCTGAGGTCGTCACCTAAGACGTTATCCTCATAATTAATCTCACCAAATAAATGATGTTAAGGGTCTGAGGACATCTGCTAAGGTGTCTGAGCTCAGATCTCTTCACCACCGAGTGATGTTATGAAGGTCTGAGGTCGTCACCTAAGACGTTATCCTCATAATTAATCTCACCAAATTAATGATGTTAAGGGTCTGAGTGAAACACCCTAAATCTTTGACTTACTTGAGTCTACATTATTTAGGCGTTTCAGCTAATTTGGATATTGTGTCAAAACATATTTTTAGTGCGAGCCTTATCCTTGGTACATCTTGCAACGTTACTCGACGACTCAAAATGCCTCAACTCTACTCAACGACATATTCGAGTAAAGGTATTCACGTGTGTTACACATTTGCACTTGACACATTAGGCACACATCATATTTCTTGATCTACGATTTTAATTGTGTTTCTTATTAATTGTGAGCCTAAACAGTTTTTCTAAAATAAAAATATATTTTTTTCTGAAAATAATCTTTTAGTAAAATTGGTGTAATTTTGATTTAAAATAAATTTCTTATTATTTAAAATCATTTTTGGAATTTAGTGATAAAAATAATTTTTTTCAATTTGAAAAATATTTTTTCGGAAATCATTTACCTACTATTTTGTTTTGGCCGAATTTATCTACTACATGATATGACCTTAGTAGATTGTCTAGTCTTAGCTTCGCGCGTGTACCTGCTTAGTGACCTTTGGTTTATAGCTTAGAAGCTTTTGTCATATAGATATTTGGTTTAGCTTTTAAGCCTTATACCTGTTATCGCAGAGGACTTTAGCCCCATTAAATTCTATTATAAGTCTTGGCTTTGGTAGATTTTGTTCTTTGATTAATATTTTGTCCTTTTACCTGTTAAGATCTTTCGCTCCTTGTATCTTTTGTCCATAGGACTTGTAGCATTAGTACCTACTGCCATACTCATTTAATGAGTAATGTACTATTTTTGTCTTATTATCCTTAGAAGCCTTAGATTTTCGGCCCTAGACCTGCTACACTTTAGCACCTGCTTAATCCGAAATATATTATTAGTCCTTTTGCTGTTGATCGAATAGTAACTAAGCTAGATTTTTTAGCATTTGGTTTTGGAAGTTATCTATTTCGGTTATTTGTTTTAACCGTCAGTTACCCATTAGATCCCATTGGTCTATTTGGAGATCTTGCCACCTATTTCTATTATATCCGTTGGAGAAGTTTGTTACAACTAAACCTTATACAAGCCTGGATTTCATCTGTAGTGGTTTTAGGTTTTCAAGAGAATGGTTTTAAGATTCTTGAGTTGTTTTTATAACAGTCTTAACTTGTTAAGACTGAATTTGATAAAATCTGTTAATTAGTTTTAACTCGATTTAATCTCGACCTTTGATTAATAATTTTTAATCTGAACCCTTGATTTTAAAAGTTTCTAGAATATTGTTTTCTCACCTATATAAACCTCTTTGTAGAGTTTATTGGAGTTAGATTTTTTTCGAGCTATTCAGATTATATTTTATAGAGTGAGAAACACAAGAGGGTTTAATATTTTTAGAAGAAAACTTATATGCTTGTGATTTGAATTAAGTTCTTGCATTGTTGCATTTAGAACATATTCACTTACACGTTTTGCACAACTAGTATGATGTTGAGAGATCAGTTTTGACTGAGTTGGAATTTGCTAAAGAAGAATGACGGAGTTACGAAGTTGAGAGAACAACTACAACAATCAGAACTGCAGAGAAGTTAGAAGGATAAGATGCCAGAGGGTACATTCCTAAACTTGTATAGGTCTGTTTGTGTGTTTAGTTTGTTATATAGCTTGTAACCGATAATTCTTTTTAGTGGAATTTTGTTTTACTCCGTAGAGGGAGTCGTGGATGTTTTCCCGAGTTTGGGTTTTTACCACGTTAAAAAAATCATACTTGTTATCTTCTTATCCTCATCTTATTCTATGTATGATTTAGAATTAAAATTGTTACATGATTTTATTACTTGAATTGGAATAATTCTTCATATAAGATATATTGGATTGTAATGTAATAAATCAGATTGTTATTATTTTGACTTTTAATTAAATCAGATTTAATTGATTTTAATTTCCGCATGTATTAAAATCTGATTAGTTAGATAATAAAGTTTTTCTTGATTTGATCATATACATGTTATTAGAAAAACTTGCATGAAATCAGAGTATGTTTATGTGTGCGTATGAAGATTGTTTCATGGGCGCATCTCAAGAAATGTTTCCCTCATTCATCCGGGAGGAGAGATTTTCAATTGGTATCAGAGCGGGTCGCTCCGAATAAGATTTAACCGTCTGGAGTGTTGATCTTTATTTCTTGATCATATGATTTCATGTTACAAATCTGATTACTTTTTATATCCATATATGATGATGATTTTTTTATATGTATGACCTCATGATAGACAACATGTTATTTAATCTACTCTTATTGTTCTCATTCTATTTCTTGATTTTCAAGAACCCCTATTATGATTTATATGCTTAGCATAATATTTTTTTAAACCATAGCATTGGTTGTGGGGGAGAGACCTTATTTGTTGATTACTCTAGAATATGTTGAATTTGTTTAAATTATGTCTAGTATGTCATTTACCCTTGTTTTTTATTTAAGAGTCCCTGAAGACTATATGAATGTGCTTCATTCATTTTCTACCATATTTACATATTTTCCTGTCATAATCATGATAATTATATGTCCTCTGAGATTTTAGGGTAAGGATGTTTGTCAATGAAAAAAACACCTCTTAAAATCATGTCAGTGTAGGAGTGGCACTTGATTAGAACCGTTAATATGTTTATTGTGGTAGTTATATTTTTTTTCTTCCTCATGTTATCATTGTTTTATCCTTTGTCTATTTGAGACAAAATGGGGGAGAAGAGTACATCATTTTATTAGTCTTGATTCTTGAATTATATTTATGATATCTTGTTTTTAAAATGATTTATCAATTTCTATGATATCTTACACTTGTTCTTGTGAGTTTGGTTTTATTGTTTTAATGCAGGAAATCACAAGAAGGTGTTAGGGTAAATTGATGTATAGTTGAGTATTGTAATGTTTACTTTCTAGGATTTTTTTTGTGGATTGGGTAGAGTAGTAATTGTTGTATAGGACTTAGGTGATTTTATTTTTTCCTAAGAGTATCATAATGTACTCGAAGGGTTTTGTCACAAATTTCCAAAGGGGGAGATTGAAACACCCTAAATCTTTGACTTACTTGAGTCTACATTATTTAGGCGTTTCAACTAATTTGGATATTGTGTCAAAACATATTTTTAGTGCGAGCCTTATCCTTGGTACATCTTGCAACGTTACTCGACGACTCAAAATGCCTCGACTCTACTCAACGACATATTCGAGTAAAGGTATTCACGTGTGTTACACATTTGCACTTGACACATTAGTCACACATGCATATTTCTTGATCTACGATTTTAATTGTGTGTCTTATTAATTGTGAGCCTAAACAGTTTTTCTAAAATAAAAATATATTTTTTTCTGAAAATAATCTTTTAGTAAAATTGGTGTAATTTTGATTTAAAATAAATTTCTTATTGTTTAAAATCATTTTTGGAATTTACTGATAAAATTAATTTTTTTCAATTTGAAAAATATTTTTTCGGAAATCATTTACCTACTATTTTGTTTTGGCCGAATTTATCTACTACATGAAATGACCTTAGTAGATTGTCTAGTCTTAGCTCTGCGCGTGTACCTGCTTAGTGACCTTTGGTTTATAGCTTAGAAGCTTTTGTCATATGGAGATTTGGTTTAGCTTTTAAGCCTTATACCTGTTATCGCATAGGACTTTAGCCCCATTAAATTCTATTATAAGTCTTGGCTTTGGTAGATTTTGTTCTTTGATTAATATTTTGTCCTTTTACCTGTTAAGATCTTTCGCTCCTTGTATCTTTTGGCCATAGGACTTGTAGCATTAGTACCTACTGCCATACTCATTTAATGAGTAATGTACTATTTTCGTCCTATTATCCTTAGAAGCCTTAGATTTTCGGCCCTAGACCTGCTACACTTTAGCACCTGCTTAATCCGAAATATATTATTAGTCCTTTTGCTGTTGACCGAATAGTAACTAAGCTAGATTTTTTAGCATTTGGTTTTGGAAGTTATCTATTTCGGTTATTTGTTTTAACCGTCAGTTACCCATTAGATCCCATTGGTCTATTTGGAGGTCTTGCCACCTGTTTCTATTATATCCGTTGGAGAAGTTTGTTACAACTAAACCTTATACCAGCCTGGATTTCATCTGTAGTGGTTTTAGGTTTTCAAGAGAATGGTTTTAAGATTCTTGAGTTGTTTTTATAACAGTCTTAACTTGTTAAGACTGAATTTGATAAAATCTGTTAATTAGTTTTAACTCGATTTAATCTCGACCTTTGATTAATAATTTTTAATCTGAACCCTTGATTTTAAAAGTTTCTAGAATATTGTTTTCTCACCTATATAAACCTCTTTGTAGAGTTTATTGGAGTTAGATTTTTTGAGAGCTATTCAGATTATATTTTATAGAGTGAGAAACACAAGAGGGTTTAATATATTTAGAAGAAAACTTATATGCTTGTGATTTGAATTAAGTTCTTGCATTGTTGCATTTAGAACATATTCACTTACACGTTTTGCACAACTAGTATGATGTTGAGAGATCAGTTTTGACTGAGTTGGAATTTGCTAAAGAAGAATGACGGAGTTACGAAGTTGAGAGAACAACTACAACAATCAGAACTGCAGAGAAGTTAGAAGGATAAGACGCCAGAGGGTACATTCCTAAACTTGTATAGGTCTGTTTGTGTGTTTAGTTTGTTATATAGCTTGTAACCGATAATTCTTTTTAGTGGAATTTTGTTTTACTCCGTAGAGGGAGTCGTGGATGTTTTCCCGAGTTTGGGTTTTTACCACGTTAAAAAAATCATACTTGTTATCTTCTTATCCTCATCTTATTCTATGTATGATTTAGAATTAAAATTGTTACATGATTTTATTACTTGAATTGGAATAATTCGTCATATGAGATATATTGGATTGTAATGTAATAAATCAGATTGTTATTATTTTGACTTTTAATTAAATCAGATTTAATTGATTTTAATTTCCGCATGTATTAAAATCTGATTAGTTAGATAATAAAGTTTTTCTTGATTTGATCATATACATGTTATTAGAAAAACTTGCATGAAATCAGAGTATGTTTATGTGTGCGTATGAAGATTGTTTCATGGGTGCATCTCAAGAAATGTTTCCCTCATTCATCCGGGAGGAGAGATTTTCACTGAGGTCATCTGCTAAGGTGTCTGAGCTCAGACATCGTCACCACCGAGTGATGTTATGAGGGTCTGAGGTCATCACCTAAGATGTTATCCCCATAATTCACCAAATTAATGATGTTAAGGGTCTGAGGTCATCTGCTAAGGTGTCTGAGCTCAGACCTCTTCACCACCGAGTGATGTTATGAAGGTCTGAGGTCATCACCTAAGATGTTATCCTCATAATTCACCAAATTAATGATGTTAAGGGTCTAAGGTCATCTGCTAAGGTGTCTGAGCTCAGACCTCGTCACCACCGAGTGATGTTATGAAGGTCTGAGGTCATCACCTAAGACGTTATCCTCATAATTAATCTCACCAAATTAATGATGTTAAGGGTCTGAGGTCATCTGCTAAGGTGTCTGAGCTCAGACCTCTTCACCACCGAGTGATGTTATGAGGGTCTGAGGTCATCACCTAAGATGTTATCCCCATAATATATCTCTGATCTAAAAATGAATCAAGAACTGTCATGGAAACTGATCTTTATTAATAACCTCTTCTCAATAAGATGGTACATTTACATAAAATTCTATGCAACATCATATGTAATATCTCTTGAGATGGTCAGCATTCCATGGGTTAGTGAAAGGTTCTCCTTCTAGGTTTTTTAGCCTGTAAGTGCCAGGCACAACCTCTTCCGTTACTTTGTAGGGGCCATGCCAGTTTGGGTGTAGCTTGTTTGCCTTCTGTAGGGTCTTCTTTAGCACTAGGTCTCCCACTGCAATGGGTCTTGACTTCACCCTCTGGTTGTAGAATTTCGCTGCCCTCTGTTGGTAGGCTTATTTTTTGACCTCTGCATCTTCCCTTCTTTCTTCGATAAGATCCAGGTCTAGCCTCCTCTTTTCCCCATTACTGTCAGGGTCATAGGTCTGAATCCGATGAGTTGGTAGTCCTACTTCCGTTGGTATGACGGCCTCTGAGCCATGTGCCAGCATGAATGGGATTTCTCCTGTTGGTGTCCTTGCCGTAGTTCTGTAGGCCCATAACACTGCGTAGACCTCTTCTATCCATCTCCCCTTCGCATCTTCTAACCTCTTCTTGATTCCGTCCATGATTGTTCTGTTTGTGACCTCGGTCTGGCCGTTTGCCTGAGGTCGACCAGGAGATGAGAAGAATTGCTTAATCCCCACTCTTAGGCAATACTTTTCTAAGAAGGAGTTCTTGAACTGGGTCCCATTATCTGAGATGAGAGTGTTTGGGAGGCCATATCTGCATATGATGTTCTTCCAAATGAACTGGAAGGACTTCTGCTATGTAATTGTTATCATCGGTTCTGCCTCCACCCACTTTAAAAAGTAGTCAATGGCAACTATCAAGAATCTATAGTTGTTGACAGCTCTTGGCAAAGGTCCTACTAAGTCAATTCCCCATATCGCAAATGGCCATGGAGAAGAGATTGACGTCATAGGCTGATGGGGTTGATGAGGGATAGTGGCGAACCTTTGACATTTGTCGCACCTCTTCACATAGTCTGCAGCATCCTTAGACAAGGTAGGCCACCAGTATCCCTGAGTGATGATCCTCTTGGCTAAGGGCCTTCCCCCTATGTGGCTAGATTAAGAACCCTCATGAACCTCCTGTAAGACCTGGGGTACTTCCATGGGATGCACACATCTGAGGAGAGGCAATAGAAACCCCTTTTTGTACAAGACGTCTCCTACTATTGAGAACTTGGCAGCCCTGTATCTCAACTTTCTCCTTTCCATCTTGGACTCAGGTAGCTCTCCATCTCTTAGGTATCTGACGAGCGGGCCGATCCATGAGTCTCCTAGGTTCACATTGTGACAAGGGCTACATACCTCATCCTCCTCGATGCTTGCTTTTCCTAAGACCTCGATTGGAATGGTCATTTCCAAATCTGTCTTCATTGCCAAGGCCAGCCTTGCCAATGCATCAGCGTGATTGTTGCTCAGTCGAGGCACTCTCTTCAGCTTTGCTTCTTCAAAATACTCTAACAACCATCTTACCTTCTTTAAGTACTTGGCCATCCTTTCGTCTTTAGCCTCGTATACCCCCAACACTTGATTGACAACTAACCTTGAGTCGCTATGGAGTAGGAGTCGCCTTACTCGAAGAGTTGTTGCCAATAAGAGATCTGCTATCATGGCCTCATACTCGGACTCGTTGTTTGAGGCCTGGAAGTTGAATCTCAAGGCGTATTCAATGTTGGCGCCATCTGGAGCTGAGAGTATTATCCCCGCGCCACTTCCACTGTCACAGGAAGAGCCATCAATGAAGAGGCTCCATACGTCTACATCTGATGAGAAGACCCCTTCTCTCATTACCCCCTTCTTGAAGAGGTATCGATCCTCTTCATTCTCTTCTACTCTGCTCCGAGATTTGCCTGGGATAACCTCTTCTCGGCCTCAGAAGACGTTTGGTGCAGTCTCTTCCGAATCTCGGAAGACACTACGGTTCGTCTCTTCGTCGTCATCTAAGCCTTTCTCTGTCTTGGCCTCTTCCCAGGTGAACTCTACGACAAAGTCTGCGAGTGCCTGCCCCTTGATGGCTATCCTAGGTTGGTAGGTAAGATCATACTCTCCTAGTTCGATGGCCCAGGTCATCAATCTTCCGGACTTCTCAGGTTTGTGCAAAACCTGCCTTAGTGGGGAGTCAGTGAGGACTACCATGGAGTGATCTTGGAAGTAAGGCTTCATCTTCCTTGAGGCATGTATTAGGGCATAAGCCAACTTCTCCATTCGGGGATAATTTTGTTCAGACCCTTGAAGGGCCTTACTGTTGAAGTACACAGGCCTCTGGACCCCATCCTCTTCCCGTATGATGGCCGCGCTGATGGCTGATTCAGAGACTACCAGATACATAAACAATCTTTCCCCGTGATGGGCCGAGACAGCAACAAGGGAGATCCCAAGTAGGACTTGAGTTGGTTGAAGGCTTTTTCACACTCTTCGTCCCATTGGAAGGCCTTTCTTAGAACTTAAAAGAATGGAAGACACTTGTCTGTTGCCCTAGAAAAAACCTGTTTAGGGAAGCCACTCTTCCCGTGAGTCTCTAGACATCCTTGATACTCCTAGGAGTCTTCATGTCGAGCAATGCCTTAATTTTCTCAGGGTTCACCTCAATCCCCATCTGATTAACGATGAACCCCAGGAACTTCCCGGCTCCTACCCCGAAGACACACTTCACCGGGTTGAGCTTCATTCTGTACGAGTCCATGACATCGAAGGTCTTCTCAAGGTCCGCTACGTGAGTGCAGGCTTTCAAGCTCTTCGTTAGCATATCGTCCACATACACCTCCATGGTCTTACCTATTTGCTCCTCAAACATCTTATTGATAAGATGTTGATACGTTGCCCCTGCATTTTTCAGACCGAAGGGCATCACCTTGTAGCAGTACGTCCCTTTGTCAGTAATGAAGGCTGTCTTCTCAGATTCTTCAGCATCCATGAAGATTTGGTTATAACCTGATTAAGCGTCCATGAATCTCATGAGCTCGTGCCCTGCTGTTGCATCCACTATCTGGTCTATCCTAGGTAAGAGATAGCTGTCTTTCGGGCAAGACCTCACATTCGCCACTTCCCATTGGCCTTAGGCACGATGACTGCATTTGAAAGCCACTCCGGATAGGTAACCTCTCTTATAAACTCGGCCTCTTCCAACTTTTTCACCTCTTCCCGGATGACGTCATACTTCTCCCTGGAGTACACTCTTCGTCTCTGCTTGATCGGCCTGGCATCTCTATCTACGTTGAGCTTGTGGCTCATGACCTCAGGGTCGATACCAGGCATGTCTGCGTGACTCCATGCGAAGACACTATGCCTCCTTCTGAGGAAGTTTACCAGCTCTTCCTTGATGCTTGGCTCTAGGGCCTTACCGACCTGGGTGGTTTTTTCCGGCTCGTCCTCATTGAGGATGATGGATTCTACCTCTTCCGCGGCTTCACCCTTCTTTAATTTTTTTTTTCTTGGGTCAAGAGTGTCAATGCTGTAAGTGGTGGTTGCTCTCTTATGGGCCTCTCTCTCTTCGACCGAGTTGAAGTAACACTCCCGTGTCGTGGTCTGGTCCCCTTGCACTTCCCCTACTCCATAAGGAGTCGGGAATTGTAGCATCTGATGGACCGTCGACGGCACGGCTTCAAACTCTTTGAGGGCCACCCTTCCTACGATGAGGTTGTAGGCCGAGAAAACATTTTCGTCCATGACAAAAAAGTTTATCTTCTTGGTCAGCCTCTTAGGCCACTCATCCCCCATCCGTACATCCATCTCATACATGCCCAATGGGTGGACCTTTTCGCCACTGAAGCCTATCAATGGGTGATGATAGGGCACCAGCCTTGCCCTGCTAAGACCCAGGCTCTTGAAGCAAAGCCAAAACATCACGTCTGCTGAGCTTCCCCCGTCTATGAGGATCCTCCCTACCTCGCATCCATGCACCCTTGTTGTTATGACCAAAGGGTCATCATGGGGGGCTAAGATACCCTTGAAGTCGAGTCTGGAGAACCCCACTACGAGGGTGTCCATGTCTACCTTCTTCCTCTTCTGCACGGTATCAGAAGACGTTAAATTCACAACCTCAGGATTGGCCACTGACCTGGCCTCTGCTACATGAGCCTTCCTATCGGCTACCTCAGAGCCACCTCCTACAAATCCCCCACATATGGTGCTAACACCAAAGGAGATCATACCGACCCTATTCACCGGGGTGTTGTCATCCTTTGGCGGAAGATCCGGGTCGTCTTCATCATCTCCCTCCGAATCATCGTCCCTTCTGGCCGGGACATCGCCACGACATCTGTCATTTCTTCTCTTCTTAGGGTCTTCTCTTCCACCCTTCGGAGCCTTACCATCCACATACTTCCTCAGCTTTCCAGATTTCAGCATCTTCTCAATCTCATCCTTTAAAGCGAAGCATCTATCTGTGACATGGCTATGATCCTGATGGAACTCGCACCATAGGTTTTTGTTCCTCTTATATGGCGGGGCCTTCAGTTTCTCTGTCCACCTCAAAGTCCGGTCAGTCTTAATCTCATTGAGGATGTGCTCACAGCTCACAGTCAGGGGAGTGTAATGAGAGAACTTGTCATCTCCTGACCTCTTCTTCCCCTCTTTCTTACCCTGGGACTTTCCCGTGCTACCGCAGTTCTCCTCCTCATACTTGGCGGACATTGCCTCTTGCACATTCATCACTTTCCCTACGGTTGCCAGCAGCTCAGCCATGGACCTAGGGGGGTCTTCCGCCAGTTTCCATAATAGTTTCCCCTTCTGGAGGCCTCCTATAAGGGCAGTCATGGCTATGCTCTCTTCATAATCTTCCACCTCCAATTTCTCTTTGTTGAATCTTTCTATGTAGTCTCTTAGGCTCTCACCCTGGGCCTGTTTGACATACAGCAGGTGGGTAGTCTTCTTTTGGGGTCTTACCCCAAAGCAGAAGTTGTGGATGAACTGCTCAGCCAAGCCTTTGAAGTTCTCAATTGAGTTCTTTGGAAGGGAGGTGAACCAACTATGAGCTGCCCCTGTCAAGGTCCCTGAGAAGGCCCTACACTTCATCTCATCGAGTATCGAGTAAATGTCTGCTGCCGACTGATACATCTCGATATGGTGTACAGGGTTAGTGCTGCCATCATACTTGGGAGTCATTATAGGAGGCTTGAACTTGGCTGGGGTTGGGAACCCCACTATCCTAGCCACAAATGGGGAGCCCTCTGAGTAGCCCCTCTGTAATGGGTCCCTGCTTTTAATGAGGTCTCCTATCTTTTCCTCGAGGCGTTGGATGGAATCATTCCAGGGTCTTCTGTCATAAACTTGGCCGAGGTTATCCCCTGCCACCTCCCTGCGATGGACAGAGGGTTCCCCAGTCGCGACACGTTGGCTATTAACCTCTTCCTGTTCTCGGCCTCTTCTTTCACAGGGTCGGCCTTGGTCTGGCCGACCCTGCCTACCTCCTCTCTGAGAGCCTGCTGCGCTCCTCGACCTCGATAGCCTCTGTCTTAGGTCATTCACCGGGCCTAGCCTCTCGAAGGCCAACCCTCTGCTCAACCTATCAAAGGTCGACCCTCTTTGTTGGGCCTCTTCTCTTCTTCGGCCGAGACATCCTTGACTCTGCCTAAGAGGCCGTATAGTGTCATTTGACACCTCATACGGCTCCCAGCAGTCTTCTGGGGCTTCTTCAGGTTCTAGGTCATCATACCTGTCCTTTGGGCAAGGGTTTCCCTGCTTCCCTAGGCGCAAGCGCCTAGGGTCAGCAACGTCCCTTCTCCACTGGGGTGCAGGCTGATCCTTCATTGGCGCTTGGGGTGGTCCCCTGGCGTCAGGATGAGGCTGAACTACCGCCGGAGTGATCATATCCGGTGAGACTCCAGGTGGCCTCATCATCATGGTTTGACTGAGCTGGGAAAATTGCTCCTTCATGGCTTGTTGTGTTGCAGCTAAAGATTTCAAGGCTGCTTCTACCTCCGCCATTTTGGACTGGGGAGGAGCCTGACTGGAACTAGCCCCTCCACCCCCGGGCCACTACAAGAATTTGCACCATTAGCAACAATATTTAGCAACACAAACTATTTTTGTTGCCAAAGATACCCTTTTGGCAACACAATATGAATTATGTTGCCAAAAGACCATTTTATATTGTACTTTTGGCAACATAAAATAAAGTGTGTTGCCAAAAGTTAATTTTTCAAGCGGGAGACTAGTAGAGTGAGGGAGGGAAATTATTTGAAGTTTTAGCAACATTGTATGGTGTTGCCAAAAGTGGAATAAGTTTCTGCAACATAACCTCGTGTTGCCAAAACCGAGGGACTTTTGGCAACAAGAATTTTTGGTTGCCAAATGTATTTTTTATATAATTTAAATATTTAAAATACATTAAAATCTTAATAAACAAAAACCTAAACTAAACCCTCCTTTCCCTTTCTCTCGCTTTCCCTCGCTCTCTCGATGACGTCCGCTCCTCGTCTCAGCACCACCGCCCGACCACCGTAGCAGTTCCTCATCTCTGCTCCACCGCCGACCACCGTAGTAGGTTCCTCTACGACCTCCACTCCTCACACAACAGAACACACGCACACGCACACACACACAACAGAACACACGCACACGCACACACACTTCAATTTCTGCATATTTTCTTCAATCGAAAATGTCTTATTATTGTTTTGTTACTTTTTGCTTGAATACTTTGTGTACTTGTCATCTTCCATAAATTTGTATGGAGTATGGAGGTCGGGTCAAGGACGAAATTGGAATGGGTATGGATGTCGGGTCAAGGCAGCGAAGTTGGGTTTTCAGGCAGTTTAATGGGTCGGAATTTGGGTTGAGGCAGGGGGTTTCCAGGGTCACGGGTCAATGGCCGGAGTTTTTGTGGGACGGTGGGTTTGGGTTTGGGAAGGTCCGGAGTTGGATCTCGGGTTAGTGGAGGTTGGTTTGATTTAGAGATTTGCTAGTGGATGGAGGTTGGCCGACGAATTTGGCAGCGGGATGCCGGATTTTTGATTGGGATGTGGCCGGAGATGGTTTGGGGTTGCTTTCGGTTGGGTTAGGAGTTGGATTTTGGGGAGGGTCAACTGGATAGGGTAGTTTTGGTGTTTATGGAAGATGCCAAAGGTATTTTTTATATAATTTAGTTTTTTCCTACATTTTGTGTGGGCTTCCTAATTGAAGGTATGATGCGTAAGGGTCGTGATTTGAAAGTATGTTTGTATATGTGAAGTTGTGTTTTGGGTCTGTCCAGGTCAATAGTAATGAATTTAAATTATACATGAATATGTATACATGTTCATGGAAGTTAACGATTTGTTTGTGTTAAGGTTATTTTTTCATTGAATCTAAATTATACATGAATATGTATAAATTTATTTATTATTGAATTTGTTTTTTTACATTTTTATCAGATCTTACGATGAAATTCTCAATTCATAGAGTACTCAATTTACGATACAATTCGAAAAAAATAATTATAATAATATGGCGTAGTTTATGGATTAGTATATAATGAACATAAGTAACTCTAATTTCTGAAATAATATAGGTTGTTTAGGCATTAGGAAATGTTGTTGGTGACTCACGGAAATGTGATCATCTTGTTCTTGACAATGGGGCTCTGATGCCATTGCTGGCACAATTCAACGAGCATGCGAAGCTTTCTATGTTAAGGAATGCCACCTGGACGTTGTTCATGTTTAGAGCTATGTTCATGTTTCTTCATCAAAATGACACTAGTACTTATGCAAATTTGTGTCAGAGTTCACTTTCACGGTTCTTGGATAGAAAAGTAATTGACTGCAAAATAAACAAATTAAATCAGGTTCCTAAGTCTAATAAGGCCTTAGTGGAGTACCCTATTCTAAAATTCCCAAATTCTTACAGATAGGTTATTAAGTTATTAAGTGCTCCTAAATTTGCCTTTTATGCTTTCTAAGTTTAGAAAGTTTGCTCTGAAATAGAAAAATAGAAAAAGGTTGGTTGGGTAAAGTTTCATCTCTAGCGTGGTTTAGATATTGTAAATACTACTGGAATCAAGTCAGTGGTTGCTTCAATTTAGTTGTTCCTGAACCAATGATTCAATTTAGTGGTGGTTCCTAGTTGTGCAATTGCAAAAGGTTTTGTGATTAACCGTCCAACAGGGCGTGTTAACGCTTCAATAAAGCACAACGATCACTGCTTTACATGCACTGCATATAAATTAAAAAAATTTATTATCTTTTGAAGTCGGATTGATAATAATTTATTTTGTTTTTTGTGTAGAATGAAAATGGATTTGCAACACATGGAAAAGTCGATGGATACGGAAGAGCCA
Source organism: Sambucus nigra (assembly GCA_949130495.1). Lineage (NCBI taxonomy): Eukaryota > Viridiplantae > Streptophyta > Magnoliopsida > Dipsacales > Adoxaceae > Sambucus > Sambucus nigra. The sequence goes on along the minus strand of OX422223.1, from coordinate 157,078,252 downwards.
GGTATGTAGCTACTCGGATACTAATTTAAGTTTATGTTATGATATTCGGTTTTTATTTTGACGCCCAAGATAGGCTTATTTGATGATCTTTTAAACGTTCTATTATATTTTTACACTTGTACGATGTTTATGGATGTGCGGTCTTGGATATACTATTTTTAGATGTTAAATCGGTTGAAGGGATTTATTGGTGATTTAGTTGCGACTTTTGTTGTTGTTGTTGTTGGGTGTATTTTAATGTTAAAACAAGTTGGATTTCATCAATAAATAAAGGAAATTTTGTTGAAATTTTATGAAATAAATGAGTGTTCTAAATTGATTAAGTCGAACACAAAGCATTTGAAAATCGGGCATTGGTGGATGAAAAGGTAAAAAAACTAATAAACATACAAGAATGAGGCCTGCGTAGTCAAGGCACTCCCGCTTTGAGAATACGACCTAAATTTGTCAAACGATAGACTTAGGCATAAAAACATACTTTTATAGGGTGAAAATGTAAAAACAACCATAAAAAGGGTGTTATAAGAGGCACGAACACCTCGCACGGGATCAATGTAACTCGTAGGAACCGGCCGCGTAGTCACGGCGCTCTCGGTTTGAGTGTACGACGTAAATTTGCAAAAAGTTAGACTTAATCATAAAAACATGATATCGAAGGGTGAAAACATAAAATAACCACAAAACGGTCCCGTAAGAGTCACGAACACCTCACGCAGGACCAATGTGACTCGTAGGAACCGACCGCGTAGTCACTGGCTCCCGGCTTGAGTGTACGACATAAATTTGCAAAAAATTTAGACTTAATCATAAAAACATGACATCGAAGGGTGAAAACATAAAATAACCACAAAACGGTCCCGTAAGAGTCACGAACACCTCGCACGGGACCAATGTCACTCGCAGGAACTGACCGCGTAGTTACGAGGCTCCCGATTTGAGTGTACGACGTAAATTTGCAAAAAAATAGACTCAAGCATAAAAACATGCCATCGAGTGGTGAGAACATAAAACAACCACAAAACGGTCCGGTAAGAGGCATGAACGCCTCGCACGGTACCAATGTGACTCGTAGGAACCGCCCGAGTAGTCACGGGGCTCCCGATTTGAGTGTACGACGTCAATTTGAAAAAAAATTGACTTAAGCATAAAAACAAGTCATCGAAGGGTGAAAACATAAAACAAACACAAAACGGTCTAGTAAGAGTCATGAACACCTCGCACGGGACCAATGTGACTCGTAGGAACCGACCGCGTAGTCACGGGGCACCCGGTTTGAGGGTACGATGTAAATTTGCAAAAAATTAGACTTGAGCATAAAAACATGCCATCGAATGGTGAGAACTTAAAACAACAAAACATCCCGTAAGAGGCACGAACGCCTCGCACGGGAGGAATGTGACTCTTAGGAACCGATCGCATAGTCACGGGGCTCCCGGTTTAAGTGTACGACGTAAATTTGAAAAATAATGAGACTTGAGCATAAAAAGAAGCCATCGAAGGGTGAAAATGTAAAACAAACACAAAACGGTCCGGTAAGAGTCACGAACACCTCGCACGGGACAAATGTTCCTCGTAGGAACCGACCGCGTAGTCACGGGGCTCCCGGTTTAAGTGCACGATGTAAATTTGCAAAAAAAGAAATTATAAGCATAAAAACATGTCATCGAATGGTGAGAGCGTAAAATAATCACAAAACGGTCCTGTAATAGGCACGAACGCATTGCACGGAATCAATGTGACTCGTAGAACCGATCGCGTAGTCACGGGGCTCTCGGTTTGAGTGTACGGCGTATATTTGCAAAAATTTGACTTGTGCATAAAAACATTCCATCAAAGGGTGAAAATCTAAAACAGCCACAAAACGGTCATGTAAGAGTCACGAACGCATCGCATGGGATCAATATGACTCGTCGGTACAGACCGGTTAGTCACGGGGCTCCCGGTTTGATTGTACGGAATTAGTTTGCAAAATGTTAAGCATAAAAACATGTCATCGAAGGGTGAAAATGTAAAACAACCACAAAACGGTCCAGTAAGAGTCACGAACAACTTGCACAGGACCAATGTGACTTGTAGGAACCGATCGCGTAGTCACGGGGCTCCCGGTATGAGTGTACGATGTAAATTTATAAAAAATTAGACTTAAAGCATAAAAACATGCCATCGAAGGGTGAAAATGCAAAACAACAACAACAAAACGGTCCGGTAAGAGTCACGAACACCTCGCACGGGACCAATGTGACTTGTAGGAACCGACCGCGTAGTCACGGGGCTCCCGGTTTGAGTCTACGACGTAAATTTGAAAAAAATTAGACTGAAGCATAAAAATATGCCATTGAAGGGTGAAAACGTAAAACAGCAACAAAATGGTCCGGTAAGAGTCACGAACACCTCGCACGGGACCAATGAGACTCGTATGAATCGACCGCGTAGTCACAGGGCTTCTGGTTTGAGTGTACGACGTAAATTTGCAAAAAATTTGGACTTAAGCATAAAAACATGCCATCGAAGGGTGAAAATGTAAAACATCCCCAAAATAGTCCCATAAGAGGCATGCACGCCTCGCATGGGATTGATGTGGCTCGTAGGAATCGACCGCGTTGTCACGGGGAGCCCGGTTTGAGTGTACATCGTAAATTTGCAAAAAGTTTGGCTTAAGCATAACATGCCATCGTAGGGTGAAAACTTAAAATAAATGCAAAACGGTCCTGTAAGAGTCACGAACACCTCGCACGGAACTAATGTGACTCGTAGGAACCGATCGCGTAGTCACGGGGCTTCCAGTTTGAATATACAATGTAAATTTGCAAAAACAATTCTTAAGCATAAAAACATGCCATCGAAAGGTGAGAACGTAAAACAACCACAAAACGGTCCCGTATGGGGCACGAACGTCTCACACGGGACCAATGCGACTCGTAGGAGCCGACCGCGTAGTCACGGGGCTCCCGGTTTGAGTGTACGACGTAAATTTGAAAAAAATTAGACTTGAGCATAAAAAGAAGCCATCGAAGGGTGAAAACGTAAAACAAGCACAAAATGGTCCGGTAAGAGTCACGAACGCCTCGCACGGGACAAATGTGACTCGTAGGAACCGACCGCATAGTCACGGGGCACACGGTTTGAGGGTACGACGTAAATTTTTAATAAATTAGACTTGAGCATAAAAATATGCCATCGAATGGTGAGAACGTAAAACAACCACAAAACGGTCCCGTAAGAGGCACGAACGCCTCGCACGGGAGGAATGTGACTCGTAAAAACCGACCGCGTAGTCACGGGGTTCCCGGTTTGAGTGTACGATGTAAATTTGCAAAAAAATAGACTCAAGCATAAAAACATGCCATCGAGTGGTGAGAACATAAAACAACCACGAAACGGTCCGGTAAGAGGTATGAACGCCTCGCACGGTACCAATGTGACTCGTAGGAACCGCCCTAGTAGTCACGGTGCTCCCGATTTGAGTGTACGACGTCAATTTGAAAAAAAATTGACTTAAGCATAAAAACAAGTCATCGAAGGGTGAAAACATAAAAGAAACACAAAACGGTCTAGTAAGAGTCATGAACACCTTGCACGGGACCAGTGTGACTCGTAGGAACCGACAGCGTAGTCACGGGGCACCCGGTTTGAGGGTACGATGTAAATTTGCAAAAAAATAGACTTGAGCATAAAAATATGCCATCGAATGGTGAGAATGTAAAACAACAACAAAACGGTCCCGTAAGAGGCACGAACGCCTCGCACGGGAGGAATGTGACTCGTAGGAACCGACCGCATAGTCACGGGGCTCCCGATTTAAGTGTACGACGTAAATTTGAAAAATAATTAGACTTGAGCATAAAAAGAATCCATCGAAGGGTGAAAATATAAAACAAACACAAAACGGTCCGGTAAGAGTCACGAACACCTCGCACGGGACAAATGTTCCTCGTAGGAACCGACCGCGTAGTCACGGAGCTCCCGATTTGAGTGCACGATGTAAATTTGCAAAAAAAGAAATCATAAGCATAAAAAAATGTCATCGAATGGTGAGAGCATAAAATAATCACAAAACGGTCCTGTAAGAGGCACGAACGCCTTGCACGGGATCAATGTGACTCGTAGGAATCGATCGCGTAGTCACCGGGCTCTCGGTTTGAGTGTACGACGTATATTTGCAAAAATTTGACTTGTGCATAAAAACATTCCATCAAAGGGTGAAAACCTAAAACAGCCACAAAACGGTCCTGTAAGAGTCACGAACGCATCGCATGGGATCAATATGACTCGTCGGTACAGACCGGTTAGTCACGGGGCTCCCGGTTTGATTGTACGGAATTAGTTTGCAAAATGTTAAGCATAAAAACATGTCATCGAAGGGTGAAAATGTAAAACAACCACAAAACGGTCCAGTAAGAGTCACGAACAACTTGCACAGGACCAATGTGACTTGTAGGAACCGATCGCGTAGTCACGGGGCTCCCGGTTCGAGTGTACGATGTAAATTTACAAAAAATTAGACTTAAAGCATAAAAACATGCCATTGAAGGGTGAAAATGCAAAACAACAACAAAACGGTCCGGTAAGAGTCACGAACACCTCGCACGGGACCAATGTGACTTGTAGGAACCGATCGCGTAGTCACGGGGCTCCCGGTTTGAGTCTACGACGTAAATTTGAAAAAAATTAGACTGAAGCATAAAAATATGCCATTGAAGGGTGAAAACGTAAAACAGCAACAAAATGGTCCGGTAAGAGTCACGAACACCTCGCACGGGACCAATGAGACTCGTACGAATCGACCGCGTAGTCACAGGGCTTCTGGTTTGAGTGTACGACGTAAATTTGCAAAAAATTTGGACTTAAGCATAAAAACATGCCATCGAAGGGTGAAAATGTAAAACATCCCCAAAATAGTCCCATAAGAGGCATGCACGCCTCGCATGGGATTGATGTGGCTCGTAGGAATCGACCGCGTTGTCACGGGGAGCCCGGTTTGAGTGTACATCGTAAATTTGCAAAAAGTTTGGCTTAAGCATAACATGCCATCGTAGGGTGAAAACTTAAAATAAACGCAAAACGGTCCTATAAGAGTCACGAACACCTCGCACGGAACTAATGTGACTCGTAGGAACCGATCGCGTAGTCACGGAGCTCCCAGTTTGAATATACAATGTAAATTTGCAAAAACAATTCTTAAGCATAAAAACATGCCATCGAAAGGTGAGAACGTAAAACAACCACAAAACGGTCCCGTATGGGGCACGAACGTCTCACACGGGACCAATGCGACTCGTACGAGCCGACCGCGTAGTCACGGGGCTCCCGGTTTGAGTGTACGACGTAAATTTGAAAAAAATTAGACTTGAGCATAAAAAGAAGCCATCGAAGGGTGAAAACATAAAACAAGCACAAAATGGTCCGGTAAGAGTCACGAACGCCTCGCACGGGACAAATGTGACTCGTAGGAACCGACCGCATAGTCACGGGGCACACGGTTTGAGGGTACGACGTAAATTTGTAATAAATTAGACTTGAGCATAAAAATATGCCATCGAATGGTGAGAACGTAAAACAACCACAAAACGGTCCCGTAAGAGGCACGAACGCCTCGCACGGGAGGAATGTGACTCGTAAAAATCGACTGCGTAGTCAAGGGGCTCCCGGTTTGAGTGTACGACGTAAATTTGAATAAAAATGGACTTGAGCATAAAAAGAAGCCATCGAAGGGTGAAAACGTAAAATAAATACAAAACGGTCCGGTAAGAGTCACGAACGCCTCGCACGGGACCAATGTGGCTCGCAGGAACCGACCTCGTAGTCACGGGGCTCCCGGTTTGAGTGTACGACGTAAGTTTGCAAAAAAAAATGGACTTGAGCATAAAAAGAAGCCATCGAAGGGTGAAAACGTAAAACAAACACAAAACGGTCCGGTAAGAGTCACGAACGCCTCGCACGGGACCAATGTGGCTCGCAGGAACCGATCGAGTAGTCACGGGGCTCCCGATTTGAGTGTACGACGTAAGTTTGCAAAAAAAATGGACTTAAGCATAAAAACAAGTCATCGATGGGTGAAAACGTAAAAAAAAACACAAAACGGTCTAGTAAGAGTCACGAACGCCTCGCACGGGACCAATGTGACTCGTAGGAACCGACCGCGTAGTCACGCGGCACCCGGTTTGAGGGTACGACGTAAATTTGCAAAAAACTAGACTTGAGCATAAAAACATGCCATCGAATGGTGAGAACGTAAAACAACCACAAAACGGTCCCGTAAGACGTACGAACGCCTCACACGGGAGGAATGTGACTCGTAGGAACCGACCGCGTAGTCACGGGGCTCCCGGTTTGAGTGTACGACGTAAATTTGAAAAAAATTAAACTTGAGCATAAAAAGAATTCATCAAAGGGTGAAAATGTAAAACAAATGCAAAACGGTCCGGTTAGAGTCACGAACGCTTCGCACAGGACCAATGTGACTCATAGGAACCGACCGCATAGTCACGGGGCTCCCGATTTGAGTGTGTGATGTAAATTTGCAAAAATTAGACTTGTGCATAAAAATATGCCATCGAAGCGTGAAAACGTAAATCAGTCACAAAACGGTCCCGTAAGAGTCACGAACACCTCGCACGGGACCAATGTGACTCGTAGGAACCGACCGCGTAGTCGCGGGGCTCCCGGTTTGAGTGTACGATGTAAATTTACAAAAATTAGACTTGTGCATAAAAACATGCCATCGAAGGGTGAAAACGTAAAACAGTCACAAAACGGTCCCGTAAGAGGCACGAACGCCTCACACGGGTCCAATGTGACTCGTAGGTACCGTCCGGTTAGTTACGGGGATCCCGGTTTGAGTGTACGACGTAAATTTGCAAAAAGTTTCACTTAAGCATAAAAACATGCCATCGAGGGGTGAAAACATAAAACAACCACAAAACAGTCCGGTAAGAGTCACGAACTCGCGGCACAGGACCAATGTGACTCGTAGGAACCCAGTCTTTAGTACTAAGGGGCATTTATACTATCTTGGATGTCCTTTATTTAAGGGAAGAAAGAAATCCATCTATTTTGAGTCTTTAGTCCCGGTTATAGCATTTAAAATCATATCTTTGAAGTCGAAATTGCTTTCAATTGGAAGAAAAGTAACTTCAATTCAATCTATTCTTTCATTCATTCCTCTTTATTCCATGCTTGCTTTAAATCCCCCTAAAGTAATCATCCATTCCTTAAACCAACTGCTCGACTCTTTGTCTGGGGTGTTAATCAAATTGGTGCAGCACCTATGGCAAAGCAGGGGCAGTTTTATACAGTTATATATATATAGTTATATATATTATATAATATATATATATAACTGTTATATATATATATAGTTATATATATAGTTATATATATAGTTATATATATAACTGTATATCTCTTATTACTATAAAATGCAAAACATAGCATTTATTATTCTTTCCAATTAGCCTATCCACGTATGCAAGCTTCCCATTCGTAATATATCATCCACGTTAGATGCCATTCAGCACAGAAGTCGAAGTCGATTAAGCTCCCAAATTAACTCCTCCAAGCCAGCTGTAAAGTCATCAATCTCTCATCCTCCCGTCTCCTCTATTCTCTCAAAACCAACCCTGTGGCCATGTTTATGTCTTTTCAAATGGGAAGGAATCGACTCAGGTTTTTGTAGAGAACTCAACCTCAAATGAAATCCGGGGAAATGATGACGTTCGTTCTTCTCTCTTCCTTACTATAATTGATCTTATGTCTCCTGTAATTATCTGATTAATTTAGAATTGGGGCCATATGTCATGTTTGTGTAGGTATTTTTTGAATTCAAGAGGGTTCCCTTGGATTCTAATGGCAGGGTATCTGGTACTACTTTTGAAACTACTAGGTGCGACTTCGATTGGCGTTAAATTCATTTGAGGGATCATCTTTTTCTTTGATTAATATGGGTTTATACACAGAGTATTATATTTTGGTTGTGTTCTTATATTGAGTTGTTTTAGATTTATTGTTATCAGTGTTATGATTATTTCATGTGGATTAAATATTTTTTTTTAAAAACAGATTTATGTATTCTTTTATATATAGGGATCTAAAATCTTAGAAATCCTTCTAACAGGCACTCTGATTTTCATACAAATTCATAGACATGATGGGTCTGGGTGTTCTCAGATATTCTCCCTCCCCTTATGCAGGTTTTAGGCGGAGTTACTCAGTGGATCTAACTGTTTGGACGATGAAACCAAAGCTGGGCCAGCAGAAGATCTTGGCAAAAATTGAAGATCACAAGGTACTCATATGATCAAAACCGTATCTTTTTCATATATACCAGTATGAAAGGAAAACTAACTTCATCTTCAATATGAAGAGACCAAACCTTAGACTCCAAAGAACGCCGAAGTTGATCAATGAGAGAATCTCAACAGAGGAACTGTCTCAACACAAGGGATCGGTGAGCCATATCTCTGATTGACTCATCGATCGGGTCAAGGATGGATTAACAGTAGATGTTAGTAAAAACTCGGATAACATGAGGTAAACTTCTGAGCTGAACCCAACCATTATCATCTTTAAAATAAGAACATGAAAAATGAACTCCATCTTCTACATACAGAGACCAAACCCACGACTTCAAAAGAAAGCCTCTTCTGATCCATAAAAGACAAAAGCCTTGCCATTGTACATTGATATATGATTTGATGTGTGAGTTCTCGACTCCACTGCTCTTCCAAAAGTTATCGACTTTGCCATTTTCATTTGTCGTAATAAGAGGGGAACACAATCTTAATTGTTTCCCTGTTTTTTAATTTTCATGAATTGAAAATTATTTTTTCTTACGAACAATTATTTTTTTAATTTAATGGTTCCTAAATTATACGTATTTCCTTCACTATGATTAATATATATAACTATATATATATATAACAGTTACTGTTATATATATATATATATATATATATATATATATATATATATATATATATATATATATATATATAACAGTTATATTAACTGTTAGTTATATATATATAACAGTTATATATATATAACAGTTATATATATATAACTAACAGTTAATATATATATATATAACTAACTGTTATATATATAGTTATATATAATATATATTAACTGTTAGTTAATATATATAGTATATTAACTAACAGTTAATATATATATTATATATATATAACTGTTATATATATTATATATAGTTATATATAATATATATTAACTGTTAGTTAATATATATTATATAATATATATATATATGTATATAAAACTTTAATATATATTATATATAGTTAATATATATATATATATATATATATGTATATATAACTGTTATATATATTATATATAGTTAATATATATATATATATAACTGTTATATATATTATATATAGTTAATATATATATATATATTATATATAGTTAATATATATATATATATTATATATAGTTAATATATATTATATAATATATATATATATATGTATATATAACTGTTATATATACATATATATATATATATATATATATATTATATAACAGTGTATATATAACAGTTATATATACATATATATATATATAACTGTTATATATATTATATATATTAACTATATATAATATATATAACAGTTATATATACATATATATATATATATATTAACTATATATAATATATATAACAGTTATATATATATAATATATATAATATATATAACAGTTATATATATATATATAACTGTTATATATATTATATATAGATATATATATAACTGTTATATATATTATATATAGTTAATATATATATATATATATATATATATATATATATATATATATATATATATAACTGTTATATATATAATATATATATATTAACTGTTATATATATATATATATATTATATACATAACTGTTATATATATAATATATATATATTAACTGTTATATATATAATATATATATTATATTATATAATATATAACTGTTAAAATATATACAGTTATATATAATATAATATATAACTGTTTATCTGTTATATATATAACTGTTAATATATATATATTATATATATATATATTAACTGTTATATATAATATATATATATATAATATATATTATATTATATAATATATAACATATATATATAACCATGTTGCCGCCCTCACCTCGCCCCCGACGCCTCTCTCTCACCCTCTTATATATGTATATATATATAACTGTTATATATATATACATATATATATAACAGTTATATATATATAATAGTTATATATATATATATATATATATAACATATACAGTTATATATATAACTGTGTTGCCGCCCTCACCTCGCCCCCGACGCCTCTCTCTCACCCTCTTACGCACACGAACCTGCTCCATCTCTCATTTTCGGATCTGTCATCTATTTTTCTTTTTTCACTTTTTTTCTTTTTTTGTTCACATTATTGGTATTTTGCAGATCTAAATTTTGTGTGTGATTTGGTTTAAATTTTTTGCAGATCTCATTTCCGGATCTATTGTTATGGTGCCCACATTTTGTAGATCTCATTTACCGATCTCATTTGCAGGTATATACTTTGTTATCTCCCCTTTTTATGTGTTCATAATTTTTTGAGGTTCTAATATCATGACTCATCCTTCTTCATATCTCACTTTTAAATACATACCCGAGTGCTTGAAGTATTAGTAAAGTTTCGTCTTACACATTTATTAATGTATATGACAATTTCCTTTTGTGTATCTGTAGCTTATTCCATATGACAACCAATTGACTCAAAATTGACTGAAGCAGAAGCATTTAAGTTGGCTGAAATGAACAATTGGTAACTCTCTCTCACACTATCTCTCTCATGCACACATGCGCGCGCGCACACGAATAGTAACTTTCTTTAATAGTGGTACACATTTTTACATCTCATGAGTTTACATCTTATGCAAAAACATAAGATTTAAAGTTTATGTCTTCAAATCATATATACACGTTTAAGATGTAAATTTTGAAATCATGTATACACACTCATCTTGAAACTTATGTTTTTGCACACTTAGAAGATGAGTTGGAGGTGATCAACATGTATGTATGATGTTTGATGATCTTTTAAACGTTCTACTATATTTTTATACTTGTATGATGTTTATTTATGGTCGTGCGGGCTTGTATATACTATTTTTAGATGTTAAATCGGTGGACGGGATTTTTTGTTGGTTTAGATGCGTTTTTGTTGTTGTTGGGTTTATTTTAATGTTAAAGCAGGTTGGATTTCATGAATAAACAAAGGAAACTCTGCCGAAATTTTCTGAAATTAAATAGTGTTTTAAATTGATTAAGTTAAACATACATGCATTTGAAGTTATACAAACCCATGTAGTCATTTATTTTTGTATCTTATGCAGGTTGATGATGGATTTTGCTCGGAGTTATTATATTTGTAGTGACTTGGAACTGCGGTTCCTTATAGTGTAGGAGAGTCATATTGTCGTTGTCGTTTTAGTGTACGTGGATTTTTTAACATCTTTTGATGTGTTAATGTATTAGGTTATATCATGTTTACATCTTTTGATGTGTTAGGATTGATTATGTTCTTATTTGGGAGGCATTTATTTTGTACCTTTATACTTGGATTGTGATGGAATATTATTTTGTAATTCATATTTATGAGATTTGGTTGAAAACTGTTGAACTTTGTATTACTTATGATTGTATGAAAAATGCGCAATGTAATTTTGGATTATAAGGTTGCATGTTTTATGTAGTGTAATTTTGATGAAAAAGGTGCAGCTTTAAAAGTGCTTCTAATTACGAAAAAATAATAGCTAGTAAATAAAAATATAGTACTTTTGGTAACACAATTTTTTTTTTGTCGAAAGATAACTTTTGGCAACACAAGAGTTGTGTTGCCAAATATATAGCTTTTGGCAACACAAGAGTTGTGTTGCCAAAAGATATACCTTTGGCAACACAAATAAGGGCGTGTTGCCAAATGTATAGCTTTTGGCAACACAATAGCTGTGTTGCCAAAGGTATAACTTTTGGCAACACAATAGTTCTGTTGCCGAAAGTTATTTTTATATCATTTATCTTACATTCTGCAACATAATTTGTGTCGCTGAAAGTTGACTTTTGGCAACACAATTATTTTTGTTGCTGTTGAGTGACTTTTGGCAACACAAATAATATTTTTTATTATAAATTTGACAAATTATAAAATACTTTTGGCAACACAATTGCGTGTTGCCAAAAGTATACCTTCAGCAACACATGTCTGCTGTGTTGCCAAAGGATTTCCTAGACAGGCAATGGGCAACAAGCTGGCAACATAGCAAAATATGTTGCCAATACCTTTTAGCAACATATTTCTAACTTTAGCAACATAATTTGTATGTTGCTAATGGTGTAAATTCTTGTAGTGGGCGGCGGAAGAGGCAGTGGTAACTCTGGTGCCATGTGTTAACAATAAAGAGCTTGAGCAGCAAGTGAGCTTAATACCTTAAAGGACCTCTTTCAATGGTGAAACAGTTCCACACAAGGGGTGGTTCCTGGTTCACCACCAGAGTCTCCGGTGAGGTTAAGCTGAAGAAGAGGAAGAGATAGCTTCTCGATTCCCACAGACGGCGCCAAAATGATGATGCTAGGAATCAGCACCACCATGTAAGGTGTTTTCAAGCTCAATACAAGAATAACAATGGCAGCACAGTTATATAAATATATAATAAAAATGAGATAAGGATAAGAGGAGGTGACACCGGTATATAAGTGGTTCAGCCTAAATTGGCCTACGTCCACTGTGAGTGTGCGTGAGTAATATCACTGAATGAAGGCACTAATAGCCATGGATACAACCTCTCAAGCTTTCTCTCTCCACTGTATATCTAGACAGAGTTTTAGCTAGGGTTGAATATCTGGGATCCTTTTGCAAGGTAGGGGATGATCCCTATATATAGTGCCTAGGGGGTGTAATGTACCCCCCATGCATGTAATGAGCATGTGTGTGGTTGCCTCATCAATGTGGGAGTGCCATCTGTCACTGTCACATGTAAGGAATGATGATGAAATATCCTTCTCACGTGTGGAGAATAATCTTGTTACAACTGATTTATGCCCATGTGTCCTTATCCAAATGTCAACAGATGCTCGACTGCCATATTGGTGCATGACCTCGGCATGGGTGAGGTCGAGCTGTAAAGGTTCGATAAACATCTTTCGAGATGTGCCATGGGGAGTCTCGGCCTGATCTCAGCCGAGACATTATGCTGGGGTCGGCCCCAGCCGAGGTTGGACTGATTCCATGAAGATCACCAAGGCTTCTTGTCACCTCGGCCTAAGCCGAGGTTGGACTGATTCCATGTTGAAGGTTACCAAGGCTTCTTGTCACCTCGGCCTACACTTGGCCGAGGTTGCCATACCTAGGTATATGATAATGTTGTTGATGCCTGTGATGCGCGTAGTGTCCATTGGGAATGTAGGTGGAAGTGTCGGCCTGGGCCGACCTTACTAAGGCCGAGGGCTGATATCGTGGGCCTATGGCTTGTCTAGGGTCGATCAATATCTCGGCCATCATCTCGGCCGAGGTTGGTGTCTCTAGGTCGAGGTTACACTTGGGGCATATCACTGACATTTGCATAATCTTCAATATTTCCTAAAAGTTCAATTGAATTCCTGATAGGAGTATTGTATATTTGAGATTGATTTTTTCAATTTTTTTATCAATCCCTTGACTAACGACACTTACGATTTGGTGTTGAATCTCTGCCATGTTCTAAATTTTTGAACATTTAGCTATTTTTTCAGTGGCCACATGTGTAGGAGGTATTTGATCAGATTTACGTGTGCAGCCACTTTTATCAACAGTAAACATGTTATCATTTTGTAGATTATCTAAAGGGGGTTTTGGGAAAAGGTCCTTATAATGCTCAAAGTTTATAAAATTAGGACACTCCATATAATTTTATAAATCTAGTCCCTGTACTAAAAATTCCATGAAAAATGGTGAAAAATAGTGCCGCTGGCGCGGACCAAAAAAATAAATGCTATTGTACCACTGGGACTAGATTTATAAATTCTATTGTACCACAGGGGCTAGATTTATAAAGTTGAAAAGCATTGTCCTAAAAATTCAAATATAGGAAGGAACATGACCTTTACATTAATTCTCTATTATCTAAAATACCCACATCCTCTGAAATCAACTCATTGCGGGTAAAACTTCACTGAATTTATGGTTCATTTTGAAACTTATCTTGATCCGGAGCTGAAATCCCATTGTTTCTGCAAGGCAATATCATGTTGCGTTCAGTATTAGACTTCTCAAACCATTTTTGTTGGGCAACTTCCTCAACGTTAGACCTGTATATTGGATCCATCCCAACTTTTTCTAAAAATCGTGACTTGTTTGGAGCATTACTAGATATTGGAACACCTGTTGCATTGAATATGAACACTTTTCCTTATCCCACAGAAATCTAAAACTGGATGATCTACAATCCCATAGAAATTGCTCTTAAAAAATGGGTATGAGATAACAAATTTTGAGCTTAAATTTAGATGGACCATATATGAACGCGTTCTCCTTCGCAAGGAAATCAACGTGGTATATTCATATATACAATTTCATTAAGTTATGAATGATAAATATGTCCCCAAAGTGACTCATAGAATAATGTAAATTAATATATTGAATATATTTTAACTCTTTTCCCACATTGAAATAGTAGTGGAAATTTGAATAGTTAAGAAGACCCCATTTATGGCCTAAGGATTGTGTAATGACCCCATTTTCTTATGCCAATATATAATTGTCTTCTTTCAATTTTGTCATACTTACTATCTAATAATGATATATTATTACATATATGATATTCCGAGTTCTTAATTTGACAAATCTCGTTTTTCAATTTGAAGAATCAACGGTAAAATGGGTCAGATTGAGATTTTATGGCACCTCCTAAGCTAAGTGATAAGTTTTGGGATAGAAAATACAATTTTATGAAACTTTAGGGACTTGGTTTTAATAAAGAAAGTTTCAGGGACCAAAATGAAAAATAAAAAGGGGCCTTTTCGTAAATAAAATATTTTCAGGGACCTAAAAGAAATGTTGAAAATATATGGTGTGAAATTACCAAAATGCCCTTCAGGTCCGAAATGACCCTTATACCCTTAATACCTATCCTCGACACCTCGTGCTTTCTTTTGAACATATCCACCATACACGTGTCGTCGTTAGAGGAGAAGGCAAAACACGTGTCATCGTTAGAGGAGAAGCTAAAACACGTGTCGCATTCCGGTGAAATAAGACTGCAAGACACCTTCGTTACGCGACACGTCAACGCTGACTCCCATTGTAAAAGCTTGGTCAGCATGGACACGTGTCAACACCGTGGGATCTTTGGAAAACTATAAATAGGGCCTTAGGGTTCATTTGAAACTCACACCAATTCTTTGAGAATTATAGAAAGAAATAGTGAGAGAAAGTGTGAGAAAGTCTAAGAAGAAGTTCTGAGGGATATTCATCTTAAGGTAATCTTAATGTTATAATGCATCTTTATAGTTTTAATTTATTGTTTTATAGCTTTACTTAGTAGTTATGCTGGTAAAATACAATAAAGAATTCACTAATCAAAACTTAAAATTTAGAACAAATCCAAGTTGATTTTATAAACTTGTTTGAAATTATACGCTTTTAAAAATGATTCTTTTTAAAGAAATTGCTCGTTATTATGGAATCCGATTTAAGTAATTCCAAAGTCAGGCCCGGTGAAGTTCTGTCTAGATGAGATGGTATTTAAGTGGTGCCCCTGTGACCCTCCATCTCTACTGGGAATGAATTCGGAAATGTTCTGTCTAGATGAGATGGTATTTAAGTGGTGCCCCTGTGACCCTCCATCTCTACTGGGAATGAATCCGGAAATGTTCTGTCTAGATGAGATGGTATTTAAGTGGTGCCCCTGTGACCCTCCACCTCTACTGGGAACCGACTGATGAGGAAAGACTGTGAATTGAATTCTTCAATTACGATCAAGGAGTTTTAAAAGTTAAATGGGGATTCAGTAATCCTTTAAAAGATGAAGTTATTATTAAAGTATAGTATAAACTGGACCTTAGAACGTGTACTTAAATCTTTATCAGATTAACGTGTGATCGAAGACTCAATACCAGTAAATTTGACCTCCATTTTGGGTGAGTACTCTGACATTCCTTGTGTATTTTGATTATATGATATTATGCAAACAATATATATTTTGTGAACTGCTTTTATTCTCAAAATGCATGTGATACCGATGATTGATTCATTTGTGATATGTTTATATTTGTCCATATAAACATACTGATTATTGAAAAGGATATTGAATATTGAAAATCTGATTCGGCCTAAGGGACCTCTTTACTGACTGACCTTCCCAGCTGGGTTATCGCTGGTGTGCCCTAAATAAGGCGTTGTGACGAACTAGTTCGATTGACCCTCAACTACCGGGGTATAATACGGTAGAAGAATACGGTATTAGAGTGTACTTGGCCATTAAAATGATATGATTGAAAGAAAAAGATATCACATTTGATTTGTTGAATTATTCTTATTCTGAGCTATCCAATTGTGATATATATAATTTTATTTCAAAATTATATCTATTTACTGCAAGTTCCTCTCCATATATGTATATGCCTTCTCTTTTGACTTGAATAGGTATCTATTTTCTGAAAACCCTGGAATGTCTGGAGATTGAACCTCATTCGGCTTTTAGCTGATGTTGTATAAATAAACATTTTTCAGGAAACGTTTAGGCTCACGGACGGAACGAAAATGGACTATATTGAAGATTTAGCTTTTAGAGCTCTTTTTGTAAAATTTTTATTTAGAGCATGTCTGGATCTCTTGTAATAAGGTTTAATTTGTTTTTTCTTAAGTTGTAACTCGTTGTTACTTTTAATATATATGAAGTTTCCTTTAGAAAGCTCTGATGACGTAACTCCTTTACTTTCAGTATTTTACGATTCATAACCATGTGATAATATATCCGTTGCATTTATTTAAGGAAACAATTAAATCAGAATATATTGTTGCCTTGGTGGCATGTCAAGACACTCGTTCCCTAATACTATTTTGGGTCGGAGTCGTGACAGATTGGATGCCTTTGGGTTATACCAACTCTTTTAAGGGGATATGACCTACACTATTCAAGTGTCGGGCTTATCTCAAATGCCCACACGCGCGCGTCATCCCTCGGTTCGGCTCGGGCTTGGGCTTATAAAAATCCCTTTCAATTTGGGCCGCAATACTTAATTCCATAATAAATTTAATTAATCTGTTTAAACACCAAATTAATTGATTTCGTAATTAATTTAATTAATCTATTTAAATACCGAATTAATTAATTCCGTAATTAATTAAACTCTTTAAACAATTAATTTCCAAGAGTCAAATATTCAAAATTAACTGCATGACAGCTTGTTTGAACAGTCGACATGGTTGCTATATAAACGTCTCATCTCCCTCCATTTGAGACTAATGAGAAAATTTTCCTCTAAATTCTGTTCGAAAATGCTGCTCCAATTTTTTCAGAAAATCTTTGCTACTACATACATCCCATATATATTATCTCTGTTGTCTAGTTGAGTAAAAAAACACAGAATTGTGTTCACGGAAATTAATCATATTTGTGCTACTTGATTAATTTGAAAATCTTTTTTATCTTAGGTGACAGTTATTCATCACCTTTAGCACATTGTAGCGAATAAATTTGTCTTAAGGAGACTGTTCTAAACAGGGTTCAAATTATTATCTTCTCAAAAATCATTCTTATTTTCTCTAAATTCAGTCTACTACAAGAAAGTTTCTGAATTTATTTATTACTGTAATTTCTATTTTTATATACATTATGTTTTAATTTCGAATTTATAATATCAGTAATAACAATCTTAAGACAAATTTGTACATTTATTGTTTTATAAATTCATACAGAATCATTTCTAAATTAAAGAAATTTTATTGTTTTATTACAGAAATTTAATAAAATAGTTAACATTATTTTAGTGTTATAGAAAATTAATTTTCTACACTTGTTATAAATTGTATTCTGTTTCTAGAAAACAAATTTTTATTTATATTTTTTTTTGACATTCTGTTTGTATAAGATTTTTTTTAAATCTTAAAATTTAATTCTTTTTTGTACGGAATCTTTAACTTAATTTAAAAAACAATTTTGACACAGTTTTTTTATTTAATTTAGACTAGTAAAAACTAGTGTTAAATATTTTAGTTTAATTTTGTGTTATAGAATTTCGAATATTATGTAGTATATTTTACTTTAATTCTGTGGTGTATAATTTTGAATTATTATTAGAATTCATATAGTATTAATTATATTTCAAGAAATTAGTGTACATAATTGTGTATTCTGATTTGCTAAATTCATTACAAATGAATATTGTTGTTGATGAAAAATATGTTCTTGTAATAGAAATGGAATCACAAAGTACAAACACAGTACCTCTGACCATAAATGTAACTCATGCTACTATTGTTGCCCCAGTGAACATGCCGCATGGGGAGAAATGGAAAAAAATTAATAGGGCCGATTTCAAACATTGGAAATGACAGATGTGCTTCTATCTGACAACCTTTCAATTAGCAAGGTTTGTGTATGATGATTGTCCCCCTTTCCAAGAAGGAGATGAAACTGAAAAATTTGTTGTCATTAAATCATGGAAACACTCTGACTTTGTGTGTCGTAACTACATCCTGACATACTTGGACAAGACGTTGTACCATGTGTACAACACCATGGAAACCACTAAGGAATTGTGGAATTCTTTAGAGAAGAAGTACAAAATTGAAGATTCGGGTATGAAAAAATTCATCATGGGGCATTTTCTTGACTTCAAAATGGTTGAATCCAAGCCGGTTATTACACAAGTTCAAGAACTTCAGGTTAACATTCGAATGGACGTAATTCTTGTTACTAGTGAGTATGTGTCGAAGTAATCCAACCCTTCCTTTTTCCTACAGCATTTAGCTACAAGTCTAGCTTTATATTTATCAATTGATCCATCGGCCTTCAATTTCTTTTTGAAGATCCATTTATAACCTAACGGTTTCGAACCTCGTGGAAGATCCACTAATTCCTAAGTATGATTTTGCAAAATGGATTCAATTTCGCTATTAATTGCTTCTATCCAATTAGAAGCATCGGGTGAGGATATTACTTCTTTATATGATTGAGGTTCATTCTCTAGCAATAATTGGAAAGAAGCAATTAATATAAAAATTGAATCCATTTTGCAAAATCATACTTGGGAACTAGGGGATCTTCCACCAGGTTTAAAACCGTTAGGTTACAAATGGATCTTGAAAAAGAAATTGAAGGACGATGGATCAATTGATAAATATAAATTTAGACTTGTAGCTAAAGGCTATAGGCAAAAGGAAGGGTTGGATTACTTCGACACATACTCATTGGTAACAAGAATTACGTCCATTCGAATGTTAATAGTAATAGCTGCCATTAATGGACTTGAAATACATCAAATGGATGTAAAATCACTTTCTTAAATGGTAAATTAGATAATAAAATTTATATGGAGCAACCTTAAGGTTTTAAGGCTCCCGGACAAGAAGGAAAAATGTGTAAGCTTGTGAAATCACTTTACGGATTAAAACGAGTAACTAAACAATGGTATGAAAAATTTGATAATGCAATGTTATCAATTGATTTCAAAATTAATGAGTGCGATAAATGTATTTACTTTAAAAGCATTCAAAATGAATATGTCATTCTATACCTCTATGTTGATGATATGCTAATCATGGGTAGTAACCTAAAAATTGTCAAAAGCTACAAAACATATGTTGAGTAGTCGATTTGACATGAAAGATTTGGGTATCACCGATGTAATATTGGGAATTAAAATTTCTAAAACATCCGATGGAGTTATATTATCTCAGTCTCATTATATTGAAAAATACTTGAAAAATTCAAGAAGAATGATATTAATCCGACCAAGACACCTATAGATGTAACTTTACATCTAACAAGAAATAATGGTGAAAGCATATCTCAAGTAGAATACTTTTGTATTTTCGGCAATTTAATGTATATCATGAATTGTACACGACCGGACATAACATACTCGATAAGTAAGCTAAGTCGATTTACGAGTAATATAGGGAGAGATAATTGGAAGTCAATATTAAGAGTTTTGGGTTATTTAAAATGATAAGCACCCAAAATTGTACAATTTATACCCCGAATAGATGTATTTTAGTTGCTAATTCTCGGTAATATGGGTCTTATGTGCTTAATTATTTATTTTGTAGGCCGAATGCACGTTGCGGTGTTCAAATGCGTATTTCAAGGCAATTGTGCATTTTATGGAGCTAAATACCCTTGCCCCGTATCCTAACCTACTAAAAGTGAGCTTAATCCTAGCCTAAATCGTGTGTGTGTTGAGTTTGTGCCCTTTTATCAATTTTTAGATTTTTTGTTTGTGTCATTTTAATTTTAGGTTTTTTTTAGAATTTTTAGATTTTATTTTCCATTTTTCTATTTTATTTTATATTGATTTTTATTAGTTTTTGCTCTTAATTTTTATTTTATTTTATCTTATTTTATTAGGATTAGAGTTTTTAGGATTTATTTATTTTTAATTTAATTTTGATTTTACATTTTCCTTTTAGGATCTTAGTTTTAGTTTAATAGATTTCTATTTTTTTTATTTTCATTTCTTTTTAGCTTCAATTTTATTTGAATCTTTATTTTATTTTAGAATTATATTTTATTAAGTTTTTATTTTATTAGTATTATTATTTTTAGATATTCTAATTAAACACACACACAATCCCCTTATCCTAAACTAACCCCCTCACCCATACCATACACCCTCACCCTCACACACCTATCATACACCCCTCCCCCACACACAACCTAACCCACTCATCTTCAACCTCCAACTTCACTCTCTCTCTCCTAAACCACCAAACCCACCATTAACATAACCAAAACACTCTCTCATCTCTACTCTCTCTCCCCACTACCACCTCTCTCTCTCTCTCTCTCCTCATGCCCACACCACCAACCTGCTACCTTATTCCCTACCCGCCGACCTACACCAGACACCATACCGCCGGCGACCGCTCCCTCCGGCGGCAGCGCCCAGCAGATGCGCAAACCCACGGCGGCATTCCTCCTGCCAACTCTGGCGCCGGATCTCGACCCCCTTCTCTCGTCCGGCGAAACCGGCAACAGTTCCCGGAATTCTGCCGGCACCGTCCCCTGCCTCTAGCCGATCCCCATCCCCGCTCCGACCCCGGGCATCCGGCGTCCTCACTCCGCCGACCTCCACCTCCGGCGGCCCGATCCAAACTCCCCTGCCGGACCTCCATTCAAAACCGACCTTACTTCCTGCCATGGTCTACCCATTTGAACCCGGTTCTAGACCAAAATACCCATTTCATTATCTAAGACCATTTCGAAGCCAAACCCCATCATTTTCTTCACCTGCTTAAAACAAGGCCAAAGACCAAAAACTAACCCAAATCCCACATGTTTAATAAAGGGGCTTTGTAAATTTAGGACCTATTGTAATATTAGACCTGTCAAAATACACGATAACCCGTTAACACGACACGACCCGACACGAAATTATAAGTTAATGGGTTTACCCTTATTGAGTTTGGGTCATTAACGGGTTGACACGGTAGACCCGTTAACACTAACGGTTTGGGTTTGGAAATTTACCTGTACCCGTTTCTACCCGTTAACACCCGTTAACACTAACGGGTACTATAGGGTCACCCAACCCGTACCCAATAACAATAACCATTAAAACCCATTATTTCTAAATCTTTAAAGACTAACGGGTGCTATAGGGTCACCCAATCTATACCCAATAAAAATTACAATTAAAATCCATTATTTTTAAAGTATTGAAGACTAACGGGTATTATAGGGTCACCCAACCCGTTACCCATTTCGACCCAAAATGATTCGTTAATATTAATGGATGTTAACGGTTTGGGTCGTGTACCCGTTAATATTAACGGGTCGTGTTTGGGTATTGTTATTAGACCCGTTAGGCTTAACGGGTCGTGTACGGGTTAAGGGTGTTTTCACCCGTTAACCCGTTAACCCGACCCGTACACGACCCAAACCGACCCGTTGACAGGTCTAGTAATATGTATTTTGGAAATAGGACAATAAACATTTTATTTATAATTTTAGTCCCTATTTTTAAATAAAGCCGCTGGCGCGGACCGATATTCGTAAAACGTCAACCAATCACAGCATGCCACGTGTCCCTTTAATTTGAAAATAGGGACTAAAAATGGAAACGAAATGTTTGTTGTCCTATATCCATAATCAATATTATTTGAAGTCCTAAAAATACATAATCTATTTAATAAATTCCTTTTGTTCCCATTACCAATAATACCCTTTCTTAATACTTTTCCAAAATTACCTCTCTAACCTCACAACCCACATGCTCCCATGTGCACCCAAATGCACATTTAACCCAAATCAGATTTTTTCTAAATATCCTCACACCTCACACACGGATGCACATGTGCTCTCACCTTTCCCACATGTTCACCATAGTCAATTCCCATTTTTACCCCCATGATCCATGCCTACTATAAATTGAAGAAGAAGACCCCAATTAAGGAGAGAAAGAGCTTTTAGATAGAGAAATTTTTAGAGAGAGAATTGTAGAGAAAAATACCATTTGTAAATAGTTTTATTTTATTCTTTTCTAGATATTTGTGAGGTTAAATATTGATTGAGATTTAATTGAGTGTTGATTTTAATTTCAAATTAATTGGATTATCAATTGGAGGGTTGTATGCTTCTCATTCAAGGAGTGAAGTTTATTGAATTCAAGGAGTGAAGTTTATTGAATTCAAGAGATTGGTTTGATTATTCTTACTCTTTTATATTAAATGCCTATTGAATATTTATTTATTATGTTTGATACCATGTTAGGCTAAATCCCCTTTCAAGGGGAGGGGTAAAACCCTTATTTGATGTTATTTTATTTTAATTAGTTTAATTACTTGAAAAGTCCATTTGAATGTTAATTTTGATCCCTCACCCTTAGATTTACGACTCGAGAGAGGGTAAATGATTTTCGAGAGAAAATCAAAATTCTAGTGATAATACCCATTTTAGATTCGAAATAGAGATTGGGGTTTCTTAAGTGGGGTATTATCACTTGAATTTCAACTCTAAATTTATTTTATAAGATTGACATAAATTCTTATTGATCGATCCTAGCGGGTGATTAATTAAAAGGAGTTTGAATATATGTTTCTAGAGATGTGGGGTGTTAAACTTAACTTTCTAAAAGATTACTATTCTAATTACACTTGCAACGAGAGTTGGTTTGTAATTTTGATATTAATTTGGGAGTATTCAAATAATTAAATTAATTAATTAGAATAACTAAAATTTGTGGTGTAAACCCATTCCTTGATTGTTCTCACAATTATTTACGTCACTTTATCTTTTATTTTAGTGTTAGACTTTATTTTTCATTTTAATCATTTTCTAGTTAGTTATTATCATATTACATTTAGTTTAGTTTAGTTTAGTTTAAACCTCACCTCACCCTATTGTTTTAATATTAAAAAAAGCTAAAAAAAATTAGAAAAGTGAAAAAGCACAAAAAGAAAATAAAAAGTGAATTACAATTGAATTTTTCTCTAGCTTACTCCCTAGGAAGTGGATTGATACTCTTACTTACCTCTCTACTTCTGAGTTTGTTATTATTTGTATCTACATAAGGATTTTGATTAGAAAAGCTTTTCAAGCAACGAAAAATACACACAAAAGTTCTTTCTATCATAAAACACGCTCAAAACTATAGACTACACTACTCAAAATATCCGGCTGTTCCTAAAGGACATTGCGATGCAAATTGGATATTCGTTACAAAAGAATCTAAGTCTACGAGTGGATATGTGTTTACCTTTGGAGGTGCAGGGTATCTTGGAAATCCTCAAAACAAACGTGCATTGCTAGATCGACAACGGAATCTGAATTCATTGCACTAGACAAAGCTGGAGAAGAAGCTGAATGGCTTCGAAATTTTTTAGAGGATGTTCCAAATTGCTCAAAACCTGTGCCCACAATATGTATACATTGTAATAGTCAATCGACGATTGTAAGGGTATAGAATCACGTGTATAATAAAAAGTTATAACATATTCATCGTGAACACAATACCGTTAGACCACTTCTCTCAAACGGAATTATCTCAATTGACTATGTAAAGTCAAGAGTGTTAAACGAAAATGTATTTAATCCTTCAATTAATATTTAATTAGTTTAATTGTAATTAATGTACAATTTAGTTTAATGTAATATATTGACTTTGATGATTCCAAAGAAACTTTTATTGAGTGATTATGTAAATATTTCTTAATTAATAATAAATAACTCAATATTTATTTGTATGCCATTATTAATCATACATTTTTTATTATAGTTATTTTTTTCTTATCATTTTTATAAATTACATATTACTAAATATAACTTATATATTTGTTAAAGAGCAACATGAGTAGGTAAGATTGAACCATGTTTATATTATTCTTTTAATATCTAACCATGGGACCACAAATGACAACTGATGGACTTGGTCATTCATCTTGATAAGAGTTCCACTTACCTTGGGTATGTTGTATTGTCCTTTATAGAGCTTTGCACTTACATTCATTACACAAGAAAAAGATTATCTCTTAAGTAATGAGTTTACTTTGTATTGTAAAAAATGTTTTTTTAACTGAACATTTTTTTTGTAGATGTTTTTTTAACGTCATTTTTTTAATACATGTTCGTTCGTTTTTATTTTGGATTTATTTTTAATCTTTTTTGTTCGTTTTTAAAAATAAAAAAATAAAATTTCTTTGTCTTACATTATATATATATATATATATATATATATATATATATATATATATATATATAAAGTCTTGCATAATAACTAATATAGTAACATTTTTTTATACATTTTGTTTATATGTTATAAGATTATATATTATAATAATATGAGATATATTTAGTGAGAAAGTAATAATCATTAGTGTATTTTTTTGTTATAGGCCTTTTGTTATATATATTATATCAAAGAAGCTGTTTTATATCTTTTAACAATTGATTTAGTTAAAGATACACGCATATACCTGTTGTGATTCAACTACCTTGGGACCCACATTATGGTCCTCTTGATAGCTACATCAATTTTTAGATCCATCCGTGTTGGAAAACGCTGATATAAGATATTACAGTTCAATTTCCTTTGGCCTGACATTTACTCACTCTATCTGTTGATTTACAGTATTCTTTACTACCTCGGGCCCCATAATTTTTTTTGACAACTTATACACTTCTATCAAACTGACTGTGCCAGTTATATTATTTGTATGTGATTATTTCCCCTTTTATATAATATTTTTCATATATATTACAAGTAGGCATCTGTTTGGGTTCGTACACTATTGGTTTTGAACTGTACGCATATAATGTGCAATCTTTGCTTGAAATCTTATTTTACTGAGAATCAAATATTCTTTTTGGAGAGATTTCTTTTTAGTCTACGGATCTATTTTAATACATGCTTTGCACAGTGTTAACTTGAAAATACAAATTGATAACATGTAATATTATATCTTTATCGGATTATATTTCAAGCTTTCATTTCAAAATATCTTTCTCTCAATATTTTTGTATAACCTACTACAAGAGACTTTCAGTCAT
Source organism: Sambucus nigra (assembly GCA_949130495.1). NCBI lineage: Eukaryota > Viridiplantae > Streptophyta > Magnoliopsida > Dipsacales > Adoxaceae > Sambucus > Sambucus nigra. Next base: position 157,052,497 of record OX422223.1, on the reverse strand, counting down.
GCATTTTTTAGGATGCCATTCTCATACTACAACAACCATATTTTTGTTGAGAACCAAAATGGAGATGTGCATATCAGATTTGGAGATCATTTTTTTATGCTACATCATCTCAGAAAATCAGGAGCATTTAATTCTCACAATGCATGTGTCTAACGTCTAGTTTTTGAAGACACGTTTAAAACATTCAAGAGCTGCATTGACGACACACAAAAATCAGGATATTATCAAGAGCTAGAGAATTTGTTGAGAGAATTTATTTTACTACTCAGCTACACATTGAAGAGAGCAATTAATTTTATATCTGCTCAATCATTGAAGAAGAAGACTTGTGCCTACACCAACATCATTTATTGTAGTCTCATTAAAGAATAAGAAACTCAGATTATAAATTGTATCTTAAGAAGTCTCATTATTCTACATTGTACCAAAAATATTCAGATTTGTTTGAAGCATTGTTGAAGCTTCAGATTGTTGTACCGGTGATTGGTTCCTACCCGCAAGTGGGCCACGGAGTTTGAAGCTCGGAGTTATCTTGCAAACAGTTGTATGCAGTGGTTTTATCCTACCCTTCAAGTGGATCGTGGTAGTGAAGCGCAGGGGAGTCGAAAGCTCTAGGCGTGTTGACATACGCCGAGTTTTGGCCGAACCACGTTAAATTACGGGGTAATTTATTTTCGTACTTTATTTGTATATTTTATTTATGCTTGCTTAAGTTAAGATTTTCAGCACATTAATTTGCAAATAAATTAATTCCAAAAATTGGTAGATTGATTTTAAGGTTAAAATAATTATTTTCGAATTAATTAATTATATCATAATATTATTTTTTATTAAATTCGAAAAAGAATTTAATATTTGTGGTGTGTTAAAATATGCATTTTAGATTGTCTAAATTAATTTGTTACATTTATTTGATATTCTTGGATTTATTCTTTAAATATTTATTAATCTGAAAATTGTTAAAGTGTTAAAAAATAAATATTGTTCTGAAATTTTAATTTGACCCATAAAGTTTACAAAATCTCAATTTACCCCCCTCTTGACTATAATCTGGGCAACAATTGGTATCAGAGCCAATGTTCTTCTTATTTTTATATCTAACAATCTTAGAGTTAAAGATCAATGGCATATGTTACAACATCGCTTGATGAAGGTCAATCCATTTTTAAACCTCCTCTATTTTCTGAAAATAATTATAGCTTTTGGAAAAATAGAATTAAATATTTTATTCAATCACATGATTAGGAAGTTTGGAGAGTTGTTATAAATGGTCCTTTTATTCCTATGAAAATAGTAAATAATGTTTCTGTTCCTAAAGAAGAAAATGAATGGAATGAAGTTAATATTAAGGAAATTCAAATAAATGCTAAAGCTATAATATTTTGCATTGTGCACTTGATGTAAATGAGTATAATAGAATTTATTGTTGTGAATCTGCTAAAGAAATTTGGGATAGATTACAAGTTACATATGACGGAACAAGTCAAGTTAATGAAGGTAAAATAAGCATGCTTGTTAATAGTTTTGAGTTATTTAAGATGAAACTTGATAAATCTATTTCTGATATGTTCAGTAGGTTCATAAATCACTACACCAAAATGGCCAAAATGTCACCTTTCAGCCGGCCACCCTTGTCAAGGTCATTGACCGTGACAAAAAACACGCGTTTTATGTCACGGTCATTGACATTGACACGACCGTGACATTACCGTGACAAGGAATTGTCACGGTCATTGACCGTGACAAGTCCATGAAAAATTTACTTGTCACAGACTTGTCACGGTCATTGACCGTGACAATTCTTTAAACAATTGTCAAGGTCAATGACCGTGACACGACCGTGACAATGTTTGCAGCAAAAACCCTTTCCCCCTTCTTTTTTCCCTCCCGCCGTTCCCTCCCTCTCTCTCTCTCTCGACGCTGCTCTCTCTCTCTCTCTACTTTTAGGTTTAATTCTCTCTCTCTCTCTCTCTCTCTCTCTTCCATTTATATATATGTTTGTGTGCATATATATGTGTGTATGTGTGTATATATGTGCGTGTGTGTATGCGTGTGTGGGGGGTGTGGCAGGGTGGAGGTAGGGGGTGGGGCAGGGTGGGTGTAGGGTGGGGGCAGGGTGGGGGGTAGGGGGTTAAAAATGTAAATAAATAAGTAATTTTCTATAAATTTCCAAAAATAATATCCAAAAATGTAAATATAAATAATATCCAAAAACAATATCCAAAAATGTAAATGTAAATAATATCCAAAAATATTGGATAACAATTTATTTTCATTCAAAATAAATAAGTAATTTTCTACAAATTTCATAAAAAAATGAAGGCCGACCTAATATGTGATTTAAGTGTGAAATAATCGCTATATACTTATACTAATGGAGAAAAAAACTATATATTTAAAGTTTAATAAAATAGGAGTTATAGAAAGAAAAGTGGGGTTTCCATAATCTTACTTTGTCACAATTAATTTATATGCCTCAAAGTTATTTTATCACTCTTAGTTTATATTTGTGATAATACTTTATTAAAGATTTTTATGGGAACTTGTTATACTAGAACTTAGATGAACACTAAGTGATGAAAATAGTCCTTAAAATTGAAAATTAAATAAAGTTTATAAAAGTAAAGATGCTGGTAATACATCAAAGATAAATTAATAAGGACTAAATAACAAAACGTGTTCAAGTGTATAACAAGAAAGAAAATGTGGTATTTAGATTGGGTAAAATTCTTAAAGTAATGTTAAGGGACTAAAAGACCCAAGACAACTGGCCAGTAAGTCACGGACCGAAAAATTTATGACGGGTGATAAAAGCCCGTAAACATGTTGGGGTGGGGTGGGGGTGGGGTATGATTTATAAAAAGCACAAAACAATAGTAGAAATTCAATACCTGAAATTAACATTGAGATTATTTTAAATAGACAGTCACTACTGTGTGTGGTGTGTGTGCGTGTGTGTGGTGGGGTAGGGGGTGTATGAAAGTAAATTAATAATTAATGCTCATTTTTATTTGTAGTAATTGTACATATTTTCATGTCTTCTTCTAATTTTTTTTATCTGTACTAATAACATTTTTTTTACAGAAAATGTCTACTTCAGGTATTAAGGCAAGGATGATGATGCTGGTTATGATGATGTCATCTGGACTCGGTGGTAGCGGAGGCGACGAGGGCTCCTCGGCCCCTAGGCTCCCCAAATATGGCAAATTTGGTATTACCATCGAGAACAAGTCGTAGCTATTAGCGAGATCCCTCGAGCTGCTAAAGACGGTCATCGGCCCGGGGTTTATGAGTTGGAAGGAGGCGCCATATGAGCCCAAGTTAGCTGTTTGGGCGGCACTACAGGTAATATATTTATATTTATATTTATATGAATATTTCAATTTCAATTTCAATTTCAATTTCAATTTCAATTTCAATTTCAATTTCAATTTCAATTTCAATTTCAATTTCAATTTCGATTTCATATTTATATTTATATTTATATTTATATTTATATTTATATTTATATTTATATTTATTCGCAACTAACATTCTATTTGTTGGACAGGAACAATTCAACTTGGATCCAAAGCTACGCGATCCCGTGTTGGAGCAGATTAGGGAGAAACTCAAGTCGTGGAAAAAAAATATGCGGGCACGGTACTTTGGGAAAACACGAGAGTCGATTATCCAATGCCGTGAATCTGTTCCCCCCAAGGAGCCGATCTCATTGGCACAATGGCAGAAGTTCATTGACAATGAGATCGAGGATCGACAATTGGCATCTCGCCAATCGGGGAGGGAAAATCGGGCAAAAAAGACGGACGTGCATTACTCCGGCCGGACCTCTTACGCCGAGGTGGAGCATAGGATGCAGGTAAGATTTAATTTTTCTATAACTACAGAAATATATTATTCTTCATTATTTTACTTTGCGGAGCCGATACTAATTTTACTTTACTTTATTTTATTTCAGGGGGTAGGGAGTGGGCCAGGGGGTAAGCCACATAGGCTCGATACTTATGTGGCTCTTCGGACGAAGAAGGGGAAGGACAAGGAGGTGTCCCCGAGCGTCGCGGCCACGATTGTAAGTAATCCGACAGTTTAATTTTTATTAATTACGTTATAATTTTTTAGTTTACTTATTTTACTAATCATGTGCTTTTTGTCGTTTCAGGCAAAGCTTAAGGAAGTGTATGAGTCACAGTCTGATGCCGACAAGGCATCTTTGTCCACAGATGCACTCAGCCAAGTGCTTGGCTCTGATCGCAAGAGGAGGACAAGGGGGTGAGCTCGCGGGTGGCCAAATCTAGGATCATCGGATTGGAGACGAGCGACACCAGGTTGGCTCGAACGATGGATTCACACGACGCGAAGCTGTCCCCTTTGGAGGCAACGATCCAAGATATGTACGCATTCATGAAGCGTACGTTGGGCGGAGACCGTAAAGGGAAAGAGAAAAGGAAGGAGAAGGCGGTGGAGCAGGAGGTGCGGGAGGACGAGGCGCAGGATGACGAGGATGTGGACCTCGCTGCTTCATCACCGACACGTTCGTACCTCGATGATCCACTTCCCTATTTGGCGCCCTTCAACAGACCAATGTCGACACTTGGTTGGCCGAGCGTGTTCATATTGGACGTATTTGATGGCCAGCGGATAGGGCGGGGGTTGAGGGACCCGGATATCATCCAGGGTGGAATAGTTCATGGACGTGCGCTTCAAGAGATGAAGTCCAGGGTGCTCGTCACGCATGTCATGCCCGGGAAGGAGAACTCCCTATTATGGTTGCGCGAACAATGCGGCATGACGTATATTAGTGGGTGCGTCAATTCGTATGTCACCTCCTCAGTTTTAACAATACACCAGACATGTAGTGACATTGTTTTAAGTTTGAATTGAATTGTTATAAGTTTGAATTGAATTGTTTTAAGTTGTTACATTTGAATTATATCGTGATGCATATTGTCTCTATTTGAATATATATTTGCATTATCTTTAGTTTGTTTGGATATATGATGTTTGGAACAGGAACAACGTTGCTATAACAGGTACAAATATACTGCTGGGCCGTGGCAGTGGCCATACTGCCCAGCAGATTTTTTTTAAATTCTTCCCATAATTGTCACGGTCATTGACCGTGACAAGTCCGTGACAAAAAGTTGTCACGGACGTGTCACGGTCATTCACCGCGATAATTTTTTTAAAAAGGGTCACGACTTTGTCACGGTTATAAACCGTGATAAACGTGTCACGGTCATTGATCGCGACACGACCGTGACACAAAATGCGAGTTTTGTGTCAAGGTCAATGACCGTGACACGACCGTGACAAAAAAAGTTATCTCGCCTCGAAATGTCACAGTCATTGACCTTGACAAGTTGGATTTGTCAGGGTCAATGACCTTGACAATAGTGCAGATTTGGTGTAGTGAATATTATCAATTGTCTTCAATCTGTTGGAAAAACCTATACTAACAATGAGTTGGTAAGTAAAATTCTTAGGTCATTATCGGTAACTTAGATGACCAAAAAGTTGGCTATCAAGGAAGCAATAAGAGAAAGACCAATCTCTCTTGATGAGCTCTTAAGTTCTCTAATCACTCATGAGATGGAACTCAAGCAATTTGTTGAAGAAGAGAAACCTAAAGAAAACAAAATTATTGTTCTCAAATCTTCAAACAAAGATGTAGAAAGTGAAGATGATGATGATATTTCCCTATTGGCTAAAGATTTCAAAAACTATTTTTCTTCCAAAAAGAAAGCCAACGAAAGAAGAAGGAAAAATTCTTCAAAAGAGTTCAATGATGATAATCATTCCAAATCTGAACCGAGATGTTATCATTGCGATGAAGTTGGACATATATTAAGCTTAATTGTCCAAAGTATAAGAAATGGAAGAAGGCATTGAAGGCCACAACATGGAGTGACTCCAACACTAGTTCTTTCGATGAAGATTCAAATGAAAATAAAGTTGCTCATCTTTGTTTCATGGCTATGAAAAATGGGGTACATTCTAACCTTGAAACCTCTAGTTATAATGAAAATGATGATGTTGATGACTATGAGGAATTACAAAATATTTTTGATGAATTATGTGAAAGTGTTGAAGAACTTAAAAATAAATATATTGAACTTAAAAAGTCTCATTCTTTACTATCTTCAAAATATGATCTATATTCAGAAGAAATTAATGATTTGAAATTAGAAAATTTACCTCTGAAAAATGAAATTAAATCCTTGAAAAAGGAAAAACTGTTATTGTCTCTACCCCCTTAAATGTGAAAATTTTGAGTTAAAAAGGGAGATTGATTATTTAAAGAAATCTTTATTTAATTTTACTAAAGGAAATAAATATTTTTATAAGATTGTGGAAAATTGAAGAATTCGGTTTAATAATAATGGTATAGAATATGATGAAGAAAATATGAAAAAGAGTTACTTCAATTTATTTAAAAATGAAGCCTCATCTAGTCATCCTAACTCTTTATGCACATATTGTGGTAGACATACACATCATTGCAAATTTTGTCATTTTAGAAAAATGAAGCATAAAAATACAAAGTTAGCATGGATTCCAAAGAAAATAATTATATATGCTAACCCTTATAAACCACACACATATTGGGTTCCAAAAGATATAGTTTTTAGGTGCAAAATCGGTATTGACACTTGAATAAAAATTTTATGAAAATGAAATTAGTATTAGATTTTTTTCTTGATGTACATTGTGATATAGTGTTTTTATATTTTATATGCTTATTATTGAATAATAATCTAATAAAATTCATTTTTGTAATATGTTTATTGCTTGAATATGTGAATAAATTTTAATGCATATTGCTTTGTGGAACTAACAATTTCTTGGTATCAAAGAGAAAATATACAAAGTTATCTAGGTTGCATTTTGAAATGGAATGTGGATTTTCAAGGCATATGATTTGGTATCATTAAAATTTCAATTATCAATGCCTAATGTTACAAAATGCAACACTTGGAAAAAATTTCATGAAAATATCATTGGTATTGGTAAGGTGGTAAGAACACCATTATTGAATTTGTATCTTATAATTCTTGATGATTTATTCTATGGTATTAATTGATATATATGTCATTCTTAGATTATTTGATAAAGCATATGAGCTTGTTTTTTAGTCTTCACATGTAGAGTATTACATTTATTATTTTTGATGAATTTAAGTTGTATGACACACTTGATTTTGATGATAAATTTTTTTTGGTTGAATATTCATAATTTTTTGTGTGTGTGTTACATCTAGACATATTTTTTTTTGGATAATGATAATGAATTAATTCATGACTTTATTAATTTGAAACGAAAATATCATTTGATAATTTGCTAGTCATATGTGCTATATGTTGATATTGTAATATGAACTTATTAATTTTGATGATATGAACATCTTAATCTTTATGAGTTTGTTTTATTGTATGTTACATGATTAGTGTAATTATTTGAATATTTGTGACATTCATGATAAAAAAAATTGTAGTAACATTTGTGGTATGTGAGCTTGATTTGAAAAATCTCATTATTAACAAAAATGATTTATGAATATTTTTTAGACTTGTTGAAAATAAGTTTATGAAGCAAAAGATGAACCATATTCTTTATATGCATATATGACTTCATTGGTGTCCCTTAGGGGGAGATAAAATGTTTGTTGAAAATAATTCATTGAAAAATAGCTTGATCATGAACTTTATGCATTTTTATGAATATTGCAATATGATTGATTATTCCGAGAATCTTAAGCTTGTATCTTGAAAACGGCAAAGCATGAACAAAATAGAAAAATTTTATCGCTATATTTAAGCCGCTATATTTTAATTCATAATATGCGCTTAATTCAAATTATTTGAGAACATTGCGTTATGATTTCTATTTATGTGTAAAAAGTGTGCGACCTATAACAATTGATATTTTCAAATGCATGCTTGATAAAATTTATGATGACACATGTGGTTGAAAATTGTATGCCCCTTACAATTTATGGTTGAACCCCAGCATGAATTATTTTTGATAGGGGGAGATTTGCATTTTACCCATTAACACATGATTTATATGAAAACTCTTTTTGATAATGTCAAAAGGAGGAAAAGTATGTATGATTCAGTCATTTGTGCTTAATTTATATCATTTTATAATTTAGTGTGAATCATTGTTTGTTATCATCAAAAAGGGGGAGATTGTTAAACGAAATGTATTTAATCTTGGAATTAATATTTAATTAGTTTAATTGTAATTAATGAACATTTTAGTTTAATGTAATATATTGATTTTGATGATTCCAAAAAAACGTTTATTGAGTGATTATGAAAATATTTCTTAATTAATAATATAGAACTCTATATTTATTTGTATGCCATTATTAATCATGCATTTTTTTTATTATAGTTATTTTTTTCTTATCATTTTTATAAATTACATATTACATATTACTAATTATATCTTATATATTTATACCTATACTTGCATATCATTTTTTCCTTGATCGGTGCGATTTATATAAATTGTATTATTTTTTACCATAAACTGTTGTCATAATCATTAATTTGAATTATTTATATTTATGCGTAGCTATAGACATAGCAGTTGAACATTTTTTTTCTTTTCTTTCATGTTTTTATAACTGTCCCCACATTGGGAAGTAGAAACTATAAAAATGTCTTATCTGTTAAAGAGCAACTTGAGTAGGTAAGATTGGGCCATGTTTATATTATTCTTATAATATCTGACATTGGGACCACAAATGACAACTGATGGACTTGTTCATTCATCTTGATAAGAGTTCTGTAACACCCCGCCTAATTAAATACCGGGAGGTCAGTCCCATACCAAATTAAAACAGAATATACAGTTGGCTCATTCTTAGCATCACTGTCGAAAACATTTACAACTCACCCAATACCCAATTAAGCTGGTGTTAAAAACTTTCCAAATTTTAATTCAACAAAATCCATTTTTAGTTTAAGAATAACACTACACATTGTATTCTACAACATTGATAACTGAACAAATAACTCAAAAGAATTTAAATGCAATTGGAATAAAAATTCTCAAATAATAATCCAATACAGTAATCCCAACAATAGTAAATGTATTAAAACGACACGACTACAAGAGTATATGACATAGATAGAAAAGAGATAATTGAGTTCCTTTGGGAGACATGCCCTAACTAAGAGAATATTGTGAATCAAAAGAAGATGAGCGTCTAAGCAATACTCCATAGCTCGTCATAATCAACTAAGGTTGGCGTCCCTACTGTTGGACACCTGATATAGAAGGTACAATAAAAAAGAAAATATGCAAGGAAACGGGTCAGATCCTGATTGTAAAAATGATTTTTAAAACAACAAGTATTTCACAAGTGCAATAAAGAACTTATTATGTACATGTTAGTATCCAACTCTCACTTGCTATTCTCACCTCTCATCTAGAGTGCACCCTTAATGTTTCCTATTAACCTCCTCACTAGTTTCCATATTATTATTCCATCCTATATTATAACCCCGTATGTCCCATACGATACGTCATATAATTATTCATATACGTTTCTCATTAACATGAATCGTTACTCATTAATATGAATTAAGCTTTTCAATTTTATAAGAATAAACATTCATTAACTCCATTCTCTTTCTCTATTCACCATGATCTACAATTATCACTGTAGATAGATTTAACCACTATACAAATTAATTTAATTCATTATATATATATATATATATATATATATATATATATATATATATATATATATATATATATATATATATATATATATATATATATATAATATGGCACCCCGAGCCACAGCTGCGGTGCAATGCATTACTCTGCTATCATGTCCCATCATCGTTGGTCGCCGAATAGGGGACTAAAGGTTCGGTAAGGATTTCTCGAACCACAAACATCAACATACCAATTACAGGCGAACATAGTTCTCGTATCCATGGGTCATGCACATACCTACGTACCCACAGTCAACGGATTTATCAACTCCCCGATAAGTCTTTCATAGACCTATGTTGTTGAGCGACAAATCAAAGATCCCATGGATTCATCAGGATATAACTGCCCTCACGCGCAAACCTCCCGTCGATAGCAAGTAAGCTAGGTATGTCATACACATAATCATCAATCAATCAAATAGGCATTATCATACCTATAATATAATACCAACAAGGTACTCACATTACCCTAAGATAGTTCCCATACGTAGCATTATATCTCTCAAATCCTACGTATTAAAATATTATGACTTTACTTCTTTAATTCAATTATCCCCGAGCCTCACTTAATACTCAAGGTTCAAATAGGTTTTTCCTCAACATATATTCAGTAAGAAGTCACTAATACCCTATTGGTCCATATCGTCATATCTCCCGAATTACTACGAATTAAACTCTCCCTTTAATTTAAGGATAAAACCGATAGTTTCAAATCTCTTATAAACACATCTCCTTTCACTTAGTATTAAACCCTCTTGTAAACTTAAGGATACCCAGGTGTTATATTAAATCACCCCCACTGGTCATATCTTGAATCATTATGCATACCCATTAGAATCCAACGAATAAATCTAGCAACCGAAATTCCTTTCAATTTTATTATCATTATTCTAATCAATTAAAATCCCACTCAAATTAATTCAAATCTTATCTAGGGCTTACTGATTTTTTATAAGTCCCATAATATCCAATTAATAATCACCAAATATCTACAAAAGGTTTGGGATAAGAATCAACATGAAAAATAAACAGCTTTAACAATTCTGGGGGGGTCGATCGATCGATCGCCCATGTAACAACCCAGTTTTTCTGCATTTCTTCTACTACGGGTTTAACCATTTTTTATCATTCAAACCTTCATATTAACAATCCAAATGATTTATAATCCTTACTACATGTTATATCAACATATATAAATGATTTATAATCATTTAAACATCCTAGAATCATCAAGAGATTTAATTAAAAGCATGTTTATATCCTCTTTTTCCAGAAAATTATCAACATAATATCTTCAAGAACACATCAATGGTTTTTAGAATTTCTTCAACATATTTATGATTATTTCGTGGATTACTAACTACCTACAACATGAGTTTGATTCCTATATATTTTTAGTTTCCAGAAATCCATTTAACAATTCCATTATTTCTTCCAAACATGAAAAATCATCTCTTTTTATAACTATTCTAACATGGACAATATACAAACTTAGATTGCCATTATCAAACACTTGCCTCTAATGAAGGTCTGATCCTTTGGTTTAGTATATCACATGTGGTTCTCCCTTCTCTAGCCAACTTCCGGTGGTGGTTGGTAGTGGGTCTTTGTTCTTCTCCTTCCCAAGTAAGCTTTTCTCTTCTCAAGCAACCTTTCACTCTCTCTAGGAAGATGACTTCTCTATTTTGTATAGAAGAGATGAATAACCCACGTATACTTAATCTCCAAATACTTATAATAGGACAAAATCCGAAATCACTATTCACCCCCCTATAAAAATGACCAAAATGCCCTTTTGGGTTGTCTATTCATTTTCAAATGATCCGAGACCCAAATTCAACATCCAAATAGACTTTTCTGACAATTTCAACCCTTCCGGACGCAATGACGCAGTCGAAATGACTATAAGGTCGATAGAAAATATATTTCCTTTTTAATTTAAATAAATTAGTCCCGACACGTCCCATACCGCGTCCGACTAAAAATTTAAATTACTGAATTAATATCTCACAGCAATATCAATAATCATCACATTCATATATTACCTAAATATCTTTAAGTAATATTCAGAATCATCCATTTTAATATCCATAATTCGGATAAAACCCAAATGAATTAATTAATAATAAAATCCAATTAATCCATTAATTTAAAATATAACCCATTTTAAAAGTCATTAAAATCACAGGGTATTACAAGTTCCACTTGCCTTGGTTATGTTGTATTGTCATTTATAGAGCCTTGCGATTGCATTCATTGCACAAGAAAAATATTCTCTCTTAAGTAATAAGTTTACTTACTTTGTATTGTATCTAACATAAGATGTTTTTTTTAACTGAACACTTTTTTTGTACATGTTTTTTTTAACCTCATTTTTTTAATACCTGTTCGTTCGTTTTTATTTTGGATTTATTTTTAATCTATTTTTTGTTTGTTTTCAAAAATAAAAAAATAAATAGATAAATAAAATTTATTTATTTTACGTTATATATATATATATATATGTGTGTGTGTGTGTGTGTAAAGTCTTGCACAATAATTAATATAGTAACATTTTTTTATACACTCTCTTTATATGTTATAAGATTATATATTATAATAATATGAGGTATATTTAGTGATAAAGTAATCATCATTAGTGTATTTTGCTGTTATAGGCCTTTTGATTTATATATTATATCAAAGAAGTTGTTTCATATCTTTTAACAATTGAGTTCTATTAGTTAAAGATATACTTATAGGCCTACTATGATTTAACTACATTGGGACCCACGTTATGGTCTTTTTGACGGTTATATCAATTTTTAGTTCCATCCGTGTTGGAAAATGCTGATATAAGATATTACAGTTCAATTTTCTTTGGCCTGCCATTTACTCACTCTATCAATTGATTTACAGTATTCTTTACTACCTCGGGCCCCACAATTTTTTTTGACAACTTATACACTTCTATCAAACTGATTCTGTCGGTTATATTATTTGTATGCGATTATTTCTCTTTTTATCTAATCTTTTTAATATATATTAGAAGTAGGCATTTGTTAGGGTTCGTACCCTATTAGTTTTGAACTGTATGCATATAGTGTGCAATCTTTGCTTGAAATCTTATTTTACTGAGAATCAAAATTTCTTTTTGGAGAGATTTCTTTTTAGTCTACAAATCTATTTTAATACCTGCTTTGCACAGTGTTCCTTGAAAATACAAATTGATAACATGTGATATTATGTCTTTATCAGATTATATTTGAAACATTCATTTCAAAATATCTTTCTCTATCTTAGACTAAAATATTTTTGTAGAACCTACTACGAGAGACTTTCACTCATTCATTTTTGAAGATCCCATTCTCATACTATAACGACCATATTTTTATTGAGAACCAAAATGGAGATGCGCAGATCAGATTAGGAGATAATTTTTTTAAGCTACCTTATCTCAGAAAATATGGAGCATTTAATGCTCACAATGCATGTGTCTAACATCTAGTTTTTGAATACACATTTACAGCATTCAAGAGCTACATTGAACACACATAAGAATGATAATATGATCAAGAGCTAGAGAATTTATTTAGAGCATTTATTTTACTACTCAGCTACACATTCAAGAGAGCAATTAATTTTATATTTGCTCAATCATTGAAGACGATGACTTGTGCCTACACCAACATCATTTATTGTAGTCTCATTAAAGAAGAAGAAATCCAGACTACAAATTGTATTTTAAGGAGTTTCATTATTCTACATTGTACCAAAAATATTCAGATTTGTTTGAAGCGTTGTTGAAGCTTCAGATTGTTGTACCGGTTATTGGTTCCTACCCGCAAGTGGGCCACGGAGTTTGAAGCTTGGAGTTAGCTTGCAAACGGTTGTATGTGGTGGTTTGATCCTACCATTCAAGTTAATCACTGTAGTGAAGCACAAGGGAGTCGGAAGCTCTAGGCGCATGGACGTAGGCCGATTTTTTGCCGAACCACGTTAAATTACGTTGTCATTTATTTTTCGCACTTTATTTGCATATTTTATTTGTGCTTGCTTAAGTTAATATTTTCATCACACTAATTTGCAAATAAATTAATTTCAAAAATTGGTAAATTTATTTTAACATTAAAATAATTATTTTTGAATAAATTAATTATATTTAGGATATTTTTTTTATGAAATTAAAAAATTAATTTAATATTTATGGTGTGTTTAAATATGCATTTTAGATTGTCTAAATTAATTAGTTGCATTTATTTGATATTCTTGGATTTATTCTTTAAAGATTTATTATTCTGAAAATTGTTATAGTGTTGAAAATTAAATATTTTTCTGAAATTTTAATTTGACCCAAAAAGTTTACAAAAACTCAATTCATTCCCCTCTTGAGTCTAATCTGGGCAACAAAGAGATAATATAACGGATCCACTAACTAAAGGTTTAAACCGAGATCAAGTTCAAAGATCATTGAGAAGAATGGGTCTAAAGCCTATAAATAAATAAGAATCAATATAGGGACAACCCAACTTAGCTGAGTGGAGATCCTAAGATCTAAGTTCAATGGGAAAAACGAATTTAACACCCGTATTTTAGAGAATATGAAAATTTATAAAATTGGTGATTTAAGAATTTATTGAATTAGGAGAAATTATTTAATTTGGTGATTTAGATTTAATTAATGTAGTTTAAGCTTAATTTCACATGTGCCGTATTTTCAGGTGAAAATAAGATGATTTTATAAAGCGACTCAAATGGTGGTTTTAAGGTCACGGATGGTTCCAAAAGGTTCAAAATAGTCGAAAAAGTGTATCCGGGTGTATAGTTTGGGTCCCGGGATGATTTTGGACCAACCTGGCACCGTTTAAGGGCATTTCGATCATTCATGAGTTTGAAGTATAGAGAACTCCACAAATATTAAGTATATATATGCCATTATAGAAAGGGAACCAGGGTTAACACAAAGTTAAAGGATGAGAGGCCATAGGAGAGGAAGAGGAAGGGAGAACCAAGCTTCCTACACCGTTTTTCGCCTCGAACGTGATGGAATTGAGACCGGAGTGAGGGGAGAACCACCACACCATCATCCCAATGAATTTTAAACCTTCTATTAAGAGGAAAGAATTTAAATGGCAATTTACTTTAATCATGTTATAATACCCACGTAGAATAAGGTTTGATTTCATGTTTTTGGAAGAATTAATATGGTTTTGGTTTGGTTTAATTCATGAATTGAGATAGGAATGCATGTAGAGATATTCCTTTATGTTTATGACACAAAATTAGAGGATTAGGGGTGATTAGAATGAATTAAATCTGGGTTTTTGATGTACAAAAGGTTATAGAACATAAAACTTAGGTTTTTGAGGATTTGATGTTTAAATTCTTTTTGAATGAAAATTGTAAGGTTTTAAAGTTGTATCTATGTTAAAAATCATCCTAATGCATGTAGAGATGGTTAGGGGCAATTGGTTTCAAATTTGGTAGAGAAATATGTAAGTTATGTGGGTTTTAATGGTGAAAAATGCACTTGCGTATTGGAAAAGACGAAAGCAGATAGGCGAACCGGTCCGTACACTACAAAAAAACTGCTTTTTACTACGGTGCTCCAACCGTCTCAAAAAGTCCGTTGGCCGTCTCAAAAGCCTTTTGTGACGCCATTTGAGACGACAAATAGGCGTAGTATTAGACCCCCGTTTTAAAAGCTTTTTGAGACGGCAAAAGTCGTCTCAAAAAGTTTTTTTGAGACGGGAAATGCGCCGTCTCAAAAGGTCATTGCTTATAGGACCCTTTTGAGACAACTAAAAAACCGTCTTTTCAAGTTATTTTTAGAGACGACAACATACGTCCCCAAAGTGTTTTTTGAGACGATATCTTAACCGTCTCAAAAAGTCCCCATTTATGGAACCCTTTTGAGACAGCAAAGAAGCAGTCTTTAATAATTTTGGCACTAAAATTATAATTTCATTCATTCCATGATATACTCTATATAATTATAAACAAAACCTCTTAAAAACAATATGACATATTTTGCATCCCATTTCAACATATAACATATAATTTTCCATTCAATTATAATTAATGTTCATACAAAGAAAAGATACACAATTTAAACATTGTGTCCAATATAGATCTCTCTATACAATTTCACTCATCTCATTAGAAAAAATACATAAAAAACCATCTATCCCTAACATAAAATGATGTATGCAAAGTAAACTCGCAATCTTCAAGCATACGACCTCCAGCAAAACAACTCCAATATCTTGCCTTGTCCACAACAGGTTTTCACCTGCAATAAATTTATTAAGTGTCAGTTACCTTAAACAATGAAATAATTTTTTTAATAGTTCCTATAGATGACAATCTTTAAAAACCTTATCAAATTTGTATATCTTCGTATTATTTACTTTTAAAAATACTTAATATTTTTAAAAAAATTTGGCAGAGTCTCCTTTATTTATTCATGAAGACCAACCTGTTTAAACATAAAAATTAACTCAAAAACAACGACAGAAAGCCAAAATTTTCTAAACAACTAATATAAATAAAAATACACATTACTATTCCTTTTATCGTTGGACAACATAATGAACAAAATTTAACTTGAATATGTCTCACCCCTGCTTGTGGTTGAGAGCAAGACTAAAGAGGACTTAAGAGACGAGGTATTTGTTCGAGAGAATAGATGCAAAAGCTCCAACGTTAAAAGGCTTAAGTATACGTATAACAAGTTCTCGTGGGATAGTAAACTTCCTGCAACAAATGGGATACAAGACACAATTAGCTATGGTTCTGAAAAAGTCAAGAAATATTAACTTGATTTAGATACTTGGACAATACTTGTTTAAAACCCAATACAAAAACTAGCTCCAAAGATGTCATGATTATATAAATATAAAATAAGGACAAACACTAAAAACCTAGCTAATTTAACTATTTAACACCTAGAGGTTGTTTCTAAGCATTTCCATCTGCTATACCAAAGGCTGCCCCAATTCTAACCTATTAAAATCATACTATAGCCGATGGATTGAAAAATGAAATCAAAGTAGAAGTTGGAAAATTAGAAAAGAAGTGTACAAACAAACAAAAGGGTTTTCATCCCATAATTAGAATTGAAATTTAGTTTTGAGTACTATCAAGTATTTTGCAATTTAGTTTCCGAGTTCTATTTGGAAGTACCTGTGGCGGTTTTGGCAATGTTACTTCGTTTAGGCCCAGAAGGCGCGGTAGTTGGTCCATTATCTCACTCCATCGCAAATGCGATTGCTTTTGGTTCACTTCAAATTGCGAAGATTGTCGCTCCATATTGATTGTGTTTGGTTTTGGCGGCCGAAATGGGGCGCGATTTCGACTATGCTCCATAGTTGTTCAACAAATAAAGATACGGATCAGTTCAAAATCATAGTTATACTTGGATCAAATCACAGTTATTCTTGAATCAAATCAAAGTTCAAAATCAGTTCAAAATAAATATATGGATCCTTAGCACATTTACTTTGATCATAATATTCAAGTACCAGTTCAAAATGCAGCTACCAATAGCAGTTATACTTGGATCATAATATTCAAGTAGCAAGTAACAATACTTAGTATACAAGTTACTATAGAATTTAAGGTAGCTGCCAATATTCAAAATACTTGGTATGCTAGTTCCTATATAATATTTAAATGCACCTACCAATATTCAAAATGAATCTCCTATAGAATTAAGGGCCGTTGTACCAGTTCATGTATCAATACCATATCAATTAAGAAATGCAGCTATCAATCCCAATGAAAAAAATTTCTATGCAATAAATTCAGTAGTCCGCTGCTATCAATACCATGCTTGGAGGTATGCATACTTAAATCCTATAGAATTAAAGGCAGGTACACCATTTCATGTATCCAATCAACTAAACTCAAGTAGAAAGTAGCAACATCAGTCCCATATCAGTTCAGTTCATATCAGTCACATATAAGTATGTATCTGCTATCATGTAAATTTAGTAAATTCAAGTATGTAATAGTTCAATAAGGCAGACCAGTTCATGTATCTAATTAAAGGTAGGTATAGAAGTTCAGTAGCAACTATCAATTATAAATTATAAGTTTGAATTAAAGTAGCAGTTATCAATCTCAATGTATGTAGCAACATCAATCCCATATTAATTCGGTTCATATCAGTAGTATATGGATAGCTACTGGATATACAGTATATGTTATAAGTATATATATGCTATCAAGTAAATTCAAGTAGCAATTAGCAACATAAGTACCATATCGGTCAAGTACACTAGTTCAATGAAGTAGACCAGTTTAAGTAGCTGGTATGCATACCAATTTAGTTCACGTAGCAATTTAATCCACAATGTTTTGTGACTATTACTTATGGGGGGCTACCTGGTTTGCTCAATGTATATGTATGCTAAAACTACTCAATTTCGTCATTTTACAAAAGAAAAATGTATGTATGTTATCACTGTATGCATCATTGACTGAAAATTAGAATCTTAATCTGAAAAAATAAAATAAAATAAGTCAGGTTATAACTTGTTTTCAACCTCTAAAAGTCATTTCCAGTGAACTGCTGAAAGGAATTTGAACAAACAAACAAATGTCGAGGTGCTGAAATAATGGTCTCAAAATTGATGCTCGGATTGGTTCTAAAGGAATGGAAACACTGTATGTATGTTATCACAGTTTGCAGTATGAAGAGGATAATCCAATTAACCATGACTTAAAAATTCTCAATTCTTTATACAAGGAATCTAATGGATTGCATTTCTGCTTCTTTCTGGTCTTCTTTAGACCTGAGTATTATTTCAATAAATATTAGAGATAATTTGCCTCCTAATATATGGATCTTTAGTTCTTCTAATGTGGCTAGCACTGCTATTGTTTCCAAGTCTGGTCAAAATGTCACCATCTATAATTAGATTGATGGAATCCATTCTCATTATATCTTTGCTCATGCCATGACAACCGCTGCTGATAGAACACCTCTATGGTACAATATGGCTAAGGATATAGCCAATATATCCTCTCCTTTTATGATCATAGGGAATTTCAATTGTATCCTTGGAGCTCATGAAAAGATAGGTGGAAATCTTCCTTCCAGAGCTTCATATACTGAATTTCAAGATTTTATTGACACTTATCATCTCATTCATCCTAATATCCAAGGCTCTCTATTTAATTAGGCTAGAGGAAACTATGGATCTAACCATGTTGAGGAAAGACTTGCTAAAACTTTACACTCCAAAGACTGGTTTGATAACTGGCCTAATTATTGTGTAGATGTATTGCCTAGATCTATATTTAATCATTAAACTCTCCTTCTCTCTTACCTTGAACCATCTAATGGCCCATCCTCTTTTAGATTCAAAGATATGTGGACCTCTCATCCGAATTTCATGAATGTGATATCTTCTTCTTGGAATTCTTCTCATATATCTGGATGCCCTATGTTTAAGCTTGTCCATAACCTCAAAGCTATTAAAACAGACCTTAAAATCTAGAATAAAAACACTTTTTGTAATGTTAAATTTAATATTTATATGGTTAGGAATAATCTCAAGGAAATTCAGTAGAAAATCAGTGAAGAGGGCCTTGGTAATCATTAATTCAACAATGAGGCCAATGCTAAAATGGTCTTGAAAGCTGCTATTCAGGATTGTAATTCTTATTGGAAAGAAAAACCCAATGTTAAATCGATCACTAAAGGGGATAAGTGTACTGCATTCTTTCACAATTATGCCAAAATCAAAAGAGCCAAGTCTTCCATACACCACATTATGGATGGTATCTCTCTCTTTTTCTCCCTCACACATTTTTTATTTTTTGTATCTGTTTATCTCCAAAAAAAATGGGCAAGGGTCCTGGTATTTACACTGACAACGGCAAGCAAGCTAGAGATCTTCTCTACAAAGATTACCAGAGCAACCACAAGTTCACAATCCCCACCACCTTACCGACTGGAGTTTCTATTACATCTTCATAACGAAGAAAGGCGAGTTATTTCTGGATGATGTCAATACTCAGTTGAAGAACAAGAATATTACCACTGATATAAAAGTGGACACGAGTTCTAATCTGTTTACAACTATCACGATTGATGAAGCTGCTCTTGGGCTGAAGACAATCCTTAGTTTCAAAGTTCTTGATCAGAGATCTGGCAAGTTGGAACTTCAATACTTGCATGACTATGCGGGGATCAGCACAAGCATTGGGTTGACTGCAAACCCCATAGTGAACTTTTCAGGGGTTGTGGGAACTAATGTTGCCTCTGTTGGGACTGATGTCTCCTTTGACACCAAAATAGGGAACTTTATAAAATGCAACACTAGATTTAGTTTCTGCAAGGAGGACCTTATTGCTTCATTGACCCTAAATGACAAGGGTGACACTTTGAATGCTTCCTACTACCATACCGTGAGCCCCTTGACCAATATAGCTGTTGGTGCGGAGGCAACCCACAGTTTCTCAACCAATGAAAACACCATCACAGTCGGCACACAACACGCATTGGACCCATTGACCACTGTGAAGGCACGGGTTAAAAACTTTGGCAAGGTGAATGCACTTATTCAGCATGAGTGGCACCCCAGGTCCCTTTTCACCATTTCAGGAGAAGTAGACACCAATGCCGTAGACAAGACTGCCAAGTTTGGATTGGCTTTGGCTCTAAAGCCATTGGTGAGGAGCCATATGGTGGTTCTTTTTGGTCTTTGAATCTCTATTTATATTTTTGTGGTTTTTGGACTGTAAAAATAAATTCTACATGGTTTAAGCGAGTCCATGTTAGTACTTATTTTTTTACATTGTCTACTCTTCCCGTGTTAAGCTTGTGGAGGATAGATTTGAAGAGTTTTGACTTTGAGATTTTAAAAAAAAATCAGACCCTGCCCTCGTGTCCAACTTTATTCTGATCTCTACAAAGAAAATCCTTATGATAGAGTTAACTCTATTGGTTCTAATTTTAGCAATATTCCATCTCTCATTTGTGATTCAGAAAGTGAGATGTTAACCTCAATCCCCACATAAGAAAAAGTTCATGATGCAGTCTTTGGTATGGATGATAGAAGTGCCCCTAGTCCTGATGGCTTCTCTGAAGTTTTTTTTTTCAACCCTCTTGCTTCCAAAATCATATCCCCTTAATAAAATGCTTTCATCAAAGGTAGAAGTATTATAGATTGTATTGGAGTTATCTCTGAAGGGTTTAATATCATGGAAAACAAATTTTTTGGTGAGAATCTTAGTTTAAAGGTGGGCATCACTAAAGAATTTGACATTCTGAATTGGGATTATCTTCAAGTTTTATCAAAATTTGGTTTCAAGCAGAGGTTTATCCATTTGACACATGTTCTTCCTAAATCAACCAAGATAACCATTATTGTTAATGGATCTCTCATGGGTTACTTTTGTTATAGTAGTGGTGTTAGAGAAGCACATCTATTATCTCTTATATTATTCTGCATTGCTGAAGAATGTCTAAGCAAAGGGCTTTCTAATATTTTCTCTCGCGGGAAAATAAAACACATCTTTCATCCTAGAGGCTTCTCTTCCATTACTCACTCCCTATATGCTGATGATCTTATTATATTTTCAAGAGATGATAGTAAGTCTCTATCCAACCTTCTCAATTTTATTGATCTTTATGGCAAAGCGTATGGTCAATTTATGAACAAAGATAAAATTAGATTCTACTTGGGGTCTATTTCCACTCATAGAAGAAACACAATTACTGAAATTTTAGGTATCAATGAGGGTACAAATCCTTTTATCTACCTAGGTGTTCCCATCTTTGTTGTAACAAACAAATAAACTGTCCTAGATGAGGGCTCCCTTGCATTGTGGAACTGAAATAATGGTCCACATCAATTATATGGCCGAAAACAAACTTTATTTCCTCAGGCATATGGATAGCCATTGTTGGGCTTCCGTTTAATCTATGGAAATAGGAAGTTTTTTAGGAAATAGGAGCAATATGCAGAAGATTGTTACAGGTGGATAATAAAACATATATAGCCATATCGAAATCATTTGCAATAGCAGCAGCCCTTGGTGGAATCCTCATAGCACTAGACCAATACATACTCATTTGTGTAGGGTACAAAAAGTTGAGAGCTAAGTGGTGACTCTCAATATGGATATTCCAAAAGAAAACCTCAAAATGAGAGAACAGAGTAAGATGGAGTAGGGCATCCCTTTTTTGATTTCCAATCCGTGAGTGATTGATCCAGCAGCAAGGTATTAACATAAGGGAGCAGGGCATCCCTTTATGCCAAATGATGGAGCAGGGCCTCCCCCTATATATGGAAGGTTGCATATATATGGGATGAAAAAATAAACCAAAAGAAATGGAAAGAGAAATGGAATATTTATTGAGAGGATAAAATATATGGCACATGGCATAGTTGGATGAAGTCTAGACTTAAGTATTGTTGTGCGTTTTATAATATGTAAAGATTATTAGTTACACCAAGTACACATATACCATTTAAAGATTATTAGTTACACCAAGTCTTGGGAGTTGATTACTTCCGTCGTTTGGTATTGGATTGTCATAAGTGTGGACATTCGTTGATAGAAGTGAGGTATTTTGGGTGTGAGGGACATAGTCATTAAAAACAATATGACAATTGTAGTGCCATACTAGCTCAGATGTATACATGACTAGATTTGTATTCCGCTAAGATTCCATCATTAGTTAGGTCCATAGTTTCCCATTGATCTTTTAAATAACATTTAATAAAAGGTGTTCTAATTTTCATAATATAATTTTCATATATCTCTATATGTGTTTGTAAATTGATATTATTTACATTATATCCCAAATCCACTGTCCGTTATCAAGACTTGTACATTATTCTCACCAAATTACATGTCACTGAGAGTATAGTTAGATGATCAATATACTTGTACATTATATCAATGAATGCCCTACACTTAATGTCCTACCGTTATCAAGACCATGGAAACTAAGTTATTTACTTTATAGAAGTTGGTAGATGGCCCTTAGTGGCCACCTTATCCCTAGGGAACAAATAGGGTGCTCTTAACAGTTAGGTTTCTCTTGCTAATCCACGTATCCCAACTTACTCCCACTGACACTAGCACCTATACAAGGGCATAAGTAGCTTGTTTCCCCTTGATCAATCGCATAAGTACATCACGACCCCATGATATGATCCTATGACCCAATGACAAGAGTCGTACCAAGTACATATTGAGATGTATGCCCCACTTGCATCTATTGGCAATAATATATGGGGGGGGGGATAAAAATGTCAATTAACATCCCCTAACTAATTAAGAATTTTAGTTGTATGACGTGTACACTAAGGGTCCTCTGTGGCAGTTTAACTCATAAATATATGATTTGGTCGGGAATAACATGTCAAAAGGGCGACGGATATGGGATAACAATAAAAATTGTAGGAATTATTCCATTTGTTATGGTGAAACATTTGGATTAGATAGTGTAAGACGCAATTCTTGCGCCCCTCATACTTTGTAAGGGTCCCCACTGAGGATCTCCCTCTACAAGACATTTATTTTTTGATTTTTTTAATTTTCAAATCAATTCGACATGCCACGTGACATGTTAGAGGGGTGACATAAGGTTTTCATGTCTATGAGAGTCTTCGACACGAGTACATCACCTCCGATCAAGTGCTCTTGCTTCATAAGTCCCTAACATGTTTATGGGATGTGATTAAAACTAAGAAAACGGCATTGGATTATATGATCTAGCCTTTCCTTATCCTCGTAAGTTATTCAATGAACAAGGTATGAACTTCGGGTACTGCGATTGCATTGTGTTATGTTTCCTTAAGCTAATTTGACCTTATACAGTATGTCCCTTTGGGGAAGAGGTGTGTTGTTAATTTAATAGTACAATCATTATTTGATCCAGCTTTAGGACTTCTGCATAATGAATTCTTTCGTACGGCCAAATATTTACTAGCATTATCTTCAAAAATCAAATTAGTTCCTTATCAAAACATTTAGTCTATAAATACGATGCTTTCTTGATTCAGCTAACCCGTATTTACATCATTTGAAATATCAACACCATAACAAACATGACATAGTAGCATCTAGTTGAGCATAATTCTACATTGTTAATAATAGTAGAGAAATTAATTTTGCAGCACATACTACTTTGGGCCAAGCTACTTCATCATTGTTTTCAATTTTCACCCCCAAAAGCTCAGTTTAAACCCCAAACAATTATAAACAGTCAATAATTATAACTTGAATGGCATAAAAAACTTGCAGAGGACATGAATTAATTGACACAAACATCAATAATTCTTACTAAAATTCATACAAACTAGTAAACAAATATTCTCGTAGATTAATATAAACGCTATACTACAATAACCAATTGACAATCCGGGTTTTCAATTGTCTCACCCTCAACCTCCTATCACCACTACAAGTCAATTCAGTACAAAAATAAATGAAATATGTAACATCATTAAATGATAATTTATGAAAAGAGTGCATACATACCAGATGTAATAGTACACTCATCAATGGTGGTGCTAGCTTCATCAGCATTGCACTTTATACCTAATTCAAACAAAACACATTAATAAACACAAGATTAAAGTAACAAAAAATAATTATAATTATAAACACTCACGAAGATCCATAATATGATTCTTTAAAATAGCATAGTTGTCCACAGCGATATGTGCATCAGACAATCAAAGTTCAGTAACTCAATTAACTACAAACATATGATCCAAGTATTTTGTGTAAATTGAAGTTAGGGTTAAGTATTATAATGGACCCCAAGTCTAAAGAGCAACATCATTCCACTTCTTGATTTCGAAACGCTTTGATTTCTAGGAAGAAGGGCATTTGCAACAAAGTGGGGTATTTTCAACAAAACATTTCTCGCAAAATATACATCTCGGGAGGGTTTCTTTTGCACTTTTATACACGGAAAATAATGTTTCCTATAAGGTTCCCTAAACTTAGATACCGGAAAGGCCATTAAAATTGTTAATGTCCGAGCATAAATTAACACATTGGATGACCTAACCCTTGTTGATGAAAAGGATTTTATTTACAAACATTCCAAAATCTATTGGATGACCTAGACCTTGTTGATAAAAAGGATTTTATTTACAAAAAATCCAAAATCAATACTTTATTCATGGCATGGTCACTGGGATATCTAGACTCAAACATTACAACCATGAGTTAAATATAAAACCAAAATTTGAAATTGCCCAATATTTTATGATTTCCTAAAATCCCATTATGAATAAGTTCACATATAAGTCAGTGCTTTAATAAATAAAATTGATATCTACAAATCCAACCCTTTTGAGAAAATGAATTGGCATTAACTCAATCAAATAGTTTAACATAACCTACCAAATCAAACTCTTTATTAAGAAACTTGAAATTTCTAGTGATCTTTTTAGTTTTAAGTAGGTTAGGTAAATGGACGGGGATTTGGAATTTCAAGAAAGTCCAAAACTAGAACATTTAAATAAAATCATTTAGTGCTATACTTAATAATACCAAATAAAACATATTCGTAAACGTTAAGGGCAAAAAATTAGAAATCCATATGCCATATTGCCAAGTATAAACTGACCTTTGGCTCTTGTGTTTTATACCTCATAGTGAAGGTGGTCAAGTTGGGTTCTTATGATATAATGCAAAAAAAATTACTATTCTATTATTATAAGTAATTTATACTATAAGAAAAACTCCAACTATCCCAATAACTAATCAATTACATCAACAAGACATCAAATTTATTTTATATTACCTTTACTTTCATTTTAATAGCACCCAAACAAGGAAATTGATAATCAATATATAACAAAACTAATTTGATATCTTCAACCATAAAATCTCACCTTAATAATTTCCAATTACCCTTAACCTCAATTTTTGAAACCCTAAGTAGCTATCAACCTACACCACCATAATCTCACCACAACCAAGAGAAAGTGGAGCACGACTTACCAGCAGTGAGCGCAGGGGGAGATAGGGCGAGCGACCGTGGCAGGGTAGAACCATAGGGCAAGCGACGGTGGTAGAGAGCGAGGCGGATGCGACGGTGGTAGAGAGCAAGGCTGATGAGTTCTTGTCCGGGTAGAGAAATAAAATGCTTTTGCTTTTGCTTTACTTTTTCTTTTTTGTTTTCTTGGTACGAGGTTTCATTTCTATGCAGGCGGGAGTTAAAATTGTTAAGGTGGGAAAATAAATTATTTCAGCCGTCTCTTAAGGCTGACTATTTGAGACGGGTCTTAATATGCTGTCTTATTAGCCTCACTTTATAAGACGACTGTGTTTACCCGTCTAAAATAATATTAGTTTTTTAGACAGCTTTTTTTACCCGTCTCAAAATGTATGCTTTAGGGACTAAAATTTAAGCTGTCTTAAAAGCCTCCGTAGTAAAAAGCAATTTTTTTTGTAGTGGTATCAGAAGCGAACCGGTCCGGTGCCCAGAAACATATAAAAAATCCCTTTTTAGTTTAAAACTCCTAAATCGTTATTAGGACAACTTTTGAGGGATTTTTAGAATATAATAAGGGATTTATTTTATTGTAGTAGGCCTTGATAGAGTTATGGGATTAAGTCTTATCGAGATAATTTAGACGACGGTTAAATGGGATTAAACGATAATGTAATTAATTCGCGAGAATGAGAATGTAATTACGGGAAAGTGTGAGTGAGCTTATGATTCGGACCAGCGGGGTAAGGAAAGCTTAGCTACTGAAATGAACCAAGGGGTAACTAGGGACCTTATAGTAGAGAATAATACTCCATTAAATATGATAGCGAGGATAATCGTAAATTTAAAGTAGGGTGAGTATTCGAGTAATAAATAATATGTATAGATTTATGTTTATAGGTTGAGTGTATACCTATACAAATTTATTATTATAGGTTGTCTACGCTCCTATATTGAATATACATATGGATAGGTTATGTGTATGCCTAGTATGTCCTTTTGTGTATGTGAACATACCTACGTTACTTGCTATCACGAAGGTCCCATATAGTGGGCGATCCCGCCTTGTCAATTCCACTGAGGTCTGGATTTGTGCCCCAGAATATAGTGTTGTTAGTGGATAGCTATGTGAGATGAATAGTGAAGCCTGCAGGTCGTTTGGGTACGTTAGGTATGTGCGCAACTTCAAAGACTTAGCACTATATTCGCCTCCAATATGTGTTGTTTTGATTAATGGTTCGAGGAGATATTACCAAACCGATAGTCCTTGATTTAGTACAAGAGGTACTTGGACTGATAACAAAGTACGCGAATGTGCATCATATGGGTTAGTTCGATGGATGCTATATATATATATATATATATATATATATATATATATATATATATATATATATATATATATATATATATATATATGAATGTTTTGTACTACTCATGTGTGATAGTAGCGAGACGAGATAGTATGTATCTAAAGAAAGATTAATATACTAAAGAGTAAATAGTATGGATATTAGATAGTGTACATCTAAATAATGATAAATTTACTAATGTGTGAATAGTAGGGAGATAGATAGTGAATATCTGAAATAAGTTTAAGTAGATAAACTTAAATGGTAAGGATTGAACAAATAACATACGTGATATGGTAACTTGGGTTTAATAATAACATAAGATAGATGTTAATTATTAAGGGTATTCGGTAGCGAACTGTATGGGAGGTATGGGTGAGTTAGACTGATTTGAGGTTTATTAGATATTGGTAACCTCATCGTATTGGGTAGAATAACTAGGCGGGGTTGAATAGGAAACGTTAGGTGCGCACTATAGATGAGAGGTGAGGAACTCAAGGGAGTGTTCGCAGCCTAACATGTGTATCTAATAACTATTCATTTAAACTGAAATTTAAAGGCTTGCTAAATATTTTCAAATGATTTTTACTTGGGGTCTAACCCGTACTTGAAAAAACGTTTCCAAAACCTTTTAGGTGTCCAGACACAGGTACGCCAAGTAGGATGATATGTTTCATGGATGTGTAGCTGCAGGACTTGTGGATGCTTACAAGATTTGGACTTAGTCGCTTCAATTACTTCATTCCTAATGTAGGGTGCAGTTCAGTATTTCATGCAGGCATGTGGCCCTCAGCTATTTCATTTATATCAGTCAGACTTTGTATTTAGAGATTTTTATTCATCTTGAACTTTATATTGGATTTTAGAACTGATGGTTTATTCGGTATTATTTTATCTCATCCATGAATATTATGGATGGATTTATTTTACTATTGCATGGGATGTAAATTATGGTAATATTGTTCCGTTGTTGTTATTTAAAAAAAAGATAAAATTTGGCACCAACTTTTTTAATACTAGGTGGTTAGTAAAAAGTTTAAATTATTTTCGACAGTGATGCTAACAATGAACCATATGGAAATCCTGTTTTAATTTAATAAATGCTTGATCACCTGGTATTTAATTAGGTGGGATGTCACACCGAACTACATTGTATTCAGTAAGCACTGGAGGATATTTAATCCTATTTATTCCAAATATGAGACAGTGCACATTTGCCACGAAATTAGGATAAGTTATACTTTTAATGACATCCATACCTTAGTATGTGTAAGTGAGGTATTGCAGGATACTCTTTATGGAAGTCACCTACGGGAGTAAGAAGGGGACCACTTCTATGAGAATAAAGAAAGGCAAATTATCTAAAATACTCACAGAACCAAGTGGTGTTCATGGCCCAAACGAACACAAATGTGAGAACCAACTGTGTTGAAAAATTATTATGTAGATTTACAGAAACAGTTGACGGTTCAAATACATGAAGTCTATTGATTAACTAAGTGAATCCGATAATATATCACTAAGGAAAGTTCAAGGCCACTAGGTTATTTCTCCCAATGCAATAAATTTTCAAATCTTACTCTACCAATGTCTACATAGGCATCATAGATATCTTTATATATCGATATATCATTCATGTGGGGGATTGTTAGAAAATGGGTATTGGACAACAAATTTTAAGCAACTTTGAGCTCAAATTTAGATGGGACCCACATCAAGATAATCATAGGACCATATACGAACGCGTTCTCCTTCGCAAGGAGATCAATGTGGTATATTCATATGTCCAATTCCATTAAGTTATGAATGATAAATATGTACCCAAAGTGACCCATAAAGCAATGAAACTTAATGAATTGGGTTGTTTTAAATCTTGTCCCACATTGGAAGAGTAGTGAAAATTTGAAGAGTTAATAAGACCCCATTTATGTACTAAGGCTTGGATGCCTTTGGGGTATCCCAACTCTTTGAAGGGGAGATGGCCTACACTATGCAAGTGTTGGACTTGGGCCAAGATCCCACACACGCGCACCATCACTCCGGCCGATCGACTCTGTTCGGCTTGGGCTCGGGCTTATAAAAATCTCTTCCATTTTGGGCCAAATTAATTAATTCCGTAATTAATTAAACTATTTAAAGAGTTAATTCCCAAGAGTCAATTGTTCAAAATTAGCCGCCTGATAGTTTATTTGAACGGTTAACATGGTAGTTATAAACATCTGCTCTCTCCATTTGAGACTAATGAGAAAATTTCCCTCTAAATTCTGTTCGAAAATGCTATTGCAATTTTTTCAGAAAATCTTTGCTACTGCATAGGTCCCATACATATTATCTCTACTATCTGGTTGAGTACAAAACACACAGAATTATGTTCGCAGAAATTAATCATAGTTGTGCTACTTGATTAATTTGGAAATCCGTTCTATCTTGGGAGATAACTATTCATCACCTTTAGCACATTGGAGGGAATAAAATTGTCTTATGGAGATTGTTCTAAGCATGGCTCGGATTATTATCTTCTCAAAAATCATTCTTATTTTCTGTAAATTCAGTATACTACAAGAAAGAATCTGAATTTATTTATGGGTCCGGATATTTACACCCAAAAAAATCTCCAAAACACCCTTTTATACAAAACACCACATCAACACCTAATATTTATGCAAAACACCAAAAAAAAAAAAACCAACACCACATGTACCTTCACCCATATAAAAACTCAAAAAATGTCAATCCTCATTTTTTCCCTTTCTCCCTCTATCTCTAACTTCTCTCCCAAACCACCATCCCCCATTAAACCTTACTCCCAACCCCAAAAAAACACAACACCACATTACACTCAAACTTCATTTCTGGTATGTTAAACTATTAAACCTTACTCCCATTACTGTCATGTTCGAATTTTGTGCTCCTACTTTGTGTATTAAACCCTAGCATGCAAACTACATATAAGAAATCCATTATAAACTCTTTAAAATGTAACCCTAATTAATCTAACTGCAAATATATTCCATTTGCACGAACAAACCTACAGTTTACCACGGTAAGAAAAAACTAAGGTTTAACGATTTGAAAAAAGAGAAAAAAAATGATCTGCACCAACGGTTTTCCGACACCGTAGGTGCCACTAATATTCGGACATGTCCAACTGTGATTAAATAATATAGGGCTAGTTCTCACTGCGGTTGTAGGTTTCACGACCAAACCCAACTGTGGTTATATTTTCATGGCCAAACCCAACCGTGTGTAAAAAATGGCACAACATTTTTACATGATGATACACTAAAAACTTGATAATATTTACATGATGATACATAAGTCATAATTTACACGATGTGCCATGCCATAAATTTTATTTTCTTACCCTAATCACGAACATGGTCCATTTATTTTTTATACACAAGTCATAATTTAGTAATTTTTTCCAGATATTTACAACTATGTAGGAAAAACTAGAATTAGTTTTACTTATGTGTCATATATTATAGGATTATTTATGTAATTATTGTTTCTAATTTTAGTTCTAATCTCTTAAAGTACCAAATATATTCCTATTTCATATATTCATTTTCTAGGGTATATAAATGTTGATTTGCTAATATAATTTTTTAATGTTTTAAATTCTTATGTAGGTTATATAAATGGTGAGAAGCAAAAATCCTCCTACCGCATCCGAGCGAAAGAAGAGGTTGGAGTAGGCTAAGGAGGTATGATGACTCGTGTCTTCCTCTAGTAGTAGTAGTTCCATTGAGGCCACTATTTCAAGCGAAGGATACTCTCCGACGACTTCGTTAGATAAAGTGGTAGGAGACTTACTTAATGTTCAGGCAGGTGATACTTCGAAGTCAATTGAGCAAGTAGTTAAGGCAGTTGTAAGTGATTTGATTGGGGTTAGTGAAGGGGGTGAGGTAGGAGTAGTGGGAGATAAAGAGGAGGAGAGAAAAGAAGAAGATAAATTAGGTGAAAAAGAGAGAGAGAAGGAAAGTGATGAAGAGAAAGAGGAGGAAAGTAAGGAAGAGATAAATGAAGAAAGGGAGGCAAGTAGAAAGGAGGAAATGGAGGAGGATAGAAAGGAAGAAGGAGAGATAGGAGGAAGGGAAGATATAGAGGCAAGAGAGGAGTATAGAGAGGAAGATAAGTAGGAAGAAGGAGAGAGGGAGGAAGAATGAGAGAGGAAGGGAGAGGATGAGTCTTCTTCCTGGGAAGATGAAATCCAACCGTCCACATTGAAAGTCCCAGAGAAGAATGCCCCAAAAAAATAAGGCACTCTGATTTCCAATCGCTCGAGGGGTGCACACCAAACAACCTTGAACTCCTAAAAAATTATCATAACCATATTGGTTATTATATTTGGAATCGAGATGAGGAGGGGGGAATAATGAAGTGCATGTACCACCTTAAGAAATTTACTGAGTGGAATCTAACCAAAGAGGATGATCGGGTAAGAGGACTGGTGAGGAAATTCGGGTTATACGGTCTGATTAAACACTCCTATCGGTACATAGACTATGTATCGGTGTTGGTATTCATCGAATGGTGGCAGCCGAAGAAAAACTCATTTCATATGTCATTCGACGAGATGATCGTCACCCTAAATGATGTCTACCATCTCCTCCAAATCTCATTACTAGGTAAACCGGTGTACGGTACTGTTTTGAAGAAAGTCGAGGAGAAGACGGCCCAAATCCAATGGCTTACTAAATATTTGGGTTGTACTGAGGAGGAGAACAAGGAGGAGTGTAAGTCTGTATATGCTGTTCATTTTGATTAGTTAATGAATTTGTGTAAGGGGAGGGTTAAGAAGCTAGGGGAAAGTGCTTCAAATAGGAAGATTAAGCAGGCTTCTAGGGGGTACTTGCTTTTTATGGTCGATTTCTTATTGTTCCGGGACAAATCGGGCAATCGAATTCCAGTGTACTACCTGCAGTCTTTGCGAAAGGTTGGGAAATGCAAAGACTATGCTTGGGGGATGGGTGTATTGGCCCATTTATATCAGCAGTTGGGGATTACCTCTCGGGTGGACATTCGATAAGTGGCCAGATATCTTCCCCTTCTAGTGGTATATATTTTAAATTTTGTTTTGTGATATAATAATCTCCTAATTAATATATCTATATTCAAATTTTATTTTGTCTTGACTGTAGGCGTGGATATACGACCACTTCAATTTGGCAAGGGGTGTTAGAAATCTCCATTTCGAGCATAGCAAGCCGTTTCTATGCAAATGGAGTGCTCAAACGGTGTCAGGGGATGCCTTTGCACAGTTACGAGAGCTAGGGGAAACCTTAGATGATTTAAAAGCTTCAGACGTAAGTATTATTTGTTTTAAGTTCAGTGTTTGTTTTCTTTATTTATGTGTGTACTGACATTTTGAAATGCGTTTAGGTTGTATAGGATCCCTACTCCGAAAAAAGTGAGGCCTACCCATTTCAGGAGGTCTCATGGTACAACGGCCTCCTTATCTGTTATGATGTCAGGGAACCCTACTACCCGAAGAGGGTCCTACGCCAAGTTGGATGTTTTTAAACAATTCCTAGACCGCCAATGAGCCCTCTGACACTTTATCAGAGGAGAGGGAGAAGAACAAGCTCGATACAAATTAAAGTTTGATATCGAGAAATAGTATCAACTTAACTAGGTCGACCATGTACCGTCTGATGCCAGACGTTTGACCCCGGTGAGGTCTGTGCCTTGGGAATGTTTGGATGTGTACATGTCTTGGTATCTAGAAAGATCCCATCCATACATTCAAAATCCAGAGAATAGAATACGCAAGCCAGAGCTAAAGCACTCGGATAAAATGGTAAATATTTTGAAATTTATCATTAAATTGATTTCTTTTGTTCAGGAATTGTCTAACACAGTTGATGATAATTTATATAGGCTAAGGGGATAGACGTAGCTATTAGCCTGCTCCAGGAAGCTATTAACGGAGGCTCGAAGCAAGAGGTTAGGGATGACCTTGAACTATCACGTGCAATGCTTGGTTCCCTTCTTCAGGCCAATGAGACTCATGCTCATACAAAAAAGGAAAAGGCCCCAATGCATGAAGAAACCCGAACCAAGGCACGACACGATCTAGCCCCTAAGAAAAAATCCCCCAAGCAACCCCCCCCCCCCCCCCCAAAGCGAAATCCACCTCAACGAAGCGTTCAAACATAAGATAGAAAAAAAAATTCAAGCAATTTGAATGTAACTTTATTCTTAAAAATTAAAGTATCCCGAATATGTGTTGGGATAACTTTGAAACAAATATGTTATGTGATATTTGTTTGATCGTTATGTACTTGAATGTTATGTTATGTACTTCAATGAATATGTTATGTGATATGTGTTTGATTGTTATGTACTTGAATGTTAACCGTGAACATGCTTGAATGTTAACAAAGCGGTGGCTTATCACCGTTTATTACATATTACAGTGTGGTGTCACCGTCATAATAAGATCAACGGTGTGGTGTCACCGCCATATAAATAACCACGGTTACATTAGACTGTGAAAATTGGGGGGAAAATCACCAAGTCTCTGTATATATTACACGGTTGGATCTCACCGTTGAA
This sequence comes from Sambucus nigra, assembly GCA_949130495.1. Taxonomy (NCBI): domain Eukaryota; kingdom Viridiplantae; phylum Streptophyta; class Magnoliopsida; order Dipsacales; family Adoxaceae; genus Sambucus; species Sambucus nigra. The sequence continues at coordinate 157,018,889 of OX422223.1, read as the reverse complement.
TGTATGGTTACGACTATAACCCACCGTAAATATACATGTCACGGTTACAACCAACCGAGTATGTTGGGGTGAAAAAATAGCCAAGTCTCTGCGTATAATTCACGGCTACATTTCACCGTGAAGATACGTTTCATGGTTTACATGACACCATGGCGAGTATACTTACGGTTACAACCAACCGTTGAGGTTGGGTGTAATACCTCATATTTTCAAAGATTTAAATAATTATATGATTTATTATTATTGTGGGATTAATTAAATTAAAATATGAGAATTAATTATTAATCCGGATTAGATTTGAATATTTACTAGCGTGACAAGAAGTTAGTAATTATTAATATTATTGTGAGAATAAGTAATATGGAATGACGATTTTATATAACTTGTCGTGAGAGAGAAATACGACAGTTTGGTATATTAAGTAGGGGACACGCGTGTGATTCGTGTCAAGACTAATTAAGTGGAATAAAAAGGTAAATTATTTTAAGTAACTCGTATGATCATTTCGAGTCTGAAGGGGTCGATATAGTTAGAAAACTCTACCCGGGTATTTTATTTGGACTTCGGGATATTTTTAGGCCAAGCCGGCACCTGGTAGGGGTAATTTTGTAATTTGGATTTTTGGATGAATGAAATGGACGAAAATTGGAGAAATATTATATCAGCTAATTGGGGACAATTAGGGTTAGGTCACATCAAAATCAAGAGAAAGCCACAGTGAATGAGGGAGAGCAAATTCCAAAGGCGGAGAGGCAATTTACACCACCTTGCACAACCACCACCACCATCATGTAGATCGGAATGTGAGGAGCGCATCCATACTAACAACGCCAATGGATCAGACCTTCGAAATCAAGGCAAGCGTTTATTACTTTCTTTTCTTTAGCAATAACCATGTTCATGTTAGTGTAGGGATGAAACACCAATATATTGTTCATAATATTGATGAAAAATTGGAGATTGGATATACATGATTTTAATTTGAGATAAAATTAGGTTGAACCCTTCGTGTATGTAGATTTGAAATAACGCTTTACTGACTTTATGTGATGAATGAATCTGGGAATTTTATGTTCTTGAATGAAAATTGGAAGAACTAGGGTTTCTGTAAATAAATTAGGGATTTCATATTTCATTAACGATTTGTAATGATTTAATGATTCTAGGTTGTTAGAATTCATTTACAAATGTTAGGATTTGATTTGGGACTGATTGATTGGAGTTTGGGATGATATTTTAGAGGTTTTAGGGTTGAAAAATGGTGAAAAACGAGGTTGTCTAAGGTTGAAGACAAAACAGCCCAGGTCGCGAAATGTCACTCGAAGTCGTTCGAGCAAGATTGGTTATCGCATGAAGTCGTTCGAGCGACACATGGAAGTCATTCGAGCGAGATCCATTCTGGTTTCAGCGAGATTTCTAATTTTTAGAGAATTTCCTATTTTGCCCCTATTTGTGTGTATACCGTTTGATTTGATGGATTGTGTGTATACCTATATTTGACATATTATGTGTATAACATACCTACCATACTTGCAATCACGAGAGGTTGGCTTTCGGAATAAGGCCATCTAATCCTTGTGTGCCTAGGGGGGGGGGATTTAGATCGGTAACTTAAGGACATAGGACTATGAATGGCTTAATTATGAGTTAATAAGTCAGCTGACCATGGGAGCGTAGGTATATGTGTGACCCATTGGTATGTGAACTATGTTCACCTCCAATATGTGTGATTTTGCTTATTGTAACAGTTCTTGAGAGATTCCGAACACGTATTCCTCATGTACGTGATGTACCGAGATTTGATAGCAGAGTATGTGTGCACCGCAGCTTAGCCTAGGGATGCATTGTTTGTATATTTGTGCTAAGAATAATATACGTACGCTTATAACGAACTCTTTGGTAAAGTATGTAAGTAAATTATTGGGACATTTTTAACGGGATTTCATAATGAGAATTTTTCTACCGTAACTGTTATACATTAATCTGGTTAATAAAAAGGTGAGATGCACGCATGATATATTAGAATGTCATGAGTAAACTCCCATATTAATGTGAGATTAGAAAGGTAGACAGACTAGTTAGTTAACGGCATAACTAGGTTGGATTAGATGTACGTCAGGCGTGCACATTAGTTGAGAGGTGAGAATCTCATGTGAGAGTTCGCACTAACATGCATATGTTACTTGCTTTAATGCTGTTTTAAATACTTGGTAATAAATATTTTTAAAACATCGGGCTCTGACCCGTTTCTTGCATCTCTTTTCTCTTTTGCTATATATATCTGTATTAGTACAGGTGCCCAGACACAGGGACACCGGTTCTAGATACTTGGATGGTTTACCGAGCTGCAGTTGTTGTGGAAGTTGCGGGTCATTTGAGATTAGACGCTTCTCTCATTTCATTCAGTTACTAGTTCATATATCTCAGTTCGGGCATGTGTCACCCATTCTCATTAGCGGAGTTGTACTCAGTTTACTTTGTAGTTCTTTCAGTTGGATTGAGTATTTATTACGGTTTGGTTTGTGGCTTTGAACTGGAAGATTTATCCACTCTTAATTATTCAGTAATTGATTAAGTCAGCATTCAATTCTTGTGTACGGTTTATAATCGTATTTTCAGAAATTAATTAAATTAATTAGTTTCAAGTTTAATTGGAAAATGTTTTGACACTATCTTAATTAAATGTTAGGTAATTAATTGGATTTAAGTTTTCGACAGTGATGCTAAGAATGAACCAACCGAACATTCTATTATAAATTTTATAAAGGACTGATCACCCGATATTTAATTAGGTGGGGTTTCACATTGGGGTGAAAAAATAGTCCAGTCTTTGCATATAATTCACGGTTACAATGCACAATGGAAAGACATTTCACGATTAGATGAAGCCATGGGGGGATACTTACGGTTACAACCAATCGTGTATGTTGGGGTGAAAAAATAGCCAAGTCTCTGCATATAATTCATGGTTACATTTCACCGTGAAGATAAGTTTCACGGTTACATGACACCGTGGCGAGTATACTTATGGTTACAACCAACTGTGGAGGTTGGGGTGAAAAAATAGCCAAGTCTCTGAATATAATTCATGGTTACAATGCACCGTGGAAAGATATTTCACGGGTAGACGAAGCCGTGGTGGTTATACTTACGGTTACAACCAAACGTGTATGTTAGGGTGAAAAATTAGCCAAGTCTCTGCATATAATTCATGATTATATTTTACCGTGAAGATACATTTCACGGTTACATGAAGTCATGGCGTGAATATGTACGGCTACAACAAACCGTGTATGTCGGGGTGAAAAAATAGCCAAGTTTCTATATATAATTCATGGTTACATTTTATCGTGAAGATACATTTTACGGTTACACGACACTGTGAAGAGTATACTTATGGCTACAACTAACCGTGGAGGTTGGGATGAAAAAATAGCCAAGTCTCTGCATATAATTCACGGTTATAATGCACCGTGAAAAGATATTTCGAGGTTGGATGAAGCCGTGGAGGGTATATGCACGGCTACAACCAACCGTGTATGTTGGGTTAAAAAAATAGCTAAGTCTCTGCATATAATTCACAGTTACATTTCACCGTGAAGATACAATTCACGATTATATGACACAATGGAGAGTATATGTACAGTTGTATTAAACCGTCAATGTTTATATCACATTGTGGTGTCACCATGTTTGTCTAGTTACGGTGTGGTGTCACCATTTTTGACTAGTTACCAATGAATATTATAGTAATGATTGCAAAAAGATAGAAAAAGTTCCATTCAATCCATTTACATATAATCAATGATTGCAAAAAGGTACAAAAAGTTACAATCATTAACACTAGATTTTCTCCAACAACCAATTTACATATAACCAATCCTGATAAATCACAAAAAGTTTCCAATCCCCAAGATTTCTATACCCCAAGATTTCCAATTTATCACATATAACCAATGAATATTATAGTAATGATTGCAAAAAGATGGAAAAAGTTCCAATAAATCCATTTACATATAATCAATGATTGCAAAAGGTATAAAAAGTTATAATCATTAGCACTGTACTTTCTCCAACAACCAATTTACAAATAACCAATCCTGATAAATTACAAAAAGTTTCCAATCCTGACAATTACAAAATTTTACAGGAAACCCTAGGAATTTCACCATAGAATTTAAGCCGCAGTCGATTCCTCGTCCTCATCCGATGATATCAAGCACGGTTCATCTCTCGTCGTAATGCCTTTGGGACATAGATTCAGAAACATTTGAAAGAGGGACTTAAACAAAGTAGGCCACTGAAGGGCATCTTCACTGGCCCTTGATTTCCAGTTAGAGGAAATTGGTGGTAGGGGAAAAATCTTATGCATTTTAATCTCACCCAATGAATATTTGACGAGTTCAGGATATAGATGATACGATTGTCTTCCATACTAGGTTTTGGCCCAACGTCGAATGGAACAAAAGTTAAGAATTAAAATTTGTATATCAACACAACCATTATCTTAAGTTCATTCACCGCAAGGTAGCCAAACTCTGGCATTACAAACCATCGCTCTCTTATGCATGAGTGTTTAAAATATTATAATCTCTTCTGATACTTATCAATATCATAGGAGGTCATCACCGTATCACAAAATGGCTTGTCCCTACGTAGCTTAGACAAAAAATCACTATGAATAGCATGAGAATGTTCAAGTCCATCCCCAACACCCTCCCCTTTTGAAATAACCCTATATCCACAGTTTCCATCAAATTTTACATCGTATATATCCTCCACAAATGATCGGAAGAACTCGGGGACGTTGTTCATGTACATCTTCTACTCCTAAGACCACATCTCCGGTTTCACTCCCGTCAACGGGGTAATGTTTATGAAGACTTTTTTAAGTTCCATTGTGGATGGTACATCTTTCTCCCAAGCACAAGGGGATATTTTTCGTAGATATGTCGGCAGAATTTTTCCCCTTAGGTGGCCTTCCCTTTTGAAGAATTTGAACGGGCTCCATTAAGGGTGCGGTAGAGGGTTCGACAATCTCCATTAACTTGCTTAGCATCATATTTCTAACATCTTCACCTTCCTCATTCCACCTTTTCTTAAAAAATATCATATCAGGTGTATAGTCAAGGTTACGGTGACGAAGGATGTTCGGGACAACGACAAGTTTCCTCCAATGATTGTCTAGTGCCCAAAGTGGAATTTCTCACCTAGCTTCTCCCATTGGGATAACTCGTGGACACATGATAATCCGTACATGGTGAGAAGTACGTGGGAGCATCGTATCTACGTATATTGGGTGCTAGCTCCTGAGCCGCTCAATATCGATCCCATGGAATCTATCTCAACAACAATTAGATCCAATGCATAGTGTGATGACCTACCAAGGATCTCGCGCAACAACGCATCACTGTGTCCATGTTTGGTGTATTGAAGTGATTTCTGAAACTCAGTTTGAATTTGAGTTATTTAGTGGCCAAGTAATGCATCCTTACCCTTCCATACTGTCGTAAACGAACTGGTGCTATTTGTTAATTATTTTTTTAGTCACGCATGGGCACCCTCAGCTCTGTTAGTTGTTTGGTTACCATGGTGGGGTACGAAATTATTCCAAGCATGCGTGAACTGAAAACCTAAAGGGATCCAATTCTTCGATATGTACCCAACCATGTTCGGGTATTCTTGCCAGTTTTGGAAAAAAGCAGTCCATGCATTCTCAAAGTCATTTGTAGTCTCTGACTCCAACACCCCAATCCAACCTTGCATGAACACCTTCTTGTCCTGGTCTTTAATTTTGTGTTTCACACATGCACCTTCAGTGTTCTTCTGTACATGGAATAAGCAAAGAAGAACGGTGGCGCGTCGAAACACACTTGGAAAAGCGTTTAGACAAGATTGTTGCTTGTCGAAGATAACAACTTGCGGCAAAGCTTCTGGCTCGTATAATGATCTCAAATGTTGCAAATCCCATATAAAATTCTCATCCTTCTCACTCTTTAGAAATGCAAATGCAATGCAAAAAGACTGCCTGGTAAAAGTGACCCCAATCATCTCAAATAATGGCATATTATAACGATTAGTCTTATAAGTGCAATCGATCACAAGCACATAGGGCAAGCATTTCACCAACAATCAAGAGGTGTGATGTGCAAAAACTAAATTATCCACCACATCATTTTACTCATTCCTTCGATGCCAGTGGACATAATTCTTCTCCCCGAGCAAATGCATCAATGTTGGTCCAGATAAATGCATCACTGTCAAAGAACTCAAATTTTAATTTAATTAAAAACTAACCACCTAATATTTAAAAAGGTTGGTGTCAAAAATTTATCTTGTCATTAGTCATCATCAAGTAAGGAAATAATTAACTAATACTATTCATTCCAAAAACATAAGGAAAGAACTAGCTGAATTAAAATAAAAAACTTGAGTAAACACTTCCAGTCAAAATCCCATACAATAATCCAAAGCCATGAAATAAAAGTCTACTAATAGAATAAAACAACTAAATATCTGAATGTAAAATAGGAAGGGACGACACATCCAACTGAAGTAAATAACTGATAGATAAAGAAGGATAGAATATAAATCGTCTACTAACAATGTCCTGTAACTTCCACAGCAGCTACAGCTCATCAAATGAGTGGGATATCCTAAGCATGGTGTCCCTAAAGGAACAAGAAAAGAGATTTGCAGAAAAATGGCCAGAGCCCGAGTAGAAAATAGTTTAAATATAACAAGTGCTTAAATTGGTTAATTAGCATAAATATTATTCATCTTAACTTAGCGGAATCACTTAAGATGCTCACCTCTCGTCTAATGTGCACACCTAACGAGACTAACTACCTATACTAGTCACGATACTCTACTTGACTATACGTAGTATAACCACTATTCAAGATAAAATATCTAAATAACTTGAAGATAATATATTGCTATTATTTAGGAATAGGTTTAAAGATGCTTTAACTCATTCCCATAACATTCTTAATTCTTGACTGGTGACCCAATAAGTATATGCTATAATAAAGCGGTCAATATAAAACCTAGAATAGGAACTCAGTATGCATATATAAAATCTCAATATGTATACATATAAATATATATTAATACTGCACCCATGGTTAAGAAACTCCTAGTGCTAGGCATACTCGGTTATCTAGTCCCATTGCAACTCTCACACATGAAGGACAACAGGTTCAATCTCTCAGGAACCAATAAGACATATACACATATTGGAGGCGAACATAGTTCCAAGTCGATGGGCTATGCACATACCTACGCACACATACGACCTCAACACTATTGTTCTCACAGATAACCCGTACCTAGGTTCCATGCTCTAGTGGTACGATTCAAAATACCCCGAAGATACACAAGATATGGTCTTCCACAACGATCTAACCTCTGTTCGATATCCAGTAGCTAGGTATGTCATACATATAATATTCCAAGTAATAAGCATGCACACAACTTATATAACTTAATAGGTTCTCACACAACCTGATTTTCATAATACGTAAGTAGTATTACTATTTCTACCACTCACCGTAATTCTTTCATATATTACCTCTCTCAAACCTACCTTCCTTCCTAGGTTCTACAAACTTTCTATATCCCGAGAACAATCACACTCCCAACTACATAGTAACTCAGAATTTACGTTGCCCGATACTCACGTGGGTTATTACTCTCACTTGGATAAACCTTGGATGATTTTTAACTCGATCGTACCCTAAATGCCATTATGGAATCTCGTTAGAAGTCAAGGGAATATCGTTCGAACGAGGTCGTTCGAACGAACTTCTCACTTTTAGAAGTATCGTTAGAATTCTCATTGGAAGTGTCGTTCGAACGACCTAGCAGACTTCGAACGAGAAATCCGGGCAGACCCATATTCTTCTCCAAATTCTATTTTTCCAACTTTCAATCTTCAATATCAATCCAAAACTCAACCCAACTCTAATTTAATGTCCCTAAACTATTCCAAATTACCGTAAGACAAATTTTAATACAAATTAAAGGTCGAATCCTTATATACTCAAGCGGAATTCAACAATTTCTTCAATTCCTAATAACTCTCTTAAATATGAACCCAGAATTTTTAAACGTTCAAAACCCTCAATACATTTCTTGATTTCAACATATAATTACTAAATTTTACAATCCTAATAAGGGAAGATCCTCTAGATGCAAACCCATTTCCAATTCACAAGGTTTCCTTACAAATCAGTCTAATTAGCCCTAGGTTCTTATTGCAACAAATTTATACCATTTAATCTAAATCAACAGGAACAATATTTTCTAAAAGAGGAGAAAGATAAACACTACTGGAAATATATATTTTTATGACGGGAAAAAAGGGACATAAAAGGTTATTTATGACGATTTTCAAAGCTTTAAAAACCGTCGTAATGTTGTGTGTCATAATAAAATCGGTGTCGATAAAACCGTCAAAACAACCATCCTATTACGACAGTTTTTCGTACAAACCATCATTAACAATAATATTGTGTGTCATAATAAAATTGGTGTTGACAAAACCGTCATAAGAAACCATCCTATTACAACGGTTTTTCGTGCAAACCCGCATAAAAGGTACCTATTACGACGATTACTTTGTTAATTATAATGACAACGTACATAAAACAGTCATAAAACATACTCATTTATATATGTGAACTGTAAACCGTCATAAAAGTTTTTTTTTCTTTCTTTTTTTGCATTGAATTCTATTATACTATTCAAATATCCCAAACATGTAATGCATAAAACTATGATTTGTCAATTCAAGGCACAAATTTCCATACTCAAAGTAGCAAATTCCAAGTACCAATATAACATGAACAATAAGTATAAAAAAAATTCATTAATATTTGAAATTAAAAATAAATAAATATACACCAACAATTTTCCAATTGACTTCTGAACAACTCACAAACAAAAAGATATCTAAAATGACCTATACTATAGACATAAAAAGTAGCAAATTAAATCGCAACATTAGCTCCATTCGTGTAGCATGAAACCCCAATTTAGCAACAACTACAACGGATACGTAATAGGCAACAACGGGATCGATATCTAAACAAAAGAAGGAAACAAATAGCAGTTAACAACTAAAACAGATTAACCATATAAAGAATATAGCTAAAACAATAATTGCATTATAATATAATATCGAGCATCAAAAAATAAACATTTGCATTATTTTAAAGTTAATTTGTACTTCATTCTTTATTAAGGCGTGGGAGAGATAAATGGGGAAGGTTTTATGGAAATTTCAACAGAGTTACCTCTGTTTTTTTAATAATCCAAAATTAAGCATGACATTTTTAACCAACCACAACAATATAAAGCCCACCTCGAACATTCAACATCATCAATAACAACAACAATATAAATCCCACCGCGGTCATGCACTATCAACAATAACAATACAAATACCACCATGCAAATTCACTATCAATAATAATAATATAAAGACCACCATGGGGTTTCACAATCAACAACAATATAAAGGCCACCACGGGCATCACAAAACATTTGCTTAATCTCATAATTAATTTTTACTTCATTCTTTTTTAACGCATGGAAGAGATAAATGGGGAAGGTTTAGTAAAAAATTTGGTAGAGTTTCCTTTATTTTTTTAATAATCCAAAATAAACATGACATGTTTAACCAACAACAACAATATAAAGCCCACCCCGAGCATTCACCATCATCATCAACAACAACGATAATATAAATCTCACCCCGTCCATTCACTAATAACAACATTATTCTTGGCATCATATTTTTATAGTGTTTTGATAATATTAATTACGATTTTTGTTATATTTTCATAAATAGCATTTTGATTCTCTATATTAAATATTATTAACATCGACACAGTAATTAATTAGATTGAAAAAAAGGCACCTGAAAGGATATGACAAAATTGTCCACAACTGTAGCTCACTAAAAATAATCCTGAATGAAATCGATGAATTCATGTTGAACTTCTTCTATATCATGATTTTCATAGGTTGCTTTTTCAGCCAACTACTTCATCTAACAAATCAAATAACACAAGTTGTATTCAATTTTTCCTTATAAAGGTAATTAGTAGGGAAACAAAATATTATAAAATAAATATTTATTACCTTTAGTTTAGTAGATTGAGACGGATTCTCCATTAGATCTCTCATAAACTTCAATATGTAAAACCCACATTCGACATTCCCCAGTTGTAGAGGCCCTTATAGAATGATATGTTGAAGATAATAATTATATTAGGATTTAAGATATAAGTCACTAATGTAAATTCATTACCATTATCGTACCTTAGCATTCTCTTAGTTTGAACCTGAAATTCTTCCTCCTTTCGATACCACAAACGCTTTAAATTCACTTCAAGACAATGATTAAAATGAAAAGCATGTGTACAAAGACAATATGACTAAAGATGTATATATATATATATATATATATATATATATATACACACACACACACCTTTAACGGCATGTTTGGGGGTTGTTTTGGATTTTTGTCCTCTAACGACATGTTTTTAAGCCTAAGTCTGAATATTTTTAAATTATCATCATATTCTCAAACCGGGAGTCCCGTGACCACATGATCAGTTCCTACGAGTTCCATTAGTCCTGTGCGAGGTGTTCGTTCCTCTCACGGGTCCGTTTGGAGGATGTTTTCGGTTTTCACCCTCTAACGGCATGTTTTTTAGTCTTAATCTAGATATTTTCAAATTATCGTCGTATTCTCAAATCGGGAGTCCCATGACTCACGGGATAGTTTGGAGATTGTTTTGGGTTTTCTCCCTCTAACAGCATGTTTTTAAGCCCAAGTCTAGAACTTGCGCATACTCATCATTTTGTACAACTGGGAGTTCGATAAGAATACGGCTAGTTCACACACGTTACAATGATCCATGCTGAGGTGTCTATGCCTCTTTTTGAACCAATTGGCTCTATTTTTTAGATTTTACCCCTTAACGCCCTATTTTTTATCCTAAAAATTACGTATACTTTATCTGAAAAATTATGTTTTTATTTGTAATTTTCTCACTTTTATACCCAAACTAACCTAAAACTTACGTCTGATGAGTAGACGAATTATTTAGTAATCAACACCAAGACATGAAGCCCTCGCCTTTTCGGAGTTCGGGACTCATAAATTATAAGAATATAAGTAATTTATGAAGTTTTTGGTCTTTGCTTTCCTAGTCAGCCCTCGTGTTCCGGTGTAAATACATATAATACTCATATTGAAACTAAGTGACAATTCGAATCTCAATTAATTAATTTGATTGAGAAGAGAAAAAGTAATTACCTTAAGGGGCGAGGTTTTGTGAAATGCCAAGAGAAAGATATTTGTGTTCGGTGATGTCGAGGGTGCAAAGGAACAAAGCATATGAAATAAAGAAGGTGCAGAGCGAGATTTCACTCTCTTCTTGGCAGAAAAATGAGGATCTACAATGAGTTCCAACCTATAAAACAAACAGAAAAACAAGAATAATTAATTCTTATAATCTAACACGAAGGCGTACAATTTAAAATGATAATTAGATAGTATTTTGCAATTTGAGTAGGAGACGAGATAACAAAATGTTCCGAGAAATGCAAAAAAGTCCAGATAGAAGAACTCTATGTTCCTAGAAATATAATACAACTGTAAAGATCGAAAAGAAAAAAGTGGACAATAAACTATATAGAAAAACATCATAACAGGCAACCATGAGCAACAGTTCAAAGATTATACCTATTTTAAAGTTGTATGACAGCAAAAATTTCAAGTAAACTACGCTTTTTTTCTTTCTTGCTTTCTTATTTCATTTTACTTCAATTACCTTTGACAAGTGGATAACATGTCGAATGTAAAATGACAATAGCAATTATAGTAGTAATAAAATATAAAAACAGTCACCCACATAAGTACTATTAAGCTTAGCCCTCAAATTTTCAACATTTGGATTGTATCTTGCTTACTTATCTTTGATGTCATATGGAGAGGCAAAATCTTCTAATTTTTCAAAAATCCCCTGTCAACATAAACAAAGACAAGTCTTTTATTCTCTCTTGGGTTAAGTTCATGTCCCCTTAAACCCCTGGCCATATGCATAACTCCATAACTGACCTGGAAATTCTCAAAGCCTTCAAAATCTCAGTAAAACCTCCCAAAGTCCTTGCTGTCATCACTGTCCGATGGCTCCCCCTCCTCCTTTCTGGGTAAAACTCAACTCAAATGGCATGGCTCTTGATTCTCCTGGACCTGCTGCCATTAGAGGTCTATTTAGAGATCATCATGGTCATGTTCTTGGTGCCTATTACAAGAAAATTGACAACCATGTTGCCTTCTATACCGAAATAGATGTTGTCATCACCAACACTGAAATTGCTTGGCCTTAGTATAGATTTAAAAATTTATACCATTGATTTCTCCCAAGTCTCATCCTAAGCATATGATAGTTAGCACCTTCTGTGCTAAAGTGATGCGCAAGCATATGGTTTAGAGAATTAGCTTTAACTCTCTACTGATGATCTACTCTTTTTGGCCTTATGAGTTGATCCTTAGGCAAATGATAGGTGGTAAATTGCGTATCACAGGGATGCTTAAGTCTTTATATACGTTCTTAAGTATTTATAAAATGAGTTTAAAACCAAAGTTAGTGATCAAATGGTGTGCATACTTCTTACTATATAAGCAACATACACGCGCCATGTATAGAAAACAGGAAATTAAAAGATTAACCTACCGTAGGATTGTAGGTTCCTCTTCTCACATTTCTCTGCTTCCAGTTTTTAATTTTTGCAAACCTTCGTATTTCGCTAGTAACTCGAGGTAGTGGTATCGGTAGTCATGAAAGACACCATGAATGATGCAATTTTTACAAGAAACCCCTTAAACTATTTTTACTTCCTCTTAATAATGAAAATGAAAATAAACACTGAACTATGCATTTTGTTGCAAAAACTCACTGTGTGTAAGATAAAAAGTTCCCACGAGTAAGTCTGTGCAACAAGAGGACTTCCTAGCAAGTTCAATGATACTTTTCTAACCTTCTCCTACAATTTTTCTACCCAAGAAAACAAAAGAAAAAAGGACGAAAAGAAATGAAAAATAGTTTGTAACAAATTATCACAGTATCAATTGAACCTGATAGTACCAATGAGGTTTCTAGGGTCCCAACTTGGAAGTGACTCACTATGTGTAACTTAATATGAAGTATTGAAACACAAATTTCATTGATTTTTTATAACATAACCCAACACAAGACCTAAGCATTTTTAGATTTGTAGAACTCTGTATACTGACTTTATTTGGGGATGGATATATGATTTGTAAAGTTCAAAAAACAAATTACTACACACTCCCTATAAGTATTTGAGAAAATGAGTTTCTAACACAATGGGTAGGGAACATAAAATACACATAAAACCTATGAGGCACTTCAACATAATTGAAAGTGTGATTCTCAGAGTATCTGATATTGGTCAGAGGTTGAATTTGAAAGGATGCCAAAAATAATTTTCTCAAGATACCTTGTCTATGTTCAAAATTAATCATAAGATGCCTATTGAAAGATTTAGAGGTAGAAAGCAATGGGAGAGGCCTAATTTAAGGAAATTGAAGATTAATTATGCTGCGGCTGATATCGAGAACTCAAACTCTAGTGTAGGGGCTATTATAAGAGATGAGAATGGAAGTTTTATATGGGCATCTTCAATTTTTGTGAATCAAGATTCTAGTTTGGAAGCTCAAGTTCAATTCATCACTTTCAATTTGATATTGAAACTGATTCAAATATGTTATTCATTTGTTTGTCTGGAATTCCTCAAAGAACCCCATGGAGAATCAAGCAAGAAATGAAAGAAATTGAGGATCTAACTCAGAATCTTCACTGTTCTATAAAGTTATGCCCAAGAGAAGTTCACACAATTGCAATATCTCTATCCTCATACGAAATTTCGCAAAGACAATCTTTAATTCTTTTTAAAGATAAAAGATACTCCTAGAATTGTTAGAAAAGCTTATAGGCTTGATATTAGAAATTTTGAATCTACTACAAACATTATGTATATATAGATTAATTTCTCTTATGTAAGTCTCACAATAAAGGTTTGAAACATATTAATAGCATAGGAAGAGGCCATAAACTGTATTTAGATTATTTCCAATGGAAGTGTTGTAGAAATTGGAGACATCAACATTTGACTATAAAGAAGGAAGGAGAATATTGAGATTAATCTTAAATGAGCTGTTGAGTGTAAAATTGGTTGTGCTTAAGCAGACATTATAGGGAGGATCTGCACAAGCAAAATTTTGGAGGATAACAAGGATATCCCAAAACAAAATTAAAAGAACAATTTTTTAGATAGTTGGCACAAGAGACATTTTATTTCCTTTTTTGAGCCACATGCACTAGGTTATATATATATATATATATATATATATATATATATATATATATATATATATATATATATATATATATATAATTCTCTAATGTGGTCTAGTTCTCACTCTTACATAAGACACATGGGAGAAATTAAATACTTACTTGCAAAGCTGTCCATAAATTTTCTTTCAAATGAATTGGGACTTTCTTCCAATATCCATAACGTATTGGAATCATCGTCTTAACTATGACTCATCTATAACTCACAAAATCAAGTCTTTTTACCAGAGGGTTGCCCAGATATGTTGTAATCGAGTTGAATTCTTTTGCCATCTTCCATTTTGGTTCTCCGTTGACAAATAGCAATGCCTCTACCTTTTCTTATGTCATTAGAATTGTCTTCTGAAGGCTCCAAGTTACATATGTCGTGTTCCTCCATTTCTTACATGTTCCTCTAATGACAAAGAGACTAAAACCAGAATTTGTATAGTGTAGAATACATTTAGAATAGTGCAAAAAATATCTCAGCATAATTATTGAACAGAGAGATAACAGTTAGTAAAAAGCATATTAGCATAATTATTAAACAAAGAGATAGTATTTAGTAATAAACATCTTAGCATAATTATTGAACAGAGAGATCGACATCACTGATCTATTAATTGTTGAACAGAGAGATAGCAGTCGTTGATCTAGTAAGGCTAGAACACATAAATTAACATGGATAATTGGATAGTTAGAGAAATATATGCATATTACTAAGAATTTTATATGCATGGATAATTGGAACATATAAATGAACAAGAATGATGCGAATTCCACAGATCTAGATCTTTAAATACATTCAGATAGTTCTGTTTAATGTTTTTTCATAAATGCCACGCATCTTTAAATACATTCAGATAGTTATGTTTAAATACAAGTCAATTTTTCTAAAATTTCATTCTATGTAGATGATTAAACTTGCCCCAACAGAATTAATTCTATTTCAAAACACACATGTCTTTCTCACAAAAAACTCCCAATAAAATATCTAGGTTGCAAATTAAACAAAGGTAGATATAAATTAAACCAATTTTTGTAATTAATATCTAAAATCAGAGATAAGTGAAACTCTTGGTCTTCTAATCTTATATCTCAAGAAGGCAGATCTATTCTTATAAGGAATGTATACAGTCAATGCTTGTATACATATCAGTTTTAAATCCTCCTAAAACTGTTATCAAAAGAATAAACTCATTATTCTATAAATTCTACTGGGGAGGATGTCACAAAGATAAGTCTTATCAATGGATAAAGTGGGCTAATACCTTCTTCCCTTTTGAGGAAGGAGGTCTCAATTTCAGAAGAATAGAAGACATAATCACATCATCTAGTTACAAACTTTATTGGAAATTTAAGTGTGATCATGGTCTTTGGGCTTCATTTTTGAGAAATAAACATCCTAGAGGATTGTCAATTAACAAAGGTTCTAAAGTAGCTACAAGAATAGCTGCAATTCAAGATAAAGATGATGAATACATCATAAAAGATAAGTAAATATGGTCAGATAATGGGGAATTCTCTTACAAATCAACATACAATGTATGTAGACAATCTAATCCAATCTCATTTAGTTGGAAAATTAATTGGATTAAAGAATGTCCAATGAAACTTTCCAATTTAACTTGGAAACTCCTCAATAATGTTGTTCCATTTGAAACTGATATTAAAAAAATAGGTATAAGATTGGCTCCTATTTGTAGATATTGTGGATCAGCCCCTGATAGTAAACAACATATCCTCATTAAATTTATCCTAGCATCAGAGGTATGGAATTACTTTTATCATTTATTTGGATTGGTTATTAACACTTCTTCTTGTAGCTCTATTCTTTTATCTTGGTGGATGTCAAATCCTAAAAGAGACTTTAATGAAATTCCTATTTACATAATGCCCAAAATAATATTTTGGGAATTATGGAAAGTAAGAAACAACCTTTTATTTAATAACATAAAAGCTAACTCCTCAATGATTATACAAAATGCAATCTCTTTTGGTACTGACATTTTGCAGAATTGTAAGTTATATGACAAAAGTTCTTATGAAGATATTCAAATTGTCAAAACTTTCAATGTCAAAAACTTGCAAAAACAAGTTCAGATAATCAAATGTTCCTAGAGTAAACCTTCGAGAGGATTCTTCAATCTTAATATAGATGGAGCCTCAAAAGGAAATCCAGGATCATATACTTTAAGGATATATGAATAATGATGCATTTCAATACAAATTAAATAAATATAAAAAGTAGGTTAAATGGGAGATAACCCCTTTTGTAACACTAAAAGAAACGAAATGAGAGACTTAGCCAAAAGACACTATTGGCGACCACGAAACATCATATACCCTGTACCGAAATAAAAGCAATTTCTCCAATAGTGACATGGACGTAAAATCGAGGCTCAGTTGAGTGAGTTAAAAGTTGAGATAGAGAGATCGATGCTTAGTAACTTTTACCATCTCATTAGATATATCATCGATATCGGTAGATACTATTGTGATATCGCCGATATGAGACGATACTTTCGCAATATCAGTGATATGAACCGATACTACCGAGAAATTACCGATATAGGGTCGATTCACACCAATAATGGAAAACTCAACTCGTAACTTGGAATTGAATATGTGGGTACTAATACCTAGTCAACTCGGTCGTATCGTCGCAATATCGGCCTTGACTTTGAAACATAGGGACCTTATTTTTTAGTTTACACATGTATTGAATTAAATTTGTTAGTTTTACATGGATTGCGTCAACGCCAATAATTACTCAGGTTCAAACATTTCATCTTTTAAAAATTCTTCTTTTTTAACGCAATCAACATTGTTTTTACACTTTGTTACACCTTTATAATGTTTATCTATGTTTCATCTTTGACATGACTTTAATATTCTTTTAATTTCGAATAACATGGGGTATTTTACAGGTTAAAGGGTCTTATCTCAAATAACATGGGGTACGTTGTTGCCACTGGTGGGGATCATTATGAGAACCTCTACCTCAAGCCACCACCGACCAAGAATCAACAGAGTCGACGTCATCCTCAAGACACCATTAGGAAAGCCTTGGAATGGTAAGAATGACAATTTATATTTCCTTCTCATTTTTCAATTCACAAGTGCAAATATTTTTCCTTTTGTCTATAATTTTTTTTATCTCGGCTAATTCTTTGATGCGTGGTTTGGACAACACATTTTAAATAATTACTCACTTTCTCAATATCACGTTAACATAATCATAAAAGGAAAATAAAGGACTATTTGCTAAAAAGCACAATAAACTTCACATGTTTTTCAGCATATAATTGAACTGCACTTTTTAGATCCGAAAACAACATTGAACAATATTATTGCATATTTATACGCTTATTCTTCATTGTGCTTGGTTGTTGCATGTTGCAGGACCATTGGACCCAAAGGAAAGAGACGATGATGAAGAGATTAAAATTTTCGTAGTAAAATTAAGCACTTGATGGTGTTTGTGTTTTTGATTTAAAAAAATTATATACTAAATATTATTTTGTGGAATTGATTATGCGGACAAATTATTTTAAAAACATGTTAGTGAAGTTCGTATTATCAATCCAGTCAAGTTCATTCGATAAAGCTTGAAATAAAGATACGACACAAAAATTATTTTGGAGATCCAAAGTTCTAGAGAACAAGTATGACATACAAAGTTTAGAATAACATGAATAACCCATGTGTCCATGTACTAAAATTAACTTTCTAGATATTTGAAGAACTTTAACTCGATCGAGCTAATAGCTCATAGGTTTTAATATTTGCAAATTTACCCTTTAAAAGTAATCTATTAACACTTAAATTCTATAAAGTTTTTTATCTCCTTCATGAATTGCAAGTTAAGTTGTGGATTAGACGATGAAAAATTAACATAAAAGAACGAATCCCCCGCACGCCCCATACAGACAGATAGAAAAAATAGTGATGTTCGAGATGTTTGGTGTACGTTTACTTTTATATTATTATTTTTAAATTTTTTTTATTATATATTTGGAAACAACACTCATCATCATTCAAGTCCAGTTATAGAATTGCATGAATTGAAATTTGTTATGATTAATGTCATACTCTATTCCTCCCTAAATTAATTTGTGTCTAGAGATTAATTTGGTATTTTTTTAATTGGCTCACTATTCGTACATTGATGAATTATTTATAAATAAATTTAATGTTAATTCTTTTTTTTTGGCGAGTGTAAAAAATTGAAAATTATAAAATGACATTGTAAAAAACATCTAAATACAAAGTAAATGAAAAATTTATTACTTTGAAATTGTCCAAACTATTCTAAATGTATATCATTAACTTATATAATGTCATTCGGTAGATGTATATTATTTGTGCAAAAAGCCGAACGCTAGTATATTTTAAATTTAACTGTGTCAATTTGTAGAACAAAATTATAAGCCGACAGACATCGCGTGGGACTATTGATGAGTAGGAAATAGAAGTGTATATTATATTATCTAAAAATAAATATGAGTAACATAATAGAATTGAAAATTACCTTAATAAACTTGATAAACAATAAATCCGACCACTGTGAGTCCTCAATCAAGTTGCGACAACGAGCACTCCCGTGAGCAGAAACAACTAACAATTCAACCACACAGTATGATAAATTCTGTTAGGGATTATAATGTAACCAAATTATTAAATTTCAAGAAAAACATAATTGTAACAACACTAACAACAACAAGAACTACAAGTACAACTACCTACCCGTGTATTTAATTGACTCTCGAGATAAGGAAAGGGCAAAACGAATTCTTTAAGCTGATGTGAGTTAAGCCATCTGTACAGAGTGGAACACGATTGAAGAAGAGGGTGTGTGGGTTGAAGAAAAGTGTGGGATGCAATTTTTGTGGGATGCGGGCTGAAGAAGAGGGTGGGATGGGGTTGTTGTGGGATGAGGGTTGAAGAAGATAGTGGGGATAAGGGAAACTCCATGAAAATCGTATGAAGATAGATTTGGGGAGAAGTGGGTATCTCTAAAATTTGAGATTGTTACGATTCCTCCCTCCAAATTTTTATCCCTCTTGACATTTTTTCTTAAAATGGGTCGTATATAACTAAATAAGTTTATTAAAAAAACTATTAATTTTATAAATTACATTTAATATTACCATGTATATAAAACTATCATAAAACATAAATATATTATATGACACTTAAAATATTACCGTCATAAAATATCATATTAATATGACCCAATAAATATATATGGGTCATAATTATTTACTTAAATGAAAAAAGGGTCATAATTGTGAAATAATAATACCTATTATGACGGTTTAATTAAAACGGTCATTAAATTGAATTTTAAAACTGTCATAAAAGGGTATTTTCTGGTAGTGAAACACATACCTTTGTATGAATTTCTGATTCTCTGATTGAATTTGGTATGTGGTTGATCCTCTCGTCGCGATCTACACTTTGCTGTAACTATTTGTGAGAAATCTCTAGTGTTTGGCATTTTTCTCCAATGGGTCTTCTTCCTCCTTGATTCTCCCTCTCTTTCTCTCTCTTACTCACGTAGGTTGCAACTGACAGACCACTAACCCTCGTTGCTCCTATTTCAATCCTATTTTCGTCGATTTAATTACTCAAAAATCCCAAAAGACTAAAATACCCCTCCAGGGTGTCATTTTGGTCTGAAATGCCCCTGACTCCAATTATAACACCCGAGTAGTGTTTTATAACTATTTCAACCTTTTCGGACACACTGGCGCACTCAAAATAGTCATTCGAGTCATATAAAAAAACTACCTTTTTAACCCCCAAATATATAATAGTGACGTGACTCATATGCGCGTCCCAAAGAATTATATCTTAACTGTCGTCTATCTCGTCCCCGGCCATATTATTATTTTTGAAACCATATATTACGTTACTTACTGTGTAATGTTCAACATAGTTATTACTTAATATGATTTCAACATAATTATTTTCGATAACTACTAACTCTCGTAACGCTAGTAATTATTGCCATCAAATCGGATTAATTATAAATTAAATTTTCTCCCTTTAAATTAATTAATCCCAATTTCCATAATTTCATAATAAAATTACATATGCATAAAAATACGGGGTATTACATACTTCCCCCCTAATAACAGAATTTCATCTCAAAATTCGAAAACAAAAGTATACATGGAAAGAATAACTCTAGATAACGTTCACACATATCATCCTCGCGCTCTCAAGTAGATTCCTTGACATTATGGTGCCGCTACTAAACACGGATTAGCGGTACTATTTTCAAACTCAACTTCCTCTCACTACGATCTAGGATGGCAACCGTCCCCTTCTCGCAGGAGCTATCAGGCTGTAAGTCTATCTCCTCAAACTCAATGTGAGTATGGGCCAAATCATCTCGAAGATATCTCCTCAGCGAGGAGATATGGAACACGTCATGGACCCTATGCAAGTGCTCCAGTAATCCAAGTCTATAAGCAACTGGCCTAATCCTCTCGATAATAGGGAATGGCCCTATATACCTAGGTGTCAACTTTCCCTTATTCCTGAAACGCATAACTCCCTTCATCTCCCCCACATTGAACTCCAGGAAATACGGCTTGGCATCGGCATAGCTCTTTTGTCGATACTGAGCAACCCGAATACGTCTCCGTATCAACTCTATCCTCGCCAAAGTATCCTGAATCAACTCTAGACCAAGTAACTTAATGTCCCCCACCTCTAACCAATATGCTGGGGAACGACAAGGACTGCCGTATAGTGCCTCGAATGGAGCCAAACCGATAGTAAATTGGTAGGAGTTATTATAGGCAAACTCCACCAGTGGAAGATACTGCCCCCAGCCTCCGCCAAAATCAATGATTCACATGCACAACATGTCCTCTAACATTTGATTTGTCCACTCGGTATGTCCGTCTGTGGGTGATAAGTTGTACTCACTCATAACTCTGTACCCATCGCCTCCTGGAAACTCTCCCAAAACTGAGACACAAACACCTTATCTTCGTCAAACACGATATTGAGAGGCATAGCATGAAGTCTTATTATCTCTTCTATGAATATCTGGGCGTACTGTCCCATGGTGTAACCCGTCCGAACTGGCACAAAGTGGGCTACTGTGGTCAAACGATCCATGATCACCCATATAGAATCATGACCCCTCTGTGATGTAGGTAATCCCGTGATGAAGTCCATGGAAATGCTCTCCTATTTCCACATAGGAACCTCTAATGGTTCTAGAAGTCCCGTCGGTCTTACCAACTGACAAGTCGCACATTTCGAGATAAACTCGGCAATATCCTTCTTCATCCTGCTCCACCAGTATTGTCTCTGCATATCCTAGTATATCTTATTCCCACCGGGATATACCGCAAATCGTGAACCGTGTGACTCTGTCATCACCTCGTGTCGCAAGTTTTCTCCCTCGGGAACAACCAACCTTCCATTCAAATGAAAACCCCCATCTGAACACATGGTATAAGACTCGGCCCCCTCTGCTAGAAGCTGCACTATCTGACTTTAGCAGAACGGATCAGATGCCTGAACCTGTACTACCATCGTAATAATCTAGGGCATAACTGTCATCATAAACATGAATGATCGAGCCATCGCATCCTGGTTCCCTAATTCCTTCCATTTCGCTTTCCACACTTCGTCCACCTCACCTATCGGCCTATGGCTCAATGCGTCTTCTACCACGTTAGCCTTCCCCGAGTGGTATTGGATATCAAATTGATAATCCTTCACAAACTCAAGCCACCGACATTGATGCATATTTAACTCCTTCTACGTGAAGAGGTATTGTGGTTTGTGAACAATCGAAATTTCTCCCCCAGGAGATAATGTCTCCAAATCCGAAGTGCAAACACAATCGCCTCCAACTCTAAGTCGTGGGTGGGGTAATTCCTCTCGTGAGGCTTAAGCTTATGGGAGGCATAAGCTATAGCCTAATTCTCCTGCTAAAGTAAACCCCCAATTCCTAATAAGGAAGCATGAGTGTAGACTAGATACTCCACTCCCAGCCTAGACAATGCTAACACTGGTGCTAAGGTTAACTTGTCTTTCAACTCATCAAAGACCAACTAACAAGCGTCACTCCGGATAAATGACACCCCTTTGCGACTCAGGCGTGTCAACGGACCCGCTATCTTCAAAAAACCTCGAATGAACCTCTTGTAGTATCTGGCTAGGCCCAAGAAACTGTGTATCTCGGTCGGTGTCGTGGGATGTTCCCACTCCCTCATTGCTGACACCTTCCCCGGATTCGCGGATATCCCTCTGTCAGAGATTATATGCCCCCAAAACTGGACCCCCTTCAGCCAAAACCCACATTTCTTGAATGTTGCGTACAATTTATGCTGATGCAGTGTTTGCAAAACTTGCCTCAAGTGCTCGGCATGTTCCTCCTCAGTCTGCTAGTAAACCAAAATTTCATCTATGAAGACGATGATGAACTGGTCCAGGAACTCTCTGAACACCCTGTTCATCAAGTCCATAAACACAGTTGGGGCGTTGGTTATCCCGAAAGGCATAACCCTAAACTCATAGGAACCATATCTTATCAAGAAGTCCGTCTTCGACACATCCTGCTCCCTGATATGCAACTATTAGTATCCCGATCTCAAGTCAATCTTCGAAAAGAAGGCAACTCCTCTCAACTGGTCGAATAAGTCATCGATTTGAGGCAACAAATATTTGTTCTGTATTGTGACTTTATTCAACTTTCAGTGAACGACACATAACCTCAATGATCCATCCCTCTTATTAACGAACAGTATAGGAGCACCCCACGATGAAGTAATCCTACAGATAAACCCCTGCCCCAACAACTGCTCAACGACCGAGTGCCCGGCGCTAAATCAATGATGAAGTCTATCTCTCTACTCGGTGGTAACCCCAGAATCTCCTCAAACACATCAGCGAACTCTCAAATAACAGGAATCGAGTCAAGTGGTACCACCACCTCCCTGAAGGTCTCCTCCTCTATATAGTATAAATGTGTGGACGATCCTCCCTCAGGGTAAGGCATCACAACCAGAAATATCTCCTGACCGGGTATGGAAAAAACTATACTCCTACTAAAATAATAGATCATGGACCTATACCTAACAAGCCAATCCATACCTATAATCGCATCATACTCAAACATATCCAACACAAGCATGTCAAAGGGTAAGATAAACCTCCCAATCTCTATACACACTCCCCGACATATAAACGAAATAATGTACCTTCTACTCAATGGAGAATCAACACAATTGATGATACCCTCAGCAGTATCTAATAATCCCCTAGTACGTGCAAACCCCATAGTAATAAAACAGTGTATGTCCCCCGTGTCAAATAAAATGTACCCCAAAGTCCCTTGGATAGAAAAGATACCCTCAATCGCGAGTGGGTACTGTGGGACTACGACCTGGTGAAGATTATAAAATCGTCCATACTAAAATTTCCCCTACTGAATTGAGATGGCTGTAATGGGTGGCAATGCTAGCATCTGTGGGGGTGTTAGGAGAGCTGCGGGAAAAATAGGTCTCTGGGGCTCCTAGCGAGCACCCTGCTGCTGCTAGTCTCTACCCTTCTAAGGGAAGTCTTGATGCTTCTGGCCAGTGTTTCTACAAGTAAAACACCTCCCTGGGAAGGGTCCTCCCTTCTGTCCCCGTCCCTGTTGGCCGTTTCCACCCCTCCCTTGGGCATACTGGATGTGCTGAACTTGCTGCTGGCCCTGATGGCCGTGCTGACCCTGCTGGTCATGTTTAAAGCCTCCCTGACCATGTCTAAAAGCTCCTGACCTGAACCTCTTAGGATCCCCCTGGTGGGAACCCTGATCACTGTGTCTATGCTGACCCTGAACTTCCTGTGCCCCACTAACATCATTTCCTTTTGTCTTGCCTTGCTGGATGGACTCTCCTACTCGCTTAACCTCTGTCAGATTAAAACGGTGGTCCTGGAAGTGGAGTAGTACTGCATTAACCACATCCTAATAGGTGGCCAAAGAGATATTTCCTATCAAATGATGGCGGATCCTCCATGTCAACCCATCTATAAAATGCTGAATCTCCTTATCCTCATTCGGGATCTCATTTAGTACAATGTTCAGAAGGTTGATAAAATCTGCCTCATATTCTTCCACGGTCTTTCCCTCATTCTTCAAGTTTACCAACTTTCGTCTCATCTCTGTCGGGACGGCCGATGGGAAATATTTGTGGTCGAACTGCACCCAAAAGTCTCGAATCGTGAGTGTGTCTCTCTCTCTTCAGAAGTGGTAATAGACTCCCACTACTGCAGTGCTGCTCCCACTAACTTGAATGTGGACAATATCTAACTCTGCACCTCCGTGCACTCATACATCCTCAAATGCGTCTGTATGTCAGTCTTCTAATGCCTCGCTACCACCACATCGGAACTTCCTATAGACTCTGGAGGATGCACCTTCTGGAAGACATCCTTAACACGTTCCCAAGAAGACGGGAAGGCCTGGGCTTGAAATGGATCCACTACCGGTGCCTGAGTTGGTGCATGCTGCACAACTGCTAATGCAACATTTACCGTCTGAGCTATAATGGCGTCCACTTCAGTGGCATTCATCATACCCTGAGCTGGTGCAGGCTGAGGCTCGGGCTAGGCATTCCTGGGAACTCTCTGTGCAAGTCGAGGAGGCATCTGAAAGGAAAGAAAAGGTTCATAAGTCTACAGTTATTATCTTAATCTAACTGAATAATGTAAAATGCATAAAGAGTACAACAATCCTAAAATATAGGTCTCTATATCAAATGACGTTACGCAAAAACATAATGAGCCGTACTGATCCTAAGGACACTAGAACCTGATGCTCTGATACAACCTCTGACACCCCGCCTAATTAATTACCGGGTGATCAGTCCTTAATTATTTAATTTTAGAATATCAAGTTGGTTCAGATAAATGCATCACTGTTGAAGAACTCAAATTTTAATTTAATTAAAAACTAACCACCTAAGATATAAAAAGGTTGGAGTCAAAATTTTATTTTGTCAATAGTCATCATCAAGTAATGAAATAATTAACTAATACTATTCATCCTAAAAACAAAGGAAAGAACTAGTTGAATTCAAATAAAGAACTGGAATAAACACTTCCAGTCAAAATCCCATACAATAATCCAAAGCCATGAAATAAAAGTCTACTAACAGAATAAAATATCTAAATATATGAATGTAAAATAGGAAGGGAAGACACGTCCAACTGAAGTAAACAACTGATAGATAAAGAAGGATAGAATATAAATCGTCTACTATCAATGTCCTGTAGCTTCCACAGCAGCTACATCTCGTTAAATGAGTGGGATATCCTAAGCCTAGTGTCCCTATGGCTGAGAACCTCAAACAAAGGAACAAGAAAAGAGATTTGTAGAAAAACGGGTTAGAGCCCGAGTATAAAACAGTTTAAATATAACAACTGTTTAAATTGGTTAATTAGCACAAATATTATTCAGCTTAACTTAGCATACTCACTTGAGATGCTCACCTCTCGTGTAATATGCATGCCTAATGAGCTTAACTACCCATACTAGTCACGATACTCTACCTGACTATATGTAGTATAACCACTATTTCGGATAAAATATCTAAATAACCCGAAGATAATATATTGCTATTGTTTAGGAATAGGTTTAAAGATGCTTTAACTCATTCCCATAACATTCTTAATTCTCAACTGGTGGCCCAATAGTATATGCTATAATAAAGAGGCCGATATGAAATAAAGAATAGGAACTCAGTATGCATATATAAAATCTCAATATGCATACATATAAATATAAATCAATATTGCACCCATGGTTAAGAAACCCCTGGTGCTAAGCATACTGGGCTATCTAGACCCATTGCAACGCTCACGCATGAAGGACAACAGATTCAATCTCTTAGGAACTAATAAAACATATACACATATTGGAGGCGAACATAGTTCCAAGTCGATCGGCTACGCATAAACCTATGCATCCATACGACCGTCAACACTATCATTCTCACAGATAACCCGTACCTAGGTTCCATGCTCTAGTGGTGCGACTCAAAATCTCCCGAAGGCACAGAAGATATGGTCGTTCACAACGCGCTAACCTCCGTTGGATAGCCAATAGCTAGGTATGTCCTACACATAATATTCCAAGTAATAAGTATACACACAACTTATATAACTTAATATGCATTCACGCAACCCGATTTCCATAATACATAAGTAGTATTACTATTTCTACCATTAACCATAATTCTTTCATATATTACCTCTCTCGAACCTACCTTCCTTCCTAGGTTCTATAAAATTTCTATATCCCGAGAACAATCACACTCCTAACTAGATAATAACTCAGAATTTACGTTGCCCGATACTCACTTGGGTTATTACTCTCACTTGGATAAACTTAGGATGACTTTTAACTCAATCGGACCCTAAAAGCCATTATGGAATCTCGTTAGAAGTCAAGGGAATCTCGTTCGAATAAGTTCGTTCGAATGAAGTTATCACTTCAAATGAACTCCATCATTTCGTTGGAAGTTTCGTTGGAATTCTCATTGGAAGTCTTATTCAAACGACCTGGGCAGACTTCGAACGAGAAATTCGGGCAGACCCTTGTTCTTCTCCAAATTCAATTTTTCCAACTTTCAATCTTCAATATCAATCCAAAACTCAACCCAACTCTAATTTAATGTTCCTAAACTATTCCAAATTACCCTAAGACACTTTCTAATACAAATGAAAGGTCAAATCCTTATATACTCAAATGAAATTCAATAATTTCTTCCATTCCTAATAATCTCTTAAATATGAACCCAGAATTTTTTAAACCCTCAAACCCTCAATAAACTTCGTGATTTCAATATATAATTACCAAATTTTATAATCCTAATAAGGAAAGATCTTCTAGATGCAAACCCATTTCCAATTCACAAGGTTTCTTTACAAATCAGTCTAATTAACCCTAGGTTTTCATTGCAACAAGTTTATACCATTTAATCTAAATCAACAGGAACAATATTTGCTAAAAGAGGAGAAAGATAAACACTTTTCTTTGTATGGATTTCTGATTCTCTGATTGAATTTGGTATGTGGTTGATCCTCTCTTCTCGATCTACACTTTGTTGTAACTATTTGTGAGAAATCTCTAGTGTTTGGCCTTTTTCTCTAATGGTTCTTCTTCCTCCTTGGTTCTCCCTCTTTTTCTCTCTTTTTCTCAAGTAGGTTGCAACTGACCGACCACTAACCCTCGATGCTCCTATTTTAATCCTAATTTCATCCATTTAGTTACTCAAAAATCTCAAAAGACTAAAATACCCCTTCGGGGAGTCATTTTGGGATGAAATGCCCGGACTTCAATAATAACACCCGAGTAGTATGTTCTGACTATTTCGACCCTTTCGAACACACTGGCACGTTCAAAATAGTCATTCGAGTTATATAAAAAGAATTTGCCTTTTTAACCCCCAAATATATAATCGTGACGCGACTCATATGCGTGTCCCAAAGAATTATATCTCAACTGTCATGCATCTCATCCCTGACCATATTATGATTTTTGAAACCATCTATTACGTTACTTACTACGTAATGTTCAACATAGTTATTACTCAACATGATTTGAACATAATTATTTTCGATAACTACTAACTCTCGCCACGCTAGTAATTATTACCATTAAATCGGATTAATTATAAATTAAATTTTCTCCCTTTAAATTAATTAATCCCAATTTCCATAATTTCATAATAAAATTACATATGCGTAAAAATACGGGGTATTACAAACTTCAATCCCCCAATGGCCATTATCGGGTGGAACCCCTTTCAATCTAAATGGGCAATCACATTTTCGTGATCCCGAAGAACGCTTCCTCTTATTTTCTAACCCCTCGTCTTTTTTGGGTCTATGAAGCTCTCTTCGCTCACAACCAAGTACGACCCTACCCTTGCAGGTTGTACTGGACTTGTCAAATTTCGGAATTATTAGGAACGCATAAAGCTTCCGACCAACTTGTTGACACCAATCAATCATCTTGTCCGGGTCATCAAAAATCTGCACAAGATGAACATTGTTGAAAGTGTGAGTTTCTCTGAATCAACCCAAGTCCTAGGAATTTGCCTAAAAAAATATTCAATTTACAATATTAGGCCAAACCAAAATTTATCCAATAAAATTAATGACTTGAATTAAATTAAATTTTACCCAAATTAATTTAGCACTAAATTAAACAAGTAATGATTTAAACCAATTTTTTCTTTTTACCTAAGCATGCATCTAATGTGAGTTTTTCAAAAGATAAAATAAACAAATAACCACTACGCCCCGATTTATGAGGAAAAGTCCACAATGGAAAAAAACCTTGGACGACCCTAGCCTTAAGTCCACTAAGTACGGAATTTACAATTATAAGCAAGATGACTTACTACACTCAACTCGATTCCTTCAAGCCCCGACGCATCTTCTTGTAACTACCTCTGCTTAGACGACAATCCCGGGCTCCACCTGAACCTTAGAATCCACCAATAAAGCTATTGGAATAACCCTCAACCACACATGGTGCCTTTCACCATGTGAGAATGCCGCAGCAAAACAACGAGACTTCTTCTTTGAGGGATGTAGAAGTAAATCCAAACAAATTCTTCAACTCGGTAGAGTAAACCCGGTGCCAAACCCTCTAAGCAAGATATTTATATGGAAACTTGGAATAAACAAACTATGGGTGAAAACAAAAGTGTTTTTAGGATTTTTTTTTTCCTTGAAAAATTAACACTTAAAACATGAACTCTTTCTTTTTGGAATTCTTTCTCTCAAACTCTCTCTTGGAGATTGTAGTATGTGAAAAAGTTACTTTACAAAAGTTGGTTCCCGCACTAGATAAGTCTGTCAAAAGTTAGTGGGGAAAAGTGGGAAAACTGTCAAAAATTGCCAAAATACATGTTCCCTCCAAATCTCATTCGAACGATACTTCTAACGAAGTTCCAGTGGTAGGTCGTTCGCAAACTCGTTCGAACGAAAAATGCGTTCGAACGACAATTTCGAATGAACTTCCAAAAAGCTTAAAATTTGATTTTTAGCCCAGAAACTTTATTTTAAAGTTTTAAAGAAACCTTCTGAAAATAAACCTCAGTTTAAAATAAAAAAAAAACACCCAATAAAACTTGTTCCAAGCTCCTATATAAATATTTAATGCATTCATACCTTAGGAGTAAATGGAACACATGTTGTTGACGTAAAAACGAGGCACAACAAACTCGGCATTTGATGAAGCTTTAATCTTGGCCGCTACGTCTTCAACTATCACGTCATAGGCTTGGATGGATACATATGAACACTATCCTATGACTCAAATGTTTTTGTCCGGGACAAAAATCAAACAAAAATCCTAAAGGGTCATCAAGCTCTACTAGACTTAAAAAAATATCCCACCCGAAATAAAAATTACATAGCTTGACTCAAAACCCAAGGATCAATATCTTTGCCGACGATGAAAGTTGCCATTTAGAAGAATTCCTGCACACTTAAGCAAACTATCAAATGCATAGGGAATAAGAATATTAAATGCGTATAAATTAAATACTCCCCCTAAATTAATTCTCCCATTTATCAACTATGATCAACCTAAGAAGATAGCGCTCTCCCCCTATGTTAAATCTCCTAAACTTAGATAAGATTACAATAGGATTAGATACCATTTCTCCCCTATCATTCTCCCCCTTTTTGTTTAGGAATAGACAAACGATAAAACTAAATTAAACACGATGAAGCTTAGAATGATAATAACATGAAAGCATATAGGCAAGAAAAGTATAACTAATCCATATAAAGAATAAGGATACCAACTAAGATGTAAGAAAATGATACTAATATGATACATAAAGTATTAAGCATGTGATATCGACAAAGAATGCAACAAGATAGATATCAATCATGAAGTAGAAGCATAGATGGACTCGAAATCAAGACAAAGAAAAAATAATACCATATATGTGTAGACATAATGAATATCACTAACGCACACTCACATATATATAGGTATAAACACCACACATGACACAAAATACATTAAGCTTTTCACACTTGTATGACGAAAATGTTTCATATGGAAACAGAAGTGTTGGGGTGTGAACTAGCAATAATTAAATTTAGACCCAATCACTTAAGATATGTTCACGGAGTTCTCATTTGATTGCAAACTTCATCACATTTAAATATAACCTCGTGTGACAATATAGATTGAACTCAATGAACAAACATACACAATCCATACAATCCTAGAATTTTGATGATTCTACAAACCAATAGAGTCATGACATTCAAAGTACAACTAGGATAAACGGACATTATGCAAACCGTTGATATACCATCCAAACTCTCTCAATTTAAGCATATAGAGTTTAATCTTTTCAATGAATAGATCAACCAAACAAAATAGGCCTTGGCAAATATTTTCTTTTAATGCCATTATTCTTTTAGGCCTTTGGACCACGTATTTCTTTTAGGTCCAAACAAACGGTAGCTTACTCTCAAAGGATGATTATTCCTTTCGAGCCCTTCCTCGTGCACACACACACACACACACACACACACACACACACACACACACACACATATATATATATATATATATATATATATGTTGTGACACCCCGCCTAATTAAATACTGGGGGATCACTCATTTATTAAATTAAATCCAGGTGAACAGTTGGTTCATTCTCAGCATCACTGTCGAAAAAAAAAATTCCAATTTAACACCCTAATTAATTAAGCTAAGTGTCCAAACCATTTTCATACATAACTTTCCAAATTTTTATTTAAAAAAAAATTATTTATTTATTTTATTAACAACATTCAAAAAGTAATAATCACACCACATCAATTCTGCAACATAATCCAAATAATTTAAAACATTCGTCAATCGAATGTCAACATACGAAATCTAAAGTCACACATCCAAACTAAATAAATCCCATAGTAACAGTACTGGAAATAACTGAATTACAAATGTTCAATAACAACGGAATAATGGAAAGAGCTACACATGCCCAACTAAATGAAAGTACTAAGAGTGGATCCGAATGAACGAAGTCGTCTAATCAAGAGACCTGCAACTCCCACCTAAGCTGCAACGCGTTCCTTCCAAGGGATCCTAAGCAAGACGCCCCTGTGGCTGGGCACCTGTGATACATACATATATATACAAAAGAGAGAGAGAAAAAGAAACGGGTTAGAGCCCGATAGTGTGTATGATTTAAAAATTCGTTTAGCAAGTATTTAAATTGATACAGGCCAATGCAACAACATATTAGTGGGACACTCTCTTTAGAAATTCTCACATCTCTTCTAATGTGCACTCCTATCGCACTACTCTTCCCAACGGTTTATCCTATCATTTTTGCACTAACCTTCCCAAAAATTTAGCTTATCTTAAATTACTCTTAAGATTTCAAAACCGAACAATATCATTGTTTAAAAAGATACTTCCCATTTAGTAGCACAACTCTCGTTTTAGCTTCAATAATTTATAAAGTTTCCCAGTGTCATATTATACTTTTCAACCAAGTATTTAAAATTTTAGTCATCAACTATGTCCTACTTACCAAATCACAGTAGGCGGTTCCAAATCTCATAATTTCGTATATATATTAACTACTCGCGTAATATATATATATATATAAATATATATATATATATATATATATATATATATATATATATATATATATATATATATATATAACGGCACCCCAAATAAAACTATGGTGCAGGCATACTCTGCTATCCAATCAACCGTATCGCTCACACTAAGGGATATACAAGTTCGGAATCACTCTCGAACTGTATCAACATATATACACAAACAAGATTGAGGCGAAGCATAGATTCCAAGTCTCTAAGAGGTCAGTACATACCCTCACGTCTCTTAGGACCGTCTGAACTATCATTCCGATAGCCTGTACCAAGGATATCTATCTCCTAGGGTACGACTCAATATCCCCCATAAGGCAACCCATGATAAGATCGTCCCAGCGCGGTAACCTCAGGGATAGCAAGTAGCGCGGGCATGGTTTTCACACGTATATAATATATGCATACACAACCATATAAATATACCGCTTGTTATCATATCAATATAGGTTTCTCTCATCACCCATAATTACAATATTTATCCTTACTTTTCACATTAAGTATTCCTTATAAGGGTTCGTCGCTAACCTTAACTCGAAGGGTTTCTCCAACCCATTACGTGACACTCGTGGACCCTATCCTCCCAAGTATAAAATTCAGTAGGTGTCATTATTATGTTCCAACGTAACTCTCTTACGCGCCTCACCCTTTAATACATAAATTTACCAACCCTAAGGTAAATATCCCATAAATACCATTCTCGTCGAATATTAAAGATCCCAACATTTATTCATATGCCCTACTGGTCCTCCATGTCTCTCAAATCATTTTATTAAGAACGCCCAAGAATTATATCACGACAATTTGAATTTAACTCATTTAAAAAGGGAAATAGGAGTCTGCCAGGAGGGGTCGATCGATCGAGGTTTGGGGTTCGATCGATCGAACCTTCGATCGATCGAGGCTCTAGGCTCGATCGATCGATCAAGCAGGTATTGCGATTTCTGTAGAATTGCTGTTACGGGTTCTAACACCTATTCTCATCCAATTTCAAGTTTTACATTCCCAAACATCCAAAATCTTGTCCTACTAACATCCTAACATGATATGATACACATCCTACGTAAAGCATGTCAATTTACGTCACTAAACATGGATTAATCATGCCAAAATTCATTTAAAACTCAGGAACCCTAAAAATCTCTAAGTCATGGTTCTAATCTGTTTTACCCCAGAATTCTTTTCTTAATTATACCAAAATTTCGTGGATTATTATTTTACATCACAAAAGATTTCCAGAATAAGGTTTAAATCTTTACTACATGCAAATTCCTATCACAATTTGGGTTTTCTTCCATATATTTCATCCCTAATCATTCCTAAACTAATATGGAAATTGCACCAACGAAATAAGCAAGATATACACTTGCCTGGGATTTTCAGAAGTCTGGTTTATGGCTGATTTTGGTGTGGTTGCGTTCCTCGTCTCGCGATCTACGCGTTGGCGGTGACGGCGATGCAAATGGTTGAGTTTTGAGCCTTGGGATTGCTTGAGAGCTCTCTCCTCTTTTCTCCAATGGCCGTTCTAGGTTTTGGGAATTCTAACCCTAGGTGACAACCTCAATATCAGATATAGCCCCTCTAATTTTCGTGGGTTTAATTACCCAAAAATGTAAAATTACCAAAATGCCCTCCCGGGTTACTAATTAGGCCTAAAAACGCCCCGAGACCCAAACTACACCCCCGGGTACACTTTTCTAACTATCTCGGCCCTTCCGGAAGCGTTGGCGCGCTCAAAACGACCATACGGGCAACTTATAAAATATACACTTTTATTTATCAAAATTTAGTCCCGACGCGACACGAGCACGTCCCGACTTAAATTTCCGAAATTGTCATTTTATTCACTCATGACATTCAATATAACCAATATAATATATTACTTTGCTCAGTAGTAATATTCAACAAATTTTATATAATTACTAACTCTCGTCATGTTAATAATTATAACATAATTAATTTCTGGATTTTTATTAACTCACATGAAATATAATAAATCCCCAAATTAATATAGCATGAAAATACGGGGTATTACATACTTCCCCCCTAATAATGGAATTTCGTCCCAAAATTCAAAAAATAAGGCATACCTGGTAAGAACAAGTACGGATATCTCTCGCGCATATCTGCCTCGCGCTTCCAAGTGGATTCCTCCACATTATGGTGCTCCCACTGGACTCGCACAAGTGGAACTATCTTCGACCTCAATATCCTCTCGCTAAAGTCCAGGATAGCCACCGGTCTCTCCTCGTAAGAGCTATCAGGCTGTAAGTCAATCTCATCTATCGCAATGTGAGTATGGGCCATATCATCCCGAAGATACCGTCTCAACGACGAGATGTGGAATACATCGTGAATGCGATGTAAATGCTCGGGCAGTCCCGACCTGTATGCAACCGGCCCAATCCTCTCGATGATGGGAAATGGTCCCACGTACCTCGGAGCCAACTTCCCCTTCTTCCCGAACCTCATCACTCCCTTCATAGGAGATACACGCAATAACACTTGGTCCCCCACACTAACCTCTCGGAAGAACTGTTTCGCATCGGCATAGCTCTTCTGCCTGTCCTGGGCTACTCGAATGCGACTCCTGATCATCTCAATCCTCGTGGAGGTCTCCTGAATCACCTCTGGTCCTAGCAACTTGTTATCCCCCACTTCGAGCCAACAAGTTGGGGAACGACAAGGCCTGCCATACAAAGCCTCAAATGGAGCCATGCCAATCGTGAACTGATACGAGTTATTATAAGAAAACTCTACCATTGGAAGGTGTGGCTCCCAACCTCCTCCAAAATGAAGGACACACATGCGTAGCATATCCTCTAATATTTGATTAGTACGCTCTGTCTGTCCATCTGTCTGTGGGTGATAAGCTGAACTCAACCTCAAATCAGTACCCATAGCCTCCTGAAAGCTTTCCCAAAAGCGTGACACGAAGATCTTGTCTCTATCTGACACAATATTCAGGGGCACCCCGTGT
Organism: Sambucus nigra; assembly: GCA_949130495.1. Lineage (NCBI taxonomy): Eukaryota > Viridiplantae > Streptophyta > Magnoliopsida > Dipsacales > Adoxaceae > Sambucus > Sambucus nigra. Next base: position 156,983,776 of record OX422223.1, on the reverse strand, counting down.
AATCTGACGATCTCAGCAATAAACAACTGAGCATACTGACCCGTGGTATAGTCTGTCCGCACCGGCAGAAAATGAGCCACCTTGGTCAAACGGTCTACAATCACCCAGATAGAATCGTGGCCCCGCTGTGATGTAGACAACCCTGTAATAAAATCCATGGAAATACTCTCCCACTTCCACGCGGGTACTTCCAAAGGCTGAAGCAATCCTGATGGTTTCTGATGGTCCACCTTAGGGGTGTGCAAAAAAACCGACCAAATCGACAAACCGACAAAACCGAGCCGAACCGAAAATTTTCGGGCCGAGTTTTTTTGAGGGTCGGTTCGGTTCGGTTTAATCGGGTATAAAACCGACAGGGTCGGTTCGGTTTTCGGTTTTGGCATAAAAAAACCGATTTTGAACCGAACCGAACCGATTTAATTTTTATACTTTTTAATTTTTAATTTTATATTATATTTATATTAGTCTTGACATATTATATTATATTTTTTAATTTTATATTTATATTAGGTATTAAAAAAATACATTTTTTATTAAAATAAAGGAAAAAACCGAACTGGTCCTGTATAAAACCGGCCCTGTCAAAAACCGACGGGCAAACCGAACTTGCCCTGTCAAAAACCGACCCGATTCGGTTCGGTTCGGTTCGGTTTTTCAGCATTTTCGGTTCGGTTTGGTTCTCCTCCTCCAAAAACCGACATGGTCGGTTCGGCCCAAAAAACCCGGTCAAAACCGAACCGACCGACCTGTGAACACCCCTAGTCCACCTTCACCAGCTGGCAGGTAGAACACTTGGACACGAACTCAGCAATGTCCTTCTTCATCCCACTCCACCAGTATTGCCTCCTCATATCCTGGTACATCTTGTCTCCTCTAGGATGTACTGCAAATCGGGACCCGTGAGACTGGGTTATCACTGCATGACGTAATTCTACTCCTTCTGGAACCACCAATCTCCTATTAAATCTCAAACCCCCATCAGAACTAACAGAGTAGGACTCAGCACCCTCAGCTAAAAGTCGTACAATCTGCTCCTGGCAAAACGGGTCTGTGGTTTGAGCCTGTATTACCCTCATAACAATCTCGGGTGTGACTGTCATAACAGATATGAAGGAATGGGCAACTGCGTCCTGGTGACCCAACTCCTTCCACTTCGCCTTCCAGACGTCCGCTACCTCATTTATCGGTCTACGACTCAACGCATCAGCAACTACGTTGGCTTTCCCCGGATGATACTGTATGTCAAACTGATAGTCCTTCACAAACTCTAACCATCTGCATTGTCGCATATTCAGCTCTCGCTGAGTGAATAGGTACTGCAGTGACTTGTGGTCTGTGAACAAACGGAACTTCTCCCCCAATAAATAGTGTCTCCATATCCTCAATGCAAACACGACTGCTGCTAACTCCAGGTCGTGGGTGGGATAATTCTTCTCATGCGGCTTAAGCTTGTGGGAGGCAAAAGCTATAGCCTTCTCCTCCTGCTGAAGTACTCCCCCAAGTCCCTGTAACGAGGCATCGGTGTAAACCAGGTACTCCGCACCCGACTTCGGTAATGCAAGGACTGGCGCTGAAGTAAGCTTGTCTTTCAGCTCGTCGAAAGCCAACTGACAAGCGTCATCCCAAACATATGGTACCCCTTTGCGAGTCAGGTTCGTCAATGGACCCGCTATTTTGGAGAATCCCCGAATGAATCTCCTGTAGTATCCGGCTAACCCCAAGAAACTACGCACTTCCGTTGGTGTCGTGGGCTGTCCCCATTCCCTCACCGCTGACACTTTACTCGGGTCAACTGCAATCCCCCGCTCAGTAACAACATGGCCTAAGAACTGTACTTCTCGCAACCAGAATCCACACTTCTCGTACTTAGCATACAACTGATGCTCTCGTAAAGTCTGAAGAACCTGCCTCAAGTGCTCGGCATGCTCCTCCTCGGAGTGTGAATATATCAAGATGTCATCTATGAAAACGATGACAAACTGATCCAAGAACTCTCTGAATACTCGGTTCATTAAGTCCATAAAAATGACTGGAGCATTTGTGAGTCTGAACGCCATCACCCGGAACTCATAAGACCCATATCTCGTCAAGAAAGCAGTCTTCGAAACATCCTACTCCCTAACACGTAGCTGATGGTACCCCGACCTCAGATCTATTTTCGAAAAGAAAGTTGCTCCCCTCAGCTGGTCGAACAGATCATCGATTCGAGGCAACGGATATTTATTCCGTATCGTGACCTTATTCAGCTCCCGGTAGTCCACACACAATCTCAGTGAACCATCTCTCTTCTTCACAAACAAAACTGGAGCGCCCCAAGGTGAGGTACTCCTACGAATGAAGCCCTGACCTAACAGCTGCTCTATCTGATCTCGTAGCTCTCGCATCTCTGCCGGAGCCATACGGTACGGTGCGCGTGCTATAGGTCTCGTATCTGGCAATAAATCTATAACAAAGTCTATCTCTCGACTGGGGGGTAGGCCTGGTATCTCCTGAAACACATCGGAATACTCTCTGAAAAATGGGATCGAATCTAAGGGAATCACAACCTCCTTAGAGGTATCCTCCTCTATGTAATACAAATGAGCGGTCGAACCTCCCTCTGGGCGAGGTATCGCCACTACAAACATCTCTTGCCCCGGAATGGCAAAAATAATGCTCCCACCGAAGCAATCAATCATGGCTCTATAAGCTGCGAGCCAATCCATACCAATAATCGCATCATGCTCGTGCATGTCTAAGACTAACATGTCTGCAGGCAATACCAAACTACCAATCTCTACCCCCACTCCTTGGCATATAAAGAAAATAAGTGACCCACTCCTCAGTGGTGAGTCCACACACGTCACTGTGCTCTCTGCTGTGGCTAAGAACCCTAAGGCCTTCGCAAAATGCGTAGCTATAAAACAATGTGTTGCCCCCATATCAAACAAAACTCGACCCATAGTACCATGGATAGGAAACATACCCTCAATCGCGGGTGGTGCCTGTGGAGCTGCTGCCTGGTGGACGTTATAGACACGTCCATACTGTAATTACCCCTGCTGCACTGGAGCGGCTGGAACGGCTGGTAGGGCTGGCACCTGGGCTGGAGCTGGGAGGGCAGGTGGAAAAAGTGGCCTCTGTGGCTCATTACGGGCTCCCTGCTGCTGTGGGGCCCTATCACCCTCCGAACAATCCTGACGTCTGTGGCCATGTTTACCGCACCCAAAACATCGGCCTCTGAAGTTACCTCCCCTCTGTCCCTGCTGACCACGGCCCTACTGGCCGTTACCTCCCCGCCACTGGCCCTGTTGGCCCTGATTAGTACGCTGCTGGCCCTGCTGCCGGTGTTGGCCCTGCTGATTAGGCTGGCCCTGCCTATAGCCCCCATATCCCTGCCTAGAATCACCTGAATGGAATCGCTTAGCAGGGTCCCCCTGATGGGAACTCTGCTCGTGCTGACGAGTTTGTCCATGAGATGGTGCCCCACTGGCACTATTACCCCCGACCCTACCCTGCTGGATGGACTCTCCTGCTCTCTTGCTTCCCTGAAGATGGAAGCGGTGATCCTGGCAATGTAGCAACGCAGCATTGAGTACATCAATGAAAGTACTCAGGGATAAATTTCCAATAAGGTGCTGACGGATCCTCCAAGCTAACCCGTCGACAAACAGCATAATCTTCTTTCTCTCAGTAGGTGCCTCATCTGGCACAATGGTGAGAAGTCTCGTGAACTCCTCCTCATACTCCGCTACGTAAGACTCTCCTGCTTCAGATTCAGTAATCTCCGCCTCATCTCAGTCTGCACGGCGGGTGGAAAATACTTGCGGTCAAACCGCTCCCAGAACAACTGAATAGGGATCGTGTCCCTCTCCTCCAATGTGGTAGTGGACTCCCACCACTGTAAAGCGGCCCCCACCAGCTTAAAGGAATCCAATAACTGCTTCTGCACGTCGGTGCACTCATACATACGGAGATGCCGCTGGATGTCTTTCTTTCATTGGCTAACTGTGACAATATCGGAGCTACGAAAGAACTCAAGGGGATGCGCTTTCTGAAAGCATCCCGAACCCTCTCCCATGCAGATGGAAGCTGTGCTGGTACTGGCGCCACTGCCTGAACCTGGGGTGGGGCCTGCTGAACCACCGCTAGTGCGACATTCACCGCCTGAGAAACAATAGCGGCTACTTCATTTGCATTCATTGTGCCTTGTGCCGGAACTGCTGGCTGCTCGGCCTGGGCACGCCTATCCTTCGGAGCACGTCTCGGAGGCATCTGAAATGTGAAAAAGTTTATTAGTCTACAGTTATTATGAAATCTCAAATAGCTAAAGACTTAAACGTAAAAGCAAGAGTATAAAAATAGGGCTCTACAGCAAAAAACGTTAAGCTGAAAGCGAAAATAAGCCGTACATATCCTATGGACACTAGAACCTGATGCTCTGATACCACTTGTGACACCCCGCCTAATTAAATACCGGGCGATCACTCCTTTATTAAATTAAATCCAGGTGAACAGTTGGTTCATTCTCAGCATCACTGTCGATAAAAATAAAATTTTCCAATTTAACACCCTAATTAATTAAGCTAAGTGTCAAAACCATTTTCATACATAACTTTCCAAATTTTTATTTAAAAAAAATTATTTATTTATTTTATTAACAACATTCAAAAAGTAATAATCACACCACATCAATTCTGCAACATAATCCAAATAATTTAAAACATTCGTCAATCGAATGTCAACATACGAAATCTAAAGTCACACATCAAAACTAAATAAATCCCGTAGTAACAGTACTGGAAATAACTGAAATACAAATGTTCAATAACAACGGAATAATGGAAAGAGCTACACATGCCCAACTAAATGAAAGTACTAAGAGTGGATCCGAATGAACGAAGTCGTCTAATCAAGAGACCTGCAACTACCACCTAAGCTGCAGCGCGTTCCTTCCAAGGGATCCTAAGCAAGACGCCCCTGTGGCTGGGCACCTGTGATACATACATATATATACAAGAGAGAGAGAGAAAAAGAAACGGGTCAGAGCCCGATAGTGTGTACGATTTAAAAATTCGTTTAGCAAGTATTTAAATTGATACAGGCCAATGCAATAACATATTAGTGCGACACTCTCTTTAGAAATTCTCACCTCTCTTCTAATGTGAACTCCTATCGCACTACTCTTCCCAACGGTTTATCCTATCATTTTCGCACTAACCTTCCCAAAAATTTAGCTTATCTTAAATTACTCTTAAGATTTCAAAACCGAACAATATCATTGTTTAAAAAGATACTTCCCATTTAGTAGCACAACTCTCATTTTAGCTTCAATAATTTATAAAGTTTCCCAGTGTCATATTATACTTTTCAACCAAGTATCTAAAATTTTAGTCATCAACTATGTCCTACTTACCAAATCACAGTAGGCGGTTCCAAATCTCATAATTTCGTATATATATTAACTACTCGCGTAATATATATATATATATAACGGCACCCAAAATAAAACTATAGTGCAAGCATACTCTGCTATCCAATCCCCGTATTGCTCACACTAAGGGATATACAAGTTCGGAATCACTCTCGAACTGTATCAACATATATACACAAACAAGATTGAGGCGAAGCATAGATTCCAAGTCTCTAAGAGGTCAGTACATACCCTCACGTCTCTTAGGACCGTCTGAACTATCATTCCGATAGCCTGTACCAAGGATATCTATCTCCTAGGGTACGACTCAATATCCCCCATAAGGCAACACAGGATAAGATCGTCCCAGCACGGTAACCTCAGGGATAGCAAGTAGCGCGGGCATGGTTTTCACACGTATATAATATATGCATACACAACCATATAAATATACCACTTGTTATCATATCAATATAGGTTTCTCTCATCACCCATAATTACAATATTTATCCTTACTTTTCACATTAAGTATTCCTTATAAGGGTTCGTCGCTAACCTTAACTCGAAGGGTTTCTCCAACCCATTACGTGACACTCGTGGACCCTATCCTCCCAAGTATAAAATTCAGTAGGTGTCATTATTATGTTCCAACATAACTCTTTTACGCGCCTCACCCTTTAATACATAAATTTACAAACCCTAAGGTAAATATCCCATAAATACCATTCTCGTCGAATATTAAAGATCCCAACATTTATTCATATGCCCTACTGGTCCTCCATGTCTCCCAAATCATTTTATTAAGAACGCCCAAGAATTATATCACGACAATTTGAATTTAACTCATTTAAAAAGGGAAATAGGAGTCTGCCAGGAGGGGTCGATCGATCGAGGTTTGGGGTTCGATCGATCGAGGCTCTAGGCTCGATTGATCGATCAAGCAGGTATTGCAATTTCTGCAGAATTGCTGTTATGGGTTCTAACACCTATTCTCATCCAATTTCAAGTTTTACATTCCCAAACGTCCAAAATCTTGTCCTACTAACATCCTAACATGATATGATACACATCCTACGTAAAGCATGCCAATTTACGTCACTAAACATGGATTAATCATGCCAAAATTCATTTAAAACTCAGGAACCCTAAAAATCTCTAAGTCATGGCTCTAATCTGTTTTTCCCCAGAATTCTTTTCTTAATTACACCAAAATTTCATGGATTATTCTTTTACATCACAAAATATTTCCAGAATAAGGTTTAAGTCTTTACTACATGCAAATTCCTATCACAATTTGGGTTTTCTTCCATATATTTCATCCCTAATCATTCCTAAACTAATATGGAAATTGCACCAACGAAATAAGCAAGATATACACTTGCCTGGGATTTTCAGAAGTCTGGTTTACGGCTGATTTTGGTGTGGTTGCGTTCCTCGTCTCGCGATCTACGCGTTGGCGGTGACGGCGGTGCAAATGGTTGAGTTTTGAGCCTTGGGATTGCTTGAGAGCTCTCTCCTCTCTTCTCCAATGGAAGTTCTAGGTTTTGGGAATTCTAACCCTAGGTGACAACCTCAATATCAGATATAGCCCCTCTAATTTTCGTGGGTTTAATTACCCAAAAATATAAAATTACCAAAATGCCCTCCCGGGTTACTAATTAGGCCTAAAAACGCCCCGAGATCCAAACTACACCCCCGGGTACACTGTTCTAACTATCTCGGCCCTTCCGGACGCGTTGGCGCACTCAAAACGACCATACGGGCAACTTATAAAATATACACTTTTTATTTATCAAAATTTAGTCCCGATGCGACACGAGCAGGTCCCGACTTAAATTTCCGAAATTGTCATTTAATTCACTCATGTCATTCAATATAACCAATATAATATATTACTTTGCTCATTAGTAATATTCAACAAATTTCATATAATTACTAACTCTCGTCACGTTAATAATTATAACATAATTAATTTCCGGATTTTTATTAACTCGCATTAAATTTAATAAATCCCCAAATTAATATAGCATGAAAATACGGGGTATTACATATATATATTTATCTCACACAAATCTCATGTGCAACGGGTTTTAACATGCACTAGTCCCCTTAGATCATATAATATGTAGATGACTAGATTGGTAGGTGAACACCTCACAAAGCTCAAATATACATATGAAGTTAAAATTTCAAATGAGCTCGTACATGTGTGAATTAAGGCATATAAAAGTAGAATCCATTATATCATCACAAAATCCAACTACTCCATGTAAGCATGGTAAAGAACATAATAAGGATTGACAATCTAAACCAAAAGTTCTAGCTACATGGAAGCGAAAAGGAAGGGATTCTAACACAAGTGTATGCCACATAGAGTGTGTCAAACTAAAATACACACAAAAAAGCTTTTTGAGTTTTTGACAATTTTTAACCAAAAATAAAAATATTTACTCAAAAGGCAAAAAAAATCATTTGTATTTTTCATTAATTTTAAATTACTAAAAAGATAAAACACAAATGATAAACAAAATCTTTTTGTATTTTTTCATTTAATGCAAACTAAAATGAAAGAAGTATAATACAAAAGATAAACAAAAATCATTATTCTAGCATGTGATGAAGCATGGAGAATAGACTAGAACATGATTAAACATGCATACACCTAGCAATGATATATAATATGAAGCATAAAAAGCTAAAGTATGCAACCAAAACTAACACATTCAATCTTTAAATTTAGCAAAGGAGGTTTCATGTGAAAGCAAATGAGAATCAACAAATGTAATATCTAGTGCATCTAAAAATAATTTACAAACCCATATAGATGTATATTTAAAATGATGGGGTATGGGAACTAATGAAATGCTAGACATAGACTTCCTAGGACTTCTTTTAAGATCAAAACAAAATTACCTAAGGTGACCTTTCCTACCACAATGCAAGCATGTGAAAACACGAGGAATGATACCTAAGGTGTGACCTTTTCTAAAGTTCTTGGATAAAGTTAACCCTCTAAAACAAACAATGATCTTAGCTTTAGCAATGGAAATATTTGAACTAGATGAGCTAGAACCATTACAACTACTACTCGAGTCTTGTAAGTTATTTTTTATTTTTAAAATTTTGTACTCAAGTAATAAATTAGACTCCTCAATTTTACGGGACTCCTTCTTTAAATTTTCTATTACTCCTAGAAGGTTCTCACCCTCCCCCTTAATGTGAGAAAACTTGTCCCTAAGAGTCTTTTCTCGACTATCACTCTCTTTCTTGGACATATTTAAAATATTAAAATTGTGATTTATGTCCGTGAGCTTTCCACGAAAAATATCTTTTTGAGATAGCGAGGTTTGCAAAAGTTCAATTCTTGATTTAAAACATAAATTTTCATTTTCAAGAAACTTAATTCTTTTTGCAAATCTCACATTTAATTCTCTTAAATTTTCATTACACTTATTAAGCCCATTAAATTCCTCTCGAATCTCAAAAACTTCATTATCATTAGAAATGGACAAATTATCATTAAGACGTCCCATCAAGAGATATAAAAAATGAGAGTGAGTAAAAAATAAACCACCAAAAAATACAAGGAGTTCAAAAATTATAAAAGCCAAAAAATAGATCTTTAACGCGATAAATTAGCGCTCTGGCTCTGATACCACTTTGAAAGCGTGAGTTTCTCTGAATCAACCCAAGTCCTAGGAATTTTCTTAACAAAAATATTCAATTTGCAATATTAGGCCAAACCAAAATTTATCCAATAAAATTAATGACTTGAATTAAATTAACTTTTACCCAAATTAATTTAGCATCAAATTAAACAAGTAGTGATTTAAACCAATTTTATCTTTTTACCTAAGCATGCATCTAATGTGAGGTTTGCAGAAGATAAAATAAACAAATAACCACTACGCCGCCATGTACGAGGAAAAACCCACAACGAGAAAAAATCTCGGACGACCCTAGCCTTAAGTCCACTAAGTACGGAATTTACAATTACAAGCAAGATGACTTACAACACTTGACTCGACCCCTTCAAGCCCCAATGCGTCTTCTTATAACTACCTCTACCTAGACGATAATCCCGGGCTACACCTGAACCTTAGAATCCACCAATGAAGCTATAGGAATAACCCTCAACCACACATGGTGCCTTTCACCATGTGAGAACGACGCAGTAAAACAACGAGACTTCTTCTTTGAGGGATGTAGAAGTAAACCCAAACGGACTCTTCAACTCGGTAGAGTAAACCCGGTGCCAAACCCTCCAAGCAAGATATTTATATGGAAACATGGAATAAACAAACTATGGGTGAAAACATAAGTGTTTTAGGATTTTTTTTCTTGAAAAATTAACGCTTAAAACGTGAAATCTTTATTTTTAGAATTTTTGCTCTCAAACTCTCTCTTGGAGATTGTAGTATGTGAAAAAGTTACTTTGCAAAAGTTAGTTCCTTCACTAGATAAGTCTGTCAAAAGTTAGTGGGGAAAAGTAGTGGGAAAACTATCAAAAACTACCAAAATACCTGTTCCTGCCAAATCTCGTTCGAACAAGATTTTCGTTCGAAAGAAGGCTCATTCGAACGATACTTCTAACGATGTTCCAGTGGAAGGTCGTTGGCAAACTCGTTTGAACGACTTTCTTGTTCGAACGAAAAATGAGTTCCAACGATAATTTCGAACGAACTTCCAGAAAGCTTAAAATTCGATTTTTAGGCCAGAAACTTTATTTTAAAATTTTAAAGAAACCGTCTGAAAATAAACCTCAGTTTAAAATTAAAAAAAAAAAACACCTAATAAAACTTGTTCCAAGCTCCTATATAAATATGTAATGCATTCATACCTTAGGAGTAAATGGAACACTTGTTGTTGACGTAGAAACGAGGCACAACAAACTCGACATTTGATGAAGCTTTAATCTTGGCCGCTACATCTTCAACTATCACGTCATAGACTTGGATTGATACACATGAACACTATCCTATGACTCAAATATTTTTGTTCGGAATTGAGCCAACACAACATTGAGACTCAATCAGAGACTTGTGTCCTTACATTTGTTAAATGAAAGGACATTTTAAACACAGATTTTGAGTATAATTGTAAAATCATGTTGAGTACAATATCAATAAACAAAACATACCTCCTAAGTTGTGAATTCGATTGTATGGTCTTAATTAATCGCATCAATATTCAATCCCTCTTCTCATTCCGCATCCAAACAATGCACACAATCAAATTATGTCATACAATAATGTCATGCACTAAATATCTCAAAGTGTTGAAAATAAACTACGTGATACAGTTTTTTACCACAGACGATGTGAAATCTGGAAACAAACCACGCAAACATTTGGGCGAAGTAGATGTCGTTGCTTATTCAATCATACTCGTTTCACACATATTCATTTTCTCTGTGGATGCACATTCAGTAGGTACACTCGGTACACTGAGATTGTCTATATTGTGCCAAAATGTATCATCTAAAACCGAGTCATCTAAGTGAAATGAGAATACAATAATCAATACATGACTGAATGGCAATATGCATGAAACGAGTATGATTCAACAAGCAACCTTGTATAGATAACCACGGCCACATTAGACCATGGGTATAATACCACGGCTAACTTAAACCGTGGGTAGATAACCACGGACAACTCAAACCATATATATATATAACCACGACCAACTTAAATCGTGTATATATAATCACGGCCAGGTGAAACCATGAGTTGATAACCCCGACCAAGAATTATTACACGATCAAATGTAACCGCAATGTGTCATTACACGACATCTTGGGACCGAAACTCGTTGTCACTTACGGTGACGGGCAATCGTAAGTGCAGTGAGTGTAGTTTTTTTCATGTTTTCATCATTTTAAATGTTCTTTTATAGATTATATAGTGTGTAGAGGTGTTTTAATACCTCAAAATCATCAAACGAGCATTGGATATTTCGAGTTTGTGAAGCTTGATCATCAACATTCTTTTCTTCACCCATTGCAATGTAGGCTCTTGATACTTCCTTTCTGTATATAAACAACACAATAAAGACCACAACAACACAACAAACACACGAAAATGGATATTTTGGAAGAAATGGTGAAGATGATTTTAGCTAGGTTTAACCGTGGGTTTGAGGTTTTCGGTGGGAAGAGCAATAGGTTTGATTTGTGTCTTTTGGTTGGGTTGTGATGTTTTAGAGTTTGTGGTGTTAATTTTTGTGTAATTTTTTGTTTATTTTGGGGTATATTAGACATTTTACTAGAAACAAAGGTACAACACTTTTTGGTGTTTTGGAGTAAAGTTTGGATTTAATTTTTATGTGGTGTTTTGGAGATATTTTTTGGATGTAAATATCAGGACGCTTTATTTATTTGTCTATTTTTTCTATTTATATGCATTCTATTTTTATTTCAAATTTATAATATCATTAATAACAATCACAAAAACATGGCGAGAAAAGTTTGGGCACCATTGCATAACCTTGAAATAACGAACTGGTATAATAATTGAACCAATCATCCTGGCCTTTTGGTGAGATTCTCTAGTTATGTTGAGGCTGCCACGAAACATTGAGATGGCTCTTGAGTTCTTCAGCCGTGATAGGGAGTTGGCTCTTAGCAAGGATTATTCTGCCAAGAAGTCTAGTTTTGCAGGCTTGTACAGATTATTGGTATGTTTCTTTAGAAAAATGGATATGAGGTGTGTTTTCATGGTATGTTGGTGTGGGAAGATTAGAAAGATAGGGAGCCAAGTTTTCAAAATATCTGATGTTTGTTTGAGAGATCCGTGTACCACGAGATCTTAGAGTATTGGCATATGAAATCTTAACTTTCGAAGAAGCCATCACAGTCTTCTGATTCTATGAAGAGGAGAGAATACCCGCAAGTTAATTTGCAATCAACTGACAAAAACTCATCCTCCAAGTCATAGTTGTTCATTCACACCTGAATTCAAATCTCCAACACCAAAAATCTTAAGTGAACCACACAAAGGCTAGTTTTTTTTCTTTCTTAATAAGTAAAATAAGGGATGAAAAAGAGAACAACAATAAAATAATTTAATAAATAAAAAATTGTTGTGTAAAAGATAAAAAAAAAATCTTATTTGAAACAATTTTTTTATTTATTAAAATTTCTTTTATTTATAAAAAATAAAAATAAAAAGAATGTTCAATAAGGTCTTAATATGATTTTTTAAAATAAAGTTTTATTATGATTTTTTAAAATAAAGTTTTAATATGATTTTTTAAACTCTAGCTCAATAATGTTTTTTAATTGAATATATAGATGTTTTTAATTAGATATGTATCTTGGATTGTGTATGAGCATGATATCATATATTAAAAAAATATGATTTGAGAACAATATATGAAGTAAAATCCAATTAGTTAGATGCTTTAAGTTTTTGTTGGAATGTGCTATGAGAGGATTGAAATCTTAACCAAAGCGAAAGAAATTGAGAAACTTACACCACTTATTGGTATAGTCGCATGTATTTCATAAAATTGGTGAGTTGATGCGATGAGTAATGTGACTATTTAGAATGGTGTGTTCAAGAACTCCAAATATATATTCCCAAGATTATGATCTCTGGTTTCTCTCTATTTATGAAAAATAAACACGCACAGTAAGCAGTGGCGGATCTAGGAATTTGAATCAAGTGGGGCAAAAAATTCTGACAGAGCCAGGGGCGAGAGCCCCTAGCCGATTTTTTGGATTGTTTTTACTTTTTTTTACAATTTTTAACCTAAAAAATGTTTGAGGTAGTAATCAACTAAATTTGCAGTTTTTACTTTATTCGTGGATTTTTTTTATAATATTTCAACATTATATTTCTCCATGACTTGACTTCCGATTTTTACAACAAATTTTAACAATTTTTAACGAATTTCAAGAAATTTGAACCAATTTCAAACTATGTTAAACACAAACTTTAACAAATTTCAACAAACTAATAGCACATATAAAATTTAATCTAACAAACTAATAGCATGCATTATAAAAATACGCACATATATAAAAAACACATATAAAAAATATACCTCTCTTTTTATTGATTGAAGTGAGATGAAGGAGGGCAGGGAGCCGTATGAGGGAGCAGAGAGATCTGTTAGGCTGCTACTGATGTACTGTTCTGGCAGCAGCAACGGAAGTGAGGTGGTGAGCTGAGGCAGCGGCGGTGAGGTGACAGCTGCTGAGGCAGCGGCGGTGAGGGGGAGATAGAGGGGCGAATGGCCGAGGTGGTTTGCAAGAAGAGAGGAGAGAGAATATGTTAAATGTTGTCAGATAAAAGAGGGGTGAACGTTTGTATAAATGTGTGTTTTTTTTCAATTATTACACATTTACACCCTCATCTTTGTAAATAATAAGAAATATCCTCCAAGTTCAAATTTTTACGAAAAAAATCCTATTTTTTTAAAATTGAACTGGGGCGGCCACCCCACCTCGGCCTGAGGTGGATTCGCCCCTGAGAGTAAGAATACTTTTTTATTTTATTTCAACAATGGAGACTATTTTATTCATCACACAATGTTACAACCAGGAAAATGATTGCAAACAAAACACACAAAAATTACATCTTTATTTTCACAATAGCAGACAATAGTTTATTAATAACCACTCTAAGAAGATAAGACAAAGACCATTGAGGTACCTTATTTAAACAACCCATTTCCCATCAACCCTAGATGTTCAAATTGACAACAGATCTATAAGTTTTCTCGGGCTGCCAACCAGCCGGTATAACGTTATTAGCAACAATAGTTTGACCGGATTCTGAAATAACTTTAATTGAAAATGGTGCCTGAAGTTTAGAACCATGATCCACTTTCCAAACAACGTCCCATGATTGTTGCACGAAGATCTAATTGTTAGAGTCCAAGGCCTCTTTTAGGTCAACTCCAAATTAGGTCCCCATCTCCATTTTCGTATTCAACTACGACAGCAAAACAATAAGGGTTTGAGCCAGAGTCCATGTGGAAGGCCACGGTTGTTTTACCATAGTTGCACTTCACTCTGTAGCCACCCAATAAGGCTTAGAATTATATATTTATCATTTATGATATGATATGAAGCTAACTAATTGGAAAAAGTGAACGAAAATATGATAGGATAGTGGGTTACGATGTTAGTTACTACAAAACAACTACAGTATATTAGCATATAACCCGTAACGATGTTAGTTACTATAATATAATAGCATAAAAATTAGTATATAACATAAGCATTATAAAAGATTATTTTTTTCATACATAAAACTTGTCTATTATTTTTAAATATTTTTATTATATATTTTTTTTGATACGTAAATGATTCAATAAAACAAACCCGCCTAAGGGGGCGGAATCCCGTATACAGGAAGTATACAAAGCAAAGAAGCGCAGGGCCGAACCCCAATACAGACTACACCAACCCCTAGAACTCCTCCAAAAACTGAAGAAAGTGAACCAATGACGAATCATAACTCTTCCTATACCAAGAAAGAAGAAGGTTCAGAAAACAATAACGAATCCGAGAAGGAGCAAAATCGACTCCCTCAAAGCATCTCCTGTTCCTCTCCTTCCAGATGGTCCAAAAAATACAATGAGGGACCAACATCCAGACTCGACGAGGGCCAGTCCATCCCCTAGGCATCCTCCAGGTCGCCATCATCTCACACACCGTCCGCGGCATAACCCAACCAATCTGGCCTAATGAGAAAAACAAATCCCAGAGTCCCCTCGTTATCTGACAGTGTAAAAGAAGGTGATTGGTCGTCTCCTCCTCCTTCCGACATAACCAACAGCGACTGACCAATCTCCTACCTCTATTCTGAAGCCCCTCAATAGTCAAGATGGCCTGCCTAGCAGCGGTCCACACAAAGAAGCAAACCTTAGGAGGTGCAGGGCACTTCCAAATGGCCTTCCACGGAAAAGAAGAACCCCCACGACCCCTCAACACATCATAATGGCTCTTAACTGAGAACTGACCATCCTGAGACTGTGACCACCACAACCCATCTGCCCCCACAGACGGGATCGGCGCCACTCCTAGCCAATCAAAAAACTCCTCTGCCTCCTCCAACTCCCAGTCCCGGAGACCCCTCCTAAACTTCGGATCCCACACCCCACGAGCCCCTACCCTTCGCCTATGATTCTCAACTAAACCATCTTTGTCAACCGCCAGACGAAACATCCCCGGAAAAAGATCCTTCAAAGACCCCCTCCCCCCACCCCACTTATCCTTCCAGAACCTAATACGGCTTCCACACCCGAGCTGAAAGGAGGTGAGCAAAGAGAACTTCCCCCACCCTAGCGCGATAAACCTCCACCACCCCACCCCGTGAGCAGAACGCCCAAAAATAGGACCCCACCCATGCAGACCCACACCATGCCTAGCTACCACCACCTTCCTCCATAATCTATCTCCTTCCTTATTAAAGCGCCACAACCACTTCCCTAGTAAAGCCTTATTAAAATGGGCTAAATTCCTTACCCCTGCCCCACCCTCTTTCAGCGGCCTGCACACGTCATCCCATCTGACCAAACAATACTTGAACTGGTCATCATTCCCCTTCCACAGGAAGTCCCTCATCAGCTTGTCGAGCCTCGCGCCAACGGACCCAGGTAATGGGAGAATCGACATAAAATATGTTGGAAGGCTAGATAAAACGCTTTTAATCAATGTCAACCGACCACCATAGGACAGGTAACTATGCTTCCAACCTGCTAACTTCCGCTGCACCCTCTCAAGAACCGGATCCCACAACAAAGAGGACTTAAACTTAGCCCCTAAAGGAAGGCCAAGATAAGTAGAAGGGAGAGAACCAACCCGACATCCAAGAACACTTGCTAGACATTCCACATTGCCCACCTCTCCCACGGCAATCATCTCACTCTTTCTGACGTTGATCCGTAAACCTGAGACAGCCTCAAAACAAACCAGGAGCAACCGCAGAGACCTCACCTCATCCACAGAAGCCCCACAGAAAATGATAGTATCATCCGCAAACAGCATGTGGGAAACATTTACTGGAAGAGTAACAGAGCTCCCAATCATAAAACCCGAAATCAGACCACCCTCCACCGTACGACTCATCATTCTAGAAAAAGCCTCCATAACGAGGATGAATAGGAAAGGGGATAACGAGTCACCCTGCCTAAGACCTCTAGAACTTGAGAAGAACCCCTCGGGCACCCCATTAACAAGAACAGAGAAGTTGACCGTGGAAATACACCTCTGTATCCACCTGCACCACCGCTCCCCAAACCCCATCCTCCTCAGAAGATAAAGAAGGAACTCCCAATTCACATGATCGTAAGCCTTCTCAATATCAAGCTTGCATAGAATACCAGGGTCCCCACCTCTTAACCTGAAATCGATGCACTCATTCGCTACCAGCGCAGCATCCAGGATCTGACGACCACCCACAAACGCACTCTGATCCTCCGAAATAAGAGGATCAATCACATTCCTAAGTTTAACGGACAAAACCTTAGAAATGAGCTTATAGACGCTGCCAACCAGACTGATAGGCCTGAAGTCCCTCATATCTGTAGCCCCCCCTTTTTTAGAAACCAAAGTAATGAACGTGGTGTTCAGGCTCCTCAGAAAGTAACCCCGATCATAGAACTCGCTGAAAACAGCCATCACATCCACCCTGAGAACCTCCCAACAATGCTGATAAAATGCCATAGTAAACCCGTCCGGACCAGGAGCCTTATCACCGCACATCGACCTCAGGACCTGGACAACTTCCTCTTCAGTGAACATCCTTTCCAACTGATCCACCTCCTCCCCCGAGATGCTAGCTACTGGAAGCCCATCCATCTTCGGGCGCCAAGGCTCCTCCTCCGTATACACCCTTTCGAAGAACTGACTGATCTCCCTCCGAACTTCCCTCTCCTCGAGGACCTCCACTCCCCCAACTACCACCTTTCCGATATGGTTAAAGCGGCGATGTGAATTAGCCGCTTTATGAAAAAATTTAGTGTTGTGGTCCCCTTCCTTGAGCCAAAGCGACCTAGATTTTTGCCTCCAACTCACCTCCTCTTGAACCAGACGCTTCCCCACCTCCATTTTTTTCTCGACCCTAGCCACCCTTTCATCCCCTGAGAGTCCGCCCACCCCTTCTTTTTCGTCAAGAACCCTGATATCCTCCAGAATAAGATCTATCACTCCCCTCACATTACCAAACACCTCTCTATTCCATCTAATTAAATCCCCTTTAAGTTGAAACAATTTTGTCGCAAGCCTGAAGCTTGCATTCCCCTCCACCTCATACCCCTGCCACCATTCCTGAACCCTCCCAATAAAATCCTCCTCTTTCAACCACATATTCTCAAATCTAAACGGGGTCCTTCCCGTGTTTCCCCCTCCGCACTCCAGTAAAATCGGCGAGTGATCAGACGTCACTCGAGGCAGGCATGACTAAGTCGCCCCTGAGAATTGCTCCTCCCAGTCATTAGAAAGTAAAAATCGATCCAGCCGAGAAAGCGAGGGTTCGTCCCTATGACTGGTCCAGGTGAACACCCCTCCCTCCAAAGGGAGATCAATCAATTCCAACTCATCGATGAAGTCAGAGAAATCCCTCATAAAAGCATTCGATCTCCCCCCACCGCTTCTCTCGGAGGGGAACCGAACGATGTTGTAGTCACCCCCTGAGCACCACGGAACGCCCCAGACACTTCTGGTGCCTGCCAATTCCTCCCAAAGCTCCCAGCGAACTGAGTCCTCCACAGGGCCATAAACCCCCGAAAAACTCCAAGTGAACCCATCCGCTACACATCTAAATAAACAGGAAAGAGACCACCGACCTACTAAACCCTCCATTTTTTCCACCACCCTACTATCCCACATAATGATAACCCCTCCTGATGCCCCCTCAGAATCCAGGCAGAACCACTTAATCCTGCGATCTCCCCAAATGGACCGAGCCACCTCTCTGTCCATAGAACCCAATTTTGTCTCTTGAAGACAGACAATGTCCGGCCTCCACCGTGCAAGAGCCCCACTGACCACTCCTCTTTTACCGAGGTCATTCAAACCCCGCACATTCCACGATATAATACGTAGCTTCATTGGAGATCTTTAGAGCCCCCACTCACCCCTCTTTCTACCACCTCCACTCTCTCCCTCCGTCTCTCTTCTATGGAGCGGAACAACTCAAGTGCCTTCTTCTCATTCCCCACAAAATTAATACCTAGGAATTTACTAAATCCCCCTATCACACTAGTAACCCATTCCTCCGCCTCGACCTCCCTACCTCCCTCAACCTCCCTACCTCCAGACCCCTTTCCCATCCCTTCCGAACCCCCGAGCTCAACCCACAGGATAGGGGAAGGATCAACCGAACTGCATAAATTATCTTGCCCACACAAAGACTCCCCCGGGCTGTCACGACAGTCCTGCTCAAAAGACTCCCCCTCCACATCTCCTTCACTTTCTTCCACGACAGTACTAAGGGTACCCCCTTTGCGAACCAACGTGACGGCCGGAAGATCCGTACCCCACCCCTCGGACACGCCTGAAAATGGAACCGCACCCTGAGAGCACTCCCCATTGCCAGACAGACCTTTTTTGGCTTTTTCAACTACCCCTTTCCATCTATTCTCCCCTTTAAATCTGCAATTTTTCCTAAAAACCCCATTCTTTAGCACTTTTCCGGAGTTAAGACAAGGGCCGATGTTTTTATATTTGGGCCAATTTTTATTATTATTTTTTTTATCAAGAACGGGGAGGCAAAAAATAGCCTTACTGACTGGCACCAAATCACAACCTTCATGTACCAACTTGGTACTAATTTCAGCATCTGCAACAATAGCATGAGGCCCATTAGAATAAGTACAAGCCCCATTAATACTGACATTCTCACCCCTCCTGCTGTCACCAGCTGAGTCCACGTCAATCAATTGAGAGTGCACAACAAATGACCTCTTATTACCAACCCCATCACTCCCAGAAGTAGACACCAACATCTCACTTTCGGCCACTGCATGACCAACCCCAACTCTGTCACCAGCTAAGGTCTTGTCAGCCACCCTAAAACCCAGAAAATCAGTACCTCGTACATTAGCCTGCACCCCTCCTAACCCACCGCCTACCTGCTCAACATTACCGATGATCTGTACACCGGAATTTTGAACCGCACTGCGAGAACCCTCCGGCAACTTCCCTACGCCACTGTGCTCTCCCACTAACTGCAGGTCACTCGCCACAGCCACCTCAACCGCCTCCTCGCAACGATTGCCTTCGTACGCAGTAATAGCCGGGAGTAAGGGGCAGTAGTGACAATATGAGTAGAAGCCACATCCTCGTATGGACGAACGGGACGTCGTCTAGGCCTGCTAGCACGACCCTTGGCATGCTCGGCACCTCCCTCACCTCCAAACGAGCACGTAGGGGACACCTCCACACAGACGGCCATAGTAAAAACCCAGCCACCTGCTGTAATGGAAATATTCTCTGGGACACTATCAGTCCATTTAACCAATATTCTAGCCCACCTCAACTCTTCCCCGCTTGAGTTTCTTCGTCGATGTTCAGGTAGCCTCCACACCTGTTACCAACAGCCTGGAACACTTCCAAGCCCCATAAGTGCAGTGGTAATCCCTCAATCCGAATCCACCGACTAGCCGGAGTTCGACCATTTTTATCACAGCAACCCAACGGGTGCCACTTGTCTAAGAAGAGGTGAACACCATTCACAGACCACTGTTTCTGCTCCAATATCCTATTCGCTTCCTGCTCAGACGCGAAAATGAAACAAAAGGAAGAAGCATTTAGATATCTTACCACCACTCCGCCACCCGCTCGCCAATGAGTGCAACACCACACTCTCAACTTCTCTAGTGAGGGTGGTGTGCAGTCTTCACCCCCAACTCTTCCCACCAAGGCTCTCTTGAAGAAGTTTACTCTGGACACACATGAGTCACCTACAATGGATATCTCCTGTTTAAAGAGTGTATCAGCATGGACCCTTAACGGAGAGAAGGGCCAAAGTTCAACGGCGGCCGCTTGAAGATAAGTTTTCATTCTAACCTTTTTATTATATATAAAAACTTCAAAACAACTGTACGTAATTTATATACAAAAATTTTTACGTACTTTTATTAATTTTTTAGTTTAAAAAATTGAATGTCATTTATAAATACAAACTTTAATTTTTTTCTAGAAATAAAAAGTTAAATGTGTTTTTACAGCCAATTTTTATTATTTATGTGAAAAATAATTTTGAATTTTTTTTAACTTAAAAACTATTTTTTATAAATATAAACTTAAAAAAAAACTGTACATATTTTATATAAAAAAAATTACATATATTTTTATTTGTTTTTAGTTTAAAAAACTTAGTATCATTTACGAATAAAAACTTAAAGTTTTCTATAAATACAAAGTTAAAAATGCTTTTATAACCAAAAATCTTTTTTATTTATTAAAAAAATTAAAATTTTGAAAACTTTTGTCTAGAAATAAAACCGTTATATATATGTAGTAGTATTAGTAACATTTTGTAATGTGATTTGAGCGGAGAATGATAAAAATATTTTAATTGAATCTAGATTGTGTTAGATTGAGAGATTAATTAATGGAATATAGAATGGATCATCTTTTTAGTTTTCAAGACACTTTTGATTTATTCATTTTTTTTTGTTTCAAAGAGATTTTTTTATTATTAATCCATTTAGGTGAAAGGAAATATAAATATTAGGAGGAGGGGGATGTATCTAGGTAGGAAGCATTATTTGTCCTTTACACCTCTAATACTATCGTATTAGAGGTATAACTATCATGTAGACTACTCGCGCAGGCGCAAATGTATATTACGAATATTGTTAAAAGGAAATATATTGGTGCATTATACTCCCAAAGTTATTCTATTTCATTATATATAAATGACACATGTGTAGTCCTTATGCTGGTTCTTTCCTCTTAAGAGCTCAACTGTCATGCGATATGCATTTGCAGCGATGCCTCCCTAACTTTTTTTATATCATCGTTGCTTTCATAACTTGAAATGTTGTTGTCGTGAAATACAATTTGAAAGAAAAATATTTCAGAATTATCAGTTTTGAATATGAATATAGTAGAATTGAAGCTAAAAATGCAGTAATTTTTCATTAAATTTGAGACATCATATATAAGAGTTAGTAGGAAGGTAAATAATTGAATATATCACATAAAGTCGCGAGAATATCCATTTTCCTAGAAGTGAGTGAATTCACATGTTGTTTTCTATCTTCTCCATTAAGCAAACTCTCACTCTCTCCTTCTCAAAATGCTATCCAATCTAGACTATATATCCCCATAACTTCACAAAGAACGTTGATAAAAAAAATACCACTACCTTAGTATTTTTCAAGAGACAAAGCAATATCCTTAAACAATCCATAATTTTTTTTTAAATGAGGATATTTATTAATAACCAAATAGGAGAAAAAGCCTCTCCTAGTGGCTCTTATAAGCAGTAATGGAAAACTAAAAAATGCTACAATTTATGAGATCTTGAATGAGAAAGGAAGGCCTTATATTATATTTAAGCACTGATTTCTCCTCATGAGTTAAGGACGGAAACTCCACTTGATAATTCTTGTTTCTTCGCTTTTGAGAACTGTCGTCCACCAAATCATCTTCAAAATTTCCTTGAACATTGAATGAATTGCTAATTTGAGTTTGAGAATGTATGCCTCCAGCTTTTTTTTAATAATCGAATCTTCAATAAAAGCCTTTGCTTTGGCGGAATTAGGACTCATTCCTAAATCAAATTTGGGGAGCTCGGACATATAAATTCACTTCAGGACTGATTAAATTTGGTATGTACTCTGACGAGGGCATTTTATCTTCAGAATTTGACTTGTTATTCTCACTATTAACGCTATCACAATCATCCAATGTTCTAGATTCCAATATAATTTGATCCGAGTTTTGATCCAATATTTTAGGGATTGCCGAATTATCTGCAACATTCGATTTTTGACCAATCCCATTTTGTGACTTTCTCCCCACGCTACCTGAATTAAAAGTCTTAGGTAGAGCATTTTCGAAAACCTCCGAAAGAGGATTGATGCTGTCCGATTTAGTAGGGTCTCCACCTGCCTCAGTATTAGTTATGGTCAATAAATGTGTGCTATCCTTTGAACCAATTATATCAACGGTTTCGATTCTATCCGAATTTATTGGGATTTTCCCATTTTCTTGTTGAATAGTCAACAACGATGTTTGCACAGGAATTTCGTCCACTTCTTTGGACTGGTGATGAGACTTATGAACAGTTTCGGTACCCTTATTTTAATCCACCTGAATTTTATTTGATACTCCGGTTAATTTTTTTGTCAAATTATATTTTTCGGCACCTGCTTGGATGCCATTTTTTGCCAAAAATCTCGAACGACCTAGTGGTAGCTGCTGATTAGGTTCCTTGTATAATGTTTGATGTTTGAAAAACTCGCCATCAGCTTGGATTAAATCTGTTTGTACGTTCGCTGCTCTCTTCAACTCCTGTTGGATATGAGTATTTTTCCTAATATTTTTACATGCTGAAATGGAATGGCCTGTACATCCACAAAAATCGCAAATTGATGGAAGTTTTTCCATCTCAAAATAAATTTGAAATCTAAATCCATCTTCTCTCTCAACAATAACGAAATTGGCCATATCATAAGAAAAGTCGATCTCAATTAAAACACGAGCAAATAAACCGTATTTTTGTTCAAGGGTTATATGATCAATACTAATTGGGTTTCCCACACCACGAGCTATCTCTAAAAGTAATCTAGGGTGCCAATATTCATCTGGTAGATCCAAAAATCTAATCCAAACATTAGACTTGGACGAAACATAATTTTTAGGACTCAAATCAGGAATCCACTTCAAAGGTTTAAACCAACCAAGATCAAATGAAACAGACCCTTGAATCCACACCATAGTGAATTCTTGTGTCGATTCAAAGTACATGCTGTAAAAACCTTTTCCTTTATACATAAGTGACCATGGATTATTAGTTTTCCAAATATTTGAAATCATGTGATGAAGAGATTCAGATGAAATTGGCTTTGTACCTTTAGACATAGAAAGTCTTCCAAGTAACCTATTTTTGCATGCATCAATGGAGGATTTGTAAACCTCATTTGATATCTTGATGATTGGTGCGTCTCCTTGAAAAAAAGGGTCTGGAAGGTTTGAGTAAAAAGAGGAGATGGTATCAATAGATTCCTGAATTTGACGAGGGTTCTTTATCTTGTTGTTTCCCTGTTGAAGATTCTGGGCAAAAGATGGAGTTGTCATCTCTGTTATAGGACCATTAATTTGTGACCATTCATCAAGAGATTCGTTTCACTTCGTATTTGAAGTTGTAAACCTTTTAAGAATTCGTAATTAAATTTAATTAAAATAATTGCATACACGGTGGGTGCAAATTGGCATAAAATAAATCAAATATAGGTTAACATAATATTCATTACAAAACATAATTTAGTAAATACCCCGAGGGGTGTTTAGTCTAGAAAATTAATGTCGGGCAAAGTGAAAATGGGATCAAAATTGAGGTGTCAAAATCTAATTAACTCATTTCTTAGTATAAAATCTCTGAACATATATTAAAATTTATTAAAATAAAAATTAAGGTATATCTGTTAGTACCCCACTTTAGTTGTTCAACCTTCTAAAAGTACTTTTTGAAACTGTCGAAAGGCTTTTTGTTGTGAGATCAATAAAGTGTTTTACTAATTTTCCAATGTAAAGTTGTTGTGAATTATTCTCTTATGGTATATGAAATAAAGCAACACAAATATTACCTCTAACTTAATCAATTCGTTAAGCCTAAGATGAAGATTTTTAACCCTCAATGCTAAAAGTTTGCAACATCATCCTTTTTAGGTGGAATAAAGTTAATTATATATGGGTTAGCAACTCAAATTTAATTTTCACACAATCAAAGTCATATATTTTGAGCTCCACTTTATATTAGACATTGAGTATTAAACCCAAAAGTAACTCCCAAGATAGTTTATAGTGCAATGCTTTAGTTCCCATATGCGACTTCATAATCGCAGCCCGTCTCCATAGGAATGTTGTTTGGGCCTAATACTTGAATAAATGTAAATGATACACTTGGAAATCAAAGCTTTGCAACAGATTAAATCACGGTATATAACATCTTAGGTGACTTATCACTTTGTCTTTTGGTTTTGGGTTAAAACTCTAAATTCTTGTCATAGCCCAACTATTATGCATCAATCAATAAAGTTGTATAGATAGGAAACCTCCAGCACACTAAGTGTAAATTTTCCCTCGGATGACTTTACATTTTCAGCATTCGCAAAATCAATTTTTTAATGTGAGGAAGAGATGATTTACATTAAAAATGAGTTTTATTTTTATTAATTTGACTTTAGATTTTTTTTTTTTTTGCTAGAGTCCGGCTTTATCGCTTGTAAGTGCCTTTGGAGAGGCTTTTTCTCCATCTATTAATAAAAAAAATATATAAGCCTCCTCTTTTCAGATAATTAGAATTAACCCTCGCATGTGCATTATTTAGTTTAGACCTTATGCATTGACTCGCTTGTACCTTAGGCATACCGGGGTAAGTATATTGTTTCCTAAAATATATTTGCAATCAAGCGATCACAAAATATAAAAACGATTGAAAAATAAGTATTTTAGAAGGAAAAATAGTAATGCCAATCAAACACACCCCAAATGCAAAAGTCACAAAATATAAAAACGATTGAAAAATAAGTATTTTACAAGAAAAAATAGTAATGCCAATCAAACACACCCCAAATGCAAAATTCTATTATGTGATTTCACCTAAGTAAACATAATTTATTTAATGGAAAAGACGAACCGCCCTCTTTTCTCTCTCGCCTGAAGCGGGTTTCCCCATTTCTTCCCAAATGTCGCCTCTAAAAAATCCTCCACCTTCTAAACCCCCTGATCCATCTTCAAGCTTTCAACCCCCACTCTCGGCTGCTTCTACAACCACCAACGGAGTTCCTACATTTTCTAAAGCTCCTTCAGCTGCACAACCAGATTCGTACAAAGCCCGACTGGAAAATCACACCAACCATATCTTATTCCCATCCTGGTTGGATCTAGCGGTTACGGATGAACTAGACGATGTTGAAGTAGAGGAACCTTCGTCCAGTGAGTTTCTTGCTATCTCTCTCACCTCTGAAGAACTGGTACGAATTAGGGCTCCGTGGATAAAATCACTCATAATCAAACTAGTGGTTCAACGTTTACTGCTAGTAAATTTGAATAAACGTTTGCAAAATCTTTGGAAGACCGCTGTGGAAATCTATATCACTGATTTGGGTTATGAATTTTTCCTCTGTAAATTTTTAAATAAAGAGGATTATCTTCTAGATTTGATTGGAGGTCCCTGGTTTCTGAACAACCATCATCTAGCTATTTTTAGGTGGAAAAAGAACTTCCGTCCATCTACGGCTATTGTCCAAAATATGAGTTTTTGGATTCAACTACCTCAGCTGCTTATTGAATACTACGATCCAATTGTGTTGTTCAAGATAGCTCTTGCCCTAGGTACTACTATTAAAATGGATTTACATACTAGGTCTATTGACAGAGAGAGATATGCGCGCATCTGTGTTGAATTCGATATCTCAAAACCCCTTCCTTCAAAAATTAAAATTGGTCCCCTGGTACAAACGATCTCATATAAGTTAAAAACTTCAATTTGTAACTACTGTGGAATGATTGTCCATGTTAAAGAGGCGTGTGCCGATGGAACTCGGGTCTCGATTGAGAAACTTCATTTGGATAGTAAACGAAGCACTACAGCGGAGGTTGAATGGACGGTGATAAGGAAGCGTCCTTCCCCCGCTCGTTTGGGGCACTATTCTGTCAATAGTGTGGTTGCTCCGATGAATTTTTCGGCCGGTTATACCACTAAGGCAAGAGATGGGTCAACTCAGTTGGGAAAGCCCACCCTTTTAAGGGGTAACTCCACCTCTCATGGTACTGCAATTGGGCCCAATGGAAGTTGGAAGCCCATAAAAAATGAACACATCCCAGCAGCAGTCCAGTAAGGTTAGTATCTCTAATTCTTTTAATCTTTTAACTAAAGAAACCAATAACCCAACCCATCAACTTTCGGGCCTAGTTAATAAGAAGCAACCTATATCTCAGCCCCAGCCCAGTTCTTCTACTTATTTACCTGACCAAACAAAGAGTAATATCCACCCAAATTCAAACCCACCTTCACACCTGGCTCACACTTCTACTTCTATAGACACCTATCCCACTAACCCGCATGTGTCATGTTTGGTTCAAGCTACTCCTGACAGGTGCCTTACACACTCTCAACCAGCCTACGAAAATAACCACGACTCTCAACATAACACCAATAAAACTTACAGTTCTACTCTTACAACAGTAACCGACCCTACTAACTCTTCAATACTTTCTTCCCCTACAACTCACCCTGCTCTTCCTGTAATTACTATCCCTATTATCTATTCAAAATTTAATGGCTACCAACCCTCCACCCACTACACTAATAACACCTGTTACCCATATACCACTAAACGATGGGCCCATGAGGAAGAAAACCCCACCTTTACAAACCAATTTGAACCTTCCTTACCACTTGCACCAGGGAACACCTCAGACCCCACATATCCCCCCGAATTTGAATTTACTAGCCCCCGCAGCCCAATACCCACAACCCCAACCACTGCCCCAAAATCAACCTCCAGTATTAGGCCTAGAAAACCCACTCCTTGCAACCCGAGACCAATTGTTAATTCAAGGACAAGAGACCTTTGTCTTTCACCCATTTTATGTTCAACCCCATGCCCTCACCTACCAAATGGGTCTTCACCATCTTTTGATAAAACTCGAAAGCTTCGACGATCAGGTCATACTCGATCAGGAATAAGTGTACCGATTCCAAGCAAGACAGGAGTTAAATGTGGTCCTTCAACAGTTTATCTTCAATGTCCAAAGAAATTTTGCGATGCCATGGCTACCAGAGACTGCATTGCAGGGCTTCGCAACTCTATTCTCCATCCAATCCATGAAAATACTATTATGGAATGCTAGGGTAGCTTCTCGACCACTTTTTATGGTTGAATTTATGAATTTCTATAATCAGTATCACCCGGACCTTATGTTAGTAATGGATACTAGACTCGATGTACCTAATTCTCAGTGACAACTTCGGAGATTTCCTTTGGCGAGTAACCACATTGTACTGGCTGTTGGTCTATCGGGGGGAATGTGGATACTGTGGAATCCTAATAATATGCATATCACTGTGGTATTTCAAGCAGACAGATCAGTTCACTTGCTTGTGGAGATGGCCCCACCCTTGCCTCCTCTTATGTTAACTCCGGTTTATAATTATGCTCAACGCAATCGCAGAGGGCAGGTATGGGATATTCTTCGCTCGTTATCTGCTAATATTCGTATGCCTTGGTTAGTTATAGGAGACTTTAACTCTATGTTATTGCCGTCAAAAAAAATGGGAGGGATGCCGTTTAACTTATATAATATTAAACCTTTTAACTTTTGCTTGGAAGATTGTGGGTTGGGAGATTTAGGATTTAATGGTCCTACACATACTTGGTCTAATAAACACGGAATCCATAGCCATATAAGAGAGCGTCTGGATAGATGTCTCTCTAATGATAAATGGAATCTTGCCTTCCCTTTAACCAAGGTTACTCACCTTTCTAATTCCACTTCTAATCACTGCCCTCTACTATTAGATTCTAACCCTATTACTCCTTTTCAGAATTATCGTCATATTTACGATCACGCTTGGTCTACTGACTCGTCTTATAAATCTCTCATCATGAACTGTTGGACTTCATACATCCGAGGGTCAACTGCCTACCAATTTGTTCAAAAATCTAAATATCTTATGTATAAGTCTAAAATTTGGAAAAAATATACTTTTGGAAATTCGAAAACTTTGATTGCGCAAACTCAAGAATATTTAACAAATGTGAGATATGCCTTAGATACTACTGTCTCAGCTGAACTAATTCAGACTGAATTATGTCTTCAAAAGAAACTCGGGGATTTACTTTGGCGGGAAAACCTGTATTGGCGGCAAAGAGCTAAACACAATTGGCTAAAAGATGGGGATACTAATACTAAATATTTTCATTCGGTTGTAAATCATCGGAAGGTTCGGAATTTCATTTCGGCTATTTGTACGGACAATAATAAATGGTTAACATCCCAATCTGAAATTGAAATGGAATTTCTTTCCTTTTATAAAAATTTGTTTAAATCTACTAATCCTAGGATGGTAAATATTAATTTTGACCATTGTCCACCCCAGTTAACTAGTGAGGACTTAACTGTTTTAAATAAATCAATTACCCCCCTAGAAATTAAAGATATTATGTGGAATATGCCTCATCACAAGTCACCAGGACCTGATGGCCTAACTGCTGAATTTTACAAAGACCACTGGGACGTAGTGGGCCCCTCAATTATTAATGTTGTCCAATCCTTTTTTCATTCGGGTTTTCTGCTAAAAGAACATAATAAAACCTTTCTTGTTTTTCTACCCAAATGTGATAACCCTTCCAAAACCTCCAAATTTAGACCTATCAGCCTTTATAATGTGAGTTACAAAAATATATCTATTATACTACTAAATAGAATTCGACCTTTTCTATCCAAAATTGTGAATCCATTTCAAAATACTTTTGTTCCTGGGAGACATATTCAGGATAACATTTTAATCACTCATGAAATGATTCACTCCATGAGAGGTTCAAAATCTAAAAGTGATAGTTTTGCTCTCAAAATGGATCTCTCTAAAGCGTATGATAAACTAGAATGACCTTTTATTCAATGGGTATTACAACAACATGGTTTTCCCGATTTCTGGGTTACTCGAATCATGTCATGTGTTACAACTCCTTCTTTTTCAACAATTATCAATGGTCAATCTGGTACCTATTTTAACCCTGCAAGGGGTCTACGGCAAGGCGATCCTCTCTCTCTCCTTATCTTTTCATTCTGGCCTTGGATGTCTTTATTCGTTCCTTAACTAAAGCTAATCAGGATAAACTAATATCAGCTTCCAAAGCCTCTAGGTTTGGGCCTCATATTCCTATTTTGGCCTTTGCTGACAACTGCATTATTTTCTTAAACGGTTCCATGAGAAATGTGGTTAACTTTCAATTGATCTTGAAAAAAATTTACGTCGTATCTGGACAAAGTTTAAATACTCATAAATCGGCCATTTTATTCTCTTCTCATATGGCCCCATTAAATAAACGTAGGATCAAAGAGGCACTTAATCTCCCTTTTTTTGTATCCAATGAGAAACATTTGGGTGTGCCGCTTATTAATGGGAGAATGACCAAAACGATTTTCCAGGACATCATATTAAAATTGGATAAGAGAATTAACCTTTGGTATAACCAATACTTATCCTATTCTAGTAGGCTCCTTCTTATCAATTCAGTCACGGATTCTCTTCCGCTATATAGTATGTCTTCTTTTCAATTGCCTAAAACTCTTCTCGAAGAATTTTCGATTAAGATTAAAAGATTTTTCTGGAGGGCAACTCCGAATTCTAAGAAAAAAACGACTATCCCATGGAGTTTACTAACGCGGCCTAAAATGTTGGGTGGGTTAGGAATTAAAAGTATGCCTATTCTTAATCAAACTTTCATGTTAAAATTAGGATGGTCTCTACTTACTAATCCTAACTCTCTATGGGCATCAGTTATGAAGCACAAATATTACCAGCATAATACGTTTTTTACATCAAAACTCAAACATCGAAATTCTTGGGCCTGGAAAAATATTACAAAAGGAACCTTACTTCTCAAAGAGGGAGTTCAATGGTCTCTACATGAGGGCCACTTTAAATTCTGGACGGATAATTGGATGTCTTCTCAGTCATTACAATCAATTCTACAAAAAATTTGTTATGATGACTCTATTTTAGTGTCTCAATTTTGGCACGCTAACACTGACAACTGGAATATTACTGAATTACTGAAGTATATTGCATTACAACTTATTCCTAAAATTATTAGTATTCCATGGCATGACCAGAATTCACCTGATATGGCCTTTTGGAGCCCTAATAAAAAAGGGTTATTTACTGTTAAAACCACTTATAACTGGCTCACCAGTAAGGACATGAGAATAAGTAGGACTTTACTTCCTTGGTTCAGATTATGGGAGTTACCTTGTACTAATAAAAACTTTTCTATTGGTTTTTGTCTCATAATGGTCTTCCTACCGCCGATGTTTTACGTGCCAAACATATATTTCATTCGGATAAATGTTCCTTATGCCAACAAACGGATTCCAACTGTCACTTCCTCACTAATTGTCCAACTTTTCACGACATCATTAACGCTACTGGTTTACAATTTCCTACAGAAGTCCATTTTTTGCTCGCTATTGCTTCTAACGATAGTCCTGAGAATACTTTGAAAAATTTGGCATGTACGAAAACTCTTTTCACCTGTTGGCGTATCTGGAATTTACGTAATAATGCAATCTTTAACAATTGTCCAATTCAATTGCATCTTCTAAATCACCAAGTTAGGGAGGACATTGCCAATTACATTTCCTTTAATAAATCGGAGCCTCCTACAATCAAGAAGGTTAGGCTAAATATCTCTTGGCATCCTTCAGAAAAAACTCTTTTCGAACTTAATACAGACGGCTCTTGCAATAGCAATACTCTTTCGGCGGGAATTGGGGGAGTCCTTAGAAACGGCAGGGGAAATTTTATTTGGGGCTTTGCTAAAAATATAGGCTTTAATTCAAATGCAGTAGCTGAAATGTGGGCAATAAAAGAGGGTCTAAAATTTGCTATTTCTAAAGGTATGCGTAATATACATGTGGAAACGGATTCTATGTCTACATACCAAATGTTTTGTAGGGCACCATGTTCGAGCCACCATCTTCAGGAATTGCTCCGGGACTACCGTAAGGAGACTCAGAAGCTCGACACTGTGTGGATATCTTTTTGTTATAGGGAGGCCAACTCGGTTGCTGACATACTGGCCAAGCTTGGAAATAGTTGTAATAATATGACTAATTTTTTTGAAGTTGCACTTAGGTTTCTCCACAAACCACTTTTGATCTAATATACTGTTTGTGTTTGTTAAAAAAAAACATAATTTATTTTCTACCTCTAATTGGACGGGGAAAAAATTAGTTATCACATTAAAAGGCATGGACATGAGTAAGTAGGTGAACCATGGTTTCCCAAATATCAAGTTAGCTTTTCAAGCATATATTCGTGAAGAGCTTACGTGCAATAACTTCAGTAAACATATTAAAACCACATCGCGATGCAAGAAAAGGTTTATATAACTTAAACAAAAGCCAATTTACCTTAAGAATGGATTACATTAAATACTACGGCTGACATCTTGGAAATTCTTAGAATTGGAACAGTAGAAGATAAATCCCCAAAATGATGCTCCTTGGCGACTGTGAGGATTTGATAGGCAAAACTTCAGGTGTTCTCTAGAAACTTAAACCATAAATCTGATAAAATTTAACAGTGTAATCAAATGTTTAACCCATATACACACAAATATGGATCTGGCTGAAAGAAAACGTGATTTTCAAGCTTTTCGAGGTCATCAACTTTGGTTGCCCCATCAGCATCTAGCATTATCTCCTCTTCCAATCTCTTCGCTTTCATCTGCAAAAGATCTGTCCATATTTTTTTTTTGATAATTAAATAAATGAGTAAAAACTCCACTATTGAAAAATGTCGGTTCCTCTAGAAAAGGAAGGATTTATGGTATTTTAATAAGCCAAGATGGAAACGTTGTTTAATTCACTGAGAAGGAACCAAGTTTCGCTGGTAAAGCTTGCTGATGATCCGGAGATAATGAAATGGTCGGGGCAATGGAGAATATTTTGATAAGGATTGTTTAGAGAGATTTCAATAGATAGGAAAATATTTCATAGCAGAAAAAATCTATTTGACAGGGAAGGAGAAAGATAAATTATAAATCTAGAGGGACTCTAGATTTGTGACTCAAACTGACTTGGCACACAACTATTGATCTAACTAATTTTTTTAAAATAAAAACTAAATATTTGTATTATCAATAAGTAAATTTTAAAACGTTTTTAAAAAAAATGTTCTAACTTTTTTAAAAAACAAAACAAAACATTTCACTATTTTTTTTAAAATTATTTTTGTTGAAAATTTGTATTTCAATAAAAGTCATTTTAAAAAAAATAGTTTAAATGACGTGGGTCCGTGCCAATGGCACTAACCAATCGCCATAATGTGGGTCCGCGCTAGCATTTAAAAAAATAAATTTTCATACTTTACTAAAACAGCTTTTTTTGGGAAAAAATGTTTTTTATTGAAAATATAATCTTTAAGTTTTTATTAAAAAAAAATGAAGTTTTACTTTTTTTAATGTTTTTAAATTTTATAAATGTTGTAAAAAAATATTACACTATTTTTTTTTTAAAATGACTTTTATCGAAGATTAGTATTTTCAACAAAAGTCATTTAAAAAAATGGTTTAAATGAAGTGGGTCGGCATGAACGACACTAATCAATTGCGATAAAGTGGGTACCCGCCAGCGTTTAAAAAATAATTTTTCATACTTTTATTAAAAACGTTTTTTTTTTTTATTGAAAATACATTTTTTTTGTTTTTATTAAAAACAACTAAGTTTTACGTCTTTTTTTGTCTTTT
This sequence comes from Sambucus nigra, assembly GCA_949130495.1. Classification (NCBI taxonomy): domain Eukaryota; kingdom Viridiplantae; phylum Streptophyta; class Magnoliopsida; order Dipsacales; family Adoxaceae; genus Sambucus; species Sambucus nigra. The sequence goes on along the minus strand of OX422223.1, from coordinate 156,950,712 downwards.
AGTGAGGCAAAGGAGAGAGTTGGAGAGAGAGTCGCTCTTCAAGCACTAGAAAGATAAAAGGACTTTGAGGAGAGAGAGAGAGAGAGAGAATGACGATTAATTTAATTTGCAGGTCCAATAAATACGTTGCATTAAGTTATGACTTATAGACTTTTTGAAATTCCAAAGACATGTGGTTTATATATATCTTGTAGAGAATGGACTATGAATTAATGATAATATTAAACCTCTAATACTATCGTATTAGAGGTATAACTAACATGTAATTCGCGTGATGCGTGAACGTACTATAATATTTATTAAAAATATGAACTTCTATTTTTTTTTAGAAAAAAAATTAGTAAATGGCTCAAATCTCGAATTTTTTTTTTTATTTGGACATGAAAAACAACTTCTATAGCTGGTCAAAAGCATTTGTTGAGTCCATCCGTAGCAAAAAGAAAAAAAATTACATGAATTTGATGTACCCCCTCCCCTCCAATTTTGCGATACCCCTAACATCAATATTACAAATATTCATCAAAGCTAGCACAAACGCATAACACAACGCACACATTGTGAAGAGTCAGTCCAGTGTTGATCATCTATCCATATTTCTGACGTTTAAACTTGGAGAGAAAAGTTTCCAACAACCGAGGTTGACAGGACACCAATCGAATGGAAGAAGTATCGATTGGCTATTATTTAGTTTGGCTCAACCCATCAGTCAACCCAATCAACATATTACTTCATCAAGGCATCTAAAGACCTCAAAGAGGCATTCATCAGGAAGAACATTGATGAAGACGTGCTTCTGCTCCAACCTTTCTTTGTTTATCCCACATAATGCGCAGGAGTTTTATAATTTTCTGAAAAATCTATTTAACTTTATAGTAGAAATATGTTATTAACATAATTCAAGATATGAATATACTCTTATGCAAAACATATAAAAACTACGTTGATGTATTTCTCTCTCCTAATCTACCAAATCGAAATAATAAAAAATAGACACAATTAAAATTTATTTTAATTGAATAGAAATTTAAAAATGGATTTTTTAGACTTTTGATTTTAATCAACTACATAAAGACTAAGATATGTACATGAGTTGCATAGTTCTTACAAACAAAATATACTTATAGTATACTAAATTTTACGAACAAATATATTTAATAACTATTGATATTAAGTCAAAATCTCTCAATACATCATCAATATACCTTAGTATATAAAGATTAGAAACAACTCAACAACATTTGTGATTGGAACAATTAAAATTGAATTAAATTGTATAAAATTAAAACAATAGATTATAGTATATTTTGCATACTAATCAACTACATACAGATTAAAGTATAGATATGAGTTGCATATTGGTTACAAATAATATATACTTGTAGTATACTAAATTTTACAACACATTTATTTAATTACTAATAATATTAAGTCAAAATATCTCACATTTATTAAATTACTAATAATATTGAGTCTTTTATTTTGCCTTAAATACATTTGGGCTTATAATGAGAGAAAGAGAAAGAAAGATACAAAACTCGGGATTCTAGGTTTGAGTTACTTTTCTTGATGTGTTTCCAAGACTCTTAAGATATTTTTTGATGTTTAAAGTTGTGCACTTTAGCTACTTGAAATTTGAAAGGGACACTGAAATAAAAACAAAACATTGAACATATGAAAATTTGTTTAACTTTTTTACAAATAATTTTTTTTGTAAACTGATTTCTTTTTTATTGTCATATATAACAAAAGCACTTTTTATTTAAAAAACTATTTTAAGAAAACTTGTTTATAAACCCCTTTTTACAACATGTATATATTTTAGTTTTTACAAATATGTTATTAGACTTTTTATAAACCTTGTTTTATAAGAATAGAGTTTTAAAAACAAAGCTATGTATAACTATTTTTTTATAGAATGAAAACAGGTTTTTAAATAACCTTAACACAAAACATTTTTTTTATAAAATGATCTTTTTTATTTATATATATAACTATGACTTTTTTTTTCCTAATCTTTTCACGGAAGTTGTTATTTTGTAACAAAAAATTACAAACAATGTCTGTTTATTTATTTTTTTAAGAACATTATTAACTTTTTTATAAATAAAAATTTCAATCTTTTTCATAATACTATTTTTTGTAAAACAAAATTTCAAAAATTAGTAAAATAATTCCATTTTTTTTATAAAGAAAGTTTTTTTTTTAACTTTTGCACAAAATATTTTTTTTTTTAAAAGAAGGTAAATCTAGATACTTTTAAGGGAGTTTTTGGAAAAGGTCTAATCTAACTCAAAGTGTATAAAAATAGGGCACCCTACATAATTTTATAAATTTAGTTATGTACTGAAAACAACATGAAAAATGACCAATATGTCATTTGACAATTCATACAAAAAAAATCATCAAATTTTTAAAAGTCCTTAACTTCAAATCTACAAATCCAAAATTCACAAAATTTATATATATGAAATTTACTCATCCAAATCTATCCAATAACACCCATATTTGATATTTTTTGACAAAAAAATCGAAATCGATACGTCCATTTTTTTCGGCAAAAACTCCATTTTTCCGGCGAACACTATAATTTTTTCGGCGAAAAACCTTCTTCTCCGGCGTTGACAATAGTACCGTTGGCGCGAACCAAAAAAATAAAATAAATAGATGAAGGGAGAGTGAAACGAGGAGAGTGAAACGAGGAGAGAGAAACAATCGGACGAGAATTCCGGCGATCTCCGACAAGGATTTCGGCATTCCAACGAGAATTCTGGTGGGTGGGGTTATGTGTTTATTTTTAGAATGAGTTTTAAATGAGTATGACCAGGGGTATAAATATAAATACCTCTTTAACTAAAATAAATAAATTACCTGTTTTGTGTACTCCTAACTCTAAAGGGATCATACAAATAAATGTTAGTGTATCACAGGGACTAGATTTATAAACCCGAAAACCACTGTCCTAAATCTATTTTTTAAATATTGAAAGACTTTATTGTATTTTATCATAATACAGTTTTTATAGCATTTTTTTTTTATAAATTTTAAAATCAATACATCCTTAAACTGTCACGAATTTGGAGCTGGTCCATCATGGTTGACATTCTGAGTTTGTATTCTTATGGGAGAGAATCCAAGTCACCCAACATGCTCTTGTCCATCTTCAAATATTTGTGTTAGAAGGGTGATGGGTATCATGAAAGAAGAAGAACTAAGAAATCTTATTAAACTGACAAAATTAGAAATTATATAATAGAGCCTGCTTATATTTATATGACTTTTCAAACTAAAACTAACTAACTTTTAAAACAAACTAGTTGTTATAACAAACCAAACTAACTGTTAATTAACTAACTAACTGTTATACCAACCTAGACTAACTGATATCTTAACACTCCCCCTCAAGTTGGACTGTCTATGTTTAATATACTGAACTTGCTCATAAGAATATGGAACTGTGTAGAATGTAGAGGTTTTGTCAATATATTAGCTAATTGATATCTTGAGCCAATATGTATAACTTTGATGACTCCTTCCTGAACTCTATCTCTTACAATGTGGTAGTCAATCTCTATGTGTTTGGTTCTTTCATGAAAAAACTGGATTTTGAGCTATATGATTGGCTGTTTGATTGTCACAAAATAATAAAGCTACCTTGTTATGTTGTGTTTGAAAATGTCCCAATAAGCCAATCAACCATATAACCTCACAAGTTGCTTCTTCCATACTCCTATATTCTGCTTCTACAGAAGACCTGGAGACTGTTTGCTACTTTTTAGATTTCCATGATATTAATGAGTCTCCCAAGAATACACAAAAACCTGTGGTTGATCTCCTAGTGTCTTGACATGCTGCTCAATCTGCATCTTCAAAAGATTTCAGTTGAAGATCAGATTTCGATGAGAAGAAAATGCCTTGACATGGTGAACCTTTAAGATATTGCAGAATCTTGTTTACTGCTTGTAAATGTGGTATCCTTGGTTGTGAAAGAAATTGACTCAATTTGTGAACTGCAGAAGAGATGTCAGGTCTAGTTAGAGTTAAATAAAGTTTTTTTCCCATTAGAGTTCTATAAGTACTAGGATTTGAAACAAGTTCTCCTTCTGTTAAACTAAGTTTAGCACCTGGTTCCATAGGAATCTTATAAGGTTTTAATCCTATGAAACCAGTAGATTCAAGAAGTTGTAATGTTTAGTGTCTTTGAGAAAGAAAAATGCCTCTATCGTTTCTAGCAACTTCTAAACCAAGAAAGTATTTTAGATTTCCTAGATCTTTAAGATTGAATTGTTTATTAAGTAATTCTTTTAACTCATTAGCTGCTTGTAAATTATTGCTAGCAATAATGATGTCATCTGCATTTACAGGTAATGCTATGAAAAGAGAATTTTTAACTTTGGTAATAAGAGTATAATCATATTTACTTTGTACAAATTCATGAGCTACTAAGGAAGAAGAGAATTTTTCCATACCATTGTCTGCTTGCTTGTTTGAGTCCATAGAGACTTTTATTTAATTTGCATACATGTGACTCCCCCTTGCTATGGAAACAAGGTGGAAATGTCATGTATACTTCTTCTGACAGGTCTCCATGTAAGAATGCATTGTTAACATCCAATTGTAAAAAATGCCAATTTTTAACAGATGCAAGAGCTAAGACCACTTTAACTGCTTCTAACTTAGCAACAGGTGAGAAAGTTTCAATAAAATCAACTCCCTCTTGTTGTGTGTAGCCTTTTGCTACTAATCTAGATTTATACCTCTCTACTGAACCATCTTATTTTTAATTTTACCTTGTAAACCCATTTACAACCTATTGGTTGTTTTCCTGTAGGTAAACTAGTAAGAGTCCATGTGTTATTTTCCTTTAAAGCTTTTATTTCAGCTTCCATAGCTTCTTTCCAATGTGAAAATTGTGACACCCCTCCTAATTAAACCTTGGGTGATCAAGCCTTAATTTAATTTAAACAGGTTTCTCAAATGGTTCATTCTTAGCATCACTGCCGAAAGCTTTTTAATTTACTAACCACCAAAGTGAAATTAAACGAGTGCCAAATTTTATCTTCCTTAAGCAGAATAAATAATCCATACAAACACATTACAATTCTAGTAATAATAAAACAGTTTACATAATTAACTGAAGGCAAGTAAAGTCTTGTCGAAAACCACGGCCAATAAAAGACAGCTGAAAATCCATAACTAAAATAAACTGTAGCAGTAAAGATAGGACAACATGTCCCAACTAAAAGTACTAAAACTGAGATCCTGCACTAGAACTGAAAAAGAGGAAGCGTCTAAACAATCCCTGCAACATCCACACGTGTTGCAGCTCCAAAATCTCTGGAATGAAATCATGCTGGGTGTCCCTGTGGCTGGGCACCTAAAAGGTTTTAAAAATTTTACATAGCAACTGTTAGTACTCAAAACATTTTGAAAATATTTTGTAAGCAGTTACCACCATGGAGTTATTGATTACACATATTAAAGTTTCGCACAACTCCCGTGGACTTCCTCACCTCTCTTCTATAGTGCATGTCTAACGAGGACACTTAGTTCGCCTAGTTATACCACCCATAAGCGTAGGTAACCTATTTACCGCTCGTTGTTCTTATTCTTGTAATAATTACATCACGTTATAAATTATTACTAAGATATTTACACTTCATTTCATTATCTACTATTTTCAATCCGTAGATTATGCATATAGAATACATTTTATCACACAATAATGTATTTAATATCAGTTATCACTAACATATCTTTTTACCACACATAAAGGATTATTGGTTCGGAATGATTCATCGACCCCAAGAGTTGGTTCAGAATGATCCATCAACCCTAACTATTTAAAGATATAAATATATACACATATTCTGGTTCGGGACTCTTTCATTGCGACACCAGTTTAAAGTTTGGTTCGGTATTTTTCATCGATCCCAAACATAAAATAACTTTATGTTAGTTCGGAATGTTACATCGACCCTAACATAATCAATTTAGGTAAAATTATATTAACCCAAACTTTTGTATAATTTAGTAGGTACACACCCGACCTATCAAATCATGTTCGTACATAATATATTTTACTTATACTCACCGTACTCATTAATTACAATTTATTTCGCTAATGTATTTATTCGAGTATTCACGCAGCTCTAAGGGCCCTAGTTACCCCTCCCTTAATTCAGTAGTTAAGTTAACTTTAACCTACTGGTATTATTCCAGAAATTTACTCTCACCCTTTTCGTAGCCAAATTCTCACAATCCCAACATACGGCTATCGATCGTTTTCCCGTCGGTTCATTTCTCCAAAATTCCCACTTAATCATTTATGAAGAAATCTAATGGTATACCTACTGGTATTTATGAAGTCTCCTCATAGGCAAAATATCATTACTAAGGTTCCCATCAAGCGAAGGTGATTAAAGGAAATTTATTCACAAAGTTTTCTAAAGTCCAGCCAGGGTCGATCGATGGAGGGGATATGGTCGATCGATCGACTGCTCGATCGATCGATATTCAAGGGTCGATCGATCGATCAAGTAGTGACAGAACCAGTTCGTCTTCTTCATACGGGTTTCACCATTTTTATCTATCTATCTTTCATGATAATTCACCATATTTGCAACCAACAATTTCTAATCATTCCTACATGTTCTGGGATGATTCTAACGATTTAAAACAACAAAATCATTATAAATCTTGGCCAAATCAACTAAAAATCTTGCTAGTATTCAAGAACCCTAAAAATACATTCTTTACATCTTTCATCATAATTCCAGATTTTTAGTTCGATTCAATCATCTAGTTTTTTATGATATCAGAATATTTGGAGATCCAAAAACGTCCTACATGCAATCCCTACCAATCATGGGTATAATCAATTGTTTTTCTCCCAAAAATATCATAAAAACTATGTTCTTCGTAAAGCTTAAATATGGGTATTATAACTCAATTTATTTTCCAAATAACCACTTGCCTTATAATTTGTAGGGTCTGATTTCGTGGTTGTTGATGATTTTGATCCTTCAATCCTCCTTCCCAACAACTTTATGGTGAAATCTCCTTAGAATTTCCCTTCCTTCCTTCTTTTGCCTTAGGAAATTGTCTCTCTCTCTTCTCTAATGGCTATGGTGTATTTTCTTTCTTTATAACCCTAGCCTCAACTCTTATAATCTGATCTAGGGTTTCAAAATTCGTAGGTCTACTTACCCATAATTGTAAAGAGACCAAAATTCCCCCGAATGGTCCCGGTTTAGCCCGATAATGACCCGGCACTCAACTAGTACCCCGGGTACACTATTTTGACTAATTCGACCCTTTCGGAATCATCTGTGGACTCTAAATTATCGTTTGAGTCTCTTAAATATTTTTCTACTCTCATCTTTAATTTTTGTCCTACACGCGACACTCGGTTGAGATAACTCCGGTACGTCCATATAGTCACTAGACCGTACATATCAACATTCAAAATTTACTACTTCACATTTAGTAAATTTTTAATCGTCATATTAATCTTTATTAACATTATATCCCATTAAATTACTCTTCTCACGTAATTTAAATTAAACGTATTTTATCACATTAAATTACTCTACTCACGTAATTTAAATAAAACTCACATTAAATTACTCTACTCACGTAATTTAAATACAATGTTTTCCTAATTAGGAAGAATTGCGGGGTATTACATACTTCCCCTCTTATAAAAGGAATTTTGTCCTCGAAATTAGAAAATACATGCTGTGAATAATTCTGGATATTGCTCTCGCATATCCTCCTCCCGTTCCCAAGTGGACTCATCCATATTGTGATGTCCCCACTGTACTCTCATTAAGGGTACCACCTTGAATCGTAATTTGCGCTCACTATAATCCAGAATAGCCACGGGTCTTTCTTCATATGAGACATCTGGCTGCAAATCGATCTCCTCCATTGGAATGTGTTAGAAGGCTCTCTCGCTCCTCTTGTATTTCTTCAGCGATACCACATGGAACACATCGTGTATTCGCTGAAGATGCTCAGGAAGTCCCAATCTATAAGCTATCGGTCCCACCCTCTCAATGATAGGAAACGGTCCCACATATCTCGGTGATAATTTCCCTTTCTTGCCGAACCTCATAATTCCTTTTATAGGAGATACTCGAATTAACACCTGGTCGCCCACCTCTAGGTTCACGTGTCTCCTACTGGAGTCATCATAACTCTTCTGCCTATCCTGAGTTATTCGAATACGTCCTCGAATCAACTCTATTTTGGAGGAAGTCTCCTGTATCATCTCTAGCCCCAATATCTTGTTATCCCCCACCTCTAACCAATAGGCAGGCGAACGACAAGGCCTCCCGTAAAGTGCCTCGAATGGAGCCATGCCGGTAGTGAATTGGTAAGAGTTATTATATGCAAACTCCACCAAAGGAATGTATGGCTCCCAACCTCCCCCAAAATCTAGGACACACATCCTTAGCATATCCTCCAACATCTGGTTTACCCTTTCAGTCTGACCGTCCGTCTGTGGGTGATATGCCGTACTCAATCGTAAGTCGGTGCCCATGGCCTCCTGAAAGCTCTGCCAGAAATGTGACACAAATATTTTATCTGGGTCCGACACAATATTAATAGGGACTCCGTACAGCTTAACAATCTCTAAAATAAATAGCTGCGTGTACCGCATCGTATCATAATCCGTACGAGCCGGTAAGAAATGATCTACCTTAGTCAACCGATCCACTATCACCCATATGGAATCGTGACCCTTCTGTGATGTTGGTAACCCAGTAATAAAATCCATCGAGATACTCTCCCACTTCCACACGGGGATCTCCAGTGGTTGTAACATCCCTGAAGGCCTCTGATGGTCAACTTTTACGAGCTGAAACGTAACACACTTTGAGACAAATTCTGCAATATCTCGTTTCATACCTGCCCACCAATATAATCGTCGCATATCTTGGTACATTTTGTCCCCACCTGGATGTACCAAAAATTTTGACCCGTGTAATTCCTTCATAACGACATGCCTCAAATCATCATCTTCGGGTACTATCAGCCTACCATTAAACCGTAGTCCGCCCTCTGAGCTGATGGAGTAGGACTCTGCCCCCTCGGCCAGTAACTGTCATACTTTGTCCTGACAAAATGGGTCTTCGACCCGTGCCCTCACTACCCGCATAACACTCTCGGGAGTGATAGCTAAAACTGCCATGCATGCTCTCGCCATCTCATCCTCGTGTCGAAGTTCACTCCACTTCGCCTTCCAAATTTCTGCCAACTCCCCAGTAGGTCTTCTGCTTAACGCATCCGCCACCACGTTAGCCTTACCAGGATGATACTGTATATCAAATTGGTAGTCTTTCACGAATTCAAGCCACCTTCGTTGCCTCATATTCAGATCCTTCTGAGTGAACAGATACTGCAATGACTTATGATCCGTGAATAGAGTGAACTGCTCGCCCAGAAGATAGTGCCTCCATATCCACAATACAAAAATGACCGCTGCCAACTCGAGGTTATCGGTGGGTTAATTCTTCTCATGTGGGTTAATCTTTCGGGACTCATAACCTATAGCCTTCTCCTCCTGCTGTAACACACCCCCAAGCCCTTGTAAGGACACATCGGTATAGACTCGGTACTCCACTCCGCTCCTAGGCAAGGCAAGAACGGGTGTTGATGTCAACTTGTCCTTTAATTCATCAAATGATAACTGACAACTGTCACTCCATACGAAGTGCACTCTCTTCCGAGTCAAGTTTGTCAATGGTCCGGCAATTTTCGAGAACCCCTTGATGAAGCGACGATAATAACCGGCCAACCCCAAGAAACTGCGAATTTCGGTCGGTGTCGTGGGCTGTCCCCACTCCCTCACCGCTGATACCTTACTTGGGTCAACAGCAATGCCTCTGCTAGATACAACGTGGCCTAGGAACTGAACCTCCCGAAGCTAAAATCCACACTTCTCAAATTTGGCGTACAACTGATGGTCCCGCAATGTCTGTAGAACCATTCGTAAATGTTCAGCGTGTTCCTCCTCCGTGTGAGAGTAAATCAGAATGTCGTTTATGAATACAATCACAAACTGATCCAAAAACTCCCTGAATACCCTGTTCATGAGATCCATGAATACTGTCGGCGCATTAGTTAGCCCAAATGGCATCACTCTGAACTCGTATGACCCGTACCGCGATAGGAAATCGATCTTGGGTACATCCTCTTCACGAATGCGCAATTGGTGGTAACCCGACCTCAAATCGACCTTTGAGAAGTATGCAGCTCCTCTCAACTGATCAAATAAGTCGTCAATCCTCGGTAACGGATACTTATTATGTATCGTCACTTTGTTCAGCTCTCTATAATCTACACACAGACGAAATGAACCATCCCTTTTCTTTACAAATAACACCGGCGCACCCCATGGCGATGTACTCCGTCGAATGAATCCCTGTCCTAGTAGCTGCTGAATTTTTTCTCTCAGTTCTCGCATCTCCGAAGGATCCATGAGATACGACGCTCCGGCAATCGGTCTCATCCCCGGTGCTAGGTCAATAACGAACTCTATCTCCCTGCTGGGTGGTAACCCAGGAATCTCCTGAAAGACATCCTCGAAATCCCTCACAACTGGGATTAGGTCCATAGAAACGACAACCCCATGTGAGGTCTCCTCCTCAATATAATATAAATGAGTTCGCGATCCTCCCTCGGGGAGTGGCATTGCCACAAGAAACATCTCTTGTCCCGGGATGGAGAACACGATAGTCCTCTCATAACAATCAACCATTGCTTTATAATGCGCCAACCAATCCATACCTAGGATGACATCATATCCCTCCATATCCAGCACTAGGAGGTCCGCCGCTAGACTCAATCTTCTGACCATAATGTCCACACCCTTACAAATCGAGTGTATAAGGGACCCACTACCCATCGGTGACTCCACACACATAAGATGAGTGTCAGCTGTCGTTAATAGGCCGGATGCCCGTGAAAATCTAGTGGAAATAAACGAATGCGTCGCCCCCGTGTCAAATAAAATACTACCCTCAAGTCCATGAATAGGAAATATACCCGCAACTGCCGGCGGTGCTGAAGGTGTTGGCTGAAATGGAATATCACGGACGTTGAACACACGTCCATACTGCATCTGCCCTGGCTGTGGGGACTGTACTGCTGCTGAAGCTAACGGAGCCTACTGCCCCTGTTGGGCACCCTGTTATTGTGCCCTGTCTGGCTGTGGACAATTTCTACTCTTGTGACCCTGCTGGCCACAAGTGAAACACTAACCCTGAAACTGCCTCTGCCCTTGGCCCTATTGGCCCTGTCGACCTTGGCCTTGATGTCCTCCATTTTGATTCCCTTGGCCCTGTTGGCCCTGAGGGACTGGTTACTGGGGACCTTACTGGACTTGTCTGTCAAAGCGATGCCTCCCGTGCTTAAACTTCTTGGTCGGGTTCCCCTGTCGGGAATCCTGCCCTAACTAGCCCACTGTTTGCTGATGTGGTGCGCTGCTGCCACTAGCTCCATCTACCTTGCCCGGTTGGCTAGGCTCACCTCTCTCGTTTCCCTTCGCATGAAAACGGTGGTCCTGACAGTGTAGTAGAGTGGCATTGACGACATCTGTGTAGGTTACCAATGCTGGATTACCGATTAAATGCGGTCTGATTCTACAGGTTAGGCCCTTCATAAAATTTTACTTCTTCCTCTCCTCATCGCTCACCTCGTTTGGCACAAAGTTGGCCAAGCGGGTAAACTCCTCCTCATAATCAGCAACTGAGCGATCACCCTGAACCACTTCGCTGAATTTCTTCCTCATCTCTGACTCCACTGCTAGAGGGAAATACTTGCGGTCAAACCGCACCCAAAACTCAAAAATTACCAAAGTGTCCCTTTCCTCGGTGGTGGTAACTGACTCCCACCACTGTAAGGCTACTCCCGACAGACGAAAAGTGGCTAGCATTTGTTTCTGTACCTCGGTGCACTCTAGTATGCGCAAGTGGCGCCGAATATTTTTCTTCCAGTTGCACGCCTCCACTACATTGGTACTACCCTGAAACTCGAGTGGGTGTCCTTTCTGAAAAGTCTCTCTAACTTGCTTCCAAGTAGATGGTCCTGCTGGAGCCTGAACTACCGGTGCCAAGGGAGGAGGTACTTGGGGCTGAGGAAAATGGGCTGCCATAGCCCTCATAGCTGTCTCGACTGCCTGAGCCACTATCACTGCAACCTGAGTAGTGGAAATTAGCTCGGGTGGGGGTGGTGGTATCGGCACCTGTGGCTCCTGAGGAGCCTCCCTCACCTCATCTCTGGCTTCAGCCCTCTCTGCTCATTGTCTCCTTGGTGGCATCTGAAATAAGATTCAAATTGTATAAGTACACAATTTATAAAAAAATTCAAGAGCAGATGTACGATAACGCAAAAGCGGATATTGAATCAATAGTCCTAATAGTAGGGATCTAATACAACCAAACGTTACGCTGAAAAACAGTAAGCCGTATAGATCCTATGGACACTAGAACCTGATGCTCTGATACCATCTGTGACACCCCGACTAATTAAACCTTGGTGATCAAGCCCTAATTTAATTTAAACAGGTTTCTTAAATGGTTCATTCTTAGCATCACTGCCGAAAGCCTTTTAATTTACTAACCACCAAAGTGAAATTAAACGAGTGCCAAATTTTATCTTCCTTAAGTAGAATATATAATCCATACAAACACATTACAATTCTAGTAATAATAAAACAGTTTACATAACTAATTGAAGGCAGGTAAAGTCTTGTCGAAAACCACGGCCAATAAAAGACAACTAAAAATCCATAACTAAAATAAACTGTAGCAGTAAAGAGAGGACAACATGTCCCAACTAAAAGTACTAAAACTGAGATCCTGCACTAGAACTGAAAGAGAGTAAGCGTCTAAACAATCCCTGCAACATCCACACGTGCTGCAGCTCCCAAATTTCTGGAATGAAATCATGTTGGGTATCCCTGTGGCTGGGCACCTAAAAGGTTTTAAAAATTTTACATAGCAAGAGTTAGTACTCAAAACATTTTGAAAATATTTTGCAAGCAGTTATCACCATTGAGTTATTGATTACACATATTAAAGTTTCGCACAACTCACTTGGACTTCCTCACCTCTCTTCTATAGTGCATGTCTAACGAGGACACTTAGTTCGCCTAATTATACCACCCATAAGCGTAGGTAATTGTTACTGCTCGTTGTTCTTATTCTTGTAATAATTACATCACGTTATAAATTATTACTAAGATATTTACACTTCATTTCATTATCTACTATTTTCAATCCGTAGATTATGCATATTGAATACATTTTATCACACAATAATGTATTTAATATCAGTTATCACTAACATATCCTTTTACCACACATAAAGGATTCTTAGTTCGAAATGATTCATCGATCCCAAGTAAGAGTTGGTTCGGAATGATCCATTGACCCCAACTATTTAAAAATATAAATATATACACATATTCTAGTTCGGGACTCTTTCATCGCGACACCAGTTTAATGTTTGGTTCGGCATTTTTCATCGACCCCAAATATATAATAACTTTATGTTAGTTCGGAATGTTACATCGACCCTAACATAATTAATTTAGGTAAAATTCTCTTAACCCAAACTTTTGTATAATTTAGTAGGTACACACCCGACCTATCAAATCATGTCCGTACGTAATATATTTTACTTATACTCACTGTACTCATTAATTATAATTTATTTCGCTATTGTATTTTTTCGAGTATTCACGCAACTCTAAAGGACCTAGTTACCCCTCCCTTAATTCAGTAGTTAAGTTAACTTTAACCTACTGGTATTATTCCAGAAATTTACTCTCACCCTTTTCGTAGCCAAATTCTCACAATCCCAACATACGGCTATCGATCGCTCTCCCGTCGGTCCATTTCTCCAAAATTCCCACTCAATCATTTATGAAGAAATATAATGGTATTTATTCACAAAATTTTCTAAAGTCCAGCCAGGGTCGATCAATCGAGGGGATATGGTCGATCGATCGACTGCTCGATCGATCGACATTCAAGGGTCGATCGATCGATCAAGCAGTGACAGACCTAGTTCGTCTTCTTCATGTGGGTTTCACCATTTTTATTTATCTATCTTTCGTGATAATTCAGCATATTTGCAACCAACAATTTCTAATCATTTCTACATGTTCTGGGATGATTACTAACGATTTAAAACAACAAAATCATTATAAATCTTCGCCAAATCAACTAAATTTTTTTCTAGTATTCAGGAACCCTAAAAATACATTCTTTACATCTTTCATCATAATTCCAGATTTTTAGTTCCATTCAATCATCTAGTTTTCTATGATATCAGAATACTTGGAGATCCAAAAACGTCCTACATGCAATCCCTACCAATCATGGGTATAATCAATTATTTTTCTCCCAAAAATATCATAAAAACTATGTTCTTCATAAAGCTTAAATATGGGTATTATAACTCAATTTATTTTGCAAATAACCACTTGCCTTATGATTTGTAGGGTCTGATTACGTGATTGCTGATGATGGTTGATGATTTTGATCCTTCAATCCTCCTTCCCAACAACTTTATGGTGAAATCTCCTTAGAATTTCCCTTCCTTCCTTCTTTTGCCTTAGGAAATTGTCTCTCTCTCTTCTCTAATGGCTATGGTGTATTTTATTTCTTTCTAACCCTAGACTCAACTCTTATAATCTGATCTAGGGTTTCAAAATTCGTAGGTCTACTTACCAATAATTATAAAGAGACCAAAATGCCCCCGAATGATCCCGGTTTAGCCCGAAATGACTCGGCACTCAATTAGTACCCCCGGGTACACTATTTTGACTAATTTGACCCTTTCGGAATCATCTGTGGACTCTAAATTATCGTTTGAGTCTCTTAAATATTTTTCTACTCTCATATTTAATTTTTGTCCTACGCGCGACACTCGATTGAGATAACTCCAGGACGTCCATATAGTCACTAGACCGTACATATTAACAATCAAAATTTACTACTTCACACTTAGTAAATTTTTAATCGTCATATTCATATTTATTAACATTATATCACATTAAATTACTCTTCTAACGTAATTTAAATAAAACGTATTTTATTACATTAAATTACTCTACTCACGTAATTTAAATAAAACTCACATTAAATTACTCTACTCACGTAATTTAAATACAACGTTTTCCTAATTAAGCATAATTACGAGGTATTAAAAAAAATTTATAGCCTGATGATAAAATTCAAGTTCATATTGAGAAAATATAGATGTGACAAAAGCTTTGTAATTAGATGACAACTTGTCATATGATAACACAGGAGATAAATAATATGGACTTGGACTTCCTGATTTATGAGGAAAATAATCAGATTGTTGAGTTATCATATGACAATGATTACTTTGAAGATATATTGGAGTTTTATGAATTTTAGAGGATTTTCTGATTTGAGTAGGTTCTATTATTCTTTGAGAAATAGAGTTATGAGAATCAATAGTGTGATATTCAGTAATAGAATGCGAAATCCATGACTCATTTACAATGTTAGAGTTTGAAACTTGTGGCTCACGAGTAATATTTAAATCCTTTTGAATATTTTCATTATAAATAGGTGTAGGAATGGAAATATTTAAGAAAGGATCTTCAATTAGTTTTGATTGATGAAGATGAAAAATATATTCATGAAAGACCACATCCCTAGAAACAAATATGGTTTTTGTTTCAAGGTCTAACAGTTTTTAACCTTTGACACCAAAAGGATAACCAATGAAAATACATCTTCTGGCTCTCTTATCAAACTTTTGTCTATGAGAAACCAAAGTATATGCATATGATAAACAACTAAAGACTTTTAAATGAGTATAATAAGGTTTAGTGTTAAATAATAATTCAAAAGGAGTCTTATTTTGTAATAATGGAGATGGTAGTCTATTTATCAAGTATGTTGCAGTAAGAACACATTCTCCCCAAAGATTTAAAGGCACATTAAATTGAAATCTGATAGCCCTTGCTACATTAAGTAGATGTTGATGATTCCTTTCAACTATAGAGTTTTGTTTTGGAGTTTCCACACAACTCAGGTGATGAATTATACCTTTATTCTTATAGAAATCAAATAAGTTGAATTGGGGACCATTATCTGACCTAAGAACTTTGAGAGAAATATTGAATTGATTGAGAATCAAGTTATACAATGCACGAATGAGAGTTAGTACTTCAGATTTAATTTTCATCAATATATCTAAGTAGCTCTACTATAGTCATCAGTAATGCTCAAGAAATATCTGTATTTATTGATAGTGTGGACATGAAAAGTTCCCCATATATCAAAATGAATCAAATCAAAAATAGAATTAGATTTATGCTTACTAGGCAGAAAAAGTAATCCCTTTTGTTTTTGCAGACTCTGATACCATATCATGAAAGAAGAAGAACTAAGAAATCTTATTAAGCTGGCAAAATTAGAAATTATACAATAGAGTCCGCTTCTATTTATATGACTTTTCAAACTACAAATAACTAACTGTTATAACAAACTAACCGTTATAACAAACCAAACTAACTGTTAATTAACTAACTAACTGTTATAACAACCTAGACTAACTGATATCTTAACAATGGGTATTGGTTGCAAACATATAAAACTCGATACCCACCTTTAGAAGTACAACTGAACAAATGGCTTTTTTCTATCAAAAACCCCAACCATTAACAATGGCTCAATCAATCCCGCAGACGAAGGCAATAAATCAACAACATTGTGCAAATTATTAAGCACCGACCACGATATATGGCGTGGCAGAACTAAGAGAATGTTTTTTCATTATTGTAATTAACTTAAAAAAAACAAACGGGCTTTATTTATTTTTGTGAAATACCTTTGTGTGATGTGAGGTCGGCGCAATCATTAGGCTGACGACCATGAGAGTGAGTTTGAGAGATCGATTTCACTGAGATTGAGAGAGGGATTTGAGATTTGGGTGTGAAAAAATGAGAGAGAAAATAGGGGCGGGACTTGTGGCTAAATTGGGTTTTAATATTTTGGAGTTACGGGGCTATGAATTTAGTTGGGTGTTGGTTTGGGGCTATGAATTCATATTTGGTTGGGGGGGAAGGAAGAGACGTGAATGAGCAGGAGAAGTAGAGACGATTTTGAGATTTTGAAAGGACTTCATTTCAGTAGTAACCGGGTAGAGGTGGATATGAAAAGATTTTTTGGGACTTTATATATCTATTATATACCTCTAATACGATAGTATTAGGTGTTTTAATAGGAGTTAATAAACTTACTTACATCTCTCTCTATAATACTCTCCCCAAAACGAT
This sequence comes from Sambucus nigra, assembly GCA_949130495.1. Lineage (NCBI taxonomy): Eukaryota > Viridiplantae > Streptophyta > Magnoliopsida > Dipsacales > Adoxaceae > Sambucus > Sambucus nigra. Next base: position 156,933,380 of record OX422223.1, on the reverse strand, counting down.
TCATCTACGTGACTCCTACCTTTTTATCTTCCATAACCTTTAATCTCCCATCTTCTCTTTTAAAACCCTTCAGATCCCAACTTACCCCTTCACCACACACACACAAGCACACAAAGAAAACCTTCCCATCCCATTACACTTACTCTTCATTTCCTTCATTTCCCATCCCGGACACATTTTAGATCACTAGCGCCAACCGCTTCTATAACTTCGAAGACGACCATCCCCCCCCCCCCCCTCTCTCAGCCGCTTTATTTGGCTTAATGTCGTGTTTTTTGTTTTGTTTCTTCTACATTAGGGTTGGGGAAAAGGTTTGGCAGACGGTGCCAATAGAGAGAAGCTTGAAAATATTTGCAAAAAACAAGCAGCCAAAATTGATCAGGTAACGCTTCTTTTAAGATATTTTATTATTCTTTATAATACATGAGACTTGCTTAAGAAGGAATTTGCATTATTAATTATCCACGTTCTGTGGTTGGAATAATACAAACATGAGTTAGACTAGAATGCTATCATTGAACGTAGTAACTTTCATCATCTTGAGGATCTCAAGAATGAAATATTACTAATTAATGAACTGCATGATTCACTAAAGGATGGAAACACGGGTTTTCAAGCCGATGGGATGGGATTTTTCTAAGTAATCTTTATTATACCTTGGATCGGTATGTTTTCGGACCTATGCGATGTATGCACATGAAAAAAATTCATTTGATTGTGTTCCCTTAATTTATTAAGTGGTTAATTTTTTTGGTCTAACTTTGGTATAGTTCTTTTTATTTATTTTATAATTTGGAGATTTGGGAATTTGGGATTGCTTTACATGGAGTTTTTCGTGTTTGTTTTCTTCGATTTTGTTAATATCCTTTGATACACGTCATTTTGTAGTGCAAGATTGGGTGTTTAGTAAGTGTTTTTTGTTTCTTGATTTTGAGAATTATACGAGGAGATCTTAAAAAACTAATATTGGTAGACTGACATCAAGGAAATAGTTTATGTTATTGTCTTGTCCAGAGCGTTATATTTTTTTTTCTTATTTATATTTTAATTAAAAATGGGTCTTTTTTAAAAAAACCTAAATCAAATTGAAAGTTTTCATTAATTTTTTATCAACTTACACCATAATACAATAGTATATCGAAGAACATAGTCCCATTTACCCATATTTTTACTTCCCCTTCATATAATATAAAGAGTGAAAAGACAATTAATTTTTTGATTTGTTGAGAACTTGTTTGAGTTTGCTTTTATCATAAAGTTTTCTTTGGTGGTTTGATATGGGCTTTTCAAGGGGATGGACATATGGGTTTCTATTATGTTATAATTTAGTGGAGTTGTAGGTATGATGTTTGTTCTCTCTCGATTTTAATTTTGATAATTTTTTGATCTATTCCGTTGAGGGTGTTTTATTTGTTCAAAATAGACTACTTTTGAGGTGATATATGAGTTTTGTATGAATTATTTTGTTTTAATGTTTTCCCATTACTTTTATTTTTATAGGTATTATCTTTGTTCTCTCTCTATATACGCAACCCCACCCTAATATACACATTGATGATGGTTTGGGTTGTGATTTTTTTTCAAATTTTATTTTTATTTTTATATGTCAATTATTTAGGAATTCTTTTTCATGATGTATATGTGTTAGGAACTTCAGATATTTGAATAAGATCTGTTTACTGTTATTTTGTTTAACTGTGTTAAAAATTTGAAATATAGTAATTTTTCATCACCCATCATCCCTCAAATTTTTTATTAATATATTATGGGCCTGTTTGGTTGTCCCCAAAGTTGTAAATTAGCTTATTTAAAATGGATTAATTCATTAATTGCCTTACTATTGGTGTTTAGTTACAAGAATTAACAAATTCAAAGTTGGACCAATTCAAGTTGATTCCCCAAAACTTAAATTAATCCATTTCACCAAACGCTTGAAATTACACAATTTATAATTATAACATGAATCTTAAATGCACTACTCTTATAGATTACTCTCACCATACTACTTTATCTCCCTTTATATGTACACACATACATGTGTGTGTGTGTGTGTGTGTGTGTGTATCAAATGTAAAGAACTCCAATTTTCTTTTCCAAACCACCACATATTAGATTTAAACCCATTTAAGATGAGTATATCGACAATCTGTTCATTCCAAATTGATAAATTTATAGACTTAAACAATTAACCCAACCAAATGGGTCCTATATATTTAAACGAATTTGTTCTTCCCATGAGTAGTGACATTTGGAGTTGTGGAGTTTATTAATGTCTATTTGAGGTAAATATTCTTTTTTTCTGTATTACCAAGAAGAGAAAACATAAAGAGGTTGACATCTTTGGGAACTACTTAAATTACTATGGCTATCGCATTGATCAGGACATGGAGGAAGATCCTAGAATAAAGGTTTTGAATAAGGAATGGTTTGAATGCAAGAATTGTCTTAACATTGGCTAAGTTTTGTTGTCGTAGCATCCTTGAAATTGGCATTGATTCTGCTTGAATTGAGGATGCATATTAGAACGTCAGAAAAATTGATTATTTGAAGCTTCTAATGAGGTTGGATTAAAATAAATTGGGTCTTTGTCTATCAGATACTGTACTTTATTTTTATCGTTAATCATTTGAAGATGCATGTCTCTCTTCCGTGGATCTTACTGAATAAAGCACAATTGCCTCTTATTTGGGTTTTATTCTATTTGATTGTTTATATCAATACTCTTTATGGTAAAAAATTGAATGGAATTTTTTTTTTGGTTTAAAAACATTTATAAAATGTCAAATAAAATTTTATTTGCAATTTTATGTGTTCTTAGTTGTTTGGATTAGTTAATTCCTATAATACAAAATAGAGTTTTCGGTTCTTAACGGAGTATTTAATGGGTAGGTGTGTTCATAAATTCTAGTTTAAAGTTAAATGTGTTCTTCCCCCATATTTTTTCAATTCACTTTTTAGGTCTACAAGGGTGAGAACGATAAATTATTTTAATTTAGTTTGCCATTAGTTGTAGCGTTATCAAAGATTTTAATTGGTGATTGTCTTTTGGGTAACTAATCTCAAGTCTAAGAAATCATCACCGTGGTACAATTGAAACCATTGTTTTAATATGATACCTCCAAATAAAACACTCAATGAAAAATTCATTGGATATCAAATGGAACCTAATTAGTTTAAAAAATTGCTCTTTGAACAAATAATGTCATGTTATCTTTTTACATTACTATTTGAACAAGAATTATATTTAATTCATTAATTAACCATTAAAAAAAGTTAAGCAAAAAACACTTTTATTATTCTATGGGGACTATTCCCACAATGTGTTTATTTTTTAAGATTTGACCCCCAAATTAACATTCGACCCCAAAAGTTACGTTTTAGACACAAAAAAATATTGCAAAAGCATTTTATATGGTTAAAAAAATTTAAATTTTTAGGGGTTAAATTAAATTATGAAAAATTATTTGTGGATCAAACAAAAAAAATACTATCAAAAAAATATATTTTACGAAGAGTGCTTCGCTAGGATATTAAACTCTTACGAAGTATAATGAAATACTATAATTCGTTTAGACAATATTTGCTATATACATTTGCGCTCGCGCATCGCACGGGGTACATGCTAGTTGAAAAACTAAAATGGGAGAAATGAATAGAGTAATGGTGTATTTATTAGATGTTATTAACCTCTAATAATATTCTATTAGAGGTATAATATAGATATAGATTTTTATCCATATCATAATGTTTAACGATTTAATATATAATATAAAGATTATTAACACTTCAATTTTTGAAGTTTATTCCCTTTGTCACTTCAGATCCCGAAGTAAATACAAATTGTAACATAAATTCTCAAAGTTTGATAGTTCAATCACTTTAGTCCAAACTTAACAACCCGTTAAGTGTATTTAGCAGGAAACAAACTTTTCGTTTAATATATCAGTTAAATTCTTTGAAAATTCATAACTATTTATATTAAATTCAGAAAATTATGAAAAAATATCATCGGAATCGCATAGATTTTTTTTATATATAAATTTATAAAATTTGAAATATTAATGACATACGTTGTATTTTTTGTGTCTGTGTTAATTGATGGTAACTCCGGCGGTAAGGGACGAGCTCAGATTGTGTGGGTTATGCGCACGGTCTTGAGTTTGATTCCCCCAAAGGATTCCGTACTTTAATTGCGGTGTGTGTTGGGGTGGTTCTGGCACTAGCACCCCCATGTTTAACTTGCACGGGGGAGTCTTAAGGGTCGTTCGTGTGGAGGTTAAGGGTTATCCAAAAAAGAAAAAAATTACATTATTTACCAAGTTTTGGTTCATAATTGTATGCAAGCATGCTATAATAATTAAATACATATTTTTGAAAGAAAAATATAATTTTATTAATAAATTTAACTAAGGATTCTTACATTACGATATTAATTCTAACATGTATTGGTTACGCTACTTTTTTCCAAAATTTAAGACTCGAACCATTCATGAAAGATGTTTATTATTATCTAAATTGTTCAAAAACTATTTTTCATTATCTGTTTTCTGTATTTTATAATAAAGAAAAATATTTAACTGATATAAGTATTTAATAGTACTTATAACTATTTTGGTTAAATATTTATATCTATTACAAAAATATAGTAAATAAATAATGAAAAATAGTTTTTGAACTATTTCGATAATAATAATAAGAATCTTTCATAAATGGTTCGAGTGTTAAATTTAAAGAAAGTAGCGTAACCAATACGTTCTATAATTAATGTGATAATGTATGAATCCTTAAATAAATTTATAATTTACTTCCAAAAATATCTATTTATTTATTGTAACACGTTACTATATAATTAAGAACCAAAACTTGGTAATAATGTAGTGTCTGGTGACCTTTAATTCACAAAAGGTCAACAATACAAAGTATGCCAACAATATATCAAATTTAATAAATTTATATATAAAAAGAACCACGCGATGACATGAGTCCGATGATCTTTTTTCATAATTTTCTGAATTTTGTATACAAGGTTATTATCTTTTAAAGAATTTAACCAATAAAATAAATGAAAAATCTGTTTTTTACAAAAAAATCTTAACGGACCGTTAAGATTGGAATAAAGTGACTAAACGACGAAACTTTGGAATTTTATATGCCAGTTTCTATGCTTTGGGTCTGAAGTGCTAAAATGGGTAAACTTTGAGGGACTGAAGTGCTAATAAACCTCAAAATAAAATTAAAATAACAAACTACTTTGGTTGGATAATTTAATTGTTAAAACATATCATTATTAACTTTCTTTTATTTCATTTCTTTGGTGCTTAACAAATAAGAATATTGTATCAATTTTATGTTTTATTTTTTAATTTGTTGACTCTCCTTAAAAGATATCCACTATAGTTTTCGTAGTTCATGGATGGAATATAAGCTATAAGTAATTTGATTTTACTTCGGATTTCTTTGATTGACATATATATATATATATAACATAATGCCCGATTTTAAATAGATATTAAGGTAAGTTCACACATTGAAAAGGGAGTTTTATCTTTTCTTATGCTTATACTATGCAATGGTGAGAAGTAAGAATTGGCAAAATAACTTCCTACGAACTAATATTGCTCGTAGAAAATATAAAAATATTTCTTACGAATAACATTAGTTCGTAGGAAGTTTATACGGACTACTTTTGTTCGTCAAAACTCAAATATATGATAAAAAAAATTATCTACCCTTCCTACGAACTTTATTTGTTCGTAGAAATTTCTACGAACTTCAGAAGTTCGTAGGAACCCTTTACAAATTCAGCAGTCAATTTGTATCTTTGCGAAACCACTACAAATCGAAATACAAAATTTGTTCAGTTACACCCACCACTGTAAGCGTCCCAGTTTACAAACTTACAAATTTTCTTAGCATTTTATATTCCTACTGTGGATGCTCTTATATATGATAAGTGATCCATAATTTTATCGCTTTCTATGTAAAACATTTTTTATCCAACTCCTAAATAATAGATTTTCATGAAAAACTTTAAAAGTGAGCTAAATCACCCTCATTTTTTTCGACTTATTGTCCAACTTTTAATAAAAACAGAACTATATTTTCAAAAAATATTTCAATTTTATAATCAAACTGGTGTTAGGCCTGTCAACGGGTCGGAGCCGTGTCGGGTTTAGGGAGATCCAGATCCGTACAATCGGGTCTTCATCGGGTTCGGGTTCAAGTCCGAGTCTTCATCGGGTCTACAATATTGGATCCAGACGCGGATCCGTTCGGGTCTCGGGTTCGGGTCCGGGTCTGACCAAATATATACATTTATTTTATATTATCCCCCTTTTTTATTTTTTAATCTTAAATTAAAATATTTTGTAATGGATCATAGAATATTATTAGTACAAATAAAACATATCTTATTTATATATATTATATATATAAATATATATTTATATATATAAATATATATAAATATATATTTATATATATATTACTTACATGTTATATTGATAAGATATATTTATAAATATATATAAATTTACAGTATATGTATATATATTTAAAAAATAATAAGGTACAATTCGGGTCGGGGCTTGTATAAGATCCAGACCCTATTCGTTTAATAAACAGGTCTTCGGGTATTCGGGTCTTCAAATTTCGAGTTTAAAAAAATAAGCTCAAATTCTATTATACGAATCGGGTTCGGATCGAATCCGAATCCAGCCCGACCTATTGACAATCCTAACTGATATATATATATTTACGGGTGCAGGTATTTAGTAAATATATCTAGTACATACCATATGCGGAAAAGAATTATGGTCATTTATGCTGTATTCAACTATTTCTATGAGACTTGAAATACGGCCCCACATTCTGAATTGAAGCAGTCTGATAGCAACATGAACGACAGAGACAGCAAATTATCATTGTTTACTCGTGATGACTTTGTGTCTAGTTTGTGCCGGTCATGAATCATGACAACGGGACAGTAAGTTATTGTTCGTTAATATTCCATCCAGTAAAGTCAAGAGAATGAAATCAGCAAGACTTATAAACAAACATATATTTTTTGTTACACTCAGAATATACTACTGTTTTTTAATAAAAAAAATATTACGACTTTTGCCTGCAGTTTGTTATGATTTTATGTTACAATTCGTATTTGCTGAGAATAATATATACATACAAATATATGATTAAAGTTAATAAATTGTCGGATATATAGAGATTGTTTTTTATTTTATTTTTTATTTCAGTGACATTGTTTTTAAATATTGTTTAATTAATTAAAAAAAACATAAGGGTGTAATTTAAAAGGTGAAACAAAAGTTGGGGTGAAAGTAAAAACCATCCTAAAAACAGTAAGGGTTGTATAAACATTTCACGTGGAAAATGAAACAATTTCTGTTTTTTTTTGCTTTGGCATTGTTTGATTGGTCATGTTATCCTTGGGAATGTTGTCCGCGTTATGGAAGGTAAAACTACCTGAACATTTACTTCCTCAGCTTTTGAAACCTTTATTTTCCCACTTCTCATAACAGTTCCAATATCATGGAAAGTGGGAAAACGTTACCTTATTATATGGATATATATATATAAATACATACAGTCCTGTTCTTGTGCGGACTAGTTCGCATTTTAAGAATGCGGACCGAACATGTGTCACCTGACGGTGACCCAGAAAAGATAGAGTGTGTGCCTATAATTTAGGCGATAATTTTTAGGCGCACCGTTAGGTGACACATGTCCAATCTGCATTCTTAAAATGTGGACTAGTCCGCTTATATATATATATATATATATATATATATATATATATATAGAGAGAGAGAGAGAGAGAGGTTGTCTAGTGACCCTAAAAATCGAACTTTTTAATGAACCTAATAAAAATTTGAAAAATAACCAAATTAATTCTAATTTCTTGTAGTAATTGCTCTGCGCCAGCGTCAACGGACGCTCTTTTTTTTTTTTTAATATACAAACACCGGGTATGAGTGGTGTTACGGATTTGAAATTGAAGTGGGGTTGCGATCTGGGTATGCCGGAGTTATGGTGGATTTTCCGGCGAGATCGAGTGTGGGGCTTGATATGGGATATGGGTCACCGGATATGAGCAGCTGGCCGGAGTTTGGGTGCGGGTTGGTACTGAGGCACGTCCCATGAATCGGTTTTACGAGAGCGGGAGGATGAGTCCAGGGAGTCTGGATAGCCGAGCGGTGCTGCTGGTTGGGGGTCTCTGGCGAGGTAGGAGCGATAAGTGTCGCCGGCTTCTATGGATTCTGTCCGGAGGTTTGGTTTAGATGTCCGACGGGTTATTGGAAGATCATGGGTTTGAGGTCGGGTTAATGGAGCTGGGTTTGTTTTCCTGGTGGGTTAAACTGGGTCTGGGTGGGGGGTTATATTAATTTCAAAAGACACGCATGTTCGTTGTTGCTGACGCGGACCAAATTAAACATATGAATTACAATTAATTTGATTATTTTTTGATGTTTTATTAGGATCATTAAAAAATTTGATTTTTAGGTTCACTAGAGAACCCTCTCTCTCTCTCTCTATATATAGAGAGAGATTCCCTCACACAGGATAACTTATCCACCGCTGTGTGGATTCTTTTTTTAAAATAAAAAATATTGTTTTGTAACATTTAAATATTTGAGAGGATTTGCCGTTTAAATTGATTTTTTTTATATTTTAAATGAGTCGGTCTATATTTGATAATTTTTTATGTTTTTAGGATACTTCAAACTGAAATATTTAAAACCTTCAAAAAGATAATTTTTTTTATTTCGGGATAAGTTATCCCACACATGAGTCTGTGTGTGCGCGCGCGTGTGTGCATAATACACCTACCTACGATATTGTATTTGTAAGACTCCATCATTGCGCAGTTGATTAGCCTTGCCAGAAATAGGCATGGCTCCGAGAGCAGTACCACTTAAATCAAAATGTACAGACTCAAATGTACAACCAGGGCACTCATCTGTTATAACTACAGTCACCGAATTTCTTGAGCACGCCTTATTTTCTGTGCATTTCACCTGGAAATTTAAACCAAACCTTTATATATACATATTTATAATTATTAGCATTAACACACGCAATCGCAAAGTTTACATGGATTCAAAAACGCTCATTGTACTACGAACTTAAACTAATAATCTATACCAAAATTATTAAAGTGTAGTCATTCTAGGTGTATAGTCTTGATACACATAGCAATACCTAGGGGTGTTCAAAAAATCGATTGGACCGGCGGACCGAACCGGACCACCTTAATTTTTTCGATCTTTTTTTTATTCGGTCCGATCCATTTCTTTTTTTTTTTGGCAAACCGGTCTAACCGGTCCGATCCTTGGTCCGTCACAAAAAATAACTGATATGGACCGGACCGGATATATATAGATTAGAAAACCCTAAGTTAACACCCAATCACTCTCTTCTCTCATCTCTCTCAATACTCAGCCATTCTCTCTCTCATTTCAAACCCTCTCTCTCACTTCATTTCTCTCAGCCCCTCGCCGCCTCTCCCCCTCTCAACCCCTCGCTGCCTGTCAGCCATCACAATCGGCGTTCAGCTCTCAGCCCCTCGCCGCCTCTCAGTCCCTCACTGCCTCTCAGCCCCTCATCGCCTCACCGCCTCTCAACCCCTCGCCGCCTGTCAGCCACTGAACCACCATCAGATTGGTAATATATATATATATAAATCGATATAGTTGCGTGTTGTATATATATATATATATATCGATCGGTATAAATCGATCTATGTATATATAAACACAAAAATCGTTTTGTATATATAGTATTATACAGATTTGTATATATATATACACACAAATCGTTTTGTATATATGGTTTTATACAGATTTGTATGCTCCATGTGTAATTTTTTTCTAGATCTGTATATTGATTGGACTGTTTTGGTGTGTTTAAATTTTTTTCCTAGCTAAAATTTCATTTCAGATGTGTATGCTATGCTCCATTAGTTAGAATAATTTTTTTGTTCTTTTTCCAGTTGTATTATATAAATAATAGTTTGTTCATTTTTCTATGTTTTAATTTTTTCAGGTGTAGACAATGGCGAGTGAAAATGAAGGTAGCCTTCTTTCCACACACTCAGTTTTGATTTTTCTATGTTTCAAATTCATGGTTGCATTTTTTGGGACTATTTTTCTATTTATTCGGAAATTGTTTGTGATGATTTTCAGGTTTATGGAGGAGATTGTTTTGGGTAGCATTATGGTTGCATTATTTTGGATGTTGTAGTTAGTTTGGGCCATTTTTATGAATGTAGTAATTTTATTGGCTCATTATTTATTTGTATTATTATGGACAACCTTGTGGTTGAATTTGGACAGCTTTATTTTGTATTATTTGGAGAGTTTATATGTCCAAATTTGGGCAGTTTTGTACAACTCTATATGTTTGTATTATTTGGGCATTTTGGGTCAGTTTAATATGTAACTTTGAGCAATTCTAGACAATTTTATGTGTCCAAATTGAAACACTTTTGAAGAACATTGTGGGTAGTTTTATTGTAAAATTTGGACAGTTTTTATCGTATAATTTGGGTTGTTTTTATGATAAATTTGGAAACTTTTGATGGTAAAATTTTGGGAGTTTTGATGGTAAAATTTGGACAATTTTGAAGGGTAGTTATCATTTTTATAAATATTATTTCAATAAGTTTAGGACCGACAAGTTCGACCAGACCGACCATACAAAAAACTAGACCGACTAAGCCCAGAAAATCGGTTTAATCGGTCCGGTCCTTAAAATTACTAAAAACCAGATCGGACCGGACCGCGAACACCCCTAGGAATACCTATATTCATTTACGCTAGTGACAGGTAATAATTAAGGGAAATATATATAAATAGTTATATGATGGGTTTGATTTCACCTGATAACAAACTCCGCATCCTTTTCTAGATTTAAACAGAGAGGGACAACCGGCTGATACTAAGGATGAGAATGGTGCTTGCCCTACAACATTAGAGCATCCGTAGTCACTACACCAAAAACAGAAAACTGACACGATTTAAAATAGTGTCAGACGCAATCTGGCACGGTTCAAAACCGTGCCAGAATCAGGCGTGCCAGATTTTCTGGCGCGGTTTAAAATCGTGCCAGATTTTCCAAACTGGAAGCTTTTGGCACGCTTTTAAACTGTACCAGTTTTTTTATCTGGCACGCTTTTGACACGGTTTTAAACCGTGTTAGATGTTAAATCAAGCACGCTTTTGGCACATGCCGAAACCGTGCCAAATTGTCTATTTTCTGGCACGGTTATAAAGCGTGCCAGATTGTTTTATAAGCGTTCTCATTTTTATAAATTGGCACGATTTTGGCACGGATTAAAACCGTGCCAGATTTTTCAATTAATAGAAAAAAATAATAATAGGAAACAAATCTGAAAAATCTGCAAATTCCAAATCTGATAGGATAAATATTTATTATTTGCAAAAAATTAAAAAAAATCAAGAAAATTCACAAATTATGAATATCGCATGTTATTGATAAACTAATGTGCATACAAACTTCAAAAAATTACAAGAGCTAATAGTTCCAAGATAAAAAAAAATTGGGCAGAGTTTCCTCTATTTTTTGAGCATTCCAAAACCTGCTAACATAAAATCTGTCCATATAAAGCCCGCACGGCCATAAAAGTCGACAATAAAACTATTATTGTCAGTATGGCCATAAAGTAAACAATAAAACTACTAAAGCCTTCTCGGCCATAACACAAAAAATAGAATCCTGAATATTAATGAGACCAAATAAATAATCCCCTTGTTGTAAAGCATTGACTTCTTCGTGCGTTCCAAGTGGATAAAAGCTAGCGATCAAATGTCATCCTACAAAAAAAATAAGACACAAAAAAGATACGATATTAGTAACCAAGTCATTTTTTAAAAAATCGTATTCAAGCAGAAAAATTGCATATACGAGTCACAATTATTATTATGTTCTCACCGGCCTGTTTAAGGGTTGGTTTGAGTTTTCACCCTTTAACGACCTGTTTTTAAGTTTAAGTGTTGATTTTTTAAAATTATTGTCATATTCTAAAACCGAGAGACCCGGGACTATGCGGTCAATTCGTACAAGTTACATTGGTCCCGTGTGAGGTGTTCATGACTCTTACGGATCCGTTTGGGGGCTGATTTGGGTTTTCACCCTTTAAGGGCTTGTTTTAAGTTTAAGTGTTGATTTTTACAAATTATCGTCATATTCTCAAACGGGGAGATCCGGGACTACGCGATCAGTTCCTACAACTTACATTGGTCCCGTGCGAGGTGTTCGTACCTCCTATGGGGTCGTTTGGGGGCTGGTTTGGGTTTTCACCCTCTAACGGCTTGTTTTTAAGTCTAACTGTGATTTTTGTAAATTATCGTCATATTCTCAAACCGGGAGACTTGGGACTACGTGGTCAGTTCCTATAATTTACATTGGTCCCGTGCGAGGTGTTCGTGCCTCTTACGAGTTCGTTTGGGGGCTAATTTAGGTTTTCACCTTTTAACGGCCTGTTTTTAAGTGTAAGTGTTGATTTTTGAAAATTATCGTCATATTCTCAAACGGGAAGACCCGGGACTACGTGGTCAGTTCCTACAAGTTATATTGGTCCCGTGTGAGGTGTTCGTGCCTCCTACGGGGGAGTTTGGTGGCTGGTTTAGGTTTACACCCTTTAACGGTCAGTTTTTAAGTCTAAGTGTGATTGTTGCAAATTATGGTCAGATTCTCAAACCGAGAGACCCGAGATTACGCGGTCAGTTTCTACAAGTTACATTGGTCTCGTGCGAGGTGTTCGTGCCTCTTACGAGGTCCTTTGGGGGCTGGTTTGGGTTTTCACCCTTTAATGGCTTGTTTTTAAGTCTAAGTGTGATTTTTGCAATTATCGTCATATTCTCAAATTGAGAGACCCGGGACTACGCGGTCAGTTCCTACAAGTTACATTGGTCTCGTGCGAGGTGTTCGTGCCTCCTACGGTGTCGTTTGGGGGCTGATTTGGATTTTCACCCTCTAACGGCTTGTTTTAAAGTTTAAGTGTTTATTTTTACAAATTATCATCGTATTCTCAAATCGGGAGGCTCGAGACTACACGATCAGTTCCTACAACTTACATTGGTACCGTGCGAGGTGTTCGTGCCTCTCACGGGACCGTTTGGGGGCTGGTTTAGGTTTTCACCCTCAAACGGCTTGTTTTTAAGCCCAATTTACGTATTTTGAAATTATCATCATATTCTCAAACCGGGAGACTCGTACCTACGCAGTCAGTTCGTACAAGTTACATTGGTCCCGTGCGAGATATCTGTGCCTCTTACGGGGTCGTTTGGAGGCTGGTTTGGGATTTCACTCCTTTAAGGGCTTGTTTATAAGCTTAATGGATATATTTTCAAATTATCATCATAATCTCAAACCGAGAGGCCTGTGACTACGCTTACAATTTGTACAAGTTACATTAGTCCCGTACGAGGTGTTCGTGTCTCTTACGGGGCCGTTTGGGCATTGGTTTGGGTTTTCACCCTCAAACGACTTGTTTTTAAGCCTAATCTATGTATTTTAAAATTATCGTCATATTCTTAAATCGGGAGACCGATATTACGCGATCAGTTCGTACGAGTTACATTGGTCCCGTGTGAGGTGTTCGTGCCTCTTACGGGGCCGTTTGGGGGCTGGTTTGGGTTTTCACCCTTTAAGGGCTTGTTTTTAAGCTTAATCGATATATTTTCAAACTATCGTCATATTCTCAAACCGAGAGGCCCGTGACTACGCTGTGAGTTCGTACAACTTACATTGGTCCCATGCGACGTGTTCGTGCCTCTTACGGGGCCGTTTGGAGGTTGGTTCGGGTTTTCACCCTTTAAGGGCTTGTTTTTAAGTTAATCGATATATTTTTAAATTATCGTCGTATTCTCAAACCGGGAGTCTTATGACTACACGATTAGTTCCTACGAGTTACATTGGTCCCGTGCGAAGTGTTAGTGCCTTTACGGGGCCGTTTGGGGGCTGGGTTGGGTTTTCATCATCTAGCGGCATGTTTATGTTTTGTTCAATGAGTAATTGAGCATGTGCATGTTATGGGATTTAGTTTATGTTTACATTTAGTGTCCCGCAATTGATTTAGTTTGTGTATACTTATGTGTATAGTTAATTGACTACGTTCTACAATCAATTAGGATTCTTGATATTAAGGTTTGTATAATTAAGAAGATGAAGTGTTTTAGAGGCTATTTTGATCTTTAAACTATAGGGGGGGGGGGGGGAGGGGTTAAGTCTAACTATCAATTATCGTGAGTATTTAATGGTGTTAGGAAGCGTGGGTGAGGGGTGGCGGTGTCCCTAACTATTTTAAAAGTGAGTGTCAATGAATGTTATCCTCTAGAATTCACAAATAAATCCCTCTCAATATGACAATACGTAACATGATATTTCAACTCTGAAAGTGAATGAAATTTCAATGGTTTTAGACAAGCATCAGCTGTAATGCAAGTTTCTTCAATCCAATGGTGGTTACAATTTGAGGAGTGAAACTACCATCTCCCACAAATGAAGTTATTATAATAGAACATAAGAGGTTTGGGCAATCCTTATTCAAAAAATGTGCTCACTTCTTGGATTCGTCAATACAAACCTGATTTAGTTTGCATTATTGAAACCAAGGTTAATTATGACTTGTCCTTTCAGAATATGTTTCAATCTTGTTGCCTCAAATTATTGTGTGTGAATAATAGGCCTAATATGGTGCCTTCTATTTTGGTATTCTATGTTCAGAGAATACTTATGCCTAAGATTATTCACTCATCTTCTCGACAAATCTCTCTGGAAGCTAATATTGATGGAATGATCTCTTATTATACTTTTGTATATGCCTCAACTGATTATGTAATTAGAACTTTGTGGGATAAATTGGATAGATATTTGTGTAATCAAGAATGGATGATCATGAGTCTTTTTTGGAGTTGGTTCTTAGAGAATGGAATGATATTTTAACTACTGGATATCCTATTTATATTTTGATATAGAAGATAAAACATATGAAATGTGTTCTAAAATAGTGGAATGCTGATACTTTTGGGAGTATTTATGAGGAGCTAATAAAAGCGAATCTACTTTGGATGATATTAAAAGAGAACTCGACGAACCAGTCCATTCTAAATCACTGGAAGCTATGGAATTAGTTGCTCAGAAGAATTTTCAAGATGCTTTGAAGGAGTAACATACCTATTTGAAGGATCAAACCAAATTTAAATGGATATCTGATGGATGTAGCAACTTCACCCCAGCCACTGTCACATTGATTCATCTGCTGATTAAAAGAGAAAGACATGATTAGCAGTGTCCTCTATCTTAGCTGACAGATAACAGTAATGGAAATAACATATAACTGAGCGAAGAGATAACAGTGATAACTCACAGCATGAGTAATTGTTGAAATCAACAAAAAAATGTATTGAAACATATAACTGACAGATAACAGTGATGGAAATAACAATATTGATAGAAATGTTGATAGTGCTCAGTTTCCAATAACAATATTGTATACATGGGAATATGCTTAAGCGTAGTACAAACCTATTATAACCTTAGCAAAAAGAGACAAATGGTAAGTTCAGTTAAAGGCTGCACATAATTTTTCTATTTATTGTTATGGAAGTTTGCATTGCAGTTAATAGATTTGAGGTCCCATAAAATTTACCATTACTCAATTAAAAGTACTCATGCATCAATATTTTTCTCTTTTGACAGAGTCTATGCACAGAAGTATTATATAGACTAAAAATAATCATACATCCATAAGTAGATACACTAAGAAAAACAAACATTCATCAAGACAACCTAAAAACCAGCAAAGTTAAAACGAGACTCAACTTATACTCCACAAGACAAAATAAGCAAAAACTAAAATAGCATAAAGAAACAAACTGTACCGCACATAGTATATGTATACAACAATAAATCCCACCATCCACCAACTTTAAAAATGAATCCATAAAGGAATATAAAAAGATCTATTCAATAAAATCTCAATGCTTGCAAACGACCCTATATTTTAATTTCTTATGAATATTTTTTCGATTCAAAGTTTTTCTCTTGCAGCATTAGTTCTCCATTGCCAATAATGAGACATGACACCGAACATGAAAATGGCACCGAACATGATAATGCATTAAACTTTGGCACCGAAAGTGATATTCGTCATAACAAATGGCGTAAAATGCCAAATGACCCATAACAATATTGTAGAGAAGATTGTAACAACAATATTATAATTTCATTTTAAAAATCAAATCTAATTTATTGGAGACCGAAAGTGGTACAAAGGTGAGAATCTTAATTCTTGGCCGAAAAACTATATAAAATCGGAAATGAAGATAATAGGAGTTGATAAATACATAAATCATAACATGATCCTTGAATCTACAATAAATAAAAAGAATGAAAAATGTGCAGGGCCTGTTTCTGATTTACATACTGAGCAACCTTACATTTGGATTCTAGTTATATACCAGGCCGATCAACCATTTTCACTATGGCTCCATTGCTCTTTGTCAGCTCTCATCCGAGCATTATCATGGTCTATATTAGGCCGATAAATGCTTAAGTCACATTCATGTGAAGCTGTAGCTTTCTGAAAGAAGATTCTAATGATAAATATGCATACAAATTCAATTATAGTAATGAAGAACTCAATTGAAAAATGTCCACAAAGTAATGACCTCAACTGCCTAAAATTTGATATAATCCTGTAAATAATGATGTTAAGAACTTGTTAGTCACAACATTACATATATGAACTTTGTTGGCCCTTATCAATGCCAATTATAAATCAGAACGTGGTTGAAACCATCACATAAACTTGTGATTAATCCGAAAAGATAACATTAGATTTCAATCCAAGAAAATAAAAATAAGTAGCAAAAAATGTTAGTATGAGAAATGCATACCTTAGCCTTCATATGGTTAAAAATCAGAACCTTTGATTAAAAAATATATCAAATCTTAGTCAAAATAAGGGCCATAAACATGGAAAGTAAAATCAGATTTATGGCCACCATATTCTAAAAGAAATTTAGTGAATCTCATTTACAAGCTAATCAAGAAAAAACTTATGTTACAATCTCACTCAAATCCTAAGAACTAGCAGCTATGTTTTTAGTTGTTAATCTGTACTGTAGTTTTTTCATGGAATATGATATACACACCTTGCTTGATTTAGCTACATTGGCTACAACCCGGTGGGTAAATTGTCTACAACACCTCTATAATCTCTATAGTGGGATCTCTTATTAAGGAAGGAATTCTAGTCTTAAAACAGTCAGCAGGTAACTCACTATGCATGGTGTTAATGAGATTGTGTCTCATATGTCTTTGGCACCTACTCCAATTATCTAAGAGGACATATTGCCCCATGTAGACAAGCGGGTTACCCCTAGCGAAACTTCCTTAAGTCCTTGAAGGGAATGACT
This sequence comes from Sambucus nigra, assembly GCA_949130495.1. Lineage (NCBI taxonomy): Eukaryota > Viridiplantae > Streptophyta > Magnoliopsida > Dipsacales > Adoxaceae > Sambucus > Sambucus nigra. The sequence continues at coordinate 156,915,918 of OX422223.1, read as the reverse complement.
ATTTCGTTGTTTGTGTTGTAGTACATAGGACAATGTAAGCTGATTAAAAAGGGTCTCACTATTCAGAGGTTAGAATATGATATACACACACACACACACACACACACACACACACACACACACACACACACACACACACACACATTAAACAAGGAGACCATGTTAGTTGACTACCACATCCAATATGATACTCCATCTATCCGGAATTAAGAGTCCGCTATTCCTTTCTTGGTTGTCCACCATAGCTAATATGTAAAGATTATGGCCAACCGAGAAAAAAATTCCTATTTATCTTATCCTATTCATCATTCTCAACATCATGATTCTGGCAACAGTGCCATGTATGACAAGGAATTCAATTTTTTTCCCAATGCACACCCAAAGAAAATTCTATGATTAGTAAAAATAATTTTGTCACATTCTGAACCTAAAATGTTAGTCAATGAAAAAAAATTATAATCATGCCGTTATCATCCATATTACTTAAAATGGCCTCAACCCTTGAAAAAGTGTTCTCTGAGCAGTCAAGGCCATGGATTAATCTAATTGTGAGGGTGGTTGTTGTACCTGACATTTTATCAAACATGTGAAGGTCACTCACTATTTAACATTTTTTGTCCAAAACGGATAGACACAAAATCCCAAATATGAGCTTAACAATATAGCCAGGCATTAACCAAACATACAAAGTCTTAGAAACTAAAAAAAAAGTAGACCAAACTTTGAAAATAATAACCAAAATAACAATTTAACTCAGAATGTGTTTTATACCTTTATTTCAAGGTTCAAGATCGAATACCTACAATCTGCAAAATAATATACACAAGTAATGAATCACGAAGTTTCCAAATCTGAAAACTCATTAAACCCTAAGTTCACAATGAATCACATACCTAAAATTTTCATATTCCAATACCCATGAATCAAACCGCAACAACATCCCTTTGCAAAACTCCTAAATACAACAACACTCATCAACATCATCTTCCTCTTGGATGCTCGATGTGAGAGATTTGAAACCCTAGGATTAATCGTTAATGGTGGCTGAAGGTTATGTGAAAATGTTTGTATGGGAAAGAGAGAATGGGGCTTGGGCGGGAGAGTGAGCGGGGGAAGAAACAAGATGGCTCCAAATGAAAAGTTAATTAATTTTAGTATTTTGTTTTTTTATTTAACAATTCCAAATTTGACACGATTTTGGCACTGTTTAAAACCGTGCCAAATTAACAATAAACAATGCCAAAATCTGACACAGTTTAGAACCGTGCCAGAATCTCCTCGTCCAAGCATGCCAGATTAGCATTTTTGGTGTAGTGAGTGGTGGTGCTAAAAGACGAAAGAAATGTTAATTTTACAATTCGGGAGGCCTGCCAAATTCAGAAATGATACGCTTTTTGCAAAGTTACCCATTGGCTACTGAATTTGCAAACACTTCGTACGAACTTCATTTGTCCGTAGGAACTTCCTACTTCATTTGTTCGTACAAAATTTTTATGAACAAATGTTGTTCGTAAAAAATGGCTCTCTACTTCCTAAGAACAAAAAATGTCCGTAGAAACTCTTTATCATATAGCCATTATTCTGCTAATAACCAAAAGGTAAAAAATTGATAACTTTGCCTTTTGAAAGCATGAATGTTCTGGAATATTCACAATTGGTTCGTGCTATCAATCCCTAGTAACTAAACAAAAGGAAAACCAACCCTGGGAGGTTTGGAAAAAGTTATGGAAATTAAATGTCCCACCGAAAATATGCACATTTTTGTGGACCATACTCCATGGAAAAATCCTTACAAATGCACAACGTATGCGAAGAGACATTACAAAAAATGGTGACTGCCCACGTTGTGGACTACTGGAGGACATCGACCATCTGTTTAGGGATTGCATCCACACTAGGGAGATTTGGCACACGCTTGGTTTTGAGCACCCCCTTGACCTTAATCGTTCAGGTAATGTAAATGATTGGATTACCCTAAACATTTGGGGTGATTCAAATAATGAAAGGTACATATGCTTTATTATTACCTTGTGGTATATTTGGAAATCTAGGAACAACTACATCTTTAATAACATTGATGATTCTCCACAAACAGTTGCCCGCTTAGCTATGGATTTTACAAAGTATGTTTTTGAAGCTTATAACTCCAAGCGAGCAAAGGTTAGTGGGGATAACCATACTATACTAACTCGTGAACCATGTTCTATTGTAGGTAAATACATCATTCACACTGACGGTGGTTTTGACCATGGGAGTGGTATGGGCTCATTCGGTGGATTGGTTAGAAATGAAGATGGTGATTGGATCCTAGGCTTTACTGGAAAACTTCAATGCACTGCCAGCCCTCAATGAGCAGAACTAGAAGGGATTTTTCATGGTTTGAACCTAGCACTTAGAAAGAATGTGTGTCTGAAAAATGATTGTCTTGAAGCCATAAATCTCATCAAACAAGAGACTACTCACAATCACACCTTGACCAATATCATCGAGGATTGTAAGGAGCCTGCGAAAGAGTTAAAGGTCGATATCGTACACATCCCAAGAGCAAGAAACTTTGTGGCGGACTTTATGGTGAAAGTTGCGAGAGAGGTGGACGAACTGTACAAAGAATACGACCAAGCACCGGAAGAATTTCTTAGGATGATAAACGCGGAAATGGAGGAAGATGGGTTCTCTTTTGTTTAGGACCTTTGGCTTTTGTTGTTATTTCTATGTGCTTTTCTAATTTTCTCTTTTCACCAAAAAAAAAAAAAAAAAAAGAAAACATGAATGTTCTTACTATATGCGCAACCGCAAGGCCCACCTGTCAACAAAAATATTGTAATATCAATCATCTCTTACATGTTAGCTTTTTTAGCAGTTTGAATGATTAATAAATTAGGTTGGAAAATTCGTTCTCTCTCTTCCTTTATTTTTATTTCTGCAACTGTGGAAAATTGAACACAAATATTTACACTGTTATATGATAGTTGACCTCGTCTCTTAGTAGGAAATACACATCATTAACGATAAGTCTATAAGCGTTAGGTAAGCCTCCTAACCGTGCAGATGTCGTAGGCCTAACAATATAAATTCCCCCAAAGAGTAGTGCAAATTATCCTGAAAAACTATATTATAATTGAGTAAAATTAGGACTGCCCCTTTTTTATACCCCTTAGTTAGATGCTCCAAATCAGCAATCTCATTTGTCTAGTTGAATTTTTTTAATAAAAATTAAGCATTGGTATTTTCAATAAAAAAAAAACTGTTTTTCCAATAAAAAAAAGTATTTTTATTTAAAAAAACTGTTTTTAAAAAAAAATCTTTTTTAACTTTTAATTAATGTTTTAAAAAACAAAACAAAAAATATTTTAACATTTAAAAAAAAGATATTTATAAAAACTAAAAACTTCAATAAAAGCCATTAAAAAAAAAACTCATTAAATGACGTAGGTCCGTGTCAGCGGCACTAACCAATCGCGATGATGATGTGAGTTTGCGTCAGCGGCACTAACAATTCGCGATGATGATGTGGGTCCGCACTCGCTTTTAATTGTTAGTGCCGCTGACGCGGACCCACATCATCATCGTGATTGGTGAGTGCTGCTGACAGGCACAACCCTATGTCATTTAATGAGTTTTTTGTAAATATCTTTTTAAAAACGTTAAAATGTTTTTTGTTTTGTCTTTTTAAAACAGTAATTAAAAGTTAAAAAATATTTAAAAAATAAAAACAGTTTTTAAAATAAAAAAAGTTTTTTTTTATTAAAAATACAAATGCTTAGTTTTTATTCGAAAAAAAAATTCCAACTAAACAAATGGGGTTGCTGAAGGGGGTATAAAAATGGATAGCTCTAGTTTTACTCGTTATAATTTTAAATCATTATTTTATTACAAGGAAAACCAACAACTTTTATTTTGAGATGCACAATTAAGGATTTATATTTATATGCATAAAGAAACAACACAAAAAGTTACCCAAAATGATGTGGCAAATAATATTACATATTATACACTTTATGAGAGTGTCCAACATTTTATTACAGTGGTAAATCCGTTTGGGTATGTATAGCATTTTCCTTATAACTTGTAGTATTATGCATTACTAAATTGTGATTAATTCATATTTGATGATCCTCATTTAGGGATAATTAAAATCAACAAATAAACTATTTGTTTGACGATCTATAAACTATGATGTGTGCACCGTAAATTTTAATTGTTTAATAATTGTACGTGAAAGTTATGTTAATTTAATAACTACAAATTAGAACTATAAATTTATTGATCATCACTTACATAAAATTAAGATAGTTCAAATGAGTACCGCTATATATCTCAACTACATTCACAATTCATCCCCAACTGACGTGATATGTAGTAAAGTATTGCACTCTCTAGTAAATACTACAATGTATAACACTTATTGCACCGTCACATCAGTTGAAGGATGTAGTTGGGCCTTTTTCAATTCAAATATATTGAGTCAATCATCAATTATCTTTTAAGAAATGAAAATTTAATAGAATTAAAAATTCATAGGAACTTGGAGAATAATTTTAAATCCATAAATTTGGATTTAAACGTTTAAACTTAAATAAATCTCAAATATTTGTTGTCGTATGCAACCAAATATTGAAATTTTGAAACTCATATAAAGTTCCAAATTGATCTGGCAAATTGAGACAGAACACAGTAATATGAGCTCATTAATCTTACTTTTAAAATAGCAATGTAGATAGAGATTAACATAGTCGGATTACTCGAACTTGGTCATATTCGACATGAACACAATATATATAGAAATTAGAGAATATGTGAGAAATATATATCATGACACAACTAATTCAACATGGATAGATGAAGTTTTGTACACAAACCTAATTTAACACAACATGAACATTAAGCGGGTTAAGCGGGTGAAGCAAGAGTAGCCTCTCTGTATATGGGGTAAGGCTTCCGCATGTAAACAAACAACGATTGATTTCGAGTTTGAGACATAGGAGCACCCTCTTCATATAAGGGATAAAGTGAGCCGACATCCGCTTCTTCTATACTCCGGCGTCGAACATTAGTCTCATGCACTGGTACTATCTTTTATTTTTATTTTTTTATTTTATGAACATTAAGGGGGTACTCCTAAATTTTGACATGACGAAACTTTTTTTTAACATAAACTCAGTCCCTTACCATCACTTTCTGCACCAGTGGCACTTCCAAACCAAGTTGCTCCAGCCGGAGACCAATAAGAATCGGGTTGAATTTTTGAAACGTTTAACAAAGGCCATGAATATTGTACTCAACAAATGCCTAATGGAATATATGAGCGTAGCTGCAGTTTCTAGAGTTGAGTGGATGGGTCTGATTGATAGCTGAATGCTATTTATAGACTTGTAACAGTGACAGGGATCTACAGTGAATCTTTCCAAGATAAATTATATTAAGGTGCTGCTATTCCGCTCCAAACAAAATACTCGGACACTATTTGTTTTCCAAACTTTGTAAAATGATCACAAAATCCTTTAACATCAAACACCATCTCTCCATTCCGAAGCTTGTCCTCTCCTCCTTAACTTCAAGTCCTCTTTCGGTGTTGATTTTTATTCATTCATAACACTTTGATGTGTATATTTAATTAATTAAAATGTGATATTAAACAAAATTTTATTTTTTATCTAATACGAACATGATTAAAATAAAAGAGACACGATACGAAATTTTATTTTTTTATCTAATATAAACAATACTGAAATAAAAACAACACAACACGAAAACTTTTTTTTTACCAAACAAAAACACGATCCAAATAAAATACGAAATGCAATCTTATTTTTTACCAAGTACAAACACGATCAAAATAAAATCAGCCTGACACTATAGCTTTTTTTTTTTTTACCAAACAAAAATACGATCTAATTAAAACTACACTACATGCAATCTTATTTTTTTACTTAATACCAACATAACCCAATTAAAAGCAACACGGCACGATTTTTTTTTTTAACAAAACACAAACATGATCCAATTGAAATACAATACGGAATATATTTGGGTCATTTCGTATTTTAATTGGATCGTGTTTGAAATTTTGTAAAAAAAAGAAAAAATAATTTGTGTCGTGTTGCTTTTATTTGAGTCGTATTTGTACTAGATAAAAAAATAAGATTGCATGTAGTATTTTATTTGGGACGTGTAATTTTAATTGTACCGTATTTTTGTTTGGTAAAAAAAAGCTTTCGTGTCGTGTTGCTTTTATTTGGGTCGTGTTCGTATTAGATAAAAAAAAATCATTTCGTGTTGATTTTAATTGGATCGCGTTTTTGTTTGGTTAAAAAAAGTTTTCATGTCGGGTTATTTTTATTTGGGACGTGTTGGTGTTGGATAAAAATAAATAAAATTTCGTGTCGTGTTACTTTTATTTGGCTCGTGTTCCTGTTCGTATTAGATAAAAATAAATAAAATTTCGTCTCGTACTTTTATTTGGGTCGTATCCAGATTAGATAAAAACAATCATATCGTATCTCTTTTATTTGGATCGTGTTCGTATTAAATATAAGTTTTCAAGAGTTTCCGTTTTTTTCTTTTTCGGGTTTAAGTTTATTGAAGATTTTTTTTGTTTCGGGTTTAGAATGTAAGGTTCAGTATTATCTTTCGGCCTAGGGTTCAGGGTTTATTTGTTTTTTCTTTTCTTGGTTTATGCTTTAGGATTTTATTGTTTGAAGTATTTGTGAGGGTTTTATATTGTGATGAATTTTTTGTACTTAAAAAAAAGCCTAAATATATATATATATATATATATATATATATATATATATATATATATATATATATATATATATATATATATTAATGTGTACATTAAGATATAAAATATACACTAAGGACTAAGGAACTTTAGTGTCAGAATATATATTAGTGGACTAGAGCTCAAAATATCTCATTGGTCAAGGATTATATTGAGAAACTCTCTTATTTTTTATGTATCAAAAAAATAATTAAAATAAAAGTTTTAAGAACTAAACATTAGTTATCTATAAAAATTCTCGCAAAAACAATTATTTTCTAGAAGTATAGACGAATATATGTTTTTCGGTTAAGCAAAGATAGCTAGATGGAGGATAATTCCATATGTTTTGAAATGGAGGAATGGCATTTTGATTATGCAAGGTTATTGTGGTCATTTTCAAAGTTTGGGCACAAAATGGAGTGCCTTAATATTTATTTGGAGTGTAAATAGCGTCACCCTATATTAAACCTCTTGACGTATTTATGGGTCCACAGATTTTCCCTGTCTATTTTTCTTAACTCGTAAATTATTCATCCAATTTTCACTACACCAAAATGGGTAAATTGGCACCCTTCCAGCGACTAGCCTTGTCACGGTCATTGACCGTGATAAAAAAAAATACGCGTTTTTTTTATCACGCTCATTGACCGTGATAAGCCTGTGACAACGATTGTCACGGTCAATAATCGTGACAATCCTTATAATGTTGTCACGGTCAATGATCTTGACACGACCGTGACAAATGTCGCAGTAAAAAACCATTTCCCCTTCTTTTTTTTCCCGTCGTTCTTCCCTCCTTTTCTCTCTCTCTCTCTCAATCTCTCTCTCTCTCTTCCATTTATATATATATATATATATATATATATATATATATATATATATGTGTGTGTGTGTGTGTGTGTGTGTGTGTATGTGCGTGTGTGGTGGGTGGGGGTAGGGGTGGGGCAGGGTGGGTGGGGTGGGGGGGTTGTGCGTGTGTGTGTGTGGTGGGTGGGGCAGTGTGTGTGTGTGGGGGGGGGGTTGTTTGTGTGTGTGTGTGTGGTGTGTGTGCGTGTGCGTGTGTGTGGTGGGTGGGGCAGTGTGTGTGGTGTGTGTGTGTATGTGAGACAATTGTATTTCCATAGTTTGGTTTATTATTGATGGTTACATTGGTATCATAGATTATGTGGTTCACTATTATTATGTTCATTTATTTATTTATGCATTGTAGTTTTAATTCAGTCACGCTTGGAATGATATTCAATTGTTTTAGAATCTTGTATTATTTATTTTAGATCCGATCAATATATCTTAGATTTTATGCTCCAATTGTTTTAATTCAGTCGAGCTCACATGATCATTCATTTTACTTTCCTATACATTCATGTCGAGTCGAATTTTGTATTTAGTTTTATTGGAGTCGGTATTACTATTTCAGTTGGCATTGGGTTTATTATTGTTGACTATATTGGTATCAGAGATTATGTGGTTCACTCTTATTATGTTCAATTATTTATATTATTCATTGTAGTTTTAATTCAATTATGCTTGGAATGATATTCAATTATTTTAAACTCATGTCTTATTCATTTTAGACCTGACCATTCTAGCTTAGATTTATGGGGTATCACACATATCTATAGTGAAAGTGACTTTGAGCTAATTTAATTTACGATGTTAAAAAGAAAATGAAAAGACTATATGTTCGAACACCGAAATTTGAAGTTTTTTTTTATTTGAAACTAAAAAAATAAAAATACGATAAAGTTAATTGAGTACAAGATTCATTTATATTTATCTATCGAGAGCTCACGCATTAATAAAGATATGGTTGATAATATACAAGTGAATACATCGGTGAATCTCATGTACAAGACTATACAATTACAATATTCAAGACTAATCATATCCCATAACTAACATATTTATAGGCCTTATAAATAAAGACATTGATCAATAATATACTATATTAATTATACACATGAATGAAGAACCATTTTCAAGTGAAATACAGTTGCATCCAGTGTATGCAATAAGCCATTAAACCTTAGTTGTCCCTAATGGAAGAATTATATATCGTAAGGTTTCAAGATGATAACCAAAAACATCATGTTTCCTTAAGATATATTCTCACCATTCGATGCATAATGCTCGATAATGTTTATGATTATAAAAAAACATAGCAATGAAACATAGTTTCCCATAAGTTCTCATACTGGCAACATTATTGGGAATACTTCATCAAATTCAAATATTAAACAAACTTTTATTAGATTAGATTTCTTATAACTCATATTAAAATTAAGTGTGCTTCATCTTTATTCTCATACGTGACTACTCTCTACAAATGAAAACACTTTTGAAGTGGTGTAAAACACTTGTGACAAGCAGGGTGGGGGTGGGGAGTGATGTGGGGCAGGGTGGGAGGGGGGGGGGGCTGTGCGTGTGTGGTGTGTGGGTGTGGGGGGGAGGGGGGCGTGTGTGGTGGTAGGTGTGGGTAAAGACGATCATCGTCCCGGGGTACATTAGTTGGAAGGAGGTGCCATATGAGCTCAAGTTAGCTGTTTGGGTGGCACTATAGGTAATATATTTATATTTATATGAATATTTCAATTTCAATTTCATTTTATATTTATATTTATATTTATATTTATTTGCAACTAATATTGTAATTGTTGGACAGGGACAATTCAACCTGGATCCAAAGCTACGCGATTCCGTCTTGGAGCAATTAAGGGAGCAACATAAGACGTGAAAGAAAAATATGCGGACCCGGTACTTTGGAAAGACACGAGAGTCCATTATCCAAAGGCGTGAATCCGTCCCGTCGAAGGAGACGATCTCATTAGCACAATGGCGAAGGTTCATTGGCAATGAGATCGGGGAGCGACAATTGGCATCTCGCTAATCGGGAAGGGAAAACCGGACAAAAAGACAGACGTGCACTAATCCGGTCGGACGTCTTACGCCAAGGTGGAGCATAGGATGATGGTAAGATTTAATTTTTCTATAACTACATAAAATATATTATTTTTCATTATTTTACTTTGCGGGGCCGATACTAATTTTATTTTATTTTATTTCAGGGGACAGGGAGTGCCCCTGGGGGTAGGCCACATATGCTTGATACTTATGTGGCTCTTCAGACGAAGAAGGGGAAGGCCAAGGAGGTGTCCCCAAGAGTCGCGGCCACCATTGTAAGTAATCCGACAGTTTACTTTTGTTAATTACGTTATAATTTTTTAATTTACTTATTTTACTAATCATGTGCTTTTTGTCATTTCAGGCAAAGCTTAAGGAAGTGCATGAGTCGCAGTCTGATGCCGACAAGGCATCTTTGTCCATAGACGCATTCAGCCAAGTTGTTGACTCTGATCGCAAGGGGAGGACAAGGGGGGTGAGATCGCGGGTGGCCAAATCTAGGATCATCGGATTGGAGACGAGTGACACCAGGTTGGCTGGAACGGTGGATTCACATGGCACGAAGCATTCCCGTTTAGAGGTGACGGTCCAGGATATGTACTCATTCGTGAAGCGTTCATTGGGCGGAAACCGTAAGGGTAAAGGAAGGAGAAGGCGGTGCGGGAGGAGGTGAGGGAGGAGGAGGTGTGGGAGGACGAGGATGAGGATGTGAACCTCGCTGCTTCGTCGCCGACACGTGCGGACTTTGATGATCCATTTCCCTATTTGGCTCCCTTTAACAAATCGATGTCGACACTTGGTTGGTCGAGCGTGTTTATAATGGACATATTTGATGGACAACGGATAAGGCGGGGGTTGAGGGACCCGAATATCGTCCAGGGTGCACTAGTTCATGGACGTGAGCTTCAAGACATCTAGTCCAGGATGCTCGTCACGCATGTGATGCCCGAGAAGGAGAACTCCCAATTGTGGTTGCACGAACAATGCGGCACGACGTATATTAGTGGATGTGTTAATTCGTATATCATGTTGCCTACTCACCTCCTCACCGTTAACCATACCCCAGACATTTAGTGACATTGATTTAAGTTTGAATTGAATTGTTTTAAATTATTACATTTGAATTATATTTGGATTATATGGTGATGCATATTCTCTCTATTTTGAATGTATATTTTCACTATCTCTATTTTATCTGGATATATAATGTTTGAACATGTACAACGTTGCTATAACAGGTACATATATACTGCTGGGCAGTGGCCATACTGCCCAACAATTTTTTTTTAATTCTGTCCAAAATTGTCACGGTCATTGACCTGACAAGTCCTTGATAAAAAAACTTGTCACGGACTTGTCACGATCATTGATCGTGATAATTTTTTAAACACTGTCACGGTTTTTTCATGGTCCTTAACCGTGACAAATCTTGTCAAGGCCCGTGAGATGACCGTGACAATTCTAACGAACTTGTGACGGTCATTGACCGTGACAAAAAAATTTGTCACCCCCCAGAATTGTAATGGTCATTGACCTTGACAAGTCCAACTTGTCAAGGTCAATGACCGTGACAATTCGACAGATTTGGTGTAGTATTTTGACAAAACAATTACGTGCTTGTCACATGTTCTCCATGTCATAACATTACTGTTTTATGGCTGCTATAATTTATTATCCATAAATTGTACTTCTAATCTTAAGGATTCATTCGGTTCGAGGTAATATACTTTTAATCACAATGAAAACTAAAATGATGAATATTTTTTTCACATATTTAAATTAAATTTTTGCTGAGTTTACATTTTGAATAAGTGCACACCCAATAATTATAAAACTTTAAATAAGAATAGAAGACAAAATTTAACTCTAAATAGGTGAAAACACATTTTACCATATTACTTTTCATCACGTTGAAAAATATTTTATCTCGAAACCAAATGGACCCTAATAGTCAAATAAATTTAAGCAAACAATGAGATCAAACATTGTGCTTACCCATGACCACCTCCAACGGTAAAACTCAAAATTTCTAGGACTATTTATATATTGTCTCATTCAATAGTTTTTATTATATATTTGTTCTATTGGCTAGTCAATTATTATATATGTTTTATCTTTAGAATATCTACATATGTAGTGACTAAATCATACCCATATTTTATTTCCAAATCGAAACAAACCTCATGATTTTTTGCCACAACTCCCACGAACACCTCTTCTCTTTTGGTTTTGGTAACAATCTCGGACAGTGACTTATTTATCTTTAGAATATGTTAGATTCATCTAAAGATACTAAATACGTTAGAGTATCTTTAGAGTCCTTTTTTGTCATTCCCTCTATTCAAAGTGCAAAAGATTCTGTTGTAGTCTCATTTCGAACAAATGGTTTATAAACTATAGTTTCAATTCCTATGACATGAGAATGGGGAGGACAGTCTGACATCGGCTATTGGAAAGAACGGTTTTTTCTCGGTTAAAAATTATTATATGCTTTTGATGAAGTTGGGGAGTGTGATATGTCCATGAGAAAAATTGTGGAGAATGATAATGCCTCCTAAAGTGGCATTTTTTTGTGTGGACGATGGCGAAGCAGGCCATTTTGACTTCAGAGGGGCTGCAAAGGATGGGTATGAGAATCACCAGCATGTGTTGGTTATGTAGGGAGGCAGAGGAGACACTCGATCATTTGCTTCCTTATTGTAGGGTGACGAACGGGTTATGGGATGCTTTTCTTTCTATTAGCCTGATCAATTGGGTCATGACAACGTTAATGAGTGACTTTTTAGTAGCTTGGCAGATCCCCAAGGGGCGAAAAGGTGAGAGAGCCGTGTGGTGGATGGTACCTCACTGCATCTTTTGGATGATATGGCTAGAAAAGAATAAGAGGTGTGTGGATGGCGAGTATTTATCACATCCTAGTGTTAAATATATTTTTTTCTGAGCACGTTGCTCATTTGGCACAAGCAGGATCGAACAACATCTCTACCATTTTTTATGTACTTTTTTGGTGGAGTTACATAATATAATATAAATAGAGTTTTGGTTGTGGTTTCGAACTTTTCGAGTTTGTATGATTTCTGGTATACTTTTTGTATATGAGATTCCACCCACTTAGGCTCGTTTTTTATTGAATATTTAATTATAAAAAACGTTCCTATAATCTCAGCATTATTTATTTTTAAGTAAGGATCCTTATAACTTATCTTCGAAGAAGACGTATTTCTTCCGTATTCTCCTAGAAGAGCCTTATCTAGATACATTGGCAGTTAATTCTACCAAATATCTAAATTGAGTGGCATTAAATTTCTTTCTAAGACTGAATTCTAGACCATTTTGGGCTAATTTCACAAATTCAGACCCAAGTATGACTATTTTACATTTTTTATATCCTTTTTGAACCTATTTTGAAGGCAATGGCCTTTTCATCAGGCTTTAGTCTTAATTTAGCTAAATCATCCATAAATGCTTCTAGCTCAGTTTGGAAGAATTATGCATGGAACATGTCTTCCATTTATTTCCAAGTTTGGATAGAGTTAGGTGGTAAACTCATGAGCTATGTGAAGAATGCATCAGTGAGTGAAATGAAAAACAAACACAATTTTAGATACTCATTTATCCAAACATCAGCGCATTGACTAGTAAATCTATGTGGTCCGTAGTGGAATGATTTCTTTCTCCTGAAAAGATGGTAAAGATTGGGAATTTAAAATCTTTTGGGAGTTCTATTATATATATCCACTCAGGAAATAGATTCCTATAAAGTGGGGTTTTCACCCTTTGAACCATTGGTCCACATATTTTATGTATGAAATCCACAATGTTATTTCTTTTAACTTCCCCAGGCAGTTACCTATTCGGTGGAGAAATTGTCTCATTTATTAAGGGATCTGCTTGCACTAAAGGCGATGGAACTTATGGAGGCACATTTTGTTATGATTGATGGGCTAGAAAATAGGACACTTAGGGAATTTAGTTGTTAAATCTACTATTTCTCCCCACCCCCAAGTTCTTATTTGAACACATGATTATTGATAATCCCATATTTTGAAGTAACCGGGAAACCTAAATTGGCATATTGAAGTAATCGAGAAACCTAATTTGGCATCATTTTGGTATGGTCTAGTTCTCCCTACCTCTAGGAGGAATGTTCTATATATTAGGTTGTTGTATCCCAATTGTTAGTAGGTATTAGATTGTCCCAAACTTTTCACTGGATTGTTAACACTTAGACTAGTGGGATTAGGGTACCTACCTATCCTTAGGTTGTTTCTAAAGTTCATTTCACGAGTGTTAAGTGTGTAATAGACATGATTGCATGGACTGTGTAGGGTTGAGTTGTTTCTAAAGTCCATTTGGGTGTTTTTCACTTGGCTTGGTTAATAAGTTTAGCAGTAATTGCGAGTGTGACATACAAGGTTATGGTCTTTCTAACCAAAGTATCTTGTCCTTGTGATTGTATCAGACGACTGTATACCGTTTAATGATTCAATTAAGAAGACTCGTTCTTACCTTAGGGAAGACTTTAGTGTGAGTACTCAATTACTACAAATAACTAGAACAAAAAAGTTGTAAATTTCATTAACTAACACAAATGTAAAAGTTTGAAAAAACGGTGTCATAAAGTAAAAAATTACACTACAATGTAAAGGGAAAAAAATAAAAGAAATCAAATGTAAAGGTAAGAAACTTTTAATAAATTGTAAAAGAATTTACAATCTACTTAAAATGAAAGAGAATAAGAAAATAAATGAAACGAAAATAAAAGAAAGGATAAAATAAGTAAATGTAATTTTTTGGTGACGGTGTCCTTCTTTCTTTTCTCCGCCCATTGCTTATGTATAGAGTTCATGGCCATGCAACGTAACTCCCTATAACTGCTAAGTGGTTATTTATCCAATTATTTCCCTCTTAGGTGCACTAATACCCACAAGTAGATAATTTTTCTCTATTTTCAGCACCACATCCATAACTATGACAGGTATCACGCAAGCGTTCTATTAATTATGTTGAGCTTGTGTATTATAGTTTGGATATTGTTACGAATTTACACTACACCATAAATCGCCAATGGTCACAATTTTGACACGTGACCACAAGTTTGGGTCACGGTCTTCACCCGTGATAATATTAAGTGTGATAAATTTGTGGGTCACAATAGCTACCCGTGACCCAGAGGGGAGAAATTGGGTCATGGTCTTCGCCCGTGACTAGTCATGGTCTTCGCCCATGACAAGTCACGGTCAAGACCCGTGACCCATAGGGGAGATTTTTGGTTATGCTACCCACCCGTGGCAATTGTCACGAGGATCGTCACGGTCAGTAATCGTGACCCCTTTTTTATTTTTTAAAAATCTTTATCACGGGTTTGGTCACTAAAACTGACCTTGATCGCTATTTTTTATTTAAAAAAAATCTTTTGGTCACCGTCTTCAGTCGTGACCATCCTTATTTTTTATTTTAAAAAGATTCTTTTGGTCTTGATCCAGAACTGTACATTTTTTAAACCTATTTACAATTGCAGACGTAAATATTTAGCCAATATGTAAAGTAAACTAATGCATGCTTGCGTGAATGTGTACTAATACAACACAAGTTAACTAACGAATACTTGCGTGAATATGTACTAACACGACATAAGTTAACTAACGCATGCTTGCATGAATACGTAATAAAATACAATGCATGCTTCCGTGAATATGCACAACACAAAATAAAATAGAATGCATTTTGTGTGAATATGTACAACTTAAATAAAAATACAACGAATGCTTGCGTGAATATGTTCAAAATGTTCCTTAAATATATTCCAAATGTTCCTTCTCCATTGAGGCATGCAAAACAAACTTCAAAAATGTCTCAAGTGGTAAGTAACAATGGACTTGAAAAATGTCATAAGTGGTAAATGACAAAACTTCAAGACTACGTCTAGCTATTTGTAATTTTTAGTCATGTTCTCAAACTGGGCATACTGTGACTACACGGTCAATTGCCACGTATTACGTTGATCCCGTGGAAGCTGTTTGTGCCTCTTGCGGGGGAATTTGGGCGCTGTTTTGCGTTTTCACCCTTCAACGGCACGTTTTTAAGCCTAAGTCTAGGTATTTGCAATATTTTATCATGTTGTCAAATAGAGCGTCCCATGACGATGCCATTAATTGCAATGTATTGGTCCCGTGGGAGGTATTTGTACCTTTTGCAAGAGCGTTTGGGGTCTGTTATGCTTTTTCACCATTCAATGACATGTTTTCAAGCCTAAGTCTAATTATTTGCAATTTTCGTTCATGTTCTTAAATCGGGTGTCCTGGGACTATGCTGTTAGTTGCTACATGTTACGTTGGTCCTGTGGGAGGTGTTTGTGCCTCTTGTGTGGGCGTTTGGTGGTGGTTTTGTATTTTCACTATTTAACGGCATGTTTTCAAGCCTAAGTCTTACTATTTATAATTTTGATCATGTTCTCAAATCGAGCGTACCGTGACTACGCGGTCAGTTGTTACGTATTATGTTGGTCCCGTGGGAGCTGTTTGTGCATCTTGCGGGTCATTTAGGGGGGACGTTTTGCATTTCTACCCTTTAACGGTATGTTTCTAAGCCTTAGTCTAGTTACTTGCAATTTTTGATCATGTTCTTAAATCGAGCGTCTCGTGACTACGTAGTCAGTTGTTACATGTTATATTGGTTCTATGGGAGGTGTTTGTGCCTCTTTCTATTGCACTTGGGGGATCTTTTTCATTTTCACCCTTCAATGACATGTTTTGAAGCCTAAGTGTAGCTATTTGCAACCATACTTTCATGCATGAATATATTTGTACTTCGAACCCAAACCCTTAAAGCTATTCTTTATGCTAGCGTATTTGTCTATTAATGTGTTCTCTTTTAGGAGAATGTCTTTAACTCACTTAAAAATTCCAGTCATGCTATTTTTCGGCAAACCAAATTGACTCTTCAAATTATGCAAACCGATCACTGTGTACAATACCGAGTGACCTTCTTCGTAATATTTATACAAAGGTTTACCTCCATCGATTTTCAACCATATGTATTCCCGATCTTTGGGTAATTTAACATCAACTTGTTCATTGACTTGGTCATAATAGACATTAACTGTATCCATAGGCTGGTGCTTTCGATTGAGGTGGACTCAATAAGCATCATCAATTATGTTGGTCAAAGGACTATGTGCTGAAGATTCATTCACCACTTTCACCCGGTGGGGTTTCATCACGCGATCATGTACTGATAATTCTTTCGAAACACATGGTACATTATTTTCCCCTTGGAATGTCCATATCTTATACTCTTTCATCATACCCCACGTTAGTAAATGCAATTCAACATCTTCCAAAGACTTAATTTTTTTATTTATACAACGATTGCACATAACGAAATCTTATCACAATTAAGATTTGTATTTGCATATTTAATAAATTTCTGAACACCCTTCACATGATTATAAGATATTTTGTGACTCTCTCCCATCCACTCTTTGTATTATGGGAAAGCCATTTTGAAGCATTCAAAATTTGAAAGAAATTCAAAATAAATTCATTAAACATGATAAAAAATAAATATTACAAGAAAATTCATTTAAATGAAACAGAAATTACAACAAAATTCATTAAAATATTACATTGTTCAATAATTAAAAGGAAATGCGAATGATATTACAAAGAAATTAAAATAAAACAAATATTACAAAATCATTGATCAAGTAGCCTTGGCCAATAAATTAATTGGCCAAATAATATAACAATTTACACAAGTTAAAAATAATGGCCCTTCCCCGTGGTTAACGTATGTATGCTTATCTCCAAGAATTGAGTACACTTTATCGACCAAAATGTGATCTTCACCCACCACGAAATACTGATTCTGTACTTTTGTCTTGACAACTACGAAAATGAGAGGGCACATGCCAATAATTATGGTAACATCCAAGTTCTGTACAAAATACAGCTCGCCAAAGTGAGGGTGCGTGGATAAAAATAATGCACGAAATGTCCTAGGGGTAGGCATTGTGAGGGGAACGTTTTAGGAGGAGGCATTTAGGAGGGGAACGTTCCAAGAGGAGGATAAGGGAATGTTTGAGGTATCTGAGGGGGGAAACCTTGTTGTTGACTTAAGAGACTGACCAATCTATGGATTTCATTCGTCGGGAGTGCCACATCCTTCCAAAGCTCTTACACCCTTGCTTTTGTCTGGCCACCTTCTGCCAACCCCCTCGCCCCATCACCCACACTACACCAAATCTGCACTATTGTCAAGGACATTGACCCTGAAAAATCACCCTTGTCAAGGTCAATGACCGTGACATTTTGAGGCGAGATAACTTTTTTTGTCACGGTCGTGTCACGGTCATTGACCTTGACACAAAACTCGCGTTTTGTGTCACGGTCGTGTCGCGGTCAATGACCGTGACACGTTTGTCACGGTTTATAATCGTGACAAAGCCGTGACCCTTCTTAAAAAAATTGTCGCGGTCTATGACCGTGACACGTCCGTGACAACTTTTTGTCACGGACATGTCACGGTCAATGACCGTGATAATTCTGGGCAGAATTTAAAAAAAATCTGTTGGGCAGTATGGCCACTGCCACTGCCACTGCCCAGCAGTATATTTTTACCTGTTATAGCAACGTTGTACCTGTTCCAAACATCATATATCCAAACAAACTAAAGATAATGCAAATATATATTCATGACGATATAATCCAAATATTCAAAATAGAAATAATATACATGACGATATAATCCAAATATAATTAAAATGGACAAACTTAAAAATAATGTTACTATATGTCTTGGGTAAAACTGAGGAGGTGAGTAGGCCACACGACATACGAATTGACGCACCCACTAATATACGTCGTGCCGCATTGTTCGCGCAACCACAATAGGGAGTTCTCCTTCCCGGGTATGACATGCTTGACGAGCACCCTGGACTCCATCTCTTGAAGCGCACGTCCATGAACTATTCCACCCTCGACGATATTCGGGTCCCTCAACCCCCGCCCTATCCGCTGGCCATCAAATACGTCCAATATGAACACGCTCGACCAACCAAGTGTCGACATTGGTCTGTTGAAGGGCGCCAAATAGGGAAGTGGATCATCGAAGTACGAACGTGTCGGTGATGAAACAGCGAGATCCACATCCTCGTCATCCTGCGCCTCGTCCTCCCGCACCTCCTCCACCACCGCCTTCTCCTTCCCTTTCCCTTTCCTTTTACGGTCTCCGCCCAACGTACGCTTCATGAATGCGTACATATCTTGGACCGTCGCCTCCAAACGGGACAGCTTTGCGTCATGTGAATCTACCGTTCGAGCCAACCCGGTGTCGCTCGTCTCCAATCCGATGATCCTAGATTTGGCCACCCGCGAGCTCACCCCCCTTGTCCTCCCCTTGCGATCAGAGCCAAGAACTTGGCTTAGTGCATCTGTGGACAAAGATGCCTTGTCGGCATCAGACTGCGACTCATGCACTTCCTTAAGCTTTGCCTGAAACGACAAAAAGCACATGATTAGTAAAATAAGTAAACTAAAAAATTATAACGTAATTAACAAAAAATAAACTGTCGGATTACTTACAATCGTGGCGGCGACGCTCGGGGACACCTCCTTGTCCTTCCCCTTCTTCGTTCGAAGAGCCACATAAGTATCGAGCCTATGTGGCTTACCCTCTGGCCGACTCCCTACCCCCTGAAATAAAATAAAGTAAAGTAAAATTAGTATCGGCCCCGCAAAGTAAAATAATGAAGAATAATACATTTCTGTAGTTATAGAAAAATTAAATCTTACCTGTATCCTATGCTCCAACTCGGCGTAAGAGGTCCGGTCGGAGTAGTGCACGTCCGTCTTTTTTGCCCGATTTTCCCTCCCCGATTGGAGAGATGCCAATTGTCGATCCTCGATCTCATTGTCAATGAACTTCTGCCATTGTGCCAATGAGATCGGCTCCTTGGGGGGGGGGGGGGGGGGACAGATTCACGCCATTGGATAATCGACTCTCGTGTTTTCCCAAAGTACCGTGCCCGCATATTTTTTTTTCCACGACTTGAGTTGCTCCCTAATCTGCTCCAACACGGGATCCCGTACCTTTGGATCCAAGTTGAATTATTCCTATCCAACAAATACAATGTTAGTTGCGAATAAATATAAATATAAATATAAATATAAATATAAATATAAATATGAAATTGAAATTGAAATTGAAATTGAAATATAAATATTCATATAAATATAAAAATAAATATATTACCTGGAGTGCCGCCCAAACAGCTAACTTGAGCTCATATGGCACCTCCTTCCAACTCATAAACCCCGGGCCGATGACCGTCTTTAGAAGCTTGAGGGATCTCGCTAATAGCTCCGATTTGTTCTCGACGGTAATCCCAAATTTTCCATATTTGAGGAGCCTAGGGGCGGAGGAGCCCTCGTCGCCTCCGCTACCACCGAGCCCAGACGACATCATCATAAACAGCATCATCATCTTCGCCTTAATATCTGAAGGAGATATTTTTGCTGTAAAAAAATATTATTAGTACAGATAAAAAAAAATATTAATAGTACACATACACACACCCCTACCCCACCCCACCCCACCCCACCACACACACGCACACGTCATTCCACTTTTAAAACTAATTTACTTTCATCTAAAACTATACAATTAAAATTACAATTAAAGCTATACAATTTCTTAATTAAAAATATACAATTGTTAAAATTGCCCCTCCACACCCTCCACACCCCACCCCCACCCCCACCACACCCCTTGCCCCCCTCCCCCCGCCACGCACACACGCACACACCTACGCACACACACACACCCCCCACCCCCACCCCCTCCCCCCACCACGACCGTGACAACTACATTTATTGTTTATCAATAAAATTATGACATGAGATAATTATAATTGGAGCATAAATTTCATTATCATAAAGGGATAAATCCAACCAAGTACAGAGATTCTACAAATTAAAGTGAGAATTAAATTTAAGACTTTCTAACAACATGCATGTGTATGGATTCTACATAGTTGGGCACGAAAGTAACTAATGATATTCATAAAAATATACAATTTGCAACATTTTGTGAATTTACTAAACTTTATATAATATTATCAAATTCTGTTAAAAAATTATCTAGGGTTTTACCTAATTGAATTAATTTCATGAATAAAATTATTATCAATTTAAATATTTATATAATTAAATTTAACATATGAATTCTAGAACTTTTCTAACATTTACACAATTCTAACTATCACTAACCTTGCATTCATACTAAGGTTTACATAGTTTTAACAAATTATAACAAAATATTATCATATTTTTAGTTAGAAAATTCCACCCCCACCCCCACCCCCTCCCCCCACCACATTTTTGGATATTATTTACATTTACATTTTTGGATATTATTTTTGAAAATTTATAGAAAATTACTTATTTATTTATATTTTTAACCCCCTACCCCCACTCTGCCCCACCCCCTACCCCCACCCTGCCCCACCCCCCACACATGCACACACACACACACATATATACACACATACACACATATATATACACACAAACATATATATAAATGGAAGAGAGAGAGAGAGAGAGAGAGAATTAAACCTGAAAGTAGAGAGAGAGAGAGAGAGAGCAGCGTCGAGAGAGAGAGAGAGAGGGAGGGAGGGAACGACGGTAAGGGAAAAAAGAAGGGGGAAAGGGTTTTTGCTGCAAACATTGTCACGGTCGTGTCACGATCATTGACCTTGACAATTATTTAAAGAATTGTCACGGTCAATGACCGTGACAATTCCTTGTCACGGTCGTGCCAAGGTCAATGATCGTGACATAAAACGCGTGTTTTTTATCACGGTCAATGACCTTGACAAGGGTGACCGGCTGAAATGTGACAATTTGGCCATTTTGGTGTAGTGCCATCACTGTAGAGATCTCGTATAATAAAGGTGTCATGTGCTATAGTCTGGTACTTGGCTTATGTGAGACCACACCTCTTGTCCTCCACTTATGGTCCTTCCCTAACACCTTGGTTAAGACATCTGACTGAATATCATTGGGGTTGCACTCAGACTGACTGCTTAACATTCCCTTCATCATTTCATGTAACATAATATTATATTTAGGATTACAATTTTAACGATAATAATATTATAATATGTATATATATATATATATATATATATATATATATATATATATATATATATATATATATATATGATAACTAAACTAAAACTCACCAAACTCGGCGCTAGTCTATCTGGAAATTTATTGTCCCCCTTTTGTCATCGGGCATGCAACTATAAGTTGACCAAATTTGAATCCTTCCCTTCTTTCGGAGTCCCCTTGGTCCGTTCCGCCCATTCACCCACAATATCATCATAAGATTTTTCCATGAGTCTGTGGGCATCAACCTTTTTCGATCGGTTCAGCTTATTTCTCACCTTCTGATTCAGTTTCATCCCTAGCCTCATTCTCTAAGAATTCATTCAATTGGTTATTAAGCATTTCAATATTTTTAGGAACATTGTCTTTCAACCGTAAAATATCAAATCTCGTTGCCTCATTAGGGAAAAAATTCCACTGAAGGTTCTTTCGATAGGTTTTCAAAGTATTAGCTACCATGGAAATAACCTTTGACTTCAAATTGATTCGGAGAGAAAAATATCTTATTCAGTTGATTCCAAATGTCATAATTTAAGGAAAAATCCACCTTCTTCTAGTAGTCTGCGCCCTCAATGCCCACAATCATCTTTCTAAGACACAGACAATGGATTTTAAATATCTTAACATCGTTTTTATCACCAATTGGATTGTCCCCACCGATGGAGAAAGAAATCTGCTTCTTAGGGTTGTCTCAGGATCCCTCAGTAGAAGAAGGTAAGGGTGTCAAATTAGCAGGGGTTTCTTGAGTTGGGGGCATTGGAGTTAGAGTGGCATGAATCTACAGTGGAGTAGAGTATTGGTATGCATGAGGAGTTGAGAATTGAGCTTGTGGTGCATAGAAAAGACGACAAAAGAAGAGACTGTTAGTTAGTTAATTGAAACATACTTAACTTATTGGTGAAATGAGGAACTTTAATACTACAAATTGAAACAATTGAAGTAATCCAACTCCACCACCACTAAACCCAACCTTTCCAAGAATCCCATAGCAGAGACGTTTGATTAATAGAAGAGGAATATAGAGGCTTATTAAAGCAGTTGCAAAAAATGGAAGGGGAAAAAGCATCAAGCGACATATGCACATTCATAAAGCAGGGGTCTCATCGGAGAGGATAAAATGCAACTTCAAGGATTGTCCACACATTTTTAAATAGATCAAATCTTAATCAACACGTTAAAGCCATGCACTTGGAAAATAAACCTTTTTCATGTAGCATGAGATTTCCGTTCAAGCTTGTGAGAAATAACCATGAGAAACTAAGTATCATTACATACCAATGCATTCGAATCAACTCCATTTAATTAAATCCACCAGACATATGCATAGACTAAACAATCTTATCTTACATTGGTTGACCCCACCCGAAGGTATAAGTTTCCTTCGCAACTCTTTTTTATTCTCGCGAGTTAGCCTTTTTGCAAAAGGCATTAATTGACCTCATTACTTCACTTATGTGTCGTACATCCTTTGAACTGAAGAGAACACTCTTAGCATAAATTGAACATTGGAACTTCATAAAGGTCACTGCCCCCAATAATTAATCCACTAGAGGACTGCTTTAAATAAGTGTCTTGGTTATACGTAGCTGCCCTATAAACTTCACTACCACCAGTAAGCCTCCTAGCAGTCTATTTATTACTTTGGCAGGTAAGGTCTGACTGGTGCTGCCTCCGCAACACTTCCCTTGACATCTCCTACTTAACTGACCTGAGGGAAGTTCTATAATTTTGGAGAATTTTGACCAAGAATAACTATATCAGCAAGAAAAACAAAATTTCTTTATGTCTTTGGGTTCTTGCTGTCTGTTTGCAAATTCTAAAATCCAAGCGACACATTATAAACCATGCCAGCTTTCACCATTATCATTCTCTCCATTAAGACCAAGGACGGACTCTATTAGAGAACATGCAGGGATGGTATAAGTGTATTAATGGTCGAAAAAACACTAATTTTTTTAGGTCCAAGATCTTCTCTACTTATGAGAACAACCTGCAAAAAAAGGGAAATGAAAACGTGAATTGAGGCCAAACAGATGAATAAAACTTGAAAACTCACCTATGTCATTAATGTCATGTGTTATACATTAATATTATATAAAGATTTACTAGGCAAAATGTGTTGTAAATTTTTTATAAACTAATTTATGCGAGAAATGAATGTTTGGTACTAAAATTCTAATGAATCCTAAATAATTTGAGAAAGTAATTCCTCATATGCTGTTTATCCAGGGGTCCTCTTAACTTTTTCCTTTTAAATCAGTTTGCTTGTAATTTACCTCACTTTTGAAACCACATAAATAGATACAAATACGCCTAAAAGTTTGGAACCTTAAAATTCCTAAAAGTTGAAACACTAATTAGGGAAAGAGAGAAAGACAGTATACCTGGATTGTCTCGAACACCCAAAAGCAAATTAGTACCTGGGAAGCCAAAAAAATTACATAAAGGTTTAATCAAAAGCCCTAAAATCAAGTTTAAGCCTAAAGGTTTAATCCAAAGCACTAAAATCAAGTTTAACTATGAACTGACGAACCAAAAATCGTAACAGGTAACGAGAGAACCTAATATAGTTCAGTTCATCCATTCAAACTTTAGAACACAATATATTTAAGGTCAACTTTATGAAACCCAACAAAATACCCCCTGTGTGTCTGAGAAAGAGAGAGAGGGATAATCTATATCAATATTACTTTCTAATCATCTAAAATAAATCAACCAACTTGTATATTGAATAATGATATTGTCACATGACAATGAGACATAAATGCCGACTGCTCAGAAACCGTGCACTGAATTATAAACACTTACATTTTTTTAAATTCGTAATAAAACATGGATTAAGTCGCTTAATGTCTTAACCAAATCTCATTGACACTGTAATTACAACACAAATAATAATGAATGAATAACAAACGATTTAATATTCAATAACTATGAAATGATAAAATTTTTAATAAAAATTATCCATGACTCAGAACGTAATTGAATGATTAAGAAGACATAAACATATTTATGACCATAGAAAATAAATAACAGAGAGGGAAGTAAGGAGGTGGATACCGAGTTTCAAACGAAGATGAGTATGTATACTTAAACAATGATGATTTACATTTAGTTGATAAACTCAAATACTCTTCAATAATCATCACAAAAACGTGATAGATTATAAATCAAAACCCATTTGCAAGAAAAAAAGATAAAACCCAACACAATTATGCTAAACACCTTTTATTATCAATCTGAAAGAAAAAATACATATTAGGCCTTCTTATTCATTATCCGTAAAATAGGACATGAATTAACATAAAACCAAATAATATATAAGAAACAACTGTATGGTGGACCTTCTCAGCAATAAAACAAATAAATTACTTTGGGAGGAAGAGACAAGTGTACGGTTTTTCTATAAAAAAGAATAAAAAACAAATTTTAAACTGATATTACCTATCAATATACCAAGCACCATCACCGCAAAAGTTCATAACTTCTTAATCAATACTGAAACAAAAAAGACGAAAGATAAATATGGAGAGTATAGAGCACAAAGAGAAACTATAAATCATTGATCACTCAGATTGACACATAAAAACACCAATTTAGTAAATGCATAACTAAATACACCAATAGGGTCTAAAATAGAGGGAGGTAGAGAGTATACCTGAGAAGAGTTAGACAAAGACACTAATATCAATTGAGAATGAAAAAGGAAGCGGGTATGAGTATAACGAATTCTCAGAATCAAAATTTCAAACCCTAAGATCACAACCCCAAAAGTTCATAAACCCTAAAATTTGAAAACCAAAAGGCCCTTAATCTAATATAATTAAATCTGCAAAAAATAGATATCGCACCTTGAAGAATAAGAGTAGGAATACCATGCCTTAAAGAAGAAGAAGAAGAAGAAGAAGAAGAAGAAGAAGAAGAAGAAGAAGAAGAAGAAGAAGAAGAAGAAGAAGAAGAAAAAGACGGAGAATCGGTAGCCAAGAGAGAGAGCATGAAGACCGTGTGCGTAAAGGTGAGGGTGAGCCTGACTGAGTGGGTACGACCGTATGTGTGACTGATTGGAGGGCTTTTTTACGACAATACCCTCAAGTTTTAATTAAAGTAAAAGTTAGAATGGAAAAAGAGGGGAAAACACCCCAACCATTGGATTCAATTTGGAGTCAATGCATCCTAGCCTCTAATTGTCTTAAGGTCTTATGGAATAGTAAAAATCTTCTACTCCTTATTATATAGACTAGAGGAATACCCGTGCCTGAAGACACGGCGAAAATTTCCAAAGTATGTAATCACAAAATTGCAATTTTTTTGTTTCCCAACAAAACAATGTGTAATTTTAAAAACATTGGCCATAATTATTTATTTATAGGACTATCCACCCTGCTTAACAAATAATAAATAGTCCAATAACATTCAAATAGTGTAAATTTACACCAAACTATTACTACTTGGACTTGCGACACGATGTCATCGCCAAGTACCACAAACACACCAACCAAACATAAAATATTCTCTAAAGTGTTGAATCCGTAAACAATTTACATCATAAATGTTTTTTACTACACAAATAAGTGTGAACAATATAAAAATTTTGTTTACAACATAAAAGTGTAAATATTTTTAAAAAAATT
Organism: Sambucus nigra; assembly: GCA_949130495.1. Lineage (NCBI taxonomy): Eukaryota > Viridiplantae > Streptophyta > Magnoliopsida > Dipsacales > Adoxaceae > Sambucus > Sambucus nigra. The sequence continues at coordinate 156,889,444 of OX422223.1, read as the reverse complement.
GGAGAGAGTTTCCTCTGTTTGTAGGACTATCCACCCTGTTAAAAAAATAATTTAACAAAAACAATACTATCACAATTGTACCATTTTGACAAAAAATATGAAATGAACATCTAGTTCAATATACACTAAATTTGTGATTAACAATTTCTTCTAAGGGTCTGAGGGATTTTTTGCTGCGAGACAACATCAAGTATTGTGAGTCCTACCACAGCTATGACACTACATAAAACAAACAAACAATCAAATAATCGATAACATAATTTGTATGTTTATGTGTATGCTAAAAAAAATACTGCGAGACGCTTCATTTATTTGAATATGAACATTAATATATTGGTCAAGTTACATAATCAAGTTGGGTTCCTAGCAGTTGCAGTAAACGTATTTTTCTACAACACACCAATATAGATTACAATCACTATTTTATAATAAATGAAAATCAGAGCATGGATTCACCACCAAACAACACAATAGCAAAAGTTGGAATGTAAAGTAATTAACTTCAACTATTATACTGAAATGAGGGTGAAAACACATGTAAGGGTCTACACTGTCTAAAAATAAAAAAATAAATTACACTTTTTCTCGGATCAGAATGTGCAAAGAACAAAAAATAATGGAGTATATACATTTGGAGTATATAACTTTGGAGCGACATGGAGTATTTGAATGCGACCCTATAGAGCAGCCCGCCCAACTCCACTTACTCGCATAATCTCGATTCCATTCTCTAAAACCTACATTCTAAACTGGACCCCATATGGTCTATTATTCATTGCATCACGGGTAAGAAAACTCCACTTGTTCACACAAATATATGGGACTCACCGCCCTCTCCACCCCTCATTTTGGAAATAAACAAAAAAACTGAACTCACCATCACTTTGTTAGTCTTAAATGAGGAGCTGATCTAAATTGTTGGTTACTTTGTTAGCCACGATCCATTGCCCCCTGTGTATAATAAAAATGGGTTTCACATATGATTGTAAGACATAGTACATTATATATGCCTTCTTGTCCCACACCTCATTCATAATCAATTATATTTTTATTTTGCAAAGGTTTCTATGGTATGTTTTATTTTAAAAGAGCAAAAAGGGAGTTATACATTCATAATGTCACCCATAATATGTGACACCTAGAATTAACATTTGAAATGTTAAGTCCCTTTCCACTCAAAATTAAACAAAAGATGTTACCCATGCAACAAAATTCAACAGCACCCCAAAATAAGTAAAAAATAATTTACACAGAAATTTAATAAGTCTCATACTTCTCACACCATCATAAGAAAAAAAGAATTATCATACATTTTCAAATGTATGTTATATAACACTTATCAACTACACTCAGAAATTAGGTCACAAAATGGTGATAAAATGGCCGACGAACCCTTAGAATGAATTGAACAAAAACTATATACAAAAACACATGATGATCACATCCATATGTACCCGATGCTTCAAATATAAAAAACATAATGAAGTTCAAAATTAACAAAAATAGAGAACTATAATGTCACTGCTTCAAAACCAACAGGCCATAATAAATTATAAACACCACTTGGCTGTGTAGGAACTATAAGAAAAGAAAAAAAATTGAAAACCAATATATGTTTCTACAACAACATTCGTATACCAATTATGAAAATGTCGCAAGTTTTCCATTAAAAGAACTTTTGCACAAATCTAACACAAAATAGGGAAGAAGGATCATGGATGCAAAACCACATTGACAATCAAATTTTTTTTATAAACCTTTTAATGTTGAAAAGAAAATTATTGGTTACCTTCCGGGGCGGCATCATGCTTCCTCTCATCTTTAGCTTCCACAATTACAAAAAAGATAGTAAAAAACGAATGATAAATAATATCATATTGTAATTAATAAATCACATTATACATTAAAAACAATTATAGGAAAAAATACGCATTATACGACACAGAGACGTTGAGCTTGAGATTCCAAAATAGCATGAATGAAACTCACATTATATAAATACTAATGCGCTGCAAAATTACCATAAGAAATTAGTGTTGCTTGAATGTTGCAATCTAGAGAGGCGATAAGTGTCAATAAAATCTTTATAGGGCAGGATACGATACACACGCACGCACACATTGTGTAATCCCTAAGCACACTATACACAATAAATAAAAGGAAGAGGAACATTAGTGATAACGTAAAACATAACAACAAAGTAAAAATACAATAATTATGTAGATTGGGAAGATCTATTATGCTAGGAATAAAGAACAAAAGGAGCCAAACTATAAGGAAAACGAAGATAAATTCTATTACAAACCAACCAAATGACAAACCAATGTAAAACCACTGTGTTGTTTGAGAATAAAACACTCAAAATATGAAAAAAAAAAAATCAGCCATCCAAATAGGAAACCAAATGAAACTAAGGTGGAAGTTGGAACTAGGACCATTGATGCCTCAATGGATAAGTCGCTGCATGGAACTGCTTATACTTAGTAACTTTCCACCAAATTAAAGAAGAAGAAGTAGATCAACAATACAATGAGAATTAGATTCTTGTAACTGAGTTAGGCATTTGGAGATTTTGAGGAAAGCCCAAAAGGTGTAATTTATGGACACTGATACCTGAAAAGATTTGCCTAACTTTTGTAGCATGAGGAAATAACTTTTACACTTTCATTTCATTTGAAATTCTAAAACTTCATCTTTTTTTAAACATAAAACCAACCCAATGGAGATTCTGGTGGACATTTTTGTTAAACTTGAGGATCTGTATTTAAATGATGCTCACTCTCATTTCGCAAAAAAAAAGTATGTGTGCCACATTCTTACCAACTTAGGGTGCCACAAATGACTTTGGATGCAACTCAAGCATAAGATTCAAAACAATATTAGAAATGACATTAATGGAGCACGTTGGAAACATGGGAACCATATTTATATGCAAAAAAATATTCTAATAAACATTTGAATAGACATTCTAACAGATATAAATTTTGTTGAATTTGATAGAGTTACTTTTTTGGTGTTTATGTCGTTGTTGAAAGCTCCTCTAATAAAAAATATCAATTACCTACAAAAATATATAACAAACTAGAATATAGTAGTAAGTGAGGTATCAATCCAAATCTAAGGGTCAAACATACAAAATAGGCTTGCAATTCATTTGTTTATTTTCTTTTTGGACTTTTTTGTTTTTTCTATTTTATTATTTTTTGGCTTTTCCTAATATTAAAATAATTTTTGACATTCAGGTGAATTTAAACTAAGAACTAAATAAAAAGAGGGTAATCAAACTAAAATAAAGTAAGTGAAAATACTAAGTAAGTCTAACTAAATAAAAATATAAAATACGAGATGAGTGAGAAAATAAAAGTGAGAGCTAACAAGGGATGGGATTACACTAATTATTCTAGTTGATCTATTTAATTAATTCATTCAAATTAAACGTCCCAAGTTAGTATCAAAATTATAAATCAACTCTCATTGCAAATGTAATTTTAATAATAACATCTTAGAAAATTAATTTTAACACTCCTACAACTCTTAAAAAGTAGATCCAAACATCATTTAACAAATCACATGCTAGGATCGATCAATTAAACTAGTGTATCAAAGAAAATAAATTTAGAGTTGAAATTCAACGAATAATACCACACTTGAGAAACCTTTATCTCTAGTTCAATTCAAAAATGGGTATTATAGCTCGAATTTCGATTTTCTCTCGAAAATCATTTACCCGCTCTCGAGGTTTAAATATAAAGTAAGAGTGCAAAGTTAATTATCAAAGGGAATTTTACTGTAAATAAACTAATTAAAATGTATGAACGTCAAATAATGGGATCATCCGGCCCCTAAAAGGGGATTTAGCCTAACATTATATTAAACATGATTAACAAATAATCAAAGGCATATAAAATAAAAGAGTAGAAAAAGAGAACAAATCTTCAACAAGTCTCCTTGAAATTGACAATTTAGTCTCTATTTTATTCAATACAAATCAATCACTCACAATTAAATCTCACCAAATCTAAAAAAAAAACTATTTACAAATTATTTTTCTCCCTAATTTATTTTCTACTCTAAACTGTCTCTCTTCTCAAAATGGGTCTTCTTCTTCTTCTTCTTTAAATAGTGTGGTCATGGAGTTTAGGGGTAAATTGGGGAGGTAGGCACTAGTGTGTATGAGGGGTGTGAGGATATTTGAGTGAGGGTAATTAAGGTAAATGGGCACACATGTGTTATGGGTGAGGTCATGTGGAAGAAGTGGGGAAATAAGGTGGTGGGGTAAAAAGGGGTATTTTTGGAATTGGAAAAAACTGGTTTAAAACATGTGGGTTATTTGGTTAATTTATTTTGGGATTTGGTTTTAACATATAAAATTCGTTTAATCTTTGGAAAGAAGGTAAATGGGTCTTTGGTTTGAAATGACTTTTGGTTGGTTTGAAATGACTTTTGGTTGGTGGAATCTTTGGAAAGAAGGTAAATGGGTCTTTCACAATTTGCTAGCATAATAGATGACATGTGGTATCTTGTTAACTCTCTAGCCAAGCACGGTACCATGTGAAAAATCATATGCATCATACATGAGCTTAAATGGGAGAGACCAATTGGGAGGTTGCATGATAGGAGCGGAAGTGAGCTCGGCTTTGAGGCGCTCAAAGGCTGCGACACAGGCTTCATAAAAAAGAAACGGGACATCTTTGGATAAAAGGGTTGTTAAAGGTTGAGCTATTTTAGAAAGTTCCTTGATGAAGCGTCGGTAGAAGCCCCCATGTCCTAAGAAGGATCGAATGTCCTTACCAGACTTAGGAATGGGAAGCGTGGAAATTAAGTCAACTTTCGCTTTACCCACCTCAATACTCGAGCTAGAGACAACATGACCTAAAACAATGCCCCTTTTTGACCATGAAATGGCATTTTTTCCAATTGAGGACCAACTTCTTTTCTTGACAACGTTGAAGGACCAGAATGAGGTGAGACAGGCATTGATCAAAGGATGAACTAAACATAGAAAAATCATCCATAAAGACTTCAAGAAAATGCTCTACCATGTCACTGAAAACACTAGTCATACACCTTTGAAACGCTGCAGGTGCATTACAAAGGCCAAAAGGCATACGAGAGTATGCAAAGGTGCTAAAGGGACAAGTAACTGTAGTTTTCTCTTGGTCTTCAGGGGAAATGGGTATTTAGTTATACCCTTAATAGCCATGAAGGAAGCAATAGTAATTATGGATGGCTAAGCATTCAAGCATATGATCAATGTATGGGAGAGGGAAGTGATAATTGCGAGTGACGACATTGAGCTTCTTATAATCAATACAAACACGCCATCTGGTTTGTATACGGGTGGGAAAAAGCTCATCGTCACTATTTTTGACAACGGTGACTCCAAAATTTTTAGGTACCACATGAATGAGACTGACCCATTGGCTATCCGAGATGAGATAAATGATACCGACATTAATAAATTTTAAAATTTTAGTTCTAACGACCTCTTTCATTATCGGATTGAGTCGGAGTTATGGCTCACGAGAAGTCTTAAGATTCTCCTCCAAATGAATGCGATGGCTACAGACATTGGGGCTCATACATTGAATGTCTAAAATGGTCCACCCTAAAGCAGTGATATATTATATGAAAGTGTGGACCAATTGATCTTCTTAATATGGGGTCAAGTCAGAAGCAATAATGAGTGGGTGATGTTGGTTTGGGCCTAAGAAAGCATATTTCAACTCATCAGTTAAAGGCTTAAGTTCTAATCTAGGTGGCTAATCGGGAGAGGCATCTAACTCAAACGCAGAAACAGAGTCCGAGGAAATATTCGGGCATGGGTTAACTGGGTCTTCCAAAAAAAGTAGAGTTTCAACAATGAGAGGCTCAAATGGAGTAGCCCACGTGGAAGTGTTCATCAGAGGTGTAGAATATAACAAGGCATTTACCTCGGAGATGGAGGAATCAATATCAAAGTCGGACCTAAAGTGAGCCAAACATTGGTGGATAGGATCTTCTGGGTAGGTGCGATCCAACATCTCTTGGACTAAGGAGTCAATCATACATACCTCGTCAACAGAATCAACGCCGGACTTTTGTTGCATGAGGTGGAAATATTGACTTCTACAGTCATGTTGCCAAAAGAAAGATTCATGGACCTATATCGACAATTGATGATGGCATTGGCAGTTACCAAAAAGAGGTGACCCAAAATGATAGGAATATTGGTTAGGTCACGAGCTGGAGTGTCTAAGATGATGAAATCCACAGGGTAGTAAAAGTCAGACACTTTCACCAAAACATCTTTAACTATTCATTTAGGCACTGTCACAGAACGGTGTGCAAGTTGAAGAGTAACCCGTGTAGGTTTCATGTTTTGTAAACCTAACTCAAGGTAGAGGTAGTAGGGTAACAAATTAACACTATCTCCAAGATCAAGCAAATCCCGACTAGTGAACTTATCTACTAACATGCAAGAGACAGTGGGACGATTGGTCTTCACCATACCATTCTCATGAATGATGGATGTTTCTTGCTCAGTGACAAAGGCATCACGAGGCACATTCACCCGTTGCTTGATAGTGCACAAGTCCTTCAAGAGTTTGGAATATGAGGGAACTTGTTGAATCGCGGTGAGGAATGAAATGTTAATGTGATCATTCTAAAAAACGTACTTGATCTCATCAAATTATTGGGATTTCTTGGTCGGAACAAACCTATGAGGGAATAGTGCTTTGGGCACGTAGATAGTGGTGGATGCATTAGGCTTAGACTCATTATTTTCTGTGGATTTATTGGGTGGTGGAACCTTAGGAAGAGATTATAATGGGAAATTCTGGTTGGGTGGGATTTGCACATCTTGAGGAACTACAACACCATTGTCAACCTGTTTATCGGATCATAGAGTACTCACTACTTTCATGTCCGCTTGGTATGTGGGTGGAGTGGAAACGGATCCAACCTCATGAGCCTAATCCTTTCCATTCCCCTTACGGTTAGGAATGGGTTGACTCAAAAAATGTCCTTTCTCTCACTCAGACTCAAACTAGTTAAGACGTTTCTCAAGCTTTTGGATGGATTGAGTCTGTGCTTGCATGTTTTGTTATTGAGTCATCATAAATTGAGTGAGAAGATTATCGAAAGAGGAGGTGGACGATTAAGGTGGAGGGGCATAAGGGGGTTGGGTAACCAACTCTTAGTTAAAACTAAGTGGCTGTGAGTACTCATAGGATGGAAGTGGGATAAGGACAATTTGATGAGTGGGGTTTGACGGTACTCCATGGGTGATAAAGGATGATGGATGGTGTCGTTGGTGGTATTGAGCATGGTGGTATTGGATTGGAGGGCGATTTTTCCTTTGTGGGTTTTCGTGAAACCCTGGTGGAACACCAACATTTTATTGTGGGTGTGATGGAGCAAGGTGGTTGTCGTACTTATAAGAAAAATATGGATGGTTCCTATTATTGGGATTGTAAGTAAATGAAGGGGGTGCGGGTTTTCTAGTGGTATCAAAGGTACAGGATTGGGCCATATTGGGATCGGGATCATCTTGAATGAGGGGGCACAAATGAGATAAATGATCTTGATTTAAACATGCATGACAAGAAGGATGAGACTTGTTGACATTCATCACTTATTTAGACAGAGAAACATTTTGTTGCATAGAACAACTGAGAGCGTCAACTGTCTTAGTCAAAGTATTTAAGCCATGAAGCAAGGTTTTAAAATCGGGATCATTTTTTACCTCATAAGTGATACCTATACGTGGTGGTTCGGATGTCAAAAATTCATTGGTGCCCTCCCAATCTTGGGAGTTATCACCTAATTCAAGGAGAAAATTGTAGGCGACAGTGGGAGTTAAGTCAATGAATTTTCCTTTGTGCATGGATTCAATCATGGTGCGAGAGGAAGAAATGATACCATTGTAAAAACAATGGACGAGATGACTTTTCTCGAGACCATGATGTGGGCAACTATTGATATAATCTTGAAAACGGCCCCAAGCTTCACAAAACTGCTCGGTTGGCTTTTGGAAAAAATCTTGAATGGCTTGGGGCATCTGATTAGTTTTACTCATTGGATAAAACATGGACATGAATTTCTTCACAAGTTGTTCCCATTTATGGATAGAATCTAGTGGCAAGGAATTGAGCCACATGGATGCATTATCATGGAGAAAAAATGGAAACAAGCGAAGATGATCATTTTCTTCATCTAAGTTTTGAATTTTGAAAGTGACACAAACCGTGAGAAATTTTCGCAAGTGAGTGTATGGAGACTCACGTTCAAGGCCATGGAATTGGGCAACATGGAAATGGTCGCCGGGAGAATTTGGAATTGGTTTGCTGGGGTAGGTGGAAGAACAATGCATGATGGTGAGGTGGACGTTATCGGGGAAAAATAGTCCTATAAGGCATGCTCTTCAATCATGGTGGGTGAATGGATGGATGAAGGGTGGCAATTCGTGTGCGTCGTGTCGTGTTTGGGTCGTGTCATGTCAGGTTCGTGTCAAGTATTAGTCAACCCTAACCCGACCCATTTAACTAATCGTGTCAGATGAGCAAACACTAACCTGACCTATTTATTATCGTGTCGTGTTCGGGTTGACCCGCATAACCCATTAAGTAAAATATAAAATAATTTTTTTCTTCTCTCTTGACCAATCATACCAATCATAGGCCTACAATAACTTAAATTTAATTAATTTCAACTTCTTTCAACACATAAATAATTTATCGTCCGATTCTCCATGAATTTTATAGAATGCCTATCAAAATATATAAATTATCTAATATATTCTCCATAAAATCCAAGTTAAGCGGGTCTATTCGTGTCATTTTCGAGTTATACGTGTTTGACACTAACCCAACCCGTTTATTATTCGTGTTGGCGGATCGTGTCATATTCGGGTTCGTGTCAAGAAATCGTCAACCCTAACCCGCTAACTTCGTGTCGAGTTCGTGTCGGGTTATCGTGTCGTGTCAAAAATTTCCACCCCTAGATGAAGTAGAGATGTCGACTCAGGGACAACTCAAAGTGACTAGTGGTATGGAAGAAGCAAGGGGAACATGTGGTTCTCCTAATGTGGAAGAGACATGAGAAAGACTACGGGAACAAATTAATCGATGAATAACTCGATGCCACGTGGGCATGCAAAGAGGGAATTTTTGTGTTTTTGGAAAAAAATATTTTTAGGGTTTGCCTAAAAATGAGGAGAAGAAAAGAGTTTTTTTTTTGGGGGGATTTTTTATAAAAATAAAGGAAGAAAATATTTTTGGATTTTTTGGAAGACACGGTGGGGAAAAATATGGATTTTTTGGAAGGTGGCATAAGTTATTAAAACGGGCTATCAAAAAATTAAATTGGAAACACAGAAGTCAAGAAAAAATCGTAACTAGCACATAGCCATATTTTATGTTGAAAATTTGTGAAAGGGGTAGTCAAATTTTAATGAAATCCGTGGGCAATAAAAATCACGGAATTATATGAGTGATCGCGTTTGCAAAAAGTGGGTTACTGCTTTAATCACAAGATGACAAAAGGCTTTTCATAGAGATTCTCCACAAAGCTACTACGATGAAACGGTCGGCTGGTACAACATTGGGGACATCACAAACCCGTTTTACTTGGTGACTGCACTTAAAATCCAGTTTCCCTGGATACTTTCGTGCCACAAAGAGAACCGTTCGAGGGTTTGTCGGGTGGAGAGGACTCTACGGGTCATCCTACAAGTCAAACTGATCACAAAGGGGCCTACGAACACCATATCCTATGGGGACATCTAGTTGATTGATTTTAAATTTAGTGATGTCTAGGGTAGCACACAAAGGATACGTGATTGAGTCGGGTGGTGAAATCCCTTATCATGAATGACCGGGCGTAGGTCTTAGTTAATTAATTAATGACACCATGCGAAAATAAATGCAACAGTAAAAATCACATAAGAGTAAGTAGGGACACATAATATATTGACTCGCTAACAGGAGAGGTGCGAGGGTTTAGAAATGTACCTCACATGGTTTTTACACCGTGGGGCGATGAACAATTTGAGTCGACTGCGGGGAGATCATGCCTATCTCAGTCGGCCTCGGGAGTCCTACCTACCCAAAGTAGAGAGGCTTCTTTTCGTCTCCTGGGACACCCTCTCTCTACCTTGTTCGGTTTCCCTATCACGCTTGTCTTCGATTTTTACAAATTTAAAATGAATAATAAAATAATGGTGTCTCTAAGAACCTCAATACATGCAAGGTAATAAAGTCCTAATACAAGCCTTCTAAGAAAAGACAAAACTGGTACTAAAAAAATAACAAAGGGCGAAAAATAAATGAACTACAAGATGAAATCCTCTCCAAGTTCTTTACTCTCCCAAAAATGGCAACAGAGCATTTGATAGAGTTACTTTTTCGGTATTTGTGCCTTTGTTGAAAGCTCCTCTAGTAAAAAAATCTCAACTACCTACAAAAATATATAAGAAACTAGAATATAGTGGTAAGTGATGTATCAATCCAAATCTAAGGGTCAAACATACAAAAGAGGCATGGAATTCATTTGTTTATTTTCTTTTTGGACTTTTTTGCTTTTTCTATTTTTTTGTTTTTTGGCTTTTCCTAATACTAAAACAATTTTTGAGATTAAGGTGAATTTAAACTAAGAACTAAATAAAAAGAGGATTATAACTAAAATAAAAGTAAGTGAAGATACTAAGTAAATCTAACTAAATAAAAATCTAAAATAAGAGATGAGTGAGAAAATAAAAGTGAGAGCTAACAAGGGATGGGATTACACCAATTACTCTAGTTGATCTATTTAATTAAATCATTCAAATTAAACGTTCCAAGTTAGTATCAAAATTATAAAGAAACTCTCGTTGCAAATGTAATTTTAATAATAATATTTTAGAAAAATAATTTTAACACTCCTACAATTCTTAAAAAGTAGATCCAAACATCATTTAACAAATCACCCGCTAAGATCGATCGATTGAACTAGTGTAAATCATAGAAAATAAATTTAAAGTTGAAATTCAAGGAATAATACAACACTTGAGAAACCACTATCTCTAGTTCGATTCTAAAATGGGTATTATAGCTCGAATTTTGATTTTCTCTCGAAAATCATTTACCCTCTCTCCAGGCCTAAATAAAAGTAAGTACGAAAAATAAATTATCAAAGGAAATTTTAATGTAAATAAATTAATTAAAATGGATTAACATCAAATAATGGGATCATCCCACCCCTTGAAAGGGGTTATAGCCTAACATTATATTAAACATGATGAACAAATAATCAAAGGCATATAAAATAAAAGAGTAGAGAAAGAGAACAAATCTTCAACAAGTCTCCTTGAATTGGCAATTTGAACTCTATTTTCTTCAATACAAATCAATCAATCACAATTAAATCTCACAAAATCTCCAAAAAAAAAATTAAAACTATTTACAAAATGTTTTTCTCCCTAATTTATTTTCTACTCTAAACTATCTCTTTTCTCAAAATGGGTCTTCTTCTTCTTTAATTATTGTGGCCATGGAGCTTAGGGGTAAATTGGGGAGGTACACACTAGTGTGCATGAGGTGTGAGGATATTTGAGTGAGGGTAATTTAGGTAAATGGGCACACATGTGTTATGGGTGAGGTCATGTGGAAGAAGTGGGTAAATAAGGTGGTGGGATAAAAAAAAGGGTATTTTTGGAATTGGAAAAAGCTGGTTTAAAACATGTGGGTTATTTGGTTTATTTATTTTGGGATTTGGTTTTAACATATAAAATCCGTTTAACCTTTGTAAAGAAGGTAAATGGGTCTTTGGTTTGAAATGGCTTTTGGTTGGTGGAATCGGGTTGTGGTATAGCAGGTCCGATGGATCTTTGCTCCGAGTATGGTTCGATTCTAAAAATCGGGTTTGGGTTGTGGGGATTTGGGCATGATATTCCAGGTTGTGTTATGGTCAATGACAGGGGTCATGGGTTTAATTTTGTAGGCACGGGGGTATCCGGGTTGCTTGGGTAGCAGGTAATTTTAAGTTTTCGAATTCGGGGTTTGAATAGGTGATCTCGGGTTGATGGGTTGGTGGTGGAAATTGGGTTGAGGGGCAGAAGTTTGTTGGTGGGTGTTGGTTATGGTGGAAAGTGGAGTGAGGGAATGTGTTTGTTATAGGAAGAAGATGAATAGTGAGGGGTATAGGATTAGGTGTGGGTGTATGGAGGTTAGGAGTTAATGATTATGGTGGGTATTGGTTATGGGGGAAGAGAGAGAAGCGGGTGGGTGTAAGGTTGAAGATGGTGAATGGAAGATGAAGGGTGTTTGGTGTGGTAAGGTATGGGAGAAAATTGTGTGTGTGAGTGAGGTGTTTGTATCTATGTTAGGTGTGTGGTAATTGGGTGTATATGTGTTGTAGGATTTGTCTGTGTGTGTATTAGTTTGTACCCAACTAAAAAAATAAAACTAACAAAACTAAAAATTAAAATCTATTAAAAAAATAAAATTCTACTCTAAATGTAAAAAAAACAAAAATAAAATAATACTAATAAATCTAACTTAATAATATAAGAAATAACAAAACTAAACTAATACTAAAAATCAAATAAAAATAAAAATCAAATAAAACTAACACACATACCTTTAAAAATATAAAAATAATAAAAACACATGCGACACACAAAAATAAATCTTACAAATATATACACGACTCAAAAATATATAATATAAAATAAATTCTAAAAATCATAAAGGACACAAATGAAATTTTTTAAAAAATAAAATAAAATAAAATAAAATAAAATAAAATAAAATAAAATAAAATAAAATAAAATAAAATAAAATAAACCAAACACCCACGCCTCGGGATAGGCCTAGACTCAGTTCGGCTTAGGTCCATTTTTGTTGCAATTTCCTTGACTTGAGCATTTGAACACCGAAACATGCATTTCACCTACAAAATAAACGAATAAGCATATACGACCCAATTTGCCAGGAATTTGCAACTAAAATACGTCTATTCGGGGTATAAAATGTACACTTTTGGGTGCTTATCAGAATTCAAACCTTATTTCTTACTCTTCATCAAACGCCAAGCTTTTCAACTACGCATGGATCCAAAATTTGACCAATCCGCATGGGTGGTACAACACGCATCCAAGTGTTTGAAACTCTGCCAATAACAAAGCTAAAACAATCAAAATCAGGATGGTTGGAAAAATATGCGATATATATTGTAACAATAGCAATTTCGCACAAAATTGTTGCAGATGTCGTAATATAGGTTGGAAAAAGCAGTGAAAACTGGGCCAATTACTAAATTCTGCACCTCGAAGCACAATAATTTGTTGCTACATGGGCCTAATTATGTCGGAAGCACATCCACCGATTTGGGACAGTAAACTAGAATCCAATGTAAAATTATTTCTAGTATGATCGTGCCATGTGCCACATGCCATGTGGAACGTTGTACATTGTACCTACATTATTTCATGCTTATGACACTCCGATGTCGCATGACTACACGTAATTCGTATGTCAAGTCCATTGTTATTTACTATTGAATGATAGTTTAAATTAAGAATGCAATAACAAATGTAGATGGGCGATAAGAAATTCTTGTATAACCGCTAACAAATCCCAACATCATCATCTTTGTCAACATCAAGCATAATACTCAATTAGTGTTTAGAGAAAAACATATTGCTCATTTAGTGAAATTCCATATAGGTTTGAAATGCCATTCTAACTAAAAACAAACCACAAAATACATGATTTTGAGAGACAAATTAATCTTATAGGTTTGATTTTTTAAAACATCATTTAAGCAATAAAATAATCACAATAAGCAACACAATAATTTATACATGATGAGTAATAAAAATTAAATTATATGAGAACTAAAAAAAATACTAACAATTACATGATAACTAAAAGAATGCAACAACAATGAATGATATAACATTATGTATTGAAATGCTTTCAATTGACATTAACATTACGATTCATGTAACGAGAATGAACGAGATAACATTATCCATGTGTGCATTACAATATGAAATGTACATGTTCACAAAAACAACAGAAGACCTCAACCTTTTGTTTTCTGTCCTGGGAACTGCCTTCAAGAAGAAACAAAATAGTAGTGTTAGAACCTATAAAAACTTTGAAATACTAAAAAAAATGATCCTCTTTAGCAAGGGTTTAATATGACCAAATATGATTGAGGGAACCACTGATGAATTTTAAATGTTCAGACGATCAACAAAACTTAAACTCTATCGAGAATAGATTGAGGGACTAGAGGACTTCATAAGTTTCTCGTATGATGGAAGTACAAAAAAATTTCAGTGCCAATGAGTTGAGATGATTATAGATCAAGCTTGGTTACCTTGAGAGACAATTCAAACTTTGAAAGATAAAAATTTGAGTAAATATGAGGCCCCAAATACTGCATTACACCTTCACCCAAATCTTTTCCTTTTTTTTTTGTCAAAACACAAAAGATATGGACCAAAAAACATACACCTAACATTCACCATTGTTGGAGCTTTCTCAACAAACACAAAGAACTGGACATCTTACTGAAATACAAATGCAAATAAAAAACTCGAACAAAATAGAAAAGTAAAACATTAATTAAAAATATGGGTTCAAAACCATAACATCATAACTAAAAAAATTATACATGATTTCATTCATTGTGCTAATCAAAGGGCGGGATTCTATATAAAAACCAAAATGTAGGCACCAAATTATAAAACAGAGTTAATTCTAACAATGAGGATAAATGTGTTGCTCATTTTTTAACTCTAAAAGAAACACTAATATACCTAGATAAATTGAATTCATGCCTAGAAGAATGTAAACCACTAAAAGCTTCCATTTAAAAGAAAGCTTTGAATTTAATTCATGCCCTCCAGAATATAAATCCAATACCTATAAATAAGTCCATTTATAAGAAACCTTCCATGAAGTAAACTTCCACAAATAAGTCAAACATTCGATCAAATTTAACATAATACAGAAGAGAACATAGCATAATTTTTTTCTCAAACATATGTACTCATCCAAAATATACCTAAATTTAATAGTGGTACATAAAATAAGAACAAAATGAAAATGAAAATTCCCAAAATAAAAAAAAATCCATAACACCTTTAAAATCAGAAAATAGAGAAACTTGAGTAGTAATTACATAAAAAAAGATGTAGTAACCAACGAAAACCCCTCAATAATCTTTAAATCTTCAAAGTTTTAAATAGAAACCTTACAAAAAATTTAGACGGACGAAACATTCACCGATGTTGAACACTTCACGGTCTATACATTCATCTTCTCTAAACACTTCATGGGCTAATACAGTAAAATCAAATTAAGAAGTCATACAAAATTTAAGTAATAGAGTAACTGAAGTTCAATAGAGAATGTAAAAATCAAACACAATAAACTAAATTTTCTTAAAGACTAAAGCAATTTCAATTAGAAATTGCAATTTGAAACATGATCTTTGAAATTGCAATTTCAATTGCATATAACATGATCCTAGTTATAGTTATACAATATCCATAAAAAGAGATCATCTTCAGAGGCTTTACATTCAGTTGCAATAATAACGAAGTGAATTGGATATGGTATAGATACCTGATTGATGCCATCTTCAGTGGCTTTACATTCATCAGGATGGGGGCTTAGTGCAGCTTGGAGGATGACAGCTAGACCATGAAGATCCATATTTAATTAATATCTAGATACTAAAGGATGAAACCAAGACCTACTCATACCAAACTAATTTACCTATATCAGTCATAATCGTTGGAACAAAAAAAGAAAATAGATCGAACATCAACTTTCCTCTGAAAAATATGGAGTTAGCAATAGTAAATGAAAGAAAAAGATAAATCAACAAACTTACCCAACCCAAACAGATACAAAAAATGCAAACGTAAGAACAAATTGATCTATAAAACATTACATAGACCTTTGTATCTCTGATCCGTAAATCCATACGACCATAAGGTGTAAGAGACCTATGTTAGACAAACAAATACAAACTTAAGAACAAACTGATAGGAAATTAAAAATCGGAACTCACTTGATTCGGAAAGAAGAAAACCTAACCTCCGTGGCTTAGAGAGAGAGAGAGAGATATTTGTGGTTATGGGTGTCCTAGAGTGCGTATGGGGTCTGTTTCCAAGTATGGATAATGTTAGTTATGAAATTACCCTCGTTTTTTTTAATTAAAGTGAAAGTTGGGATGCCATTATTAGTGAGACAAAAGAAGGGGAAATGATATAATTGTGGGACAAATGGGAAAATTCAAAGAGGAGATAAAATAATTCAAATAAAATAGGGGGAAATGTGGCTTCATGAAATTACAACCATTGGGTTCAACTTTTAGATATTGGATCCTAGCCTCTAATTATCTTGTGTGTTTATCGAATAGTAAAACTATCATACTCCTTATATATATATATATATATATATATATATATATATATATATATACACACACACACACACACACACACACACCTTTTCAACAACTTTTAAAGCATGCTCGATGTGTCTAATTTCAATCCAATCAGTATTAATTTTTAAAAATCTAGGAAATGTTACACGCGGCCAAGTAGGGGGAAGCGTGTCTATGATTGACGTATAAAGGCCCATGACATGAACTCGAAATCCTTTTTTCTTTAATTTATTTATAAGCTCATTTTTAATATGCATATGTCGCGAGACGTCGCAATCTGGGTGGAAGCTCTCTTTACGGAATTGTATCCACAAACGATGAATATTTTTTTGTCTTTTCTAACTTTGTCATCAACGTCAATGCCCTTTCCGAATTATGCATGACAAATATATAATTTGTTGCCTCATCCCAATATTTTGGCAATGAAAACATAATATGATCGAACAAGTAATCTTGCATGACATGAACTCCATTATTTATAAGGTAATTAAATAGTTCAATTTCAATTTTCTATTACCATACTTGTAAATCGGAGTTCCATTTAAATGGTGTGCACTAATGAAACGTGTTTTACTGCGGTCAAATTAAACCCTCTCGTACTCTTATTTCCAGTAATTAAAATCGCGGCTCATTTTTTCTAAGAAAATATATATATAAGGGCATGAAGACATAACAAATGACTTTATTCTAAAAGGTTTATTATTAAAAATTAATAGAGTGAGCATTTTAAGTATCCATCATCAATATCAAACCACCAACCCAACAACCATCAACCCAAAAATCTAACACAAGATTATCCCATACACCTTCTAAATGTTCTACTCGATTGATTTCCAAGAACATTCATATATAATTACAAGGGTTTCATATACATTGATTTCCAACATAACAATTTCTAAGGGTTTCATATAGTCAAGTACAATTTACAAGGGTCAATAATCATATACAATTTCCAATGGTAAATTGTCATATACAATATCATATGGTTAAATAGTCATATAGAATTTCATATACCTTAAATTCTAATACAAAAATTTGTAAGGGTTCCATATATATTGAACACACAGAACACACACAAAAACAAACACAAAAGACATAAAACACACACACACACAAAGCTCACATGCACATCACAAACACACACAACACACACCCACTCAATAAACAAACACACACACACACACAGACAAGAAAACAAAAAAAAATGTAGGGTTTCGATTGTACCTTTGGTGTGACACTCCGCCTAATTAAATACCAGGTGATCAATCCTTCATTAAATTAAATCAAAGTGTCCGGTTGGTTCATTCTTAGTATCACTGTCGAAAAATATTTTTTCTTTATTAATCACCTAATAAACAATTAAGTTAAGTGTCAAACATTTGATTTTATTGATTAAGTCCTATTGTTAAGATTTAATATACGAAACCATTTTTTGTGAACATAGATAATAATAATGAATAACAAATCATCCAAGTGGAATAAACAGTGTAGATTAATCAATCCAAATAAAATATCCCAAACGAAGGACAATGAATTAATTAAAACAATCCCAACTAAAACTTAATACGGAAATAAATAAGAGTACAAGTCTCTCTCAACAAAATGAAAAATGGAAATGGGTGACACATGACCCATCTAAAATTACTAGGTGGAGAGCTTAGGTGATAAGGATGAAGTTGTCTAAATGCAAAGACCTGCAAGTCCCACACCAGCTGCAGCACGACAACAATTCAAAGATCTAAGTTTGACGCCCCTGTGTCTAGGCACCTTTAATACATACATACACACACACACACACACACATATGTATATATATATATATATATATATATATACATACACATACACACACACACACACACACACACAAGAGAAAGAAGAGATGACAGGAAATGGGTCAGAGCCCGAGTGTAAAAAAACTTTAAAATAGTTTAGCAAGTATTTAAAATGCTTACCAGTTGATGTTAGTGCCTCGACACTCACTTGGGATTATCACCTCTCAACTAGTGTGCGCGCCTAACGTACTACTGAAATAATCTTAGATAAAGCTAACCCAGTTAAATAGTCAAACCGAATTTCCCCTCACAAATCCTGATTCAAATGATTGCATGACTATAGTTTACCAAGCCAACTATGTTCCTCTCAATACAGTCTTAAGTTTTCAACAACTTAATTCATTTAATATTAATTATTCAATTATACGGTAGATTAATCATAGGTACATGTATTTATCACTCATAATATATGTACTAATAGGGCACCCCACATAAATCTATGGTGCTGGCATACTCTGCTATTAAGTCCCCATATCTCTTATACAAAAGGGAAATACTAGTTCGAAATCACTCTCAAACTGTATTATCACAAAATGCAAATATTGGAGGTGAAGCATAGCTCCAAGCCACTAAGAGGTCAGCACATACCCCCGCATATCTTAGGACAGTTTGACTATCATTCTCAAATAGACTGTACCAAGGATCCTATGTTCTAGGGTATAAGTCGATATCCCCCATAAAGGTCACATCGAGATAAGACTGTCCCGACATGGAAACCTCCACGATAGCGAGTAGCGCGGGTATGATTACACACATATGTTCACTTATTATATATATATATGCACACACATATTATTCAGATAGGCACCGACCCACATCATATTCTAACCAAAAGTGGTGCGTAACGACCGCATCTTACGTAATTAATTATTTACTTTATTTTCTCACTTAGCGCAAGTTCGCAAGTACGTCTCGATCCTCGAAGTGTATCATTTTCATAAATATAAAATCAGTAGGTGTACCCTCTCTACCCTACTGGTCTAAATCTTCATTGGCTTGCACAATCCCCAATTTCTCACACACGCAATCATAACTCATTCTATACCATCATAACCTTACGGTTCAATTCCATATGAAATCGTACTACGTGGACGTTGTCCAAAACTCTACTGGTCCCCCTCAAGTCCCATTATGATATTTAAATTATGTTTAAGGGTCCTTATGCATTTGGGTTGGATTAACATTTAAAAAGGCAAGAAGAGTCCAATTCCAGGAGGAGTCGATCGATCGAAGGAAAGGGTCGATCGATCGACATTCAAGGTCGATCGATTATCGATCAGTTATTTGCCCAGATATTTTGCAATTCATGCCTACGGGTTTCTTCCATTTTAATCATCAAAGACTCCATTAAAATGTCCCAAACTCCCAACCAAATATTACAAACATTATATAAACAGGTGTGGGTGATTTCTAATTTAAGACATTCATTAATTCTCCAAGAATCATCATTAGATGGGTATAATTCATAATTTGGTCCTTAACCCTAGTTTATCATATTAATTAAAGAATCCACATGATATTTCCAGATTTCCTATTTTAATCATCATATAAATTCGTGATAAATACTCTACATATGATAAGAACATCAGCCTAACATGATTTCCAATCAAATATATGAATTCTAGTCTTCCAATTACATCAAATCTCCATAAAAACTTATAATTATCATTCCTACTCTAATATGGATGAAATATCAACTCAAGAATAACAATATAGATACTTGCCTAGAGATCGAAGGTCTGAGTTATACAAGATGATAGATATATCTATGCTCCTCGTTCTCTGATCTATGCATTGGTGGTGGAATTGGTGAAAGCGGTGTAGGATTGATGGTTCTCTCCCCTAATAACCTTCTCTCTTCACTCTTCCTTAGCTTCTCTGCAACTCAAGTGTTTCTAACCCTTGAGGAATCCAAATTCCATCAGATATACCCCGTTAATTTTCGTCATTAATTAAGGCCTAAAATTAGAAATTACAAAATTGCCCTCTCGGGTTGCCGATTAGGACTAAAAATGTCCCGAGACCCAAATTAAACCACCCGATACACTTTTCTGAATATATCGACCCTTCGGACATATTGGTGCACTCGAAATGACCATACTATCGACTTATAATTAATTCACTTTTTATTTCATTAAATTAGTCCCGACACAACTGACACGCGCGTACTGACTTAATTTCCATAACTGTCGAGCCTATACATCATTAGCTCCATTATCTCAATATTATTGGGATGTCGTACCTCACTACGTGTCAATTACTCATATTTATTTAAATACAAAACTCCCATCTTGAGAGATACCATATGAACATCGGACCACTCTTGTCAGTTCTTCGAATCATGATTTTTGGTGATGTAACTCTTACGATAGTCAAAAGCGACCAAAGATAGTCTATGGTTATTCCATTATGGTCATCGAAATCTAACTCAACCAATCCAAAATTCTGATTATCCGCTCACCTCTAAACAACCAGAGGGAGAATAGTTAAGGTTTTTCCACACAAAACCTCAATAAGTAGTTCGTCCACCATAAACAGGTGTGATTTCTTACACACAACTCTACCATTTGGTCATATCTTCTCCCAATTATCGTAATATCCTTCACTTACTAGCTCTATCCATTGTGGAAATGAAAATGATCACAATGAATCCAAAATTACTTTCATACATCTCCACTAGTCGTTAATCACCTTTCGCTTACTTCTCAGGCTATAGGTGATACAACTCAAAATAAAACGTCATCCCCACTACTTCCGAAAATCCTGTATTAAAGGTGGGGTTCAAGGATCTCATCCTGGTTCACAACAATACTGGGCAGGACCACGTACCTACGCGATCCTTCTTTTCAAAGAAAGACCGGGGCACACAATCTAATGGTGTAAATCACTCAACGAAATATCAATTATTTTCTTTTAGGTCAACTTGTTCTGAACATTCGAAGGAACTCGTGACCTTATCTTGAGGTTGGAAACCCATCAAAAAAATTTACCAAATTGACTGTCCTCTTCCATTACTGGAATCGTCGGCCTACTACAACATTCTCTAGTTGATCCTCTTGCTCCAATCAATTTCTATCTATGAGTGGTGCACGCGGAGAGTACTCACCATGTCACACTAAATAGCCAATTTCCATTTGTAATATCTCACATTAAGTTGTGCTTACTACTCCCCTTCTTTCCTCAGTCTATACCAAAAGTTCTGACCCGTGCACTCTTCACCACGATGTGCACTTTTGGACTTCATATACCTTACTGACATCATCATTCTATCTACGCGTAAGTCACTCTCAATATATGACTGGTTAAAACTCCGCTCCAAAATTTCCATAATAGTTAAATTTTACTCTTCTTAAGGAGTACTCCTTTTTGAATGGCTTCCCACAAACTTTCAATCAAATTCGGGTGTGCTACTCTGATAGCACATATATATATGGATTATCGTCCTTCTCATATGATTCTTAATCCACTATACCATTTTTACTTCGTTATGTTAGCCGCACATGCATATATTTCGCACATCTATTCCCACGTCCCTTTAGCCCGGACAATTTTGACATTTGCTAACCAGGATGCCCACACACCCTATAAACCGAGAATATTAGCATAAACATCACATACGCTTCACACATAACACTCAATCCTTTATTGACCCTGTATTCACAACGTGGCTATAACACTTGGGTATTCTCCATCACCCTATAAATCGAAATTTTAAATCCTCCTTAACATCGTTCCACCCTTCAACTTATGGTGATAAAACAAAATTTTCAATGCTTCCTCATCACAGAATCAGCTCCACTGACCTTAAATCGTAAATTAATTTTTAACTTACAGTTATAACTACATACTTCTATAATGACTGAGGTACCAGACTCACTGACTAATTACCAAATATCTCCCTACTTCCAACCTTTTGCTAACTTTAATGCATGAGATATCTCCCAAAGCGAAATCCAAACAAGGAACCCCTCAGATACACTACTACCTAGAATTGTCGGTTATCAAAATCCGTTATGCCCTCTGTCCATAACATCTACTCCTATATTCCCGTCTCTTGACATAAAAGCTACATCTTTTTCCATAATATCATTTAAATAAGGAACTTTTCGCAAATTGTACCATCACTCAACATTGGTGGTAATCACATTCCATAAGCCTCATACACATACAATCAGAACTCTTGAAATCCTAGCCCCAAACATATGAATATAAGTCTTAACTCCCACGTCTCTAAAGGAGTGATATGACAATGCGCTCTTCCTATCACCAAGTACTGAGCACTAAACATAACAACGAGCAAAATCTTTCTGCTCAACCGTAAACCCAATACACATCAAATCATATCAATAAAGCCCCTACACACACCAGGATTAAACATCTTGATACCACTATACCCTTTTAAGTCTCTATATTATATGATAAAAATGTGACCCCGACCCTCTTGCGGGTGAGGCTTCGCCCGAACAAAAGATCCTGCACTAGAGAAGCAACCTCGATAGACCTGTGATATCCGCCTACTATCGGTCTAATTATTACTATAAAACCATAATCAGGATAGTATCATACTCGTATAAAACATAACTAAAACGAGTAATCTCAATGAGGTATATACCACTATCAATACACCCATTCATCCTCCGCGGATAACACTAAAGATAACCCCTCTACAGTAGGGAGAACACACACATAATAATAAGGTTATCGATCTCACATGCGAATCTAGAAATATTCAAAAATTTAGTGACTCACTCGAGTTACATAAAACATGACTCATCTTCTAAGAGTAAAACTCATACTTCTACCTTGCCAATCGCCCTGGCTGCTCAAATGGTTTCAAGACATAACACGCCTGTCCGAACCAAAACAAAAACTACTTTAATTATTGCCCCTTACTAGGTACCATACTTTTGTCCCTTTACTCACTTCAGGCAAAACTAATGCATGTGGTCATACTCTCCACAAAATGCTTCTATCTTTAATCCACTTATCTTCGGCCATACTGACTATATTAAGGTTGCCCTTCTATTGGACTCTGGTAATCTCAACTTCGATGGATACCCTCATTGTTTCCTTAGTTCCATTGGTGCTAAGGGATGCATTAATGGTCTTAAAAGTCCTGATGGAATTCACCATCACTTAGTACGAATTTAGCTACCTGAATTATTTAAATGGGTCCCCTGATGGGTCTCCCGCTTGGGGTGTTTCACTAATAGCATTTCATCCTGTCATACTCTTCGAGTAAATCTTTTGATTCTTTTATCTCCCTTCACAAAGAAGTGTTAACAACTCTACTGACAAAGCGTGACATTGTCACCATATGGATAGACCGTCCAATAAAATTTTTCCCTCAGTGTAGTCAACTTTTCATACGAGTCAATCTCCCACTTGAAATCCTCCTCTCCATTTGTATTATTTGGTAAAAGGTTCACTAAATAATTAAATTCATTTTCACACCTGGGCCTCTGTTCGGCCCTCCTATGGTGAGTTGAAAACAACATTCACATCTTATCCTAAACATCTGATGAAGGAACTCGTGGTCAAATCGTACCTAAGATCTTTCATTGACACAACTTCCCACTTATAAATGTGGTCGTTGACTCCCACCATTATAACTTTGCTCCTACGAGCCAAGAAAATTTACCCCAAATTTTCACTTCCAGTTAACCACACTCCGCCATATGTCCAGGCCCTTGGATATTTTTACCTTCGTTGTCTAACACACACAACTCCCGCATTGCTAGACCTTCCAATGATGGTTCTCCTCAATGTTTCGTCTGACTCTCTCCTAGTCCTACCACGTTAGGTCAGTCTAATTTGGCACCACTTTCGACTATAGTGTCACTTGGAAATCATATGTTGCGCCCTAGCCGTCTTTACAGTCATGGCTTCCCATGCCATAATAGGGGTGACCTCGACTACGGTCATCCTCCTCAAATATAATCTACAGCCTCAACGGAGACCTGCTCCTGCTGTCCGCCCAATGACCCTTGACTATGATATTTCATTGTTCGAACACGCTGAAACACAAATAAGATTCACTAATATATATGTTATAGCAGGAGAATGAAATCTCACCATAGAAATGAACAATCCTAAACATAGGGATCTATATCAAAGAAAGTTACGCTCGAAGCATAATAAGTCGCATAGATCCTAAGGACACTAGAACATGATGCTCCGATACCACGTGCGACACCCTGCCTAATTCAATACCGGGTGATCAGTCCTTCATTAAATTAAATCAAAGTGTCCGGTTGGTTCATTCTTAGCATCACTGTCGGAAAAATAATTTTTCCTTATTAATAACCTAATAAATAATTAAGCTAAGTGTCGAAACATTTAATTTTACAGATTAAGTCCTATTTTTATGATTTAGTATACGAAACCATTTTTTATGAACACATATAATAATAATGAATAAAAAATCATCCAAGTGGAATAAACCGATTAGATTATTCAATCCAAATAAGATACCCCAAACGAAGGGCAATGTATTAATTAAAACAATCCCAACTAAAACTAAATACAAAAATAAATAAGAGTACAAGTCTTTTTGAACTAAATGAAAACTAGAAATGGGCGACACATGCCCCATCTAAATTGACTAGGTGAAGAGCTGAGGGGATAAGGATGAAGTCGTCTAAATGCAAAGACTTGCAACTCCCACACGAGCTGCAGCATGACAACACTCCAAAGATCTAAGTCTGACGCCCCTTGTGGCTAGGCACCTGTAATACACACACACACACACACACACACACACACACACATATATAAATATATATATATATATATATATAAGAGATGACAGGAAACGGGTCAGAGCCTGAGTGTAAAATAACTTTGAAATAGTTTAGCAAGTGTTTAAAATGCTTACTAGTTAATATAACATATATGTTAGTGCCTCGACACTCACTTAGAAATTCTCACATCTTAACTCCTGTGCGCGCCTAACGTACTACTGAACTAATCTAGATAAAGCTAACCCAGTTAACTAGTCTAACCCGATTTCCCCTCACAAATTCTGATTCAAGTGATCGCATGACTAGTTTCTATCTGATAATCTTTTTTATGAATTTACCAAGCTATCCATGTTCCTCTCAATACAGTCTTAAGTTCTCAACCACTTAATTCGATTAATATTTATTATTCAATTTTATCTACTTACAAGCACTGTAGATTAATCAAAGGTACATATATTTATCACTCATAATATATATACTAATAGGCCACCCCACATAAATCTATGGTGATTGAATACTCTGCTATCAAGTCCCCGTATCTCTCATACAAAAGGGAAATACTAGTTTGAAATCAGTCTCGAACTGTATTATCACAAAATACATATATTGGAGGCGAATCATAGCTCCAACTCACTAAGAGGTCAGCACATACCCTCGCGTCTCTTAGGACCATCTGACTATCATTCTCAAATAGTCTGTACCAAAGATCCTTTGTTCTAGGACACAAGTCGATATTCCCCATAAAGGTCACATCGAGATAAGACTGTCCTGGCGAGGAAACCTCCGTGATAGCAAGTAGTGAGGGTATGATTACACACTGATGTTCACATACTATATATAGCTATATATATATATATATATATATATATATATATATATATATATATATATATATATATATACATTATTCAGATAGGCACCCCCATGACCCACATCATATTCTAACCATACTTAGTGCGTAACTCCCAAATCTTACGTAATTAATTCTTTACTTTATTTTCTCACTTACCACAAGTTCGCAAGTACTTCTCGATCCTCGAAGTATGTCATTTTACTAAATATCAAATTAGTAGGTGTACCCTCTGTACCCTACTGGTCTAAGTCGTCATTGGCTTTCACAATCCTCAATTTATCACACACGCAATCATAACCCATTATATACCCTCATAACCCTACGGTTCAACTCCATATAAAATCGTACCACCTGGACCTTGTCCACAACCCTACCGGTCCCTCTCAAATCCCATTATGATATTTAAATTATTTCTAAGGGCCCTTATGCATTTGGGTTGGATTAACATTTAAAAAGGAAAGAAAAGTCAAATTCCCGGAGGAGACGATCGATCGAAGGAAAGGGTTGATCGATCGATCGATCAATTATTTGCCCATAAATTTTACAATTCATACCTATGTGTTTCTTCCATTTTAATCATCAAAGCCTCCATTAAAATGTCCCAAACTCCCAACCAAACATTACAAACATTATATAAACAGGTGCGGGTGATTTCTAACGTACAACATTCATTAGTTCTCCAAGAATCATCATTAGATGGGTATAATTCATGATTTGGTCTCTAACCCTAGTTTACCATATTAAATCAAGAATCCACATGATATTTCCAGATTTACTTTTTTAATAATCATTCAAATTCATGATAAATACTCTACATATGATAGGACATTAGCCTAACTTGATTTCCAATCAACTATATGAATTCTAGTCTTCTAATTACATCAAATCTCCATAAAAACTTATAATTATCATTCCTACTCTAACATGGATGAAATATCAACTCAAGAACAACAAGATAAAATACTTGCCTGGAAATCGAAGGTCTGAGTTGTAGAAGATGATGGATATATCTACGCTCCTTATTCTCCGATCTATGCATTGGCGGTGGAATTGGTAGAAACGGTGTACGATTGATGGTTCTCTCCCTTGGGAACCTTCCTATTCCTTAGACTCTCTTAAACTCAAGTGTTTATAACCCTCAAGAACTCCAACTTCCATCATATATACCCCTTTAATTTTCGTCATTAATTAAGAACTAAAATTAGAAATTACCAAAAATACCCTCTCGAGTTGGCGGTTAGGCCAAAAAACGTCCCGAGACCCATACTAAACCCCCGGGTACACTTTTCTGACTATCTCGACCCTTCCAGACACATTTTAAAAGAAAATTTGTGGTTTCAGATCGTGATCATGATAAAGTGACCATTTTAAAATAAAATTTCTGGTCACAGTTATATAGTGTGACCTGGAAATCGTCACAGTTGTGTCATGGTTGATGATCGTGACAACCTTCGTGACTAAAATGGAGGGAATATTGGTGCCAAAATAAAATTTCTCACAGTAGCTATTCTTCGTGGGTCACATGTTGTAACCGTGACAAGCAGTGTGACTAAAAACACGTGGAATTTGGGGCCATTCTGGGTCACAGACACTTCATGGGTGTTGACTATAGCCCAGTTGGTTTCTATTATAGACCATGGCCCACCCCTTAATTATGTCACCCATAGCCCTGGTCACTTCTTTGGATACGACTAATTATCTTGGGTCTCGGGTTTGGACTGGGACCCCTGGTCATGGGTGGTGATAGTGACCCATTGTCTGTGACCATTTTCGATATTGGTGTAGTGTTATTATCCCACCTGGAAACATATCAACGGACCATGATAATATGGTATAAACATACCACCCGCACTAATTGATGCTTGAAAAAAAATTAGTGGACTGTTATGCTTCTCACGCCACCACTCCACGTATGATCATCATTACTATATTATATAAGTACGTGTTTTGTAGCGGTGAGATCATTTCTATCCCAATCAATTAAAACTTTGGTCTGTCAATCTGAGCAACTTATCTCCCTATATTCTTTATCTTCTCTAAACAGAAAATCGATTCTCAAGAAACTAATAATGCTGTCTTCAAACAAACTCATGTGCTCCTTAACTCATATTAATTTATTGAGATAAATATCAAGTGACTTAGTATTAATGGTATAATTATAAATGAGTCCTGTTTCGTGTGATATATGATTCAAGTCAAATTCTCCAAAATCCATACACAACTCGTTAACAAACCGGTTTCAATAAATAAATCCAAACCCAAACAATTAGTGTTAATGGGTCACATGACCCAAACCATTAACACCCGTTACATAACTAAAATTCTCCATCAAAATTAATTCCTACACCATAAATTCAAAATGTTAATAATAATAGGGTTTGAATAAAAAAATGTTCCTCACCCAAAGTTATAAATGTTACAAAATGTATTAAACATAATTTATGAGCAAAAAGTTACGATAGTTTAATAGGATTTAATTGGTACAAACAGAGCTAAGCATTTGATTGAAAAATACCAATTCCGAACCGGTATCTTAATGAGTCTTTCGTGTTGACCTGATATTGACCCAAACTTGATAACCCTAAACCCATTAACATAAATTTTATGTCGGGTCATGTTATATTGCCGTCTTTCATTTTGAAAGTTCTAATTATGGGCGGCTATGGAATGGCGACTAGCCTAAGCATCGAGGGTTTCCTTATTTGAATTATTCCCTCGACATTGTGTCCCACTTATCATAAGTAGGTTCTTATAATATCGAGTCACAATTAATTTATGAATAATTAAGTTTTAATTAAAAGCAACATGTATGAGTTAATTAATAAATTTAAATAAATAATTAACTCTCTGATAATGCTAAGCTTTGGGTGGGTTCGTCGGATGTTTAGAAAGTGAGGAACCAATTAAAAATAGTGGGAAAAAATAGCCCATTGTGATAGTATATGTGTTAGGCCATGTTTGAGACTATTTTGGGCTCGTTTAGGGCTTTTTATGATTAGTCCATTGTAGGTCTTGAGCCTAATTACGAATTTATTTTATATTATAAGTTAATTTGGTTAACCAAAAACTTATAATACACTTTAGAGAACCCTGGAACCTATAGGGATAGAACAGGGAAAACCTAACTTGTGTAATTGGTTATTTGGAGGGTTGATTTCAATAATCACCTCTGAGGCAAGTTAACATTATGTAAAACTACCATTGGATTTGTGTTATAGTAATGAATGTGTATGGAAATTTGTAGGAAAAATTAATTAATCTGAATTAGTTAATAATTAAAGTTAATTTCTTTTTTAATTTAATGGTAAACTACACCAAAACCCTTGAACTATCTAGGGTTTATGGTCACCCCCTCAACTAAAATATCCAACAAACTTGCCCCCGAAACTATGAACTTGTTTCAAATTAACCCAAAAACTAGGTTCTTGCTTTTTTTTTTTAATGTAAATGGAAAAAAATACCACTTAAATAGAATAAAAAAATGAAAAGAAAAAAAACACCTCCATCCTCTTCTCGTCACCTCACCAAATCCAATTCAACCCCCATTGCCCCGCACCCCCACACGCTATGCACCAATCCCACGACCACCTTTAGCAAACCACCATGCACGCACGCACACACACACACACACACACACATATATATATATATACATATAGAGAGAGAGAGAGAGGGAGAGAGAGAAAGCAACCGATAATAAACTAAAAAATCCAACACCTAAATCCGTTAGCAACCATCGTAACTCCTAAAAAACTCGTCATAACATCACCTAGGGAAAAATCCACAAAAGGGGTTTCCTTCCATCCACCACAAACGAAATGTTTATGTATATCCACATGTATTTAAATTGGGATATGCCCCTTCCCTCTCCAATTGTTCAGCTGACAAAAAGGGGGCTTGTATCATTGGTGGTTGGTTTGACCGATCACTCGAGGTGTGATTATCTCTCTCTCAATTTTCTCATTGTTAAAATCGATTGGAATTTTTAAATGGGTTTGTTGGTTGGATTTTGTAATGGTGGTGGTTTGGGTTTTTATTGATGGTTTTTTAGTTATAATTAGGTTCGGGTTTGAGATGGCGTTCTTCATAATTGCACTGCAAGTTTTATGGATTTGGATTGCCAAATTTTAATTTTGAATTAAATTAACCGAGCAAGAAATTAATCCAATTTTAATTCAAGCACCATTGAAACATTCATTGTGAAAACAAACCAATTTTTTCTTGGCTAAAAAATTCATCTAGGGAATATTTAAAAGAATAAACTAAATCAATCACACAACACCATGATGTACGAGGAAAAATCACGGCGAAAAAACCTCAGATGACGTATCCGAGGAACATTCACTACAGTATATGATTTATACAATAGGGACATACATACTTACCTTTCTTAACTTGATGCCTTTAAGCCTCAATGACTTCTTAACTACTGAACCATCTTC
The DNA here is from genome assembly GCA_949130495.1 of Sambucus nigra. Lineage (NCBI taxonomy): Eukaryota > Viridiplantae > Streptophyta > Magnoliopsida > Dipsacales > Adoxaceae > Sambucus > Sambucus nigra. Next base: position 156,859,140 of record OX422223.1, on the reverse strand, counting down.
ACAGCAACACCATATGAATACACCCATAATCTTTACAACTTGTTGGCCTCATGCTTCTCGGTATCCACCGATTTTTTGCAAGAAAACTGTAACTGTAGCCACAAGGAATCCACCGTGCCGAATGAATCTTTATATGATAAAGAGTAAATAATCTTTGGTGTATGAAAGTTGAGATCTCAAACAAGCATATTATCCTGATTCTTGGATCTCAAACTTAGGGTGCAAACTAGGGCAAAACCATGCTTTAGGTTTGATATATAAATCTACTTTCAAAATCCTTACAGTAAAAATAGTGATGCCAAACCTAATATTTATATATTTTCATCAAAAAGTGGGGGCACACAAAATGAGGTAGGTACTTCGAATGAATATTCATAACTCGTTCATATAAAAACAAAGTCATTTGGATAAGACCCCAAGTCTCTTTTGTACGATCTTTAAACAACCTTTGAACAATATACTTTTTCCAAGCATACACGTTTCGTTCAAATCTCATTTAAATGAAACCCTCACACTCATTTGAATGAAATTATAAGTTATTAGAATGAAAGGCATAAACTCGTTTGAACGAGATCATAAAAAACTAAAAATATTTTATTTAATATATGCTTTTTAAAAAAAGGTCTCATAAAAACTTTTAAACACCCAAACATGAAATTCAAGGATTAGCACAATAAATATTATACCTTTCTTGATATCCCATAGATGAAGATGAAACTCGACAAGAAATTTATGTCGCTTTAACTCGGAGACTATATGTCTTCGATGGGTCATAGGCTTGAAAGAAAAACTGGACATAATCCCAACCTACGAGTCAAGTAGTTTTGTCCAAATGGAATAAATTCAACCTTACAAATTTACAATAAACATATTACAAACTTGACACATTGTAAAAGTTTCCCTTACAAATCTCATTCTTTGGCTTTTTCGGGAAAAAAACAAAACCCAAAACTATGTTAAGCACTAATACCCAATTACTAACCCTAAAAGGAAAAAAGTACAAACTGAAACTTGACATACTCTATTTCTTGAGTACCTTTGCTCTTGTGAAACTTGGACATACCGTCTCTTAAACTTCCACACAAAACAAACTGTAAGGAGATTTTTGTACGTTATCAATTTAAATGTCGTACATAGCTACACCGTCGAAGAGGATCAAGATCACATTCACATCAATACGGATCCGAATAATCAAGGTTCTTCAACAAACAGTCTTCGCGAGGTTAACTTTGGTAAGGTTACGTTTTAGAGTACCTTGATAATGCACTTAGAGTATTGGGACTATTTTTCATAAAATATTTTCTAAGTGTTAGAACGGAGCTTTAAAAGTTTTTATTAATATTTTTTTGAATTCATACCATCTAAATATTTTGTTCTTGGACACCTTTCCATTGAAAAATCATAACTAATTCATAAAAATCAGAAAAATACAAAATTGGCGGCCACGCGTTCGTATCAAAATTATCTACAATCATGGCCTGATTTGATAGGTCGTTTGAATGAGAAGAGTTATTTTCTGACATGTCACCGCCTTGATTTTTAGTATTTGAAGGATGTCAGACTTCTGATTTCATGTGGAGAAACACTGGTTTTAAACAGAATACAATTTTGAGCATTTTACTTTATTCTCCAACATTAAAAGATTTCAATCTCTTGTTTTACAATTAACAAAATCCCAATATCTTTTTGTGTGAATTATTTTGGAACCAAAGAATAGAACTTTGCTATTGTTCGTACTTTGTTGGGAGATCTCTACAACTGGAGGTCTGCGTGCTATTATGGAGGGAGTATCTATAAAGCTTTTTTGACTACGTATCATAGGGAGTGTTTGCGAGTATTCCTGGGTTGATCAGACTGCGTGTCCTTATGGTATAGCTGAGCGTGAACCACTGCAAATTTGTTGTCGATGTTTTGAAGGTTTGACAAAGGCACCGTGCGTTACATTTGAGGGAAGTTGTATGTAAGCCAATGGTCTTATAAACTTTTCAAAGTTATATAAATAAAATGTTTTTCCCCTGTGGTGGATTTTTCCAGAAATTTGGTTTTATTTACATGTTTATTGCTTTATGATTTCATATTACTTAGATGCATGTGTTAGGACTAAATTAAAACTTTGGTTTCATTAAAATTTCTTTGGTTGACATACAATTAAAATTAGTTTTATTTGAGAAGTCGCATTTATTCCTCCGTAGGAGCTCTCTCAAATTGGTATCAGAGCGGGTATCGCTAAATTATCGCTTTTGATCCTGTTTTCCGAAAAATTGTGTTTGAACTTGTTTTTCTTAAAAATGGCTTTTGATGGTTTTGATGATTTTCGATGTCAACTTTTTGAAAAATCTAATTGGAAAATCCACACGAACTCTTGTTTTAAATCTTTCGTAGAAAATGATTTAGAAAAGTGTTCGAGTTGTGAGGGCGTTGGTCACATGATAGATGAGTGTCCCAAAAATTTAAGAAGGAATTGAAAAAATCGACGTCTCGTGTTTCTACCCTTAGTGAGAGTGATTCGGAAGAATAGGTTTTTTATGATTCTAGGCGAGAGCTTCCCACCCATGTGATTAGAGATGATTGTGAGGGTGACGAGAGTGAGGATGAGCATGATTTGCAAATGTCTTTCAATGAACTTTAAGCTGAAGCTTTGAAATAAAGAAAGAAACTTTAAAATTGAAAGCACAATTGCAAGAGAGTGCCTTAAAAATGATCATGATTTTTTGGTTGAAGAACTTAGGGAACATGAGAAAATTTTGACAGATAATCTTGGATATGTCGAAGGTGATAGATATGATCTTCGAGGCGTGATTGAGGCTATGAAAAAGGAGATTCTTGAGTTTGAGGATTCTAGGCACTTACTTAAATATAGGATAGATGAACTTGAGAAAAGTTTGAGAGATTCAAGTAAAGTGAAATTCAATTTGGAGGCAAGGTCTGAAAAGCTTGATAAAATTTTAGGGATTGTCCAAATTAAGGAGGATAGGGGTGGTATAGGCTTCGATGAGAGTGTCTCATCCATGCCGAAAGCCAAACCCACACGTGTGATAGAGCCTCCTAGGTTTGTTAGGATAAATCCTTCTAGGGTTGTTATGAGAAAGACAATGAGGGTTGTCATGCAAGAGCCACCTAGGAATTTGAGGAGAGGACCACCTTTTGATAACACTCACCGCCCGGTTTACACTTTTCGGTAAGAAAGGTCATCTTAGGCGTTTCTATTACAAACTTTTAAATGGACCTAGGAAGGTTAATAAAGGAATAAATTCTATTCCTCAAACCCCCACACCTCGTTACACGTCGATTTGGGTTTAGAAATTGGATTTAGAGGCTTATGGTCTAATTGTTCACGACTCTCGTCTTCTTGCATGCGATTGACCCCATGTGAGATCTTTTGGTTGAGTGTGCTGATATTTTCCATACACTAGTTGTGCATCTTGATATACATTTACTAATGTTATGACTCATTTGTTGTAGTTTAAATTATTTTTTCTTATGATATCTACTATTTTGAATCTATTAACATCTTTCAGGCATCCTTTTTTGGAATTTTTTTTTCACTTGGCAACACTGCATGACATTTCAGGCAACCCGTGAAAATTTGATATCTCATTCGAATGAGATTTTATGTCGCGTGAAACACTTCTAGCGATATGCATTGTCGTTTGAATGATAGACTGTCTCGTTCGAGCGACCTCTGGAGAATTTCTTTTCTCTTTTATTGCAGTACCCTGAGTTCATTGGTTACATTTATGGTACTGCTGGTTACTTCTGGAATAGTTTATATGCAGTTATTCTTAGTTTTCATGCTTAATTTCTAATACTTCATTGTTCGTTTAATCACACCTGCTTTGATTAATGATTCATTTGTGTGATTTATGTTTTGCTAGCATAGGATGACTTTCATGTTGATATTATGCCTATTACTAATTGTACTACATTTGTCATTTTTTTCTTTTCGAAAAATAAAAAAGATTTTCGGTTTTGAAAATTTTTGAAAGAGAGAAAAAGAGTTTTGTATTTTGTTTGCACCTTATTTGAATTGACACTTAGGATGACCGAGTCACAATTTCATTGTAACAACCCAGGTTTTCGAGTGACTATTTTATACAATTTTGCCTGATGGGCTAATTTTATAAAATAGGGGATGTTGGAGTAAATATTATTTCCCGCGAGACTTAGGGATAATATTTACTACGTTTTACCTATTTATCATTATGAGAAGGTAAATAGCGTTATATTGTGTACTATTGCGTCGTTATATGTAAAACGACGGTTATGACCTATATATTAAATTGGGTATAATTAATGAAATAAAATGAAATTGGAACGTAAAAATAGTTCACACTTTCCCGAATGCCAAAATAGGGGGTGCGGTTGTTTTTAGAATAGCCGAGATAGTCGAAATAAGTGCCCAGTTGTAATTTTTGAGATTCGGGCATTTTTAAGGGGTTATGACTCAAATAAGTGGTTACGAGTCATTTTAGTGGTGTATTAACAATTAACAGTGGGGATTTTTGTTTTGAGACCCGTATAAGTTCCCCACCCCCTTTCTTTTTCTTCATTTGTGTGAGATAAGCCAAAGGAGAGAGAGAGAGAAGAGAGTTGGGAGAAAATGGGAGAAAGAGAGAAAATGAAGACTTTGGGCCGGATTCCGTCGCTACCGGAGGTGATCCGAGACTACGAACCTCGAGGCAAGTTTCTTACTTGATAGATATTGATTTAATGTGATAAATCTGCATGTGTAGTTAAGTTTTGGGAGGTTTACACCACAAATGGGTCTTGGTTGATTTTGGGTGTTTAAATCCTGAATCTTATAGTTTAATTGGATTTGAGGAATATATATTAGTTATAAATGGTGTAGGAATGATTTAGGTTGAATTGTTGTTGTTGATGTTGGAAGAAATCTAAGTTTTGGGGTTTTTGGGAATTTAGGGTTCATATAACCCGTAGCCCAAACTGGGCAAGATTTCAGGTCCGAATCGATTCGGCCCTAGGGGCGAATCGATTTGGATAAGGGTCATCCTACAGGTCTGGGCAAATCGAATCGGTTCGGGTTGGGACCGAATCAATTCGGCAATTACAGGAAGTCAGGTTTGCTCACCGAATCTATTCGACCTTTTAGGAGAATCGATTCGCAAGGGGCGAATCGATTCGGCCCGAGGGGTGAATCGATTCGGGTCCCCTGTTTTTGTGAGATTTTTCCTAGTTTGATTTTTATCCCTTTTTCTTTTAGGTCCGAGATTTAGGACCCTTCCTTTGGGAAGTAATAAGAGTTCCTAGAGGGTTGTATTGGGTAGACTAATGTCCTAGGTTAAGATGGTATATTTGGGTTTACTCAAGGGCTAGTTTGTATAGGTTAATGTCCGAGTAATATAGGAGGTTAACCTAAAGATAATTGGAAGTTAAAATATTAATGTTGAGCTTTTGGGAGACACTCCTTCATGGAGACTCACTTTGAGGGTTTATGAAATTTTATGAACTCTTCGAGGCTATTTTGAGGTTAGTGGCACTTTGGGTCTTAGGTCATTAATAAAATATGACTTAATGAGAATGAAATGCACATTCTAAAACTTGGTGCTTACCGGCTAAATGAATGATTTTTGGAAAAGTAAAATTGGAAGTTTTCAAAAAACGGAAAAAGTAATGTTTTTCATAAGTGTTAACTTATGGTTACACACCTCCATAAATCACTATCATAAGGGAAGTTGCGTACGTGTGGTGAAGCCTCCTGGCTAATGAATGCAGGGTGGATATAGTCCCTAGGCCATATGGGCATTTGTATACTGCGCTGGTTAGGGGATTCTGGGTGTGGTCCTGACTTTCCCGCAGGCAATATGGCCGCTTCCCGACGTTGGTAGGTTCCCAGGTTGTCTTGTATAGATAGGCCCTGGAAGATGATAGCCATTTAGGGGCCCGTCCAGTGGAGAAACCCGGAGGGACGGTCTTAGATTTATTAAAGCAATTCATGATAATGGATTGGTTTTAATTACATTTCCCGGATGGAAGAAGGGAAATGGGGTATGATTTGGCTTCGGTAACACTCCCGGATGGAAGAAGGGATGTGGAAGCATATGGTACACAAAAGTATTTTTATGATAATAAAAATGACTTTTGATTACACTTCCTGGATGGAAGAAAGGAAGTGGGGTTTTTATGAAAAAGGATAAAGCACTTTTTATGATAATAAAAACTTGATTTAAATTATATATTCTTCCTGGAGGGAAGAAAGGAAATAAAATTTGTAAAAGATTGACTTGGTAAACATTTGATAAAATGTTGTACCAATTATGTATATTCCTAAAGAAAGAAATTAGGAATTGTGCCTTTTGATGATGGATGGGTTTTATTTTATATTCTCTTGGTGTAGCTGTAGATGTGACCTCCCACACATATGCACACACACATATTCATTGATTGATTATTTCGTGCTAAGGATATAATGGATCTCGACGATCAACCTTGCCTAAGTAGTAGTGTATCGGGGGGTTCCTTGTTTGGATTTCGCTTTGCGAGACACCCCACGCACGAATAGGGCATAGTGTTGAGAATGGGGAGAAGTTAGCCCTTAGTATTTAGGGTTAACTAGAACATCTCACAATATTGCGCTAGGTTGCTGCTAGATTGAGAGGTGAGAAATATTACTGTTATCTGCGAGAGAATTACACACTTAACTGTCATGCATTTTAGTCACATGGTAATCATATCAAACCGGGCCCTGGCCCGTATCTATATTTCTTTGTTTCTGCATATTCCTTGCCGTTACAGTTGCTCTACCGCATGGACACCCGTATTAAAATTTCCATTCCAGTTGTTATGGGGCTACAGCATATTGCGGATGTTGTAGGTTACTTGTAGTAGACGCTTCTTTCTACTATACTCTAGTTATGTTCAGTATTTTTATTCGGGCGTGTTTTGCCCAAGGTATTGCACTCATTCATTATATTGTAAATATTGAATTGTAATACTCGATGTACTATTTGTATTGGTCTGTTCGCTGACAGCTTATTCGGCGATATTTATTATATTGTCATTCGTTATCCATTGACCTTTGATATCCACCGTTTTTACAAATGGGATTGTTTTAGAGTTTTTCATTTCTTTTCAAAAATTTTATATTTGACAGTACGTTTTCTAAAATGATTGGTGGTTATCTCGTACTATTATTTTAATCGACAGTGATGCTAAGAATGAACCATCTATGATTCCTGTGATTATTGGAGTATTGGGCTGGCCACCTATTATTTTAGTAGGCGGGTTGTCACAGATGGTATCAGAGCATTAGGTTCTAGAGTCCTTAGGAATCTGTGCGGATGTTCTACGTCTTCTGCGTTTCTCTCTGTTTGATTTAGAGCCTTGGGAATAAGGTCGTTGAATTCTCTTGTGAGATTTCGTTCTCCTGCTATGGTATGAGAACCCCAAAGATCTTCTGCGTGTTCGTGTGAGACTTGTAAGTCGTTAGATGAAGGGCGTCGATGGAGGCCGTTGTGAAGGCGTCATATGATGGGATTACTATAAGCTGTAGGCTGTGGTCAGGGATAATGGCCGCTTTGGAGGTCTCTCCCTTTGTAGCATTACTTTATATTGCTTCCGTGACTACTAAGTACGGTGAAAATAGTTTGCCCAAGTACCGCTGTCAGTAGAGAGTGGTACTATGCTTGGGATTCCAAACAATGTCAATTTGGAGCTGAGAGGTCCTTGACAAGGACCGCATGTTGAAGTTCGATTGGATAGAGGATGTGTAACCTCGTTCGGTGAGAACGTAAGGCCCTAGAGTTTTGGCCTAAGAGATGGGTATAAGTGACCAGGTGTGAGGATTTTAGGAAAACCTTTCACCCACTAGAGTAAGGTTGAAGTGGCGGAAATGATAGTCGCCTCTTTATGGTGGGGCAGAATGTTTTGCCCATAGAGAGAGAGACTTTCAGTGGAAATGCTAGGCTCGTAAGTAAGTGTTGGAAACACTTATGGAGAAGTAGTGTTCAGAAGACCCCATTGGTGGACATCCACCTGGGGAAGACTCGTGGAGCTAAGGCCGGGGAGGCTGGTAGAACGTTCTCTTTACTAAATAAGTCAAGGGAACTACGCGCTCTGATCTTGTCGATTGAAGATAACCAGCAAGGATGGGACTCCTAGTTGAGATATTGATGGAAGTAATTTGGTTCAGATAAGACTAGAATGATGTGTCTTGGAACCATTGGTAGTAGCCAAGGAGGTTGGCTAGTATGTTCGTGAAATTTCCAACTAGGGTGCGAGTGGCGCATTCCTTAAGGTAAGATGGAGTAGTATGGTGTTAACCCTAGATTCGGGTGTGTATATCGAGCTTGTGGTAGTAGCGGTACATTTTTATATATATAGTAAGTGTATCTATATGACTTCCAAGATAGGGAGTTCTATATTTTCTTTCACTCGTTATGGGCGAGCGATGATATGTGTGGTATGTACTACTTGTGTTATATGTATTATACGAGTAGGGATATTCTTAGATGGAGTTGGTGTGATTGCAAGCGAATTAATTGCGAGGCTATCCTAGTTCTAGTTCTAGAAGAAGGACTAGTTGTTCTATAATATCTCCCCTGGATACAGGTTAAAACTTTATAGAGGTGGTTTACGGTATATAGATAGTTTCCATTCTTTATCTTGTTTTGCTTTGTTTGTTTTGTTTTATTATTTATTTGCTTTGCTTGTGTGTGATGTGCCTTGTCTCCACGACCGGCTAGTTATGGGGATTGTGTGGAGGTGTTCCTTGTTTGGATTTTGCTTCGGTGAGACGCTCCACGCATGAACCTTAACGACGTTGGGAGCGGAGAGATGTGCATTTTCTTTTCTTTTCTGTTCTTTCTTTTCTTTTTTTGTTGGTAGAGATGCTGGGTTGGAAAGTTTAGCCAAGAATCACGTATATGAGTGATTAAGGGCTAATTTGATGTGCGATATATGAGCACTATGATAGTTTTCCTCTGATCGATGTGGGGAAGACTAGGATGATGAAAGTCCGATAGATACTTATGATTGTGCCTTAATGAGAAGGCCATTTGTATAGAGGTATATGTGTACTTTGGGATAAGTATTGGTGGCATCTTACTGAAAGTAAATGCCTCAGTTGGTGGTTATGGTAGGATGTAGACGTATATATCTATTTATAGAGTTATGAGTTAGGATTCCGTGGATCCCGATCATGTGTCTTCGACCGTTACTTTTCGACGACCGACAATGCGAGGTAGTAGTGTAATGGGAGGGTTCCTTGTCTGGATTTCGCTTCGGCGAGACGTCCCACGCATGAAACCGAGCTAATGTCGGAAGTTGGGAAAGGTCTTGGACACTAGGGATATATTTAGTATTATATTTATACGACTAGATTAGGATAGATAGATTGACTTTAGAATTCTTAGGACGCTAGGCCCTTAGGGCATGCGACGTTATTTTAGGAGGGTGGTTGGGAGTTTACCACAATGGGTCAACTCTAAGTCGGATTTGGTCCCTAGATGAGAAATATGGGATCTCGAGCTATTCGTAATGTTAGGCTGTTAGTGGTGGGGCCTCTCGTATATAGAGTGTTACGTTGGTAAGCTACCTTTTGAGGAGTTGAGGCATGAGCTGACTTTCATTCTGCACTCGTTTTGTTAAGATCAAGAGTGGATTTAACGAACGAGTCTTTGCCAGAAACGGGAAGTATTAATGCGGGAGCATGGACCCATTGTTCATGTGTCTCACACTTTTACGAAGTGTCATCCCCCGCTTGACGAAGAGTTCGTAGCGGTAGTATTTGCCTTAAGGAATCGAGGCATTTCTTCCTGGGCAGGAATTTTGGTCTTTTCGCGAGCAATAAGTTAGAGTTCGTGAAGGACTATCGATAGGATTTTCCCTTTCTCTAAGGAAATGCGAATGGGGTAGACGATGCGCCGAGTAAAAACCCACTAGAGAGTTTAGTCGTGGCATGGAATGCCAATTAAACGAGTTTAACCGTATGGATGTGGGGTATATCCTACCACCCATAAGTGGATGGGTGGGTTTGATTTAAAGGAAGGATTGGAGTAGTGGTTTTTATGGATCCAATTTTCACACAATAGTTTAGATCATTGAGCCGTATACTTTTGTGGGCTACGCCAATGCGAATAGGAATTAGTAGTGTTGGGGTTAGCAATTGTAAGTTAGTGTAGTTATTCCCTAGTAAGGGTGTAACGTGTTTCGAAAAGTAAGGCAATCTGTGTCGAGATTGTGTGGGTACCTCCTCCCGTAGTAGAAGGGTAGGATCGAAAGTTCCTGAGGAAGGAATTGGTGCTATGTTAGAGCACAGAGAATGTGAACTGAGATCGATAGTGATGACCTTAGTCTGTGTCCTATGGGGACGCTGCACTATAGAGGGGTTTGCTAGTATGATAGCAAGGTCTTTGGTATAGTATACCCTTTAAATGGTTATGGGTTATGCCTGAATTTTGAGGGCAAAATTCCCCTTTAAGGGGGGGAGTATGTAACAACCCAGGTTTTCGAGTGACTATTTTATACTATTTTGCCTGATGGGCTAATTTTATAAAATAGGGGATGTTGGAGTAAATATTATTTCTCGCGAGACTTAGGGATAATATTTACTACGTTTTGCCTATTTACCATTATGAGAAGGTAAATAGCGTTATATTGTGTACTATTGCGTCGTTATATGTAAAACGACGGTTATGACCTATATATGAAATTGGGTATAATTAATGAAATAAAATGAAATTGGAACGTAAAAATAGTTCACACTTTCCCAAATGCCAAAATAGGGGGTGCGGTTGTTTTTAGAATAGTCGAGATAGTTGAAATAAGTGCCCAGTTGTAATTTTTGAGATTCGGGCATTTTTAAGGGGTTATGACTCAAATAAGTGGTTACGAGTCATTTAAGTGGTGTATTAACAATTAACAGTGGGGATTGATGTTTTGAGACCCGTATAAGTTCCCCACCCCCTTTCTTTTTCTTCATTTGTGTGAGAGAAGCCAAAGGAGAGAGAGAGAGAGAGAGAGAGAAGAGAGTTGGGAGAAAATGGGAGAAAGAGAGAAAATGAAGACTTTGGGCCGGATTTCGTCGCTACCGGAGGTGATACGAGACTACGAACCTCGAGGCAAGTTTCTTACTTGCTAGATATTGATTTAATGTGATAAATCTGCATGTGTAGTTAAGTTTTGGGAGGTTTAAACCACAAATGGGTTTTGGTTGATTTTGGGTGTTTAAATCCTGAATCTTATAGTTTAATTAGATTTGAGGAATATATGTTAGTTATAAATGGTGTAGGAATGATTTATGTTGAATTGTTGTTGTTGATGTTGGGAGAAATCAAAGTTTTGGGGTTTTTGGGAATTTAGGGTTCATATAACCCGTAGCCCAAACTGGGCAAGATTTCAGGACCGAATCGATTCGGCCCTAGGGGCGAATCGATTCGGATAAGGGTCATCCTACAGGTCTGGGCAAACCGAATCGGTTCGGGTTGGGACCGAATCGATTCGGCAATTACAGGAAGTCAGGTTCGCTCACCGAATCGATTCGTCCTTTTAGGAGAATCGATTCGCAAGGGGCGAATCGATTCGGCCCGAGGGGCGAATCGATTCGGGTCCCCTGTTTTTGTGAGATTTTTCCTAGTTTGATTTTTATCCCTTTTTCTTTTAGGTTCGAGATTTAGGAACCTTCCTTTGGGAAGTAATAAGAGTTCCTAGAGGGTTGTATTGGGTAGACTAATGTCCTAGGTTAAGATGGGATATTTGGGTTCACTCGAGGGCTAGTTTGTATAGGTTAATGTCCGAGTAATATAGGAGGTTAACCTAAAGATAACTGGAAGTTAAAATATCAATGTTGAGCTTTTGGGAGGCACTCCTTCATGGAGACTCACTTTGAGGGTTTATGAAATTTTATGAACTCTTCGAGGCTATTTTGAGGTTAGTGGCACTTTGGGTCTTAGGTCATTAATAAAATATGACTTAATGAGAATGAAATGCACATTCTAAAACTTGGTGCTTAACGGCTAAATGAATGATTTCTGGAAAAGTAAAATTGGAAGTTTTCAAAAAAAGGAAAAAGTAATGTTTTTCATAAGTGTTAACTTATGGTTACTCACCTCCCTAAATCGCTATCATAAGGGAAGTTGCGTACGTGTGGTGAAGCCCCAATGGCTAATGAATGCAGGGTGCATATAGTCCCTAGGACATATGGGCATTTGTATACTGCGCTGGTTAGGGGATTCTGGGTGTGGTCCTGACTTTCCCGCAGGGAATATGGCCGCTTCCCGACGTTGGTAGGTTACTAGGTTGTCTTATATAGATAGGCTCTCGAAGATGATAGCCATTTAGGGGCGCGTCCAGTGGGGAAACCTGAAGGGACGGTCTTAGATTTATTAAAGCAATTCATGATAATGGATTGGCTTTAATTACATTTCCCGGATGGAAGAAGGGAAATGGGGTATGATTTGGCTTCGGTAACACTCCCAGATGGAAGAAGGGATGTGGAAGCATATGGTACACAAAAGTATTTTTATGATAATAAAAATGACTTTTGATTACACTTCCTGGATGGAAGAAGGGAAGTGGGGTTTTTATGAAAAAAGATAAAGCACTTTTTATGATAATAAAAACTTGCTTTAAATTATATATTCTTCCTGGAGGGAAGAAAGGAAATAAAATTTGTAAAAGATTGACTTGGTAAACATTTGATAAAATGTTGTACCAATTATGTATATTCCTAAAGAAAGAAATTAGGAATTTTGCCATTTGATGATGGATGGGTTTTATTTTATATTCTCTTGGTGTAGCTGTAGATGTGACCTCCCACACATATGCACACACACATATACATTTATTGATTATTTCGTGCTAAGGATCTAATGGATCTCGACGATCAACCTTGCCTAAGTAGTAGTGTATCGGGGGGGTTCCTTGTTTGGATTTCGCTTTGCGAGACACCCCACGCACGAATAGGGCATAGTGTTGAGAATGGGGAGAAGTTAGCCCTTAGTACTTAGGGTTAACTAGAACATCTCACAATATTGCGCTAGGTTGCTGCTAGATTGAGAGGTGAGAAATATTACTGTTATCTGCGAGAGAATTACGCACTTAACTGTCATGCATTTTAGTCACATGGTAATCATATCAAACCGGGCCCTGACCCGTATCTATATTTCTTTGTTTCTGCATATTCCTTGCCGTTACAGGTGCTCTACCGCATGGACGCCCGTATTTACATTTCCATTCCAGTTGTTATGGGGCTACAACATATTACGGATGTTGTAGGTTACTTTTAGTAGACGCTTCTTTCTACTGTACTCTAGTTATGTTCAGTATTTTTATTCGGGCGTGTTTTTCCCAAGGTATTGCACTCATTCATTATATTGTAAATATTGAATTGTAATACACTACACCAAAATGGGCAAATTGTCACCTTTCAGCCGGCCAGCCTTGTCAAGGTCATTGACCGTGACAAAAAAACACGCGTTTTATGTCACGGTCATTGACCTTGACACGACCGTGACAACGAATTGTCACGGTCAATGACCGTGACAAGCCCGTGACAATTCAATTTGTCACGGCCTTGTCACGGTCATTGACCGTGACAATTATTTAAATTCTTGTCACGGTCAAAGACCCTGACACGACCGTGACAATATTCTCAGCAAAAACCCTACCCCCCCTTCTTTTTTCCCTCCCGCGCCGTTCCCTCCATTTCTCTCTCTCTCTCTCTCTCGACGCTGTTCTCTCTCTCTCTCTCTCTACTTTCAGGTCCATTTTCTCTCTCTCTCTCTCTCTCTCTTTCATTTATATATATATTTGTGTGTATATTTGTGTGTATGTGTATATATATATGTGTGTATGTGTGTGCGTGGAGGGGGGAAGGGGGTGGGGGGTGGGGCGGGGTGGGGCAGGGTGGGGGAGGGGGTGGGGACGGTGGAGGGGGGCAGGGGGTGGGGCAGGGTGGGGGAGGGGGTGGTGGAGGGTGGGGTGGGGTGTGTGTGTGTGTGTGTGTGTGTGTGTGTGGTGTGTGGTGGGGGAGGGGGTGGGGTGGGGTGGGGTGGGGTGTGTGTGTGTGTGTGTGGTGGTGTGTGGTGAGGGAGGGGGTGGTGGAGGGGTGAGGCAGGGGGTGGTTAGGGGTGGGGTGTGTGTGTGTGTGTGGTGGTGTGTGGTGGGGGAGGGGGTGGGGTGGGGTGGGGTGGGGTGTGTGTGTGTGGTGGTGTGTGGTGGGGGAGGGGGTGGGGCAGGGGGTGGTTAGGGGTGGGGTGTGTGTGTTTGTGCGGTGGTGTGTGGTGGGGGAGGGGGTGGGGTGGGGTGGGGTGGGGTGTGTGTGTGTGTGTGTGTGGTGGTGTGTGGTGGTGGAGGGGGGCAGGGGTGGGGTGGGGTGGCAATTTTTGACACGACACGATACCCGACACGAACTCGACACGAACTCGGATGATAAATTATTTATGTGTTGCAAGAATTTGAAATTAATTAAATTAAGTTATTGTAGGCGTATGAGTGCTATGATTGGTTAAGAGAGAAGAAAAAAATTATTTTATATTTTACTTAATGGGTTATGCGGGTCAACCCGAACACGACACGATAATAAATAGGTCGGGTTAGTGTTTGCTCATCTGACACGATTAGTTAAATGGGTCGGGTTAGGGTTGACTAATACTTAACACGAACCCGACATGACATCTATTTATTTGAATTGATATCTATTTATTTGAATTGATAGAATTGTTTCTAGGATAATAATCCTACTATAAGATAATTGCTCAAAATAAATATTAAATAATAATTACTAAGATATCAATTCAAATAAAGTCTTAATAACCTAACCAAAAGAAATAAAATAAAATATCAAATAAATTATCATCCACCTCATAGACATTCCCTACCAATCATTTTAAGATAATTTTATCCTTATAAAGATAATAGATTATGTAATTTTAGGACTTAAAATAATATTGATTATGGATATAGGACAACAAACATTTTGTTTCCATTTTTTGTCCCTATTTTCAAATTAAAGGGACACGTGGCATGTTATGATTGGTTAACGTTTTATGAATATGGGTCCGCGCCAGCGGTTTTATTAAAAAATAGGGACTAAAATCATAAATAAAATGTTTGTTGTCCTATTTTCAAAATACATATTACAATAAATCCTAAATTTACAAACCCCTAAAGATAAATACCTTTGATTGCAAAGCATGCACTTGTATTATTTCGACGTGTAATTTGGAAATGCTTGTTTTTCTTTCTAGAGACCCGTGTCGTCAAAGCTTGGTAGTGTTCGAGTGTGTTTTTATCACTAAATTATTATTTCACTAACAAATACTCCTTATATCCTAGATTAAGAGTCCATATTTAATTTTTGTACTTACTAATAATACACTTAATCAATGGCTAGGATTAACCCTTATTCACTATTATGAGACATCAATTTTATAAATAATTGATATTTTCATTCAAAATATGTGTGTGTGTGTGTGTGTGTGTGTGTGTGTGTGTGTGTGTGTGCGTGTGGCGGGGGTGGGGTGGGGTGGGTAGGGGTGGTGTGTGTGTGTGTGTGTGTGTGTGCGTGTGGCGGGGGTGGTATTGACGGAACTTACACATACGTTATAATATAGACGAAACATTTTTTTATCTGTACTAATAACATTTTTTCTATCTGTACTAATAACATTTTTTTTACAGCAAAAATGTCTCCTTCAGATGTTAGGGCGAAGATGATGATGCTGTTTATGATGATGTCGTCGTCTGGGTTCGGTGGTAGCGGAGGCGACGAGGGCTCCTCCGCCCCTAGGCTCCCCAAATATGGAAAATTTGGGATTACCGTCGAAAACAAGTCGGAGCTTTTAGCGAGATCCCTCGAGCTCTGCTAAAGACGGTCATCGGCCCGGGGTTTATGAGTTGGAAGGAGGTGCCGTATGAGCTCAAGTTAGCTGTTTGGGCGGCACTACAGGTAATATTTATATGAATATTTCAATTTCAATTTCAATTTATATTTATATTTATATTTATATTTATATTTATATATATATTTATATTTATTCGCAACTAACATTGTATTTGTTGGACAGGAACAATTCAACTTGGATCCAAAGCTACGCGATTCCGTCTTCGAGCAGTTGAGGGAGCAACACAAGACGTGGAAAAAAAATATGCGGACACGGTACTTTGGAAAAACACGAGAGACCATTTTACAATGGCGCGGATCCGTCCCGCCCAAGGAGCCGATCTCATTGGCACAATGGCAAAAGTTCATTGACAATGACATCGAGGATCGACAATTGGCATCTCGCCAATCGGGGAGGGAAAATCGGGCTAAAAAGACGGACGTGCACTACTCCGGCCGGACCTCTTACGCTGAGGTGGAGCATAGGATGAAGGTAATATTTAATTTATCTATAACTACAGAAATATATTATTGGATATTATTTTACTTTGCGGGGCCGATACTAATTTTACTTTACTTTATTTTATTTCAGGGGGTAGGGAGTGGGCGAGGGGGTAAGCCACATAGGCTCGATACTTATGTGGCTCTTCGGACGAAGAAGGGGAAGGACAAGGAGGTGTCCCCGAGCGTCGCGGCCACGATTGTAAGTAATCCGACAGTTTAATTATTGTTAATTACGTTATAATTTTTTAGTTTACTTATTTTACTAATCATGTGCTTTTTGTCGTTTCAGGCAAAGCTTAAGGAAGTGCATGAGTCGCAGTCTGATGCCGACAAGGCATCTTTGTCCATAGACGCACTCAGCCAAGTGCTTGGCTCTGATCGCAAGGGGAGGACAAGGGGAGTGAGCTCGCGGGTGGCCAAATCTAGGATCATCGGATTGGAGACGAGCGACACCGGGTTGGCTCGAACGGTGGATTCACACGACGCGAAGCTGTCCCGTTTGGAGGCGACGGTCCAAGATATGTACGCATTCATGAAGCGTACGTTGGGTGGAGACCGTAAAGAGAAAGGGAAAGGGAAAGGGAAGGAGAAGGCGGTGGAGGAGGAGGTGCGGGAGGACGAGGAGGTGCGGGAGGACGAGGCGCAGGATGACGAGGATGTGGACCTCGCTGCTTCATCACCGACACGTTCGTACTTCGACGATCCACTTCCCTATTTGACGCCCTCCAACAGACCATTATCGACAATTGGTTGTCCGAGCGTGTTCATATTGGACATATTTGATGGCCAGCGGATAGGGCGGGGGTTGAGGGACCCGAACATCGTCGAGGGTGGACTAGTCCATGGACGTGTGCTTCAAGAGATGGAGTCCAGGGTGCTCGTCACGCATGTCATATCCGGGAAGGAGAACTCCCTATTGTGGTTGCGCGAACAATGCGGCACGACCTATATTAGTGGGTGCGTTAATTCGTATGTCGTGTGGCCTACTCACCTCCTCAATTTTATCTAAGACATGTAGTAACATTATTTTTAAGTTTGTCCATTTTAATTATATTTGGATTATATCGTCATGTATATTATTTTTACTTTGAAGATTTGGATTATCCTGTCATGAATATATATTTGCATTATCTTTAGTTTGTGTTGGATATATGATGTTTGGAACAGGTACAACGTTGCTATAACAGGTACAAATATACTGCTGGGCAGTGGCGATGGCCATACTGCCCAGCAAATTTTTTTTAAATTCTGCCCAGAATTGTCACGGTCATTGACCGTGACAAAACCGTGACAACATTTGTCACGGGCTTGTCATGGTCATTGACCGTGACAATTCTTTTAAAAAAGGTCACGGCTTTGTCACGGTTATAAACCGTGACAAACGTGTCACGGTCATTGACCTTGACACGACCGTGACACAAAACGCGAGTTTTGTGTCAAGGTCAATGACCGTGACACGACCGTGACAAAAAAAGTTGTCTCACCTCGAAATGTCACGGTCATTGACCTTGACAAGGTGAATTTGTCAAGGTCAATGACCTTGACAAATGGGCAGATTTGGTGTAGTGATACTCGATGTACTATTTGTATTGGTCTGTTCGCCGACAGCTTATTGCGATATTTATTATATTGTCATTCGTTATCCATTGACCTTTGATATCCACCGTTTTTACAAATGGGATAGTCTAAGAGTTTTTCTTTTCTCTTCAAAAATTTTATATTTGACAGTCCGTTTTCTAAAATGATTGGTGGTTATCTCATACTATTATTTTAATCGACAGTGATGATAAGAATGAACCATCTATGATTCCTGTGATTATTGGAGTATTGGGTTGGCCACCTATTATTTTAGTAGGCGGGTTGTCACATTCATTCCATTTATCCACGTGACTATTTGATAGTGTTTTGAGACAATATATCAAGTCATCCATGTGTTTTACAATGCTTGGAGTCATTGAGATGTAATCAGTTGTTAATTCCTACATGTTTGACTCATTATGTCCTTCATTGCACACATGCACGAATTTATTTGATTATTGAACTTGTCCATCACATGTTGGTTGAGTATTTTCATCTCAATCCTGTCCTTTAAACGAAACCAAGTGCAATAAAACGAGAGTAATAAAATTAGTGAATGTAAAAATCGTTGCCCGTAAGAAAACTTTTTAGAACCTAAAAAAGTGAGGAGTTAAAAGTTATCTGGGGTCCAAGAAGGTTTTAAAAGAGCCCCAAAAATTGAATGGCAATAAAAAGAATAGTATGCCAATAAAGGGCCAATAGGTTTTCTCTAAGTTGAGAATTTAGTACCTCATTAGATATGAAAACCTGTATTATTTTATATGTGGGATTTTTGATTGAAAAGTGATCAATGGGTTTGCACGTTCTTTGAAAAGTTCTCAAAACGGCACTAAAAAGTTTTGGACGTTATTGGTGTGAAAATCACATATGCTTTGTTGATTTGATTTAGTCGATATGATCTAAATTCAAAAATTTTACACCTAAGGATGCTTTTGATGTTCATTCGATAGGAGTATACGTATTCATCGTGCACATATGCTTGATTGAGTTTTATTACCTATTGAATTTGTTCACACGCATTCATTCCGTTTCCACGATTTGGTTATCTTAGTAAAAATTCATGGTGTGTGATTTTTGTAAAATTATTTTTTCATTTTTGTATGAAAATATTGAAAAATTCAAAAATAGTTTGTTTATTTGTTTCCAATGACACCCCAATTTTCTTTATTGTGTTTATTATTTCCTTGATTATTTCGGACAAACAAAAAGGGAGAGAATGAATTATGACTTTATGGGGGGAGTTTTTGAATTATGGGAGAGATTTGAGATTTTATATATGTTTTGATTTGACTTTATGTTTATCTCATTTCAAACTCGATATGTCACGAAGGTATTTGCTTTGTCTCATGTGTGTAGGTACAAAGTTGGAAATTAGTGGCTTGAATACCCTAATGAGAAAATCTTTGAGGTTTGAAGTTTGTTGAAGATTCAAAAAGTTTGAAGACTTGTCATTTATCTTTTCAGTTTTCGGTTCATGGGAGGGTCGATTTGTATAGGTCATATTTTGATTGATAATTCGAATATTTTTATTTTGTACCGGGATAGACATATGGGGAGATTTGTAAGGGCCTTTTTGTCCATTATCAATTTATATGTCGTATACCGCTACACTGTCGAAGAAGATCAAGATCACATTCACATCATGACGGATCCGAATAATTAAGGTTCTTCAACAAACAGTCTCCGCAAGGTTAACTTTGGTAAGCTTACGTTTTAGAGTACCTTAATAATGCGCTTAGAGTAGTGGGATTATTTTTCATTAAATATTTTCTAAGTGTTGGAGCAGAGATTTAAAAGTTTTTTTTTGAATTCATACTATCTAAATATTTTGTTCTCAGACACCTTTTCGTAGAAAAACCATAACTAATTCATAAAAAATTAGAAAAATATGAAACTGGCAGCCACACGTTCGTATCGAAATTGTCTACAATCATGGATTGATTTGATAGGTCGTTCAAATGAGATATGATCTCATTCTAACTAGATAGGATCACAGTCAAATGACATCGTATGTCGTTCGAACGAGAAGAGTTATTTTCTGACACGTCACCGCCTCGATTTTTTGTATTTAATGGGTGTTAGACTTCTGATTTTGTGTAGAGAAACACTGGTTTTAAATAGAATACACGATTTTGAGTGTTTTATTTTATTCTCCAACACTAAAAGAGTTCAATCTCATGTTTTACAATTCACAAAATCTCAATATCTTTTTCTGTGAATTGTTTTGGAACCTAAGAACAAAACTTTGTTATTGCTCATACTTTGTGGGGAGATCTCTACAACCGGAGGGCTGCGTGCTATTGTGCAGGGAGTTTTTATAAATATTTTTTGACTGTGTGTCATAGGGAGTGTTTTCGAGTATTCCTGGGTTGATCAGACTGCGTGTCCTTGTCGTATTGATGCGCGTGAACCAATGCAAATTTTAGTCGATGCTTTGACGAAGGCACCGTGCATTACACTTGAGGGAAGTTGTTTGTAACTCAATGATCTTGTAAACTTTTGAAAGTTCTAGACATAAAGGTTTTTTCCCCGTGGGGGATTTTTCCTGAAATTTGGTTTTATTTACATACTTATTGCTTTAAGATTTCATATTACGTAGATGCATGTGTTAGGACTGAATTAAAACTTGGGTTTCATTAAAACTGGTTTGTTTGACAAATAATTAAAATTGGTTTTATTTAAGAAGTCGCATTTATTCCGCTGTAGCAGCTCTCTCACAAACCTTTCAAATGAATAAAAAATATGTAATATATAAATAGTATAAGAAAAACACTCCCCCTTTGTTAAAACATCTCCCACTTAGGGAAAACTTCCCCCCCCTTTTTTTTCGGGATTAGACAACGGCAAACGTGTATAATATGAAACATATGTTCATAAAGGAAACAATCATATCATTCAACGTGAAGTAAAATGGAAATGACAAACAAGCAAGACAACACAAGTACAAATAATCCAAAGGATAAAAAAAATAATACCAATTTAATCACATATGACATACATGGATTAAATTTACACAAGGTCTCAAAACAAATACGACATATATATATATATATATATATATATATATATATATAATATAGGCATGACACCAAAAAAGACACACAAAAATAAGTTTTCCACATTTATATGGCAAAAATGTGTCTAAATTGATGTGGTATGGAGTGAAGGGGCGCGAACTAGAAAATAAAATAAATATGTCCCAAACACTCAAATATAGTCCAAGGAGTTCTATTTAATTGCATTAATTTACACTACACTAAAATAGACGGATGGTCATAGATTTGGGCCGTGACCAAGCCTCCGGGTAACGGGCGTGACCAAATTTGTTAGTCACGGACTTGATCCCTAACCAAAAGACACAGTCATGGACCTGAGCGTGGTCCAGTATTCACCATACTAGTCATGAACAGAGGTTGTGATCAAATGAAAAGCTGTAGTCACGGACCCAATCCCTGACTAGGTTTAAAACCTTGGTTACAGAGCTAAGCCGTGACCCATCTTCTACACATGATTCAATGTGGTCATGGACCTAATCCCTGACCAATCTTCTACACATGTTTCAATGTGGTCGCATATCGAAGATGTGACCAATCTTTTTCACATGGTTCAATGTGGTCACGACCCCAATCCGTGACCAAATATTTACTATAAAAAATAGTAAATATGGTCACAATTTAAGTCCGTGACCATATTTATTGAAAAAAATATGCACGGCGTTTATTCTCAAATCGAGAGTTCTGCGACTACATGGTCAATCGCTATGAGTTACATTGGTCATGTGCAAGTTGTTCGTGCCCCTTACGGGGCCTATTTGGGCGTTGTGCAGGGTTTTTACCCACTAGAGGCATGTTTTCAAGCTTAAGTGTGCCTATTTACAAATTTCGGTACTATTCTAAAGACAGTAGTTCCGTGACTATGCAGTCATTTGTAATGAGTTATGTTGGTCACGTGAGAGGTGTTCAAGCCTAAATTCGCCTATATATGAATAAAACATTTAAAAGATTATGCACATTAAGCATATAAAAATGTTAGTTAAAGTAAAGAAAACCCGGTTCCTGCGATCCAAGAAGACCATTAAATAGGGTCTTCTGAGTTTGTAATTGGACAATATTGATCCTGGGAACCCCCACATTTACTATACATATACATTTTCTTATTAGTTTCACTGATACAATCTTCATAAAATGAAGGAAAATTAACGTTCCACGTGGGATAAAACTAAATATTACTGATATCCTCAAAATTTGGAAACCCGAAGTTGGTGACGAGGTTATTCTGTTCTAAAAATTAAAATTTCCTATCGACTGATGTCCTTGAGTTTGATTAGGGATTATTTTTAGAATAAAGATCCCAATATCTCACCAACACCAATTTTAAATACTTCACATATTAATTTCATGCATAAATTTTAACTTTCATAAACAATAAACTTATTTAATTATTAATTTAATCCGCATCCGTGTATGACATATTAATTTCATCCATACCCTTACCTCACGAGTTCCCTAATCTTAACAAGTTGTGACCACTTATCTATCTTTACTCTAGGTGGACAATATTTCAATCTCTCTTCGTCGGTATCAAAGGAACGATAATGTTTCTTCACCTCTGTCAAATTATTCCATATCTTTCCAACCTTCTTCATGCTCTTTTTTTTTGAATTCTTCAAGGGCATCCCTGTTCTTATTATAATTACAATGTATAGAATAACAAGTCATCTACTACACACATCATTTTAACTTAAATTATGTTTTATCATTTTTGAAGTTATGATTTTAGCATTATTTACTTTGTTATGATTTAAAAGACAATCCATACATAGTGACTTGTACCTAAAGAATTCAAAATTTTCAATTCATTTGCCACAAATCATGATTTTAATTTGATTTTACCTTCAACTCTCGCCAATTTTTGAAAGCCAACGGTGACTTGTTCATTATCGATATAATATTAAATTAGTAACCTCTTACATCGATTAAATAATCATCTTTAAATTTCCAAGAGATAACATACATTATTGCAAACAGTATTCTAATAAGAGTTATGCTATACGAAAATTTGCAAAAGAAAATTTATATATTCCCATTATGGACTAAAATGACTAAATGGGACGATAGTCTATCTGCGGTATCTCTGACTGGCTAATAGAAATTATTGAAGTAAAGCTCTAAGTCTTTTCCCATACCCCATAATTTACCCAATTTCACAATGCCTCTATGTTTAGTGGCATATTGTGCTGAAGCTGAACCGTAAAAATTGAAAAAATAGCTTAACTTCAATCTGCACAATTAATTAAGCACATATAAATCAATTAACTTTGAGTACCTTCTTCATGTGAGTAGGCATCTTGGTTATGTAAAGTTTCACTCTTCATTGAGCTACTATCGCTTTCATTGTCACTTGAGTTTGATCGTTCGGTCGAGCTACGATCCAAAAGGTAAGGAGAACTGGGTTGGGATTACGACTGAAATGGTGGTTGGAGATTGGATTGTGAGTGCAAGAGAGACTGTGAATGGGAATGTGTAAGTGAGAGGGATTTACTCTGCTGTTGCAATGTCATGGTAACCTGCAATAATAAAAATTCACCACTGGGTTTACAAGAGTAATGTGTGATTTTAAAATATGGTTTATTCCTAAAGAATACGTGGTAGTTCAAATTTTATTCATATTCAAGTCTGACCATAACACAAATCATTACAATACGATGTAATAAATGAAGGTGTTTATCAAATGTCTTTCCAGTGTGTGGAGAAAAACTTGTGTAATACATGGTAATATAGATCCTCTTTTTTTTTGTAACAAAAAAAACACAAATTTCAGTGGTTGAAATTGCAATCTGATATCATACTAGTGATAACAATGCTATCAACAAGTAACAAGTATACTATACTACACCATTTAGTGGATATTGTAAGTTATTTTGAAATATTACATCAACAAATTTGTGTGTAATATATAATAACACACAAAGACAATGCATTTTTGTATTTCTCAAACTTCACATGTGAATTGTTTCTTACAAGAGTGAACCGAATAGTGAAATAAAAAAGTCAATACGTAAATGAAATCATATGATGGTTGTAATACCATTGTCAAAGCAAAACTTGGTAAAAAATAATTGTAAAGAAGGCTACACTGTTCATAAAAGAGGGTTGCACTGTTTAGAAATGAGCGTAATTGTAGAATGGAGAATTACGTAACAATTATTTATTATCAAGATTGTCCATATTAGTATATTTTCATTTTCCTTTAGATAAGGGACCCAATGAATTTGGGACATAGGGATTATTCAACAAATTGTATCTAATTACTACATATGGGACTTCTATAAAAAGGCAAGTATTTCACAATCTGCATTAGAATTACTTCAATTGCATAATGCGCACATAGAGATAGAGCATAACTAGAAAACCAAGTAAATTGTAAAGAAATAATATAACATGTATACAATACAATTATATATTTATAAATTCATCTTAGTTTTTCCCATTTCCATAATAGTCCTAGGAACATCCATGTATTTATATCTTATATTATGTGAGGGAAAAATATATTGACATAGTGATTATGTTGAGGGTAACCATACCATGACAAACACTTAAGTAAATGGTAAATTAAATAAAGGTGTACCTAATAACAAAAGTAGACATAAATAATATATTAACAAACTTAAACTTTTAACTCATTACAATCACCATACAATTTATTCTTGTTTGTTTAGAACCAATTGTATACTGCAGTAGACTGGATGAATTTAGGAGGAAGCTTGGGTATGATAAAGATAAGGCCAACTTTTCAAACACAATTTATTTTTTCTTCTCTCTAGGAGCTAAATTTGTGGTCGTATCTCAAATGGACCAATGTATAATTATAGTTGTAAAACATCAAGTTAGTCCCTATAATATTAAAGTTTCTATTGTGTATGTTAAATGCATAAAATTGTAAAGGAGGAGATTGTGGGATTATTTGCTATATGAATATACCTCTAACCCTTGGTTAGTTGGTGGGGATTTCAACATCATGACTTTTTCTTAGGAGAAAGTTAGGGGAAATAATTTTTACATTGATGCTGTGAATGAATTCTTGGAGTGCATAGCTAATACTAGTCTGATTGACTTGCGGTACATGAGAACTAGATATAGTTAGTGAATAAGAGGTGGGGGTAGAGATACTATATAAAATGGAATTAAAAGAATTCTAGACAACTTGACCTAGAAGAATCGATATATTTGTTTCAAGGTAGAGCACCTTTGCCAATTAACCTTTGGCCATGATCATCTTTTTCTTTCACTCAATACTAACACAGGGGATTCCCATAAACGCTTTGCTTTCCAAAATTTCTGGATGAATCAGTCCTCTTTTCTTCCTACTGTTAAGGATAATTAGGAAGTTTTCAACATTAGTAATCCTATGTATGCTTTGTGCAATAATTTGAAAAGACAGAATGGGGTTCTTAGCAAATGGTCTTATGTTACTTTTGAAAATATTTTTCAAAACACTATTGATGCAAAAGATCTAGTCCTTAAGGATAAAATAAACTTTTAAAATCACCCTAATAATCAAAATAGGCAGAATATGAGTCTTGCTATGACCTCTCCGGCAAAGCATCTCAAGGTGGATGAATATTTCTTAAGGCAGAAGGCTAATAAAAAATGGGAGAAGGGGGAGATAAACTAACATTGATGATCTTAAGAAACAAATGATTATTCGACTAAATTTATCCCCTAGAAAATTCCTTGATGGAGCTGAACAGTTGTCAATTGGCCTCAATAAGTAAAATAACAAACAAAGTAACTGCATTCAAAATAAGGATGATGAAGTTGCTTCATTAATCACTATTTTAGTAGTGATCCTTAAGAAATCAACATAAGCTCTACTCTTAATCCCTTTGAATGATCCTAGATTAAAGAATTGATCAGTGAGTACATCGGTGATTTTTCCCCATCTTATAAAGATATTACCCAAATCATTCCACAGATTGTACAACTGAGATATCTGTATATAAACCATACAACTTCGTGTACCAAAATATATCCTTTGATTGATCTTATGATATTAATTTATATATAAGATACATAAAATTGGGCAACTTACTTAAAAGCATGTATTTATAGATTATCTAGTGTCTTCTGAAAATTATTCATCATTTATTTCAATTGCAGTCATTAGATAAGATACCAATCTCATTGATCTTGACAACTTTAAGCAGTTTTTGTTTTAAATAGGACTCCGTCTCTAGCCTGTAAATAAGGGTACAACTATAAGTCTCAAATGCGTAAAAAATATTGGTCTTTGGACCAAATAGGGCCAAGAGGTTTATACTAGATACTAATAAGTGTTTCTTTAACTGCAGGTTGCTATCGGTGGAATAGGGACTAGAGGTTTATATTGATCCTGACTACCTTGAGCAGTTTTAGTTTTAAATATGACTATGTCTCTAGCCTATAAATAAGGATACAATTCTCATATGCAATGAAGATATTTTTCTTTGAACCAAATAGGTCCTAGAGGTTTATATTGGAAATAAATAAGTGTTTCTTCCACTGAACGTCACTGCCAATGGAATCAGTCCTAGAGGTGTATATTGATCCTGACTACCTTGAGCAGTTTTAGTTTTAAATAGGAGTCTGTCTCTAGCCTATAAATAATTCTACAACTACAAGTCTCATATGTAATGAAGATATTTGTCTTCTAACCAAATAGGGCCTAGATGTTTATATTCGAGACTAATAAGTGTTTCTTCCACTATGGGCATGGTAAATACACTACAATGGGCATGGTAAGCATATAAAATAACAAGAAAAATGGTGATAAAAAACAACTCCTATTTGTTCTTACCCTTATGTCACACCACTTCAAAAGTAAATTTTTAATCGTGGTTCTATAAATGCACAGTCTTAGTGAATTATATTACCATGCCTAATCATTACTATAAGGATTTAATTCCCTTAGTAATCAATTATCATATCAACTAGGGTAAATAGGTCAATGCTGACCAAAAGAAATGTCTAAAATGAGAAGGGAGGAAACAAATGTACTTCAAAAACTCAAGAAAACCCAAGTTAACATCACTTTCTTTGTAATTTACATGTTTTCCCACTTAAATCAAGTATAGGTTCCAACCTCTCTAACCCCTAAGAAAGTCGTACATGTTTTGGGTGCCATGACCGCTCGACGAGTTAGATTATTTTCAGATGAAAAGTTAGAAATTTATGTCCGATTATATTTTCATACTTAAAATCTTGATGGGTGAACTACAAAAATATTATTGTTGTTTCTAGTTTATAACGGGTCTGTTTTGACATTTTCCATCTTAGAATTCTCTAGTGATTGGGCCTAAACATAGATATTTCACACGAAAAACATTAAGAGTTAGCCCATGCAACAATACCCTTTGGGAAGTTATCATTTCTATTATTATCATACTCCGTGATAGGACCATTAACAATAAGTCAATTTCCATTTAATTGAAATTATTTTGCTTTTGCTCAATTGCCCATGGATCCATAACAATATAGGTGTGTCATCCTCTTTACACCATAAATTCAAGTTTTTTTCTGGACAAATATGATCACCATAATGTATTTGATAACATTTTCATTTGTTTTTTTAACTAAAAAGCCCATTTTAGAAATAACATGGTTGTAAGGACATATGTCCATGAGTTTCAATCTTGATATTCCTCCACTTAAAGACTCGAACAATTTTAAAGAAAGGCGGTACTTATATATTAAATGGAAATATCAATGTGATTGATATGTTCAAAAAGATGCATTACCTCTTGGAGTTAGGGGGTTTTCAAAATAATTATTTCATACACACGACATTGCCTAGGTTATAAACCTACTCAAGAAGAGCACACTAAGAATTGTTGAACCAATATTAAAAAATTCCTATTACCTAAGGAAATAACCTTGAGAGATTCATGTAACAAAAGTGTGTCTAGGAGAATGAAACTTTCTCCTACTATGGTTTCCTGGAACTTTGGTATGACATAGTTAATAAGAAGATGTAATGGGGCTGCAAAATATTCTTTAACTATAAGATCACTTGGAAGGATGACTTAGTACACCCTGTTGAACCATTATAGATCAAGGTCACCGAGCCTATAGACTTCAAGAAATAAAACATTAATAAGGATGAATAATTGGGAATAAATTAGATGGGAATGGTTTTATGCATGGTCAATGACAAACGAATCAAATAAAATATTTTTTATGGAATTTTACAGACTTAGTGGTCTGTGAATAATTATTAGAGATTCGCTACTTCACCAACTAAAAAGAATTCCATTTTCTTTTAAATACCCCTTTGTGTATGAGAGTTCTTATGTACCCCCATCCCCTAATTCTAATGCATCCCCTTCTCTCTATGATCCTATCATGAATTATAAATTACCTAATAATGATGAAATAAAATAAATTTTCATTTTGAGTATCTTCTTGTGCCTATTATTAATTGTATTTCAGCATCAAATACAACATATAATGAAGACGACTTTCTTAATGAATAGTTCTTAATTGGCCTAAATAAGTAAAATAACAAACAATGTAACCACAATCAAAATAATAATGATGAAGTTTCTCCGTCAATAACTATTTTAGTAGTGATCCTCGAGAAATCAACTTAAGGGCCATTCTTAATCCCTATAAATGATCCTAGATTGAAGAACTGCTCAGTGAGTACATCGATGCTTTTTCCCGATCTCATAGATATATGCAGAGAGTGTGCGACATGAGATATTTGCATATAAACAATACAACTTCGTATAACAGAAGCTCAATAAACTCCTTAAACCCGTGCACTTGACCAGATTCACATGTGAGATGAGTCTACAGTTTATTTTTAAATGTAAAAGGTTAATTTTTCGTTAACACCAAATCAGTTCATCATTTTTCCAAACATGTTTCCCTTTGATGTCACTAATATAATGAGTTAAATTCTGGGAATTGAAAATTCTCTCAATCCGTGGACCTTATTAAACGCAAAGATATCTTTTGATTGGTCTTTTGATATTATTTTTATATAGAATATATATAAAATTGGGCAAGTTATTAAAAGTTCATGTATTTATATATTTTTTATTGTCTTCTGAAAATTATCATCTTTTGTTTCAGTTACCATTTTTAGATAAGATACCAATTACATTAATCCTGACTACCTTAAAAAGTTTTAGTTTTAAATAAGGCTCTGTTTCTAGCCTATAAATAAGGATACAACTACAAGTCTCATATGTGTTGACGATATTGGTCTTTGAACCAAACAAGGCCTAGATGTTTATATTGATTCGGACAACCTAATAGTTTTTCTTCCCCTATAGGTTACTGCCAGTGGATATAGGCCAAAATGTTTACATTGATCCTGACTACCTTGAGCAGTTTTAGTTTTCAATAGGATTCTGTCTCTATCCTATAAATAAAGATACAAGTCTCATATGCAATGGATATATTGGTCTTTGAACCAAACAGGGCGTAGAGGTTTATATTAGAAACTAATAAATATTTCTTCCACTCTAGGTTACTACCAATGGAACTCAACCTAGAGGTTTATATTGATCCTGACTACCTTGAGCAATTTTAATTTTAAATAGGACTCTATCTCTATCCTATAAATAAGTCTACAACTACAAGTCTCATATGCAATGAGGATATTTGTCTTTGAACTAAACAGGGCCTAGAGGTTTATATTGGAAACTAAAAAGTTTTTCTTCCACCATGGGCTTGGTACCCATACCATAATGGGCATGATAAGCATACAACATACCAAAAAACTTGTGATAAGAAATAACTCCACTGTATATGTGACTGAAAATATTATTTTATACCATCACATCACACATTGACAAACATATATACAGTAGTAGATGTAATCATCAATATAAGACAAGAAGTATAAAATGAAATCATTCATTAATCATCAATAAATACAAAAATAAAACTAAAAATAATAACAACTTGACTCTCAATCATTATTTATCCATTCATAAAAATGATGTGAAATTGATAAAAGACATTTAGTCTTTAGTCATTTTTTTACAATATTAAACTAAAAAAATAATGTCAATTTTTGTGAACATCTAAGCATCCTTAAAAATAAAACCGTTCATAGATGGAAAATTCATATGAATTATCATCTATATCCATGTTAGTATCATAATCATTACTTTCGATATCATAATCATCACTTTCAATATCATAATCCTAATTGGTCTCCTCATCTTCATCACTTTCGTATATCTCTCTCCCTCATTAGCTTCCTTGTTTGCCTCTGAATCATCTTCATAAGTCTCTAAAACATCCTCATCACTACAATCCTTATCAATATCATCACCGCCATCTATATCAACTACGTTCTCCACAGTCATTCCCTTCACACTAACCCTAACCCATGTAATATCCCTATTAGGGTTGATTACAGTGTCATCTAGTTGTTGGATGTTGCATGGCTCAACCTCTGCATCTATTGTGTCATATACATAAGTTTCTTTACCATATATGTCATTCAAATCTCTCGGTGTCATATTCACAACAGTATGACAATCTTGTTTAATCAGGTCACGCACATTCTAAATTTATCTGGCATGAGAAGCTAATATAAATGTATCATATGATAGTCGATTATGCTTGTATAGTGAATGTTTGAAGTTTACTAATGTGAACTCAAAATCATCCTTTTTCGTCCCCATTTCGGTATCAACCCAATCACACTTGAATAGCATAAAGTTGAAATCATTTGAATAGCGCAATTCAAATATATTTGTTAATACTCCATAATATGTTACGTCCCTTGAAACATGTCGTTTGCCCTTTGCACTTACAAAACTTTTGGTGGTAGAATCAAGCATAACTCCACTATTCAGAGTATTTAATATTCTCTCACGATACTTTGTGCGAAACCTAAACTCATTTACAATATATGTTGTGTATTTCCTAGCCCATTGGTTGGGGACTGAAGCCAAAATTGGAACTTCCTTTGACACCTCACCCTCATTTAGATTCCGTACCTAAATTTTTTCATAGGATTGAGTAGTAAAAATTAAATGTGTTATTAACATATCAAAATTTGGTTACATATAAATACAAAGATAACTTATATGATCCCCAAACCACTTATGAAACGTTTCGTTGTGAATGCAGTCAATTTTGTAGTGTCCTACATGAGGTCTCTCCCATTTTAGCATTCTTATATGTTTCCTATATAAACATGTATCTATAAATTGAATAACGTAGCGGGATATTTAATTAAGTAAATTTTAAATTCCATTAAAATGTTATCTTACTCGTGAAAAGGCTTCACTGCGGAAGAATCGAATAACACGTTCCGATGTTTTTTTGAAAATGAAGTGTAATTAAACATAAATTCTAGCCCTTTATCTAATGTATGACCTACTAAACTTAACTTTTCACTGCCTTCATCATTTCATAAAGGTCGATTTAACTTACTCTCAATAGAATGTCATGCATTCCTCTACAAGGTACCCTTTATAAATTGAACCTTCTAGACGACTTTGGTTACATACATATTCTTTTAGTGTGAATAAAACATGTTCATCATTGTAAAAAAAAATTAAATAAGTATTCATATTCATTAATTTAGGTGACACAAACATAATGCATACACGAAATTTACCTCTCAATGGGATACATCCATTAAAACTGTACAGGTCCAAAAATCATTGCCTCAGCTAAATGGATTGTCAATTTCTCCATAACATCGAAAAATGTTAGGGGAAGATTTTGTCAAGATGAAAAAGTGTAAGAGCAACACGATCTTGCAAATATTCATATATTTTTAATGGTTATTGTCTTTAAATAGAGTTGTCGATAGAAATTACATAATTTAATTAAAGACCTTACTACATTCGTAGGTAGTGAATTTTGTATTGCTAGCAGGATTAGTTGCTGCCTTATGATATGATTATCATAGCTTTTAAGTCTATAAATGTTCTTCTCTTTAATGTTTACACACCATGAAATATTAGATGCATAACCATGTGGGACTTTGGTACAAAATATGTCTTTATCACGTTTACTCATTGTGAAGCATACTGGTGGTAAATATACTTTGTTCTTTGGCAAGTTGTTAGGGTGCAATGCTTTTCGAATACCCCTATGCTCAAGTTCTTGACGAGCCTTTATATTATCATCTAATTTTACAAACATTTAACAATGTCCAAACTATGTTATCGCACACATTTTTCTCTACATGCATCACATCAAGATTATGACGAATCAAGTGATCCTTACAGCATGGTAGCTGAAAGAATATACTTTTTTTCTTCCCATTTTGAGAATTATCACCATTCCATTAAATTTTATCTTCTTAATCGTCGATGAGTGACCCTTCTCATTATTTATTTCCATTATCTCTAATTGCTCCAAGACATCATCTTCGGATACATGAGTGGGCTTAACTTATCTTTCAACTTTCCCAACAAAAGCAACCGTATTATTTCTGAATTTATGGTTATGATCCCACCACCGATGATCGTCCATATAGCAAAATTTCTTCCCACTATTTAACCATTATGAACGAATGTTCTTGTTTCAACAAGGATAAGACAATATCCCTTTGGTATCCAACCTAACAAGTAGGCATATGTCGAAAAGTCACGAATTGTCCACATTAACGTTCCATGGATACAAAACATTTTTTCAATCGATGCATCATAAGTAAGTATGACATCATTCCAAAATTCCTTCCACTCGTCAATGAGAGGCTGCAAGTAAACATAAATATTATTTCCTCAGACGTGTGGACCATCAATTAACGTAGACAGTATAAGATAAGTTTATTTCATACACAACCATAGAGACAGGTTGTATATCATCAAAAAAATAGGCCACACCTTATAAGAACTGCTCATTGTTTTAAATTAATTGAACTCATCAACTGCTAGTCCGAGCCTTACATTGCACGAGTCACAAGAAAAGTTTGGATTTTGTTGATTGAAGGTTTCCTTGCTTTAGAATCAGTAAGGTGTCTTAATATGCCATTGCCATCGTATTTATCTGCATGCCATCTCATGAGTGAGGATGCTTTCAATGACAAAAATAATCTTTGAAGCCTTGGTTTCAGTCAAAAGTACGTAATAATCTTTGTGGGAATTTTTTGATCTCTAGCTTCTTCTTCACCAGGCTAACCTGAAAATTGGTTCCATCTTAATGTATGGCATATTATGCAATCTTCACAATCTTTGTTTTCTTTCCAATAAAAGATACAATCATTCAGACATGCATGAGTTTTTTGATAATTAAAACCCAGATCTTTAACCATCTTTCTTACTTGAGAGCATGAACCTGGAAATTTCTCACCCTCTGGAAGTGCCTCTTTTAAGAATTGAAGAAATGCTGTAAATGACGTGTGGCTCCACTTATAAAGTGTTTTCACATGAAAGAGTATAACAATAAATGAAAGCGATGAGAAAGATTTGCAATCAGGGTACAACTCACGTTCCCCATTTTTTAACAACTTGAAAAATGCTGATGCATTTTCATCCATCACTTCTTGGTCTTCATAGGGTTCATTACATCGCATACCCTTTTCACTTCGATATCTAAATATATCATGTAGTAGTCCACACATATCGTCTCTTGTATTCGAGTCATGGACTTCATCTGCTCCACTAATTATTATTCTGTATGGAACACATTTTTCGTGATGAATCCACCTAGTGTATGATGAGATGGTAGTACACAATTTCTCTTTTATAACTAATGGTATTTCGAAATTTCTTATACGAGCACTTGATCACAAGCTTATGGAATTTATTGGTAAATGCATAATCACGAAAACAATTAACCCCTTTCATATAAGGTTGAGAAACTCTTGATAATTCCATTTGAAAATATTGTTGATTATCCCACACTATCACAAAATTGTTGTTAGATTCATTGGGAAAAATTCATTAAAAAAATACAATAAATAAACAGATGTTGAACCATAAATCATTAATATGCTCCTTCAAAGCAATGTAAATTTACAAATAGTAAGAGTGAGGACAGTATTTACTCAAAGGTGAACAAGGCCTCATTAAATATAAATTTTAATCTATTTAGGAAGTTCGACAACATTAATTGACTGCCTAAAGATCAATTATGAAAATTTTCAAGTGGAGGCCAGCAAGGTAAATGGCAAGTCCCATTACCACTTAAGGTCATCAATTTTTGCTTGACTATAAATATAAAAAAGATGCCAACCAGATGACTTTAATTATTACATCATTTGGATATGGTCATATATGAAAAATATAAAATGGGAAAACTTAACTATCAATATATTTTAACCTTAATTAGTTAACAACAATTAAAAAAACTAACTCATAACATAATCAATTACTAATAGCATTGAATCATGACATATTAAGAAGAAGGCTACAACTAATGCCAAAACATTTTAGCTTATACCAAAATAATGTACAACCAATGACTACCCCAACACAAAAGCTCACATCAAGGCTGAATTATCTAAAAGTTAAAAAAATAAAAAATAACATATAAAATAATCCATAAGGCCCTCGCTTAAAAAAATAACTTTAGTAAAAAATAAACATTACGAAAAACAAAAATCCTTGTCAATAATGGCATAGCATAGTTAAATCATAGAATCTACATGAAAAAGTACTAAATCAAATTGTCCAAATTAGAAAGTAATACTAAAACTTCTTTGATATCTTGAAATTCAACACGAATAAATGGACTTACTAAATTAAACTACAATGTAAAAAAATAATTTTTTAAAGGTACCATCACAACAACATCAATTACAAAACAGAATATATACAAATTAGGTTGAGTGACTAAAAACCTTGTAAAAAATGTTATTTTATCTGTTTAGGAGAACAAGTATATTGTTGAACTTTGGCGATTAGCTCTAACTTGCATCCTGGACATTATTATATAAAAGTAAGTTAAACTCGTAATTCTAAAATAGTTTAAATAAAAACAAATAAAGAGATGTAGGCACATCTAATTTTTTATTTAGAGCTGACAAAGTTTTGTAATATCAAACGTGATACATATACACCTACACATGAATATACACATACATAAAAAAGAGAAATAATATGTATATATCAAACTAAAAGGCTAATGTGATACATACATATCCGCACATGAATACACACATATATAAACATGGAAATTTTTTTGAATGTAACAACCTATTATAAAAAATCATATTGATTTATATGATTAAAATAATACTAATCAATTAAAATAAGGGTGTAAGAGTTACACGAAGATGATATTATAGAGAGTGATTTAAATTTACATTG